>CM077152.1:153180697-153780697 GCA_039583875.1 Platanthera guangdongensis
TTTTTATGAAACAGGACATTCAGGGAGTAATTGGACAGTTCGTGATCGTCTTCATCGACGATGTTTTGTGTACCCGCAAAGGGAGGAAGATCACTTCAGCGTCTTCCTTTGGTGTTGGAGACGCTAAAGAGAGAATCAGTTGTATGCCAAGTTCTCGAAAGTGCGAGTTTTGGCTATCCTCAGTGGCGTTTCCTCGGGCATATAGTGAGTGGAGAGGGTATTGCGGTGGATCCGGCAAAGATTGTTGCGATACGAGAGTGGCCTGAGCGGGCTACGGTAGCGAGAAGTCCGGAGTTTGGGCTTGCGGTTATTATAGGCGCTTCGTGAGAACTTCTCGCGGATAGCGTTACCTCTCACTACTTTGACGAGGGAGAGCATAAGTTCTTTTGGACGCCGGAGTGCGCGCGAGCTTTTGAGGAGTGATAAGGTCGGTTGACTACGACGCCTGTGCTGACTTCGCCATGTGGAAACGAAGGCTATGAGATTTTTAATGATGCGTAGGGCAGCGTTTGGGTTGCGTACTACAGCAACACGGAAGCAAATAGCGTATGCCGTGATTTTTGCCTTGAAGCTGTGAGGCATAATGTTATACGTGTGAAAGTGATATCTACACCGATCACAAGAGCCTGAAGTATCTTATTGATCAGAAGGATCTGAATATGCGGCAGCGTAGATGGATGGAGTTCTGGGGACTATACATTCAAGATCCACTACGTGCCTGGCAAAGGAATGCGGTTGCGGACGCGTTGAGTCGCCGAGCCCCAGCTCAAGCCAATTGGCTATCGGTGCATGATGAGCGGTTGGTGCAGGAGTTGGAGGCGTTGGAGATTGTTTGTGTGGATAGACAATCAAGTGCTGAAGCAGTGCTGAATTGGACTGAAGTCCAATATGACCTGGCTGATCGGATTCGGCAGGCTTTGGATATGGATGCTCATATGAAGCAGTTCATGATAGAGGCTCTGGATGGGTCAAATTCCCAATTCGTCGTGGAGGACGGATTGCTGTGGAAAGACGGTCGTTGTGCGTCCCAAGTGTGGGCAATTTACGGGTGGAGTTGTTGTACGAGGCACACCATACCAAGTACTCGATTCACCCGGGAGCACGAAGATGTACCGTGATGTGAAGAAACTATTTTGGTGGCCGGGTTTGAAAAAGGATGTGGCGCTATACGTAGCGAAGTGCCAAACTGCGCCTTGGTAAAGGCGGAGTGCCAAAAGCCGGGAGGATTTCTTAAGTCCTTGCCTATTCCGGAGTGGAAATCGACGACATCTCTATGGACTTTGTGCACGGTTTGCCAAGGTCGCAAAAGGGAACGACGCCATTTGTGGTGGTTGATCGATTAACAAAGGTGTCGCATTTTATTCCGCATAGGAAGGATGATCCGGTGGAGAAGCTGGCAAAGCTTTATGTGGATAACATAGTGCGGCTTCATGGTGTGCCCCGCAGCATCGTGAGTGACCGAGATGGGCGGTTCACGTCCAATGATTGGAGGCTGGTGCAGCAAATGTTGGGAACAAAGCTGAAGTTTAGCACAGCCTTCCATCCGCAAACGGATGGGCAGACCGAGAGGGTCAATAGAACCATGGAAGACATGCTTCGCATGTGTGTCTTGGATTTTGGAAAGCAATGGGAGGACCACCTTTATTTGGTGGAGTTCGCATACAACAACAGCTACCAAGCAAGTATTCAGATGGCGCCTTTCGAGGCCCTATATGTAGAAGATGTCGCACGCCGTTGTCTTGGTTAGAAACGGCGAGTCAAAGTTGTATAAGCGATCGGAAGTGGAGGATGCTACTTCTTTGGTGAGAACCATTCGGGAGAGGTTGCTTATCGCTCAGGACCGGCAAGCAAAGTACTATAATGCCAAGCACAGGAACGTGGAGTTCGCTGTGGGCGATTATGTATACTTGAAGATCAAGCCGTTCAAGGGTGTCTCGCGGGCGACGATTGAAAAAGCTAAGCCCGAGGTACCTTGGACCGTTCGAGGTTCTGGAGCGAGTAGGAGAAGCGGCCTATCGGTTGAAGCTTTCAGTGGAGCTAAGTGGTTTACATGATGTATTCCATATTTCGGTGCTTCGGAAGGCGGTGCAAGAGCCTACGCAAGTGATCGCGGTCAATCAAGTGCCGGTGGATAGTGGGCTAACGACAAAGGTCAAGCCCGTGCGGATTGAGGACTCGGAGGTCAAGCGGCTACGCAATAAAGAGATCAGGATGGTCAAAGTCCGGTGGGACAATTGCGGTCGTGAGGAGCTCTCTTGGGAGCGAGAGCAGACGATGCTTGACGAATATCCGGAGTTGTTCCGCTCAGGTACAAATTTTGTTTTGTACATGTTTTTCCTTTATGTAATTTCGTGGGCGAAATTCTTTTAAGAGGGGGAGAGTTGTAACGCCCCGAAACTCAAAGGAGCAAAAGGGATAATTTTGGGCCAGTTTGAGTTCTGGCTGCAGGCACACGGCCTGGGACACGGGCGTGTCCCAGGGCGTGTCAAGCCTGTGTCGACACTAAGCGTGAAGTCGACACTTTGGTCTCGACATTGTGTCGAGACTGGGCACACGGCCTGCGACACGGGCGTGTCGCAGGGCGTGTCGACCCGTGTCGACACTTAGCCGTGAAGTCGACACAGTGCTTCGACGATGTGTCGAGACATGGCACACGGCCTGCGACACGGGCGTGTCGCAGGGCGTGTCAACCCGTGTCGACACTCGTCCCGCGAAGTCGACACTTTGGTGTCGACAGTGTGTCGAGACATGGCACACGGCCTGCGACACGGGCGTGTCGCAGGGCGTGTCGACCCGTGTCGACACTTAGCCGTGAAGTGCCGAGACCTTGTACACGGCCTGGAGCCCAGGCGTGTCAAGGTGACACGGGCAAGGACACGGGCGTGTCCGAAACCCGTGCAGTGCTCGGGTTGAAAACGGGAGAAAATCATGGGGTACACGGCCAGCTACACGGCCGTGTCAGTTGGAACACGGGCGTGTCAGATCGAACACGGGCGTGTTCGATGCCCGTGTGAGGTTCCAGGTGATTCGATTTTGACGGCGAATGAGGCACACGGCCCTGACACGGGCGTGTGCCAGGCCGTGTTCGGCCCAGATTGGGCATTTCAGTCCCGAATCGAAGCCGTTCATTTCTTTGACTGAGGATCCAATGGCTGGGGGTTGTTCCTGAAGGGATATACCCGGGTTTTGACTTAGAAAACCCTCACTTTTTCCACTTGATCTCTCTCCAAACCCTTGGAGAAAGAAAAGCTAAGGCAAGAAGAAGAGGAGCTAGATCCGCCATTGGAGGAGCTTCGGAGCTCCGAATCGCAAGCCGACTCCGGATCCGCGGAGGCAACGCTAGTGCGGTCAATTCCATCCGATTACTTTCGATGGCGCCAAAGAGGAACGCAAGGGTAACGATCCTCACTTTTGAGCATGATAGCTCTCTTTCTTTGCATAGGAAGCCCCTCTCGCGAGTTTGCGAAGAGTTGGAGGCGTTCCTTCGGGTAGATATGTAAAGTCCCCGTTGTTTAGCGTCCGTATGCGAGAACGGACATAGGCATTTTGGTTGAAGCCTACCCGACATGTAGTCCGGATCGGTGATGTTGCATTGCATAAGGCCGGAGAAGACTCCGTGCTATTTGGTGTTTTTCGGGTTTTCTACGCGGTAGATTGCAGCAGGGAGCCTTGGGGACTAACCCAAAGGTGCACCCGGAAACTGGGCGGACACGAGGTCTTGCCAACTTGGTGGCTTGGAAGCCAACTTGAACATAACGAGGTTATGTGACTTGCGGTAGAATGGGACTCGGTGAAAGTTTGACCCGCGCATATGGCTTAAATTGTCGTTGCGATGTGAGCACGGGTTAGATGGAGCCGTACCCGCTTTATGTCGTCCGGTTAGAGCGACCTAAGGTACATGGGACTCGCCGTTGGCATAAATGGGGGTCTTCGGTGGTCCATGGCTTAATTTGACGTGACCAATACCATGAAGACAAATTGCTCATAGGAATGGCCGTCCAAGAGGCGGTGGTGAGTCCGGAATGTTCATGGCTTTATTTGACGTAACATCGACCGGTTCACCGAGAATGTGCCCTGAGTGCACGGGACGTGTGGCCGTACGAGCCAACGTCTGTGATGAAATGGCTATGTTTATATGGTTATATTGCTCGCTTAATGAAATGCAGGGAAAGAGCATCGCCGCCCCGAGTTGGGGGCGGGATCGTTATAATTTGGTCAGCATTGCTGACCGTTGCTTTGTTTGCCACCGTGCGGTGGTTTGTTTGCTTGCAGGTGCAGCTGGACCAAGCGGTCAATAGCGGGCTAAAGCCCATTTTGCGAAGCTGGCCCTCGAAGGCCCGAAAGTGGAAATGTTTTATGTTTTGTTCATGTATGGCCGGCCTTCGTGCCGAGGTTTGCAAATCATGTAAAAGACAAGTGAAACATTTTGTAAGGCCTTAAGGCCGACTTTTGAGTATTTTGTAATAACATTCCTATTATCATGTTAGTGGACATTCATGCTGTGCTGGGTTCTTGTTTTGCAACTTTAATAAATTGCTTCCGCTAGAATGCTCTGTGTAGGACGTTGAGATTGGTTGGATGGTTTCCATAAGTAACCACCCGGTCTGTCTGTGGTATATGGCGTCGGGCCCCGGCCGGACCTACTGCTATATGCTATGCGACGGATAGGGGGTGTTACAAGAAGTCTGGGGAAAGCCGGCTGTGTTCTGAGCGGGTTGTTGCATGGTGTCCGCGGTTTGGTGCGGCCTGGTATCTGCGGATAGAGAGGCTTGCGGACTGGTGCTTTGCTCAGTGGTCGCGGGTGCAAGTTTGCACTGTTGGCGGGTTGGTTCAAGTTCGCAGGAAGCCTTGCGGACTGGTGTGTCCGCGGTTTGGGCTGTTGCGGACTGGGCCTTGAGCTTGGCTGAGGCCTTGTCGAGCTCAGGTGTTACAGCAGGTCTTGCTGTGGAGACTGGTTGGCGGACTGGTGTTTGGAGTCCGGGAAGTAGTTGCTGTGTTGGACAAGTGCGAGGAGCTCGCGGACTGGTTGCGGTCTGTGCTAGGGTGTTTGGCGGACGGGACTTTGTGTCCGCCATGCTCGCACTGGCCCTTGATGGTTTTGGACTTGGTCACACTTGGTGTCAAGTTCATGGTGTCCGCCGTATCCGCGAAGTCCGCTTTTGACCGGGCGGACTGTTGCTGTTTGCCTTTGGTCGTGGACTTGTGGCGGATTGAGGTGTGAGTCTTGCGGACTGCCTCGTGTTGGTGCGGACTGCCATTGAAGAGGGTTCGCTGTCCTGAAGCAGTTGGAGCTTTGCGGGCTGGTGCCTTGTCCGCTTAGCTTGGGCGGACTGGAGAGGGTTCGTCAATGGTTGCCTTGCTCCTGGCGGTTTCCCTTGGTGACTGGCTAAGTCCTCGCGGACTGAGCGGACGGTCGTTTGTGTTCGCGCGGACTGGGGCGGTGTCGCTATCTCTTGGGCGGTGACCACACTCCTCACCTGGCCTATAAATAGGACCCCCCTGGCACATCTACAGTAACCTAAGTAACGTGAGTGAACAGTAAATTGGGTTGGGCGAGTGCTGCGGTCTGTGTTTTCAGTCCGCGCGGATTGTTTCAGGCTGACGGTTTGCTGTGTGCAGGTCACGCGGATAACTTCAAGGAGCCAAGAGTTTGGCTGTGACTTCGGTCAGTGCTTGGAAGTGTGCGGTCTCTGCGGACTCAGCAGGAGGTCGCTCTGCGGCTTGTCAGTTCTGTTTCAACTTTCCCAGCTTCAATAACCTGTCCGCCGGTTTCAGGCGGGTAGGGGAGTTCCTCAGTTCGGGTTCAGCAGGAGGCGAATAACGGTTTGTCCGCGCGGCCTCGCGGCTTCGGCGGACTCCGTGGTATTCGGCGGATTGCAGCATAGCTTGGGCGAGCTCAGCGGTCTCGGCGGTCTCGGCGACCTCGCGGTCTCGGCGGACTGGAGTGCTGTCCGCCCGGCTTGTTTTTTGGTTCTTTCTGTTTACAGCTGTAATACTAGCGAAATCATGTCTCGCTATGTATGCCTCGGATTGTAAAGAAGTGAATGCATAATAAGACCTTCTTGTGCTTCCATTATTTTTTTGGGTGCAACCTCTAGTCCTTGGGTTTTCCGCAGGTTCAGCGTGCGAACTGGGTAGTTCCGAAGATATTAATTTGGTGTTTGGGCTATCTTGCTGACCACGTTGAGAAAATTTAACATGGTATCAGAGGGAGGTTTCTGAGGTTGCGGAGGTTCAGTTGCGTGAGCGGTGGTCAACCAGCGTTGTTACTCAGTGATTGAGTGGTGATCAACCTGTGTTGTTGCTCGGAGCTGCTGAAGGGTACCAACAGGTGGTTGCAATGGAAGGAAGCTTAGCAAGAGGTCTGGGCATTGAACTCTTAACGCCGACTAACTATAAAAAGTGGAAGTCGTGCATGAAGAGTTATCTTCTAGGCGAGGAGCTGTGGGAAGTTGTCGGTGGAGACGACAGACAGGAAGTTACTGCTGCTTTCGGTACTGCTGAGCAGGTGAGGCTCTGGAGAAGAACTAATGCTAAGGCAGAGTTCGTTCTGAAGAGAGCTGTCTCTCCGGAACTGTTTGATCACATCATTGGATGTGAGTCGGCTGCTAATATTTGGACAACCATTGATGAGTTGTTCATTAGGAAGAATGTGGCGCGGCTTCAGTTCCTGGAGAATGAGTTGGCCAGGGCAACTCAGGGAGACCTTTCCATCTCCAGGTACTTCTTAAAGATGAAGAGCTTGTATGCTGAGCTGTCGGCACTGGATCCTGATGAACCTATCTCTGAGGCAAAGATGAAGATGCACATTATCCGCGGCTTGCGGAAGGAGTATGTGGCCTTTGTTACATCTGTTCAAGGGTGGGCTACTCAGTCGTCGTTGCTGGAGCTAGAGAATCTGCTTGCCTCGCAGGAGAGCTTAGCAAGGCAGATGGCTGGAGTGAATCTGAATCAGGAAGGCAGCGAGGCTCTCTTCTCAGGCAAGAAGAAGGGATGGGAAGGGAAGAAGAAGAAGGTGCAGGCCGCTGTTGAGAAGGAGACTTCAACTTCATATCCGCCGGAGAGGAGCAATGCTCCTAAGGACTGGAAGAAGAATCTGAAGTGCTACCGGTGTCATCAGCGTGGGCACTTCAAGCGGGACTGCAAGGTCAAACTGCAGCCTGGGCATGCTGCGGGAAAGGAGGAAGCTTGCTCACGAAGTGAAGAAGCAGAATGGGGAGGAGCTTTCATGACGGGCACTTGTGTCCGGGCCTTATCTGCTGAGGACTTCAACAGCGAGTGGATCATCGACTCCGGGTGTGGTCATCACCTCACCGGAGACAAGTCGAAGTTCACCTCCATGCAGGCTTACTCAGGTAATGAAGCTATTATCACTGCTGATAATACTGTTTATGCAGTAGAGAAGGAGGGGGTCGTGTCTTTGGGTAGTGATCAGGGGACACTCACGTTAAGGAGTGTGTATCACGTGCCGGGCATGAAGAAGAACCTCTTCTCGGTGACCAACGCGGTGGACGCTGGGTATCACGTTCTGTTTGGGCCAACAGACGTGAGGTTCCTTCGCAACGTATCAGCGGTGAAGGCTGATGTTGCTCATGTTGGGAGGAGGGTGAAGAACTTGTTTGTTCTTTCCACCAGTGCCTATGTTGATAGGATGAGGGCCAATGATAGTGCGGCTATCTGGCATGAGAGGCTGGGGCATGTTGGCATGGACAAGCTGAAGGCAATGGCGAGTAGAAGTCTGGTGAGGGGGTTGCCGATGTTGTCCTCCTTTGGTGATGGGCATGTTTGTGCGGGCTGTCAATACGGTAAGGCACATCGCCTTCCGTTTGATAAATCTCAAACAAGGAGCAAGAAACCATTGGAGTGTATTCATGGCGACCTGATGGGACCGACAGTTACTGCCAGCCTTGGTGGAAGCAAATACATGCTTGTCTTGGTTGATGACTACTCAAGGTATACTTGGGTGTACTTCTTAAAGGAGAAGTCCGAAGCCTTCCGTTTGTTCGTGGAGTTCAAGTAGTTGGTAGAAGGCCGGCTTGGCTTGCGGATTAAGAAGTTTAGAACTGATAACTGGGGGGAGTTTGTCTCTTCCGAGTTTTCTAACTTCTGCAGGAAGCACGGGATCCAACGAGAGCTTACTTGTTCTCACACTCCACAACAAAATGGGGTAGCGGAGCGGAAGATCCGTCATTTGACGGAAACCTGCAAATGCTGGCTGCATGCGAAAGATATCCCAAGGTCCTTTTGGGCGGAGGGAATGTCTTGTGCTGTTTATGTTATCAACCGGATGCCACTCAGCCCTATCAACATGAAGACTCCTATTGAGCTGTTGCTGAAGGAGAAGCCGAGTGTTGGACACCTTCGGGTGTTCGGTTCAACTTGCTACGTGCATGTCCCGGATGCTTCACGGACAAAGCTGGATGCGAAGGCAAGGAAACTTGTCTTTGTTGGCTATGATGAGCGGAAGAAGGGATGGAAGTGCATGGACCCTGTGACGAAGAAGTTCGTGGTGTCAAGAGACGTTGTCTTTGACGAGCTGACGTCATATGGAGGTGGCTCGGTGGAGCCTACCGGAAGTAGCAAGGTTGAGGAAGCACCGGTGGAGGCTGCTGAAGGCTTGGAAGAGGAGCTTGCTGTTTCACCAGCAGCTCCTGTTGCTTCGAACTCCGAGGCTGAGCCTTCTGGCTCAGGAAGCAGGGGGAGCACTGCTCAATGCTTGCCCCAGGTAGGAGTGGAGCCTGAAGAAGCAACGGAAGCCGTGAGCAAGGAGCCGTGTCTTCGGAGATCGAAGAGGGTGGTTAAGCCACCGGCTCGGTACTGTGATGGGAATGCAGTGAGCTTTGTCTCCTGCTTCTTTGCAGGTCCTCTGGATGAGCGAGAGCCTGCAAACTTCAACGAGGCCACTGGAGTGAAGGAGTGGGAAGGTGCCATGAAGGAAGAGATTGATGCTCTGAAGAAGAATGAAACCTGGGACCTTGTGCCCAAGGTTGATGGCATTACTCCGGTTACTTGCAAGTGGGTATATAAGTTGAAGAAGAAGGCTGATGGGAGCATTGATCGGTTCAAGGCTCGCCTGGTCGCTAGAGGATTCTCACAGCAGTATGGAGAAGACTATGAGGAGACATTCAGTCCAGTTGCGAAGATGACATCTGTAAGAGTGGTGATCGCCTTGGCTGCTAGCAAGGGATGGAGGTTGTGGCAACTCGATGTGAAGAATGCCTTTCTTTACGGAGAGATTGACAAGGACATCTTCATGGATCAGCCGCTTGGTTTTGTCTCTGAGAAGCATCCGGACTATGTCTGCAAACTCAGGAAGGCTCTCTATGGGTTGAAGCAAGCTCCTCGAGCGTGGTATGGGAAGATTGCAGAGTACTTGCAATTCTGTGGATACCTGGCTTCTAACTCGGACTCAAGCTTGTTCGTCAAGAAGAAGGGAGAGCTAAGAGTCTTGGTCCTACTGTATGTGGATGATATGATCATCACAGGGAATTCGGAGGAGGAAGTAGCAAGGCTCAGGGCTGAGCTTGCTATACGCTTCGAGATGAAAGACTTGGGAGAGTTGCATCACTTTCTTGGTCTGGAAGTGGAGAGGAAGGAGTGCGGGGTTCTCATTAGCCAGAAAGGGTATGCTGATCGCATTGTGAAGCGGTTTGGCATGGGCGAAGGGAAGAAGTGCTCTACTCCACTGGAATCTGGGCTAAAGCTTCGACGAGATGAGGGAAGGGTGCTTAATGATCCCTTGGTGTTCAGGGCTCTTGTTGGGAGCTTGATCTATCTGACGATTACAAGGCCGGATATAGCTTATGCTGTTGGCCAAGTAAGTCGGTATATGGCTGAACCAAGGCAATCTCATCTAGTGGCGGCGAAGGGAATTCTGAAGTATGTCAAGGTGACTTCTGAGATGGGACTCCTCTATGGAAGGGATGCGGAGTTTGCGTTGCTCGGGTACACGGATGCTGACTATGGCGGTGATTCGGATGATCGAAGGTCTACTTCTAGTTATGTGTTCACTTGCGGTTCAGCTAGCATCTCGTGGTGTAGCAAGAAGCAGGACTCGGTGTCGGTTTCAACCACGGAGGCGGAGTATAAGGCTTCGGCCTTGGCTGCTCGGGAAGCCGTTTGGTTGAGGAGACTCATAGAGGATGTTCATGAAGAAGTGCAAGGGCCTACTTTACTCCGGGGTGACAATGAGAGTGCTCTCAAACAGGTAAACAATCCAGTGTGTCACGCCAGGACCAAGCATATAGAGATTGATCACCACTTCATCAGGGAGAAGGTGTTGGAGGGGTCTCTGCTGGTCGGGCATGTTCGGAGTGAAGATAATCTTGCTGACATCTTCACGAAGCCGCTGTCGAAGGGGCCCTTTGAACGCTTGCGCAGCTTGCTGGGCTTGGTCACCACTTCTCACTTCAAGGGGGAGTGTTGAAATTTGTGAAGTGGAAGTGGGTGACGGGACAGGCCGCGCGGCCTGTGCGGACAGCTTTGGCAGACTGGGCGGACTGGGCGGACTGGGCGGACTGAGGTTTGCGGCCTGGTGAGAAGTCTGGTGAAAGCCGGCTGTGTTCTGAGCGGGTTGTTGCATGGTGTCCGCGATTTGGTGCGGCCTGGTATCTGCGGATAGAGAGGCTTGCGGACTGGTGCTTTGCTCAGTGGTCGCGGGTGCAAGTTTGCGCTGTTGGCGGGTTGGTTCAAGTTCGCAGGAAGCCTTGCGGACTGGTGTGTCCGCGGTTTGGGCTGTTGCGGACTGGGCCTTGAGCTTGGCTGAGGCCTTGTCGAGCTCAGGTGTTACAGCAGGTCTTGCTGTGGAGACTAGTTGGCGGACTGGTGTTTGGAGTCCGGGAAGTAGCTGCTGTGTTGGACAAGTGCGAGGAGCTCGCGGACTGGTTGCGGTCTGTGCTAGGGTGTTTGGCGGACGGGACTTTGTGTCCGCCATGCTCGCACTGGCCCTTGATGGTTTTGGACTTGGTCACACTTGGTGTCAAGTTCATGGTGTCCGCCGTATCCGCGAAGTCCGCTTTGACCGGGCGGACTGTTGCTGTTTGCCTTTGGTCGTGGACTTGTGGTGGATTGAGGTGTGAGTCTTGCGGACTGCCTCGTGTTGGTGCGGACTGCCATTGAAGAGGGTTCGCTGTCCTGAAGCAGTTGGAGCTTTGCGGGCTGGTGCCTTGTCCGCTTAGCTTGGGCGGACTGGAGAGGGTTCGTCAATGGTTGCCTTGCTCCTGGCGGTTTCCCTTGGTGACTGGCTAAGTCCTCGCGGATTGAGCGGACGGTCGTTTGTGTTCGCGCGGACTGGGGCGGTGTCGCTATCTCTTGGGCGGTGACCACACTCCTCACCTGGCCTATAAATAGGACCCCCCTGGCACATCTACAGTAACCTAAGTAACGTGAGTGAACAGTAAATTGGGTTGGGCGAGTGCTGCAGTCTGTGTTTTTCAGTCCGCGCGGATTGTTTCAGGCTGATGGTTTGCTGTGTGCAGGTCGCGCGGATAACTTCAAGGAGCCAGGAGTTTGGCTGTGACTTCGGTCAGTGCTTGGAAGTGTGCGGTCTCTGCGGACTCAGCAGGAGGTCGCTCTGCGGCTTGTCAGTTCTGTTTCAACTTTCCCAGCTTCAATAACCTGTCCGCCGGTTTCAGGCGGGTAGGGGAGTTCCTCAGTTCGGGTTCAGCAGGAGGCGAATAACGGTTTGTCCGCGCGGCCTCGCGGCTTCGGCGGACTCCGTGGTATTCGGCGGATTGCAGCATAGCTTGGGCGAGCTCAGCGGTCTCGGCGGTCTCGGCGACCTCGCGGTCTCGGCGGACTGGAGTGCTGTCCGCCCGGCTTGTTTTTTGGTTCTTTCTGTTTACAGCTGTAATACTAGCGAAATCATGTCTCGCTATGTATACCTCGGATTGTAAAGAAGTGAATGCATAATAAGACCTTCTTGTGCTTCCATTGTTTTGTTGGGTGCAACATCTAGTCCTTGGGTTTTCCGCAGGTTCAGCGTGCGAACTGGGTAGTTCCGAAGATATTAATTTGGTGTTTGGGCTATCTTGCTGACCACGTTGAGAAAATTTAACAGGTTCTACATGTCAATGGTTTAACCCCTATACTGAATGGATAATAACTCCTAGGAGATATCATCCTGAAGGCTATAATAGTCAACCAGAGATATCTTTTATTTCTGAATTCAAAGGATATCAACCTAGGCCCAAGGTAAACTGGGTCAAAAATAAGTAAATTGCTTTATGTGCAGGTGAAGACCTATCCAACATCAAACCAGGAATGATATCTGGATAGTAGGTGCTCAAAGCACATGACAGGAAACAAGGACAATTTCACATCCTTTAAAACCAAGCTTGGACCCAAAGTAATATTTGGTGATTCAAACTTTGGACTAACAAAAGGATATGGCGCAGTCCAGATTGGCTCAGTCACTTTCAAGAAAGTAGCCTATGTGGAAGGACTGAAGCACAACTTAATCAGTATCAGTCAACTGTGTGATGAAGGCTATCAAGTGAATTTTAGCAAATCCTCATGCAAGATCAAATCAGAGGACAACACTACTGTATTGACAGGTAAAAGAAAAGGTAACATCTATCTTGTAGATTTTCTTTCAACTAAAGTAGACATATGCTTGTTCAACTCTATTTGTAGACCTAATGAATTATGGCATAAGAGAATAGGACATGTAAATCTTAGAACCATTGCTAGGCTATCCAAGGACAACCTTGTTAGAGGACTACCTTCTGGCCCCTACAAGAAGGAAGGACTTTGCAGGGCTTGTCAATTAGGCAAGCAAACCAAAAATAGCTTCAAGTCACTTAATAAGAGTGATTCACCTAGGATTTTGTATCTGTTACACATGGATCTCTTTGGACTCATTACAGTACAAATCTTAGGAGAGAAATCTTATACCTTATTAGTTGTAGATGACTTCTCTAGATTCACATGGGTGTTCTTTCTGAGAAAGAAGTTTGATAACTTTAAGTGTTTGACAGAGTTTCTGAAATGCATACATATTGAGTTCAACACTCACATTGCCCTGATCAGAAGTGATCATGGTACAGAGTTTGATTCTCTTTTTATGCAAGAGTTCTGTCAAAGTGAAGGGATCAGTCATACATTCTCAGCTCCTAGAACTCCTCAACAAAATGGGGTTGCTGAACGGAAAAATAGAACACTTATTGAATCTGCTAGTACATTATTGTTAGATGCTCACCTTCCTCTATCCTTTTGGGCAGAGGCAGTGAACACCTCCAACTATGTGTTGAATAGAAGCTTGATACATAAGATGAAGGGTAAGACTCCCTATGAATTACTCAAAGGGAAGAAACCTAAAGTAGATTACTTCAAAATCTTTGGTTGCATTTGCTACATTCACAATAAAGACAAGAGATACATAGCAAAATTTCAAGCTAAAGCTGATGAAGGAGTGTTTTTGGGATACTCGATGGTCAGTAAAGCTTATAGGGTATATAATAAATCTACTCTCAAAATTGAAGAATCTGTTCATGTATCTTTTGATGAGACTAACATGTCATACAAGGAGAAAGAAATTTCTACCATAAGCTCTTTGCAGGTTCCACCACAGTGTGAGTCTATGGATGGACTGAACCTTACCCAAGAGGTATCAAACCATCCCACTCCACAGGATGCTGAAGATAGTGATGAGGAAAGTCAAGAGGAAGTGACTGAACTTCCCCCAACAGTTACTATCATTCCCTAAGAGGAATTAAATACTGAAGTTGTTTCTCAACCAACTCCACCAACTGATCTTGTCACACTTAGAGATCACCACAGATCTCAAGTGGTTAGAGACATCTCAGTAGGTGTACAGAGAAGGCATCAACTCAACCAAGACTTGATGCATGCCTGTTTTCTCTCTCAAATTGAACCTCTCACCATACATGAGGCAGAGCAAGATCCCCACTGGATCATTGCAATGTAAGAGGAACTCAATCAGTTTGAGAGATGTAGAGTTTGGGATTTTGTTCCAAGACCCCATAACTACCCATTTATTGGAACCAAATGGGTCTACAGGAACAAGTTGGATGCTCAAGGTAACATAGTGAGAAACCAGGCTAGGCTTGTTGCTCAAGACTACAGACAAGAGGAAGGAATAAACTATGACCAAACCTTTACTCCTGTTGCAAGGTTAGAGGCCATTAGGATATGTTGGGTATTGTATCTACAATTACCTGGATTTTAGGAAGCCACCTGTCAAGCTAAGATGAATTCACAATGTATTTGATGAAACCTCTTAAGTTGTGCTTGCAGTTATTCCACGCTATGTGCACACCAATGTCAGGGTGCAGTAGGTCAATATACACGGGTCTGCACGACGTAATCCCTCGTTGAGCAGATCAGTGTGTTGGCCTACGTGTACTCTCTCTATTGGAGTGCACTTACTTTCAAGTACAGGGCCGTGTTTATGCAAGAGAAGACAAGGAGCAAGGATGGCTCAAGGAGCAGCTCTTGGGTGGAAAGACGAAAATTCGTCTAAGTATAATTCGACGAGAATCACCAAGTGATTCTCGCCGATTCGGCGAGAATCACTAGTGATTCTCGCCAACTCTATCCGGCTACCTCAAAACGGTGCCAAGTAAGATTCGGCGAGAATCACTAGTGATTCTCGCCGAACCCATCGCTGAGCAGATCATGAATACCAAATAATATTCGTTGAGAATCAACAAGTGATTCAGCGAGAATCACTAGTGATTCTCGACGAATCGTCGAGAATCACTAGTGATTCTCGTCGATTCGTCGAGAATCACCTGCGATTCTCGCCGATTTTTACATAGCGTTTTCTCTTGAAGCAGCTGGACCGGATTCTGCCGCTGGCACTATTTTGACCCGGATTTCGGGTTTCTACTTATGGGACCCACAACGGTCATATTGAAAGTGTCTACAGTGTATAAATACACGGGTATTTTTTGAACAGAAAAAGCAGCGAAGAAGAAAAGAAATACGCGAGCCGCGACGTGACCTAGATCACCGTTTCCGCTCCGCCGCCGCCGCTGCCGCTCACGCCAAGTTTTTCGCCGGTTGATCGTGGTTTCGCCCAGATCCTCCTGCGACAGAAGCCTAGCTAAGCTCAGCGTCTCACGTGTCTAACCGGAGATCTCTTGTCTCTCGATTTGTGGATCGGGAAAATCTTCCCCATCCGAATCGATCGAGACGATTGATCCTAGTGTGACCGTTGGTAGACCTAGCTAGCTTCGCTACGAAGTTTGGATCTCTAAAGAACAGCAGCCGCACATCGTTGTTGCCGCCGATCCCGTGAACCTAGCCGCCGCCCATCTTGCCGCCGCCGGTTCCGGGGAGATCCTCTCCAAGAGAGATCTAGGGTTGTGAACTCTTTGTGTACTTCAAGAACACGTCGTCAACAAAGAGGGACACCTTTGTCTCCAAACGTAGTTTGTATCTTTTACATTCTATTTTATTTTTGTTGTAAAGGAACGGTGGTTCCGTGTTGTAAGGGTTGGGTGCAACCCGTGTTGTGGGAGTGTTGACTCCTACGTGTGGAAGGGTTCCTTCCGATAGTGCAAGGATTGGATTTCAATCCTGTTGGTGAAGAGACCGAGTCGTCCCTGGTTGGGAGATAGGTCGAAGGGGGAAAGTGGATGTACCCAAGTCGGGGAACCACTATAAATAGCTTGTGTACTCTGTTGTGCTGTGTTGTTTTATTTTCGTGTGCAGGTACAATTTAAATTCCGCAAAAACGCTGCACGTCACCTATTCCCCCCCCCCCCCCATAGGTGAAGATAGTTGACACTAGGTGGACTTTCAAGTGGTATCAGAGCCAGGTTGCTCATCAAAAAGGTTTACACCTTGAGTAGTATCCTGCCACCAGTGTCAGAAGCATGGAGCTGGATTATGAGATATCGCCACTAAGACTCCCCGCATGTACAAAGGAGTATTATCCCGTCTAGAGGATGAGGGTGTCATATCACTTGGAGGCCATCGATCCTCGAGCATCTTTCATCCTGGAAGAGGGTCCTTTTATTCCTATGAAGACCTCCTGCTCTGGAAAGAATATCGAAGTGCCCAAGTGCATTGCAGAGATGTCAGAGACGGAACTGTCACTATTTAACTTGGACAAGAGGATTCGTCAAATTATCTTGGATATCTGGTCTGGAGCTTCTCGCTCTAGATTGGAAAAATGTAGGACGGCTAAATCTATGTGGGTGATGATCTCAGAGCTGATGGGGGGGTCAGAGAAAGCTGGAATCTGCTGTCAACCAGAGGATGAAGCCTATGTGGGGGTCTTCACCTCTGAAGATGAAGGCAAGGATCTCTCGGACAGCATCAGAGCTCCAGTGTCCGTGTCAGATACTGAAGAGGCCAGTGAGGAAAGCAGCTCTGATGAGGATGACACAATGGTCACTGGCTCTAATGACAATAACACAGAAGAGCAGGTAACTTCTTCATCCTGCCCCGTCTCTCTTGAAGTTTCTGAAGACAGGAACTGCCTTCCTTCAGAAAATGCTGATTCCCTGAAGAGAGCCCTTTCAGACAAGCAACCTACTTGCTGAGGAGCAAGCTCAAGAGATTGCTCGACTAAAGATCTTGTTGGTTCTCCAATTGGCATCCAATAAGGTCAAGGACTCTAAAATCTCAGCTCTAGAAAGTAGTCTAGAGAATGAGAAAAGAATAGTATCAAACTTTTCCAAGGTTGATGCTATAAATAGAAAACAAGAAAATGGGTGGATCTCCCGGATTACCAATTCGTGGAGAAATGGGGAAACGGTATTCCGACCCCCCACTCCAAGCAGGAAGGCAACTCATCATGCCTTCAGGTATGACCACAGGAACAATGGTGGTCACTGTAAGGGTGATCTGTCCTCATGTGGAGACACCCGTAGTGCAAGGGCCGTCGTGGCCACCCATGAGAGAATACCTAAGGCTCATTCTGAGCCCTTTGTATTCACTGCCACTGCCTCAACTCGGTGTGAATCTGCATGTACCAGCTCACAGAACACTTCTCACCACCCGAGGACACAGGACAAGGAAGTTAGAAGTCATGGTGTACGTTTTCATGGGGCCTCAGGAAGGGGTATGCCTGAAAGGAAGGCACCACCTCCCCGGCCTCATGACGCTCGCAACATGCATTCCTTCCACCCTTCCACGTGTCACGGTGAAAGAGAAAATTTTGTTAGGAGATCATGCCCTATCCCGTTGAGACCTAGGACCGTGACGACCTCAGTCACTAGATCAGGTCAGAAACGGCGATACAACATTCACCCGTGTTGGTGATGTGGCAAAGTGGGACACTTTGCCATCAACTGTTGGCACAACCCCTCTGTGCCAAAGGCAAGGGCCTATCCACATTTTTTGGGCAGAGGTATTCTTCCTGACAGGTTTTCTGAAGGAAGGCAGTTGAGTGCTTATGCTAACAGGAACCTAGGACCCAATATGATTTGGGTTCCTAAGGTAAAGTAATTCTTTCTTGCAGGGGAGTCTAGGTTCCCGTAACTATGATGGGAACTAGACAGTAGGTGTTTCAAGACTGAATTGGAACATGCATCTGGAATAACAGCAGTGATATCCATATGAGCAAACTCACATCGAGCACCTGGTATGTTATAGTCAGAGAGACGAAATGATCACTCTCATGTTCCCAGGTATTTTTCATCTGCTCTAAGACTTGAGTCGTTTTCCATCGACAGTTACATATATATATATATATATATATATATATCTATATATATATATATACATATATATATATAAGTGTATGTGTGCACACCTAAGGATAGGTTAACACGATACATATAAACCTTAGATACATCAATAAAGATTTAACGAAGATATGTCATTGTAAATCTCGACAACTCACAATTGACATCAAGAAGTGTTCGGAAAAGCCCCGTTCAAACCAAACAGATTGGCTTTAAGATATATATATATATATTTATAATTTTTAAATTGACTTGACATCAGAAGACTTCGAAAATGCTGCATGCCTCTTAACCTGAAGATTCCTATTAAAGAAACCCTTCGATTTCAACTTAGACAAATTCCCACCGATTCTGAGCAAAGGGATCCCGTTAAATCCTGTTAAAACCTTGTTAAAACATGTCGTTAACGCAAAGAAATCCCGCCGACCTTTCATTTCAACGGGAAACTTACCGCAGAATACTCGCCGAAACGCTGAAGGAATCTCGCCGACTCTTCCTCTTCCATCGGCATCCCGCAAGAATCCCCCACACGTGAAGACTCTCGTCGATCTCGCCGACTCTCTCCGTAGGGGAAACTTGCAGCAAGGGAAGCTCGTCGAATCGACTCCTTCTCCGCAGGAAACTCGCCGAATCCCGCAAGATTAACCAAAGGTTTCCCGCAAGTTTCTCTCCGACGATCTCTCCAGGTTTCGATTCTTCCTTCCAGGAATTTCTCCCCGTACCTCATCGGGTGTCCCTCGTCTTCATCGGACTAACTCACCGTCTACACCTTTAGGTAACCACCCCCTCACCCTTACTTGGACTTGATCACTAGTGTCGCTTCCTTTTTGATTTTTGATTAAGCGTAGAGTAGGGCTTCTATCCCTAGGTGTGCAATGGCTCCTAGGACAACCGCTGGGCTGGTCACTGGATGCGAGCTGTTTCGCACAGGGTTCTCTCATGCCTCTGACGAATTCAGAAACATCATTCTCATGCTGGAAGAGGCTGGGCTTTCATTCGTACTGGAGCACCCGTGTAAAATCTTGGACAAAGAGGTGCTGGAGTTCTTTGCTACCGCCAGACTCCGAAATGAAGACTCTCTTATCAAGAGCAAGGTGGCTGGGTCAAAGATCAAGATGTCTGCCAGCAAGCTGACCCGCTTCCTGCAGCTCTCTAGCTCGGAGCACGAGGACTATTTTGAGGAAGAAGATAAAACCAGGACTCTCTTATTCTGTGGTCTCTCACGAGGAACTCGGTCGATAAAGCGCAAGGATATCAATGAAGAAGGGAAGCTTCTGTCAGACATAATCGGAAAAGTACTCATCTGCAAGCCAGGCTCTCATGACCATATCTCTGCAGACATGTTCAAGATCCTGGTGGCAATTGTCTGCCGAAAAAGGTTCAACTGGGAGGATTTGCTGTTTGAGAAGATAAAGGACACCCTGAGATCTCCGAGCTTTGGCCGAATCATAAGTCTGTATCTCAATCAGCTGAATGGAGACAAGTATGACATGAGTAAAGGTGTTCCTCTACACTACTTGAAGAAAATGGACTCAAGTGTTTTTGACAGATGGGAGAGGCGAATTGGGCAGGCTGCCGTGGAAGAACAACAGGACGTATCTCCAGCAGTTATCCCCAGTGAAATTCCTGATGCTTTGACGGCAGGAATTGAGGGGGAGCCACTACCCACTCATGCTGATATCGTATCTGACATCTCCCAAATGGCCAGAGATGCTGTGGCAGATATACAAGAAGACAGTGAAGCTGTGCCGGAGAATGAGGAGGCCCTGAACCTGAACGATCAAGGAGCCGAAGCTGATGTACAGGAGACTGCTGACGAAGACTTGGAAGATGATGCTGATGAAAATCATCCTATGGATGCTGAAGGTGAGGAAGACGGAAATGAGGGACAGGACGCAGTGGAGACTCCGGATATCATTGAAACTCCATCTAACAAGCACGCACCTGAGATGGTTCCTGAGAACATTGGTGCACGAGTGGAGGGGGAGTCAGAGAAATCTATAGAGGCCGCCAGCATTCCCCCATTAGAGACTGTGCTTGTGTCTAGCTCTACAGGTGCTTCTGTTGAAGAGCAAGGCCAAGAAGTGCCTCAGAATATTCCTCTACGAGATGATATAGCCACTCACACCGTGAATATCATTCAGGGCATAGTGGATGAGCTTAAGGCCTCTTTTGAAAAAGCTCAAAATAAAATGCTGAAAAGGATTAAGAAATCTAAAAATCTCATACTCAAGAATATGGTGGAGATCAATCATAAACTTGACGTGATGGAAAAGAAATTTGAAGAAAAGTATACCGCGGCCGGCCAAGCTGTCACACTTCTTATGGCCGGATTGAAAAAGAACAACGATACTCTTGCAGTAGTAAATCAGAATGCTCATGTTGTAGCTAACAACATTCAAAAGTTTGACGGTAATATGGTAACTCTCAACGCCAATCAACAAGCATTGTTCACTGAATTCTCCAGGACGACAACGCATATTGATGACTCACTACACTCCTATGCAAACTCCATCGCAGTCGAAGCCAAAAAGGGGGAGAAGGAATATATAGCTAAGATGGCCGAGCTTCAAGAAATCATGATCACAAACTTCGAACAGTCAAACAAATATGTCTATGACAGCTGCTGGTGGATGCTCCAACAGGCGTTAGGCATCGATTTGAATCCTGCAGGTATTCATGCTCCTGAGACTACTACGGCTGCTGCGGGAGTAAGTGCTGCTGAGGGAGTAAGTGCTGCAGATGTTCCCATGAGTGAAGCTGATGCTAGGGCTATTTCTAAAGCAAAACTGATGAGCATGTTTGACCAAGAGGCCCTAGCAAAAGCCAGGGGCAAGAGAAAAGCTCAAGAAGGGACCTCCAAGGAGACACAAGATGAAAAGAGAATTCGACTGAGTGAGGAGGAAGTAAGAAATGAAAAGTGGAGTCCAGTTTCAAAGAATATCATCTTGGACACCTTTTGGCTATAAGAAAAAGGAGAAATCAATCGAAACGAAGTATACAGCCAGTATGAGTGGGAAATGCACAAGACGTATGAAGCGAAACGAAACATCTTCTTCAGGACCAACACGGCGGTAGATAAAGCTCCTCCTCCCAGATATTATCTGAAGCCCAAAGAGTATATGGAGAGGCAAAGAAAGAAGTATTTGGCGCAAAAACTCAAGGAAGACTTAGCCAAAGAAAAATAGTCAAAAATTGATAGCTTGTCATTCTCTCTTAAGAACAATTAATGGTTATTGTTATTATATGAACAATCTTGAGATTATGTATATATACATATATATATATATATATGCACTTGAATTTATGAATGACTCAAGTCTTGATTTGTCAGCCTATATTATCTTGTGCTGCATATTTAAATTCTGAATGTTGTTTATATTATCTGGTTGGTGTTATTCATCTTAGCTAGTAGGGTTTTGGCTTCGTCAAATAGGGAGAGATTGTTGGGTATTGTATCTACAATTACCTGGAGTTGAGGAAGCCACCTGTCAAGCTAAGATGAATTCACAATGTATTTGATGAAACCTCTTAAGTTGTGCTTGCAGTTATTCCACGCTAAGTGCACACCAATATTAGGGTGCAGTAGGTCAATATACACGGGTCTGCACGACGTAATCCCTCGTTGAGCGGATCAGTGTGTTGGCCTACTTGTACTCTCTCTATTGGAGTGCACTTAATTTCAAGTACAGGGCCGTGTTTATGCAAGAGAAGACAAGGAGCAAGGATGGGTCAAGGAGCAACTCTTGGGTGGAAAGACGAAAATTCGTCTAAGTATAATTCGACGAGAATCACCAAGTGATTCTCGCCGATTCGACGAGAATCACTAGTGATTCTCGCCGAATCGTCGAGAATCATTAGTGATTCTTGCCGACTCTATCCGGCTACCTCAAAACGGTGCCAAGTAAGATTCGGCGAGAATCACTAGTGATTCTCGCTGAACCCATCGCTGAGCAGATCATGAATACCAAGTAATATTCGTTGAGAATCAACAAGTGATTCGGCGAGAATCACTAGTGATTCTCGACGAATCGTCGAGAATCACTAGTGATTCTCGCCGATTCGTCGAGAATCACCTGCGATTCTCGCCGATTTTTACTTAGCGTTTTCTCTGGAAGCTGCTGGACCGGATTCTGCCGCTGGCACTATTTTGACCCGGATTTCGGGTTTCTACTTGTGGGACCCACAACAGTCATATTGAAAGTGTCTACAATGTATAAATACACGGGTATTTTTTGAACAGAAAAAGCAGCGAAGAAGAAAAGAAATACGCGAGCCGCGACGTGACCTAGATCGCCGTTTCCGCTCCGCCGCCGCCGCTGCCGCTCGCGCCAAGTTGTTCGCCGGTTGATCGTGGTTTCGCCCAGATCCTCCTGCGACAGAAGCCTAGCTAAGCTCAGCGTCTCACGTGTCTAACCGGAGATCTCTTGTCTCTCGATTTGTAGATCGGGAAAATCTTCCCCATCCGAATCGATCGAGACGATTGATCCTAGTGTGACCGTTGGTAGACCTAGCTAGCTTCGCTACGATGTTTGGATCTCTAAAGAACAGCAGCCGCACATCGTTGTTGCCGCCGATCCCGTGAACCTAGCAGCCGCCCATCTTGCCGCCGCCGGTTCCGGGGAGATCCTCTCCAAGAGAGATCTAGGGTTGTGAACTCTTTGTGGACTTCAAGAACACGTCGTCAACAAAGAGGGTCACCTTTGTCTCCAAACATAGTTTGTATCTTTTACATTCTATTTTATTTTTGTTGTAAAGGAACGGTGGTTCCGTGTTATAAGGGTTGGGTGCAACCCGTATTGTGGGAGTGTTGACTCATACGTGTGGAAGGGTTCCTTCCGATAGTGCAAGGATTGGATTTCAATCTTGTTGGTGAAGAGACCGAGTCATCCCTGGTTGGGAGATAGGTCGAAGGGGGAAAGTGGATGTACCCAAGTCGGGGAACCACTATAAATAGCTTGTGTACTCTGTTGTGCTGTGTTGTTTTATTTTCGTGTGCAGGTACAATTTAAATTCCGCAAAAACGCTGCACGTCACCTATTCCCCCCCCCCCCCCCCATAGGTGAAGATAGTTGACACTAGGTGGACTTTCAGGATATTCCTTGCCTATGTAGCTTACAAGAGATTCAAGGTCTACCAGATGGATGTCAAAAGTGCATTTCTGAATGGAATACTTCAAGAAGAGGTTTATGTAGAACAACCTCCAGGTTTTATCTCTCCAACTCAACCCTCTTTTGTTTTTAAATTGCATAAAGCTCTATATGATTTAAAGCAAGCTCCAAGAGTTTGGTATGAGACCCTAGCAAGCTTTATTTTAGAGCATGAATTTACAAGAGGAACCATAGATAAAACACTTTTCACTAGACATCATAAGAACCAAATATTATTAGTACAAATATATGTGGATGACAATATTTTTGGGTCTACTGATCCCAAATTGTGCAAGAGGTTTGCTGACCTCATGCATTCAAAATTTTAGATGAGTAGCATGGGTGAGCTTTCCTACTTCCTTGGTCTCCAAGTGAAGTAGCTCCCAGATGGTATCTTCCTCTCCCAAGCTAAGTATGCTAAAGAGCTTATCAAAAAGTTTGGGATGGGTGATGTTTCAGGGATGAAAACCCCTATGGCTACAAATGTTGTTGTGGATTCTGATGCAGCAGGGAAACCAGTGGATCAGAAAAATTATAGGGTAATTGTTGGATCCCTATTATACATAACAGCTAGCAGACCTGATATATTATTTGCCACATGCCTTTGTACTATGTTCCAAGTGAACCCTAAAGAATCTCACCTTATTTTCCTAAAAAAGAATTTTGAGATATATAAAGAGTTGCCCTAGTCTAGGACTCTGGTATCCTGTAGAGTCAGAGTTTGAGTTAACTGGATACTTAGATGCTGACTATGCTGGATGTAGAGTGGACAGGAAAAGTACCTCTAGAACATGCCAGTTCCTTGGTATGAGACTTGTCTCCTGGTTTTGTAAAAAACAGACATCTGTGTCTACATTAACTGCAGAAGCAGAATACATGGCTGCTGGTAGTTGCTATTCACAAATGCTATGGATACAAAACCAACTCCCAGATTATGGTGTCAACTTAAATAATTTAACATTATTTTGTGATAATACAAGTGCTATTGCAATAGCACAGAATCCAGTTCACCGTTCTAGGAGTAAACATATTGAAATAAGACATCATTTCATTAGAGATAATGTGGACAAAAAGAAAATTAACTTGATCCATATTCCTACTGATCTACAAAGAGCAGACATTTTCACCAAGCCATTGGATCAGAAAACCCATCTATTCTTTATAAATCAACTGGGAATGATTGATGGAGAAGAGTTAACCTAGTTTCTGTCTGTATTCGAAGAATTTTCCAGAGTTCGTCGAACGGAGTTCGATGAATTAGGGAAAGTTTGAGAGATTCTCGTCAAACGGAGATCGACGAATTCTCTGTGTGAGGAAACAATTTTCGTCGACCAAAGATCGACGAACTTTGCTTCAGAAAGACATTTCGTCGAACGGAGTTCGACAAACTGTTTTCGATTCTTCTGGATGAGATCGACGAATTATTGTCTATAATTTATTTCGTCGAGCTCAGTTTGAAGAATTTTTCTTTTTCGTGGACCGGAGTTTGTCGATTCATATTCTGAAAATCTTATATCTAGGATTTCTTCGACCTCTGTCCCACGCTTTTAGTTCCCTTGCTCTTGATCACCATTTCTCTCTGTGTTTTTCTTGCAGGACATCAATGGTGATTCCCTCAGGTGCTTTGGTTGCAATGAAGTTTGACACTGGATTCGACATGGACTTTGAGTCATTTCAACATTCTGACCCCATCTTTCTATACATCTTAGAACTACTGGAAGAACACAGTTTAAAGGATTTTGTCACCAGGCGCATTAAACTTCATGGAACGGAAATACGAGAACGGGTATATACATCTACAGTTTCTGAAGAAGATGTTTTGACCGGCAATATAGGGAACACTGCTGTTTCCCTCTCTCCCGCAGTTCTCACTGAAATATTTGGATTAGTGAACGGAGAAGACAATCTGGAAATGGATTCTGAGGAATTCAGTAATATGTTGAAACTCATGGGTTTCTCTGGTAACAACCCTAATAAGTTGTTGAAAAAGAAATTATCTGCCGCCTACTAATTTCTGGCAGATATTACGGGAAAGATACTGATGGCCAAGCACTTTGCTCATGACTATTTTACCCGTCACCAATTTCTGATAATGTGTGCAATAGTGAATAAGCGCCAGGTTGATTGGACTAAGGTGTTCTTTGAATTGATCAAGAAGAAGAACAGCAAGAAGGAAGTCTGCTTTGGCAGAATATTGGGAATCTTTCTCAAGGAGAAGGCTGCTGAATGTATGGTCTCCCCGACCATCTCCATAAACGCCGGCAAGCGCCTCACTTGTGCTCTGTTTGGCAGATGGGAGAGGACCATCTCCAAGCCCTCAAAGGCTTCTTCCTCCTCCCTCCAAACTTTTGAGAGTACAAGGGCTGTAAAGGCCGCTCCCCACCCTGTTGAAGAGGTTCCTCCATCTCAACCATCTCTTCCAGCACCTCTTCCTCCAAAGAAGCCTGCTCATGTACCTACCCCTCCTTCATCTCCAGCACTTGACCTGACAAACATTCCCTCTCCACCTCCATCTTCCCCTCAGCAAGTTCATCAACAACCCCCTCCTCCAGATTCCCCTCATGAGTCAATACTTCCTACACCTCCTCGGTCTCCTCTTCCCCCACACCTCTCCACCATTCCATCTTACATTATACCATCAGATATAATCATGCAAGATTCCCCCACTCCATCTGTTATTCCTCCTCCCATTCCATCCCCTTCCCCATCCCCATTTGATCCATCTACCCTAATTTCTTTGCTCACCCCTCTAATAAAATCTTTGATCTAAGAGGCAATTACACCTCTTGTGACCTCCATCAATTCTTTATCTGCCCAGCTATCTCTTTTATCTGTTGTCCCCTCATCATCCAGGGGGCTGGCTCCAGGACTTCCTGAACCCAGACAGGGGGTGTTGCTCAGTGATGAAGTTGCAGCAGATGCAGATGTAGCAGCAGCAGTCACAGTAGTTTCTTCTCCAGCAGATTTAGATTCAGATAAGGATACAACAATCATGACAGATTTTGATGCTGAGATGTTTGAGTTAATTCAATTCATGGATACTGATATTGATTTGGGTGAGTCAGTTGCACAAATAACTCCTGTTGGTGATTTCTATTTAAATCCCACAGTGAATTTATCAGTTTTGCGGAGTAATTTTGATATTGTATATAAACAATCTCTTCCAGCTGATTTTACTAAGCCATATTTGGCTATGGTACCATATACCTCTCCAGCTAGTCCAGCAGTTGCCAAGCAACTCTGTGACAATTTTACTCTATCTGCCTCTACCTCACAAGTCATTCCAGAAGATACAATAGTGCCAGTTTCAGCACCAGATTTTATTATGGACGACTCTCCAATGCCTACTCTAGATGAGCTTATTCAGGCAGACATTGAAGAAGAGAATAAGGCAGTAGCTGATAGCTCTATCTCCTTTGTTTCTGAATCTTGTACAGATATTTCTTCTCTTGTTGCTGATACCCCTTTTCCTGAACCTTCTGCCTCTTCTCCAGCAAAGGCTGTTTTTTCTGATAAAGCTTTAAAAGCTTTGGATGCTCTTTATGACATCCCTCAAGGTTCTGAGTCAGAAGAAGATGATGATGATGATTCTGATGAAGATGCAGCTAGTAAGAAAAGGAGATTGTTGGCAAAGAAGAGAAAGGCTGCTCCTCCTCCTGCTCCCAAGCCAAATCCCAATGCAGACACTCCCTATTATATTCTGTACAAGGTGACTCCATATAATGGAATGCCAGCATGGATGTGGCCCTCAAAAAACTAGCAGAAAGATAGAAAGAGAAGCAGGAGATACTCCCCTCCTCTAGTACACAGATACAGGAAGGATCCTCCTCCTTCTCCTCCTCCAATAGCTGGTGCCAGTGGCTCTAGCTCCTAGAGATCTGCCCCAATGCAAAATTATCAGAAACAGTCACAGAGATCTTCTGGAAGCAGCCAGTAGAGACCATGCTCCTCAGGTAGTCAACAACATAAATAGCAACAGCAGCAATAAAGTCCTAAAGTACAAAAAGCTGAAAGCCCAAAGAAGCCAGACTCCCCTGCAATTACTTTTGAAGATCCAGAGACTGGTAATACTGCAAGAATGGCTAGGTACCAAGAGCTGATTGGTCCATCTTTGATAAATAAAGCGAAAGCAGAAGGAAAAGATATCTCTGGTCTTTCAACCATGTCAAAGTATAGAAAGGAAGAGCTGAAAGGATTTGACAAAGGCAAGAAACTGTTTAATGTTGATGATTATATGAAACTTCATCCAGAAGCAGTTGTCCCCAGGGCTACATCATTAAAAATTATTGGGGCAGCTGATATGACCATGACAGTGGCTCAAGCTCAAGATCCTAATAGAGAAATCATTTTCAAGAAGCCAGGAGAAAAGAAAGAAGAAGACAAACCTCAGCAGAAGAAGCCAAAGAAGTAATTTTCTTGTTGATTCATTTTTGTCTGTTATTTGTTTTTAAACTATGCTATCTGTAGCAAAGCTGTGTATATTTATATCTGTTACATGTGTTATAATTCTCTGCCAGATATATCTCTTCTCTTGCATAGTTTTTCTATTTTGAGTCTCTGTTAGTGACCTCACCCAAATAGGGGGAGATTGTTGGATCCCTAGTTGATTTGGGCTAGGTTCACTGACTTAGGTTGTGACCCATAATGTATAGCCAAGGTCAATTTGTGTCCTAGAGTGTAGGTTAAGCCCTTAGGCTCAACTCCAGATGGTCCAGCTTTCAACAAGACCCTTAGAGACTCCAGACTCACAAGTTTTTCAAGACTAAGTAAAGTGAGTTCGACGTTCGTCGAACTCAGCTCGACGAAAGGAGTTCTGCGCTCGACGATCGTGAGGCAATTCTTAGTGCTGAGCTCGACGATCTATGTTCTCTGTTCGACGAATACTCAGTTTCTACATCAAGCCAAAGTCAGGAGGACTTCAAATTTTTCTAAGTCCAGCTTCATGCTTCGGTCGACGAATTATATTCTGAGCTCGACGAACTTGGACCTCAAGTTCACAGCTTCTTGGGTCGACGAAGTCAGCTTCTCAGGTCGACGGATGCTATACTCTACTCGACGATTTCTGGACTCAGAGAATCTGTGTCGACACTTAGGGTTTTTGTCGACACCAGACGATTTGTGTCGACACCAGGATTTCAGTCGACACCAGCTTCTCTCGACACCAGAGGATTTGTGTCGACACCAAGATCAATCTGTCGACACCAATTTATGTCGACACAGCATTTCAGTAGATGCAAAGTATTTTTTCTAAGTCCAGAACTTTTCTCAGCTCGACGAATTTGATTCTCAGCTCGATGAATAAAGACTGTCTATCAGATGAATGAAGATTGTCTATTCGACAAACTCTATCAAGTTCAGCTCGACGAACTTAAGCTCAACTCGACGAACATAAGTTTAGCTCGACGAATTGTGTTCTTTGTTCGACGAATCCAGATTAGGTTTTCTTCAATGTTCCCATTCTATTTCTTGGCGTTGTTTCCTGAAAATATAATGCCAGATCTTCTCGGAAAGTTACCGTTAGAACGTGCATTAACTATGGACGATTACATGCCGTTTTTCCATGGGACAGGAAGGAAAGTCATTGATTATTGATTCTTTCCAAGGACGACTGTAATTATTGCTCGACATTCAAAAGTTTGAATATTCCTCAGTCAGTTAGAGACACGCAGATACACAAAAAAATTAGAGACACAGTAAGAGAGAATAGAATCAAGCAGTGATAGAGTTCAAGAATCACAGTACAGAAAACAATCTGACAGACACTCTGAAGCTGCATAAGAACAAGACATTCTCAAATCTAAAGTTCTTGACTGCAATTAGCCTTGATAAGAGAACTTTTGAAGAAGAAGAACAACCAAATGCAATCAAGAGTCTTCTTCTTTCTATTCTCAGGACAACTTCAAAGGACAACAGAACTTTATCAGTCAAAAGAAGTTCCTGAAGCAGTTCTGGTCCAGGCGTTCTATGTTATAGAAGGCCTATCACCCTGAAGCAGTGCTCCAGCATTCCTGACCAATTCAAGATCTTAGGGGGAGCAAGATCTGCTACATCAATCCACAAGTCTTCTCTCTGACTGTTGACAGAGAAGACACTATCACCCTCTCTCTAATTCCTGTACAGGGTTTTAAATCCCTTCAAAATTATTCTTGTTGCAAGTCTCCTTCCAAAAGACTTGAGGGTTTGGTTTTTGGGGACCTGATCAAAACCCATTGGTGCCCAGGACACCTGATCAACTCATCCTGCAGTGGATTCCTACCTAGGGTGGTAGAAGAGTGGATGTACCCAGATTGATTGGGGAACCCCTATAGCTGTTGTGTCTTCTGGTTATTTTCTTTTGTTTTCTGGCTGTGGTCTGTGATTGCTCTGTGTTTAGTTAGTTGTTGTGTTTACTTTATGTTATTTGCTTCCCTGTTCACTTAGGTATACAACAACAGTTGTAAAAAGTTTTTAGTAAGCACCATACTCTATTCACCCCCCCCCCCTCTAGAGTATATAAGATCTAACCTGCACTTTCATGATCTTCAATCAGCTTGCTTCTTCTATTCAGATGTGGCTCTGAATTCTTCTTGCAGACTTGTTCAGGATCTGCCCTTAGAGACTTGTTGATTTCTGGATGAAGACTTCTCTTCTTCTTAGTTGTTGATTGTCTCTTCTTGTTTATTACCGTTTGTTGATAGAATAGGTCTTTATATAGACCCCATCCGAGGTTACGGGCTGATCCGATTCCTAATGGCCTTCTGACAGCTCTGACAGATGTAACTGCTTTGTTGGTTGTGACAGCTGTCATGTCTCCAGTCATGGCATCTGAAACTTCATTAAACTTTAACTCAACATGAAAGTGTTGAGACAATACTTCAAATGTGTCGACACAAATAGAACATGTGTCGACACAATCTTTGGTGATGTGGACACAGCTCACATAATGTCGACACAGCTCTTCTTTTCTTCTTGACATAGCTTCTGTGGAATGTGTCGACACAAGTCCTGTGTGTCGACACAATAGCTTCTAGTCTTGACAAATAGTATGTCGACAGAATTCTGGACTGTGTCGACACAAGTCCTGTGTGTCGACATAATTGTTGTCGACAAAATTCTGGAATGTGTCGACACAAGTCCTGTGTGTCGACACTGTTGTTGTCGACAGATTTTCTGTGTGTCGAAACAAATCCTATGTATCGACATAATCTGTCACCTGGTGTCGACACAGACTTTCCCAAGTGTCGAAACAATTCTTCTCAAGTGTCAACACTTGTACTTAGAAACATTTTCTTCATTTCCTCAACCTGCACATTGAAAACCTAAAACACCATCAAATACGCATTGATGAATATCATTGAATTAGGTGAGGCTTCTCCAAATCTGGTACATATTTTCTAATGTACCCAACAATCTCCCCGTATTTGGAGAAGTCATAACCCTTAGTCAATGATATATATCACTTTATAATAAAACACAGATTATGATGTATAAAGGATTATTTAGTCAGGGTAACATATAAACAAAACCAACATATTATATAATTACAAAACATGATAAAATATAGTGAACATGAATCAGTGTTTTGTTGAAGTACAATAAGTTTTTGAATAACAGATTACATAGATTTTAAAACACAAGATTACATAGTTCTAAAATCTAGTCAATCTATTCTAGGACTAATTAGGCTCCTTGATGACAATGTCTTTGCTAGACTGGATCCTTGCTTGTACATTAGCTTCAGTGTCTTCAGTTGGCTTTTCCCTTTAAGATTCTTTTTCTTGAGCTCTTCAGACTTCACCTTTTGCCTTTCAAAATAATGATAAGGCTTTGGAAAGTATTTGCTAGGCTCCACTGAAGTAGTAGGTATCTTCCCAGGTTTGAGATCTCTTCTAAACTGATACTTGGCATCTTGCCATTTCTGATACTTGCTCCATTCTTATTCAGAGTAACATTTGCCTCTATCTTGCATGTTGTCTTTAACTGCTTGCCAGACAGTGAGAATAATGTTTCTGGAGGTGGGGCTCCATCTTTCAAAATCAGGTTTTAATTCAGTCTGTTCTCTAAACCTTTTCTTAGAAAGTTGAGCTTCTTGCTCTCTTTTCAAAGCAGCTTCAGACATCTCAACCTTCTCAATAATCACATTCTGAACCTCCTGTGGAGGACTGTACATTTGTTGTACTGAGATTGAATGCCTTCAAAATCAGCACTTGGATAAATAATTTAAGCCACTTCCTGCTGAACCCCTTCATTTGAAGCCGGTTGAATGCATGATTCAGCAGTGTTATCATCATCAAATAGGGGTGGATAACCAAGAGTTGCTCTGATAGAATTAGTTATCCATTTAGCATGTTCAAAGCCTGCATTGACAAACACTCTCTCCCCCTTTATGACTTCTCTTTCAATATGGTCTCTGTGATCATCTTTTTGAAATCTAATGTGATTTGCTAGGTAATTGGTGCCTTCCTTATAGAATGATCTGAATTTTTGTAGTTGATCAACAATTACCTTTCAAGATTCTTGGATCGTAGTGCTAACATCAGTCAAATCTACTTTGAGTTGTTGATCAAACTCAGACTTTTCTTTTGCAATGTTTACAGTGAAAGCAGTTGCTTTATTCTGAAGTTATGTTACAATAACATTGTGTGACTCGGTGAGATTATCATTCATTCTTATTTGGTTTTCCAGAACATAGTCTTGTTTCACTGCTATGTCATCTATTTGAGTTTTGGCTTCCACTTGTTGCTTGGCTAAATAGACTACATCATTACCTCCCTTATGGATGCAATCTTTCATTTCCTTTTTATGTAAATTCACTTCAAATCTTATAGATTTAATATATTGTGCCAGCTGAAGTTGCAATTCTTTATTACTCTCATCAACATATTTTTCAAGGGCTTGTCGTTGTTCATCCAACTTTACTTACAGTTGCACCAGTAGTGAACTGAAGTCTAATGTTGGAGCTAGAATTTGTGGGATAGTCTGTAAGGCTTTCTTATAGCTAGAGCTTCTCTTCCTTAGCTCCATTAGCTTTCTCTTCTTTGCCCTAGAGGCTTCATCATCTTTTGAGGACTCAAATGAGCTTGTTATGTCCACTGTATCTTTTGGACTAGATGCTATAATGGGCATCTCCTGCTCAGTCCTTAGAAGCTCCCCCTCCGTTCTTGCATCTAATAAATCAGGAAAAAGTTCTTCTAATGTAACTTCTTGTTGCATTTGTACTGGAGGTATAACTGTCTCTTTAGCAGATGGTTCTCCTTCAAATTTCAAAGTTTCTTCCCTGGTAATGACATCTCCAGGTATATTGTCTTGATTATTCTCTTCAACAACATTCATATGCACATTCAGTGTATCATTTTCAGTATTTATAGTAGCTTGATTGATATCCAGTAGTACCTCAAGTATAGATTGTGTAGCTGCTTCACTGTCCAGTGCAGTTGTGTGGATAGGTGGCTGTTGCTCGTGAGCTCCCCCTAAGGGTAATGCCTCTTGTTGAGCTGAAACTGGAGAAAGCTCATTTGTTCCCCCTTGATGAGGCTCTACCTGGACTTGAGCTAGTTGGATGTTGACTGCAGGAATCTGCTCCCCCTGAACCTGACTATCAGTCACAGTTTCTTGAGCTGGAGATTTGCTAGTCCTTTCAGCTCCTTCTTCATCTGAGCTGAAAACAACCATTTCTTCTAAATCACTAGACGATTCAGTGGTCTTAGAAGCTATTTTCTTCTTTTTCTGAATCTGCTGTGATTATTTCTGAGGGGTAGAAACATCTTTGGTTAGAACTCTATCCCATCTTGATAGTATTATCAAATCCATTCTTCTCATGTGATTGATCTTAGATCCTGCAATCTGATTCATTACTTCAGGAATATTCTCAGCCAGATATAAAATCAGGATTCTGCCCAGATTGGGTTTCTTAAGACTTTCTTTGATCTTGTCAAAAATAACAGCAAACCAATTTGTTTTCACTTTGAATATAATTCTGGTCATTAAATTGAACATATAGGTAGAAATCCTATCATGTCCTTTTTTGGATAGATTAACCTTTCCTATGATCTCTGACAGGAATTTCCCTTGGGAATTCATTCCCTTCCTGTTCATTGAAGATCCAATCTTGGTAGTGGGATCCATTCCACACCATTGGAGAGCTTCTCTTGTAATGGAAGATACTATTTCATCGTCTTCTTTAACCCTGAGAAGTTTAAAGGTCTTTCTCAAACTCTTTTGGGTGAGTTTGACCTTGGTTCCTTGAACTGATGACTTTATTTTTATGCCCTTTGAATCTAGTGATGCCTTTGAATAGAATTCAACAACCTCCTTCTTCCATATCTTGGTAGATTCTGAGACCAAGTATTCCAATCCATTTTCTACGATTAGGGTAATCACGGCTTTGATGTCGGGCGTGGCAGTCTCAACGCATGACGAACTAGTTCATAGACTTCATTGATGTTCTCATCCAGCTTTGGCGGTATTAGGGATTCGAGATTGAGGAGAAGAGAGATGAAGGTCTGTCTACAGAAAGATTTGTTCTCGAGAACACTGAGAGCATAGTCGACAGGGTTTTACTTCCACCTATTTATATGTTTTTAAACAAAGAAGGTCAAAAGGCGGGTTGAAATACTCTTATTGTGTCGACACTGTTGGGATTGTGTCGACACAGACTATGAAAGTCTCGACAGAGGATTTTATTGTAGTTCAATACTATGTGTCGACACCATTTGCGATGTGTCGACACAGATAACCTTAAAAGTATACACTAAATTCTGCATGTCGACACAGACGACTGTATGTGTCGACACCAATATCTAAGTGTCAGGAGAGCTATGTGTCGACACCAAATTCTAAGTGTCGACACAATCTTCTTGATGTGTCGACAGAATTTTCCTTATGTGTCGACACAAACTACTAAGTGTCGACACAGATGTCTTTATGTGTCGACACAACTTTACTTAGTCAAATTTGTCATTCTTATTCTAAGTTCAGCATGCCTAATTCAATTTTAAAATAATTGAATTTAGTTTCATCCAGTGGTTTGGTGAACATGTCATCAATTTGAAAATTAGTTTTGACAAATTCCAAACTTATATCTTCCTTTTCAACATGATCTCTAAGGAAATGAAATCTTATTTATATGTGTTTAGTTCTGCTATGAGAAACAGGATTTCTAGCAATAGAAATGGCACTAGTAGAATCATAAAATAATGGAGTTCTACTTACCTGGATGTCATAATATTCAAGCTGATATTGTATCCATAACAGCTGAGCACAACAACTGCCTGCAGCAACATATTCACACTCAACAGTGGAAATAGCCACACTTGTCTGCTTTTTGCTGCTCCATAACACCAAACTTCCACCTAAAAACTGACATGTGCCAGTTGTACTTTTCCTGTCTTCTTTGCATCCTGCAAAGTCTGCATCTGAATACCCAGTTAGTAGAAAATCTCTATTCTTAGGCTACCAATGGCCAAGATTTGGTGTTCCCTTAAGATATCTCAAAATTCTTTTGACTGCATTATAATGAAATTCTTTAGGGCAGGATTGATACCTAGCACAGACACATATAACATACATGATGTCTGGTCTACTAGCAGTTAAGTATAAAAGGAAGCCAATTATCCCTCTATATAAAGACTCATCTACAAGTTTCCCTGAATCATCTTTGCATATATGCATACTTGACCCAATTGGAGTTCTCATGGTGGAGGCTGACTCCATACCATATTTCTTAGTCAACTCCTTGGTGAACTTAGACTGGGATATGGACAAGCCATCATCATTCTGTCTAACTTGGAGTCCTAAGAAGAATTTCAGCTCACTCGTGCTGCTCATCTCAAACTTCCCTTGCATAAGTTTAGCAAACTTTCTACAAAGGCTATTTTCTGTTGATCTAATGACAATGTCATCAACATATATCTGGACTAGGATGATCTTGCCTTTTGTTTCCTTTAGGAGTAGAGTTTTATCTATTTTCCCCCATGAGAATTTATTCTCAATGAGGAATGTAGACAGAGTTTCATACCAAGCCCTAGGGGCTTGTTTCAAACCATACAGTACTTTCTTAAGCGTATACGCATAATTAGGATAGAGAGGATCTAGAAAACCTGAGGGTTGTTCAACATAAACTTCCTCTTTTAAGTCACCATTCAAAAATGCTGAGTTAACATCCATCTAAAATACTTTGAACCCTTGATAAGCTGCAAAGGCAAGGAACTGCATTATTGCTTCCAACCTTTCCACTGGGGAAAATGTCTGATCAAAGTCTATTCCCTCTTCCTGCCTGTAGCCTTTTGCTATCAGTCTTTCTTTGTTTTTGACTATAATGCCATTTTCATCTAGTTTGTTCCTGTAGATCCACTTGGTCCCTATGTCATTGTGATTCTTTGGTTTAGAAACCAACTTCCACACTTTGCATCTTCTGAATTGATTCAACTCTTCCTGCATGACATCAATCAAATTTGGGTCTTGTATGGCTTCTTCAAATTTCTTGGGTACCATCTGGGATAGGAAACTTGAGCAAAGGATTGTGTTCATGTTCTTTCTCCTTGTCTAAACACCATGACTTATATCACCAATAATTTGGTGCACTGGATGATCATTTAGTTGTCTTATTGCTGGAGGTAGTCTATCTACACCTTGATTTTCTCCAATAACCTCACCATGTTGTACTTCCTTGTCCTCTTCATCAGCTTGTGGGTCTTGTACTCCCCCTGGACAGCATCCATCATTTTATTCATGCTACCTTGTAGGTTGGTCTTCACTAATGGTTAGTTTGTCCATCTTTTCCTTTAAACCTATATAGCTACAAGGAGTACTACACAGCTCACAGTTGATTAGTTTAGTTTCATAAAAAACTACATGGACAGATTCTTGTACAACTTGAGTAGTCAAGTTGTAGACTCTGTATGCCCTACTACTGTTGCTGTACCCAACAAATATCCCTTCATGGGATTTGGCAGCAAACTTAGTTAAATAGTGCTTGTCATTATTAAGAACAAAACACTTGCTACCAAAGATTCTAAAATAGGCTAAATTTGGTTTTCTGCCTTTCATAAGCTCATAGGGTGTCTTCTTGTGGCTTGTGGTGATGGAAGCCCTATTGAGAACATGACATGCAGTGTTTACTGCCTCAGCCCAAAAATATTCTGGGAGAGAAGTGTCACTTAGTAGAGTTCTACCAGCCTCAATAAGAGTCCTATTCTTTCATTCAGCAATACCATTTTGCTGGGGAGTTCTAGGTGAGGAGAACTCTTGATGAATCCCTAGTTCTTCACAAAATCTTATCATGCATTCAGACTGAAATTCAGTCCCATGGTGACTTCTGATTTTGACCACTGAACTGTTAAGTTCATTCTGAATTTGCCTAACAAATTGTGGAAGACAGTATGGGTTTCAGATTTCTGCCTCAGGAAGAAAACTCATGTAAATCTAGAATAATCATCCACAACCACAAATGTGTAGACTTTCCTACCTAGACTATAAACTAGCATAGGACCAATAAGATCCATATGTAGGAGGTACAAACACCTCGCTGAGTCTTTGGTATCAAGACTAAGGAAGGAGGTTTTGGTCTGTTTGCCTTTTTGACAAGCTGAACACACAACCTCCTGGATGCACTTGACCTGAGGACTATTCCTCACTAACTCCATACTATAGAGTTGGCCTATTGACTTGTAGTTCAGGTGAGCCAGCCTCTTATGCCATTTGACACATTGAGAAGCTTTCTCATCTACAACTAGACAAATAGGAAAGTTCTTATTCTCACAATCAAAGTTGAGACAATAAACACTTCCTTTTCTATAACCAGACAAGATGACCACTTGATCACTTGTCCTTCTAATCTGACAGCCATTCCTAATAAAAGAGGTGTCATAACCAAGATCACTCAGTTGGCTTATGCTTATTAAGTTATGTTTCAAACCTTTCACATAAGCCACTTGGGTGATAGTGATTGAACTATTGGAAATGTTACCAAACCCTTTAATGACCACCTTTTCAGATCCACCAAAGATCACTTTGGGTCCATTCTCTATGGTAGAGTAGTCCTTCAGCATCCCTCTTATTCCAGTAATGTGCCTGAAACATCCACTATCCAAGTACCATATTGGTATATGGCCACTTGGACTCACCTGCATCAAATAAAATTACTTAACCTTAAATCCCCAATAATTATTGGGTTCTAGGTTCAGGTTAGACTGAAACTTGACATGCTTGCCTGCAGCCTTTCTGACAGGTAAGCTGGCATTCTTCCTGACAGTAGTGTTGTGCCAACAATCAATGGAATTATGGCCCACTTTTCCACAACACCAGAACTCATATCTATTGTATCTTCTTTTAGGTACAGTCTTAACAGCATTGCTGTCAGCAGACCTTAAAACTTTTGGTACAGTGGTCCTTTTCTTGAGTGCTGGGGCTTATGCATCAAACATTGATGATTCTTGAAGATCATATTATATTTGTACATGTGCTGCCCTATTAGTATTTACACCCTTGTCATTCAGATTTCCAGGCTTACTGTGACCATGTGTAATGTCATGGTCATACATGTTAGTAGGCTGCATCACTTTCCTAAAAGCAATAGGTGGTTTGACGGCTAGGGCTGAACTGGGGCTTTGCCTTTTCCTTTAGAATTAGTTGCCCTTATTCTTCCCCTGAATCCTAATCATGTCTTACCCTTTTGTAGAGTGAAGTCATCAATCAAGGGTAAAACTGACTTTGGCTTTGAGAATTTAGCCACAAGTTCCTTCTCTTTTTGTAGTCTAACTACCATACTCTTAATTTGATCATTTTTGAATGTAATTGTACCCATCTGAATAAAAGTTATATTTTGTAGTTTGGCAATTTCATTCAACTTCAAATCCAGCATTTTTGCTGAATCTGATGCACCCAATTTAAGAGATGCAATTTGCTCAGCTTGGTTTTTGACAAGATTTCTGCTTCTCTTAAGTGCTTGCAACAGATCACCATACTCATCAATAAGTTGATGAACATCCACTTAAGATTCAGAACCATCCACATTTCTTGATGCAGATGCTTCTGAGTCTGATCCAGTATAATAATTTGAAACTGAAGAAAGGTTGTTTACCTTACTGGGACCAGGCTGATCATGGCACTGATCTTCCTCAGTTAAATCCATCAGCCCTTTGCAATGATGATCTTCAACCACATTTATTGAGTCCAGCAATTGCAAGAACTCATATTCTACTGAATCCTCTTCAGTAGTGAACAATCCTATATTAGCTTCAGCTTCAGTCTCTTCTCTTGATTTTGATGATGATGAGTCAGTCCAACTCTTCTACTTCTTTGCAACAAAGGATCTCTCCTTCTTGCCCTTAATTTGTTGCTTCTTTTTATCTTTAGATTCCTTTCTTTTATCAGGACAATCAGCTATGACATGTCCTGGCCTGTTGTAACAATAACAAACAATTTTAGAAGAAGTTTGTTTACTGGGATTAGAGACAAACCTGTCATCCTTAGATGTTTTCTTCTTCTTGTAATAGTCATCCTTGGAGAAGGATGAAAATGGCTTTGTTCTCCATTTCTTCTTCTTCATGAACCATTGAAATTGTCTTGTGAAGGCAGCAAAGACTTCATCTAATTTGTGACTTTCTGAAGTGTTGATGTCTGAATGTTCAGATTCAACTTCAGCCATTCTCTTGGGAGAAGAAGGTGACTTTCTCCTGCACTTTCTTGTGATTTCAGCCTTAAAAGCAACTGACTTTTCTCTATATTCAGACTTATTACTTTTCTCCTCCTCCTTTCTGGAAGTGAGCTGCATCTCATAAGATCACATTTTTCCAAATAAGAGTTGTGGAGGTGTATCTGCAAGCCTGACCACCTCTCGGATGGAACATATTTTAGTATCTGAATCTTTGGTTAAAAATCTAAGAAACTTGTCATTTAATTCATAAGTGTTAAAGACTCTTCCATATGTCATTAGCTCATTAACAATTCTAAAGAATTTCTTATATCATTCAGCTATGTTGTCTGTCTTAGCTTGTCTAAAGATTTCATACTCTTGATTTAACATACACTTCTTATCCTCTCTCACTTCTTCTGTACCCTCCATGTACATAATGAGGGTGTCCACATCTCCTTGGAGGTTTTGCAATGGATAAGATTCTGGAATGTAGAGTCATCTATGGCACTCACAATTATGTTTTGTGCCCTGTTGTCTAATTTTGCTAGAATGATCTCTTCCTTAGTCATTTCTGAATAACTCTTTGGAGTCTTGAGGTTAGCATCAAAAATTGATATGTTCTTAGGAATAAATGGCCCTTCAAGCACTGTAATGTAAATTCATGGATCATATGCTTCCATGAACAATCTGACCCTTTCTTTCCATATGCCAAAATGTTCTTTCCTACAGATAGGAAGTTTCATAGATCCAAATTCTTTCTGATTCTCACTTGAACCCATTCTGTCTAACTGATAACTGCCTTATAGATCAACTCAGATTGTTAAGTCTAATCTTGAGTAACCTCCCTCTGATACCACTTGAAAGAATTTGATTCAAGATGTCCTAAACACCTAGGGGGTGAATATGGTCAATTCTTTTTATTCAAGCATATAATGTAAATTTCTTGTTAGACAGCCTTAGCAATATCTATCACAACACAAATTATAGCACACACAGGCAACACAGCATACACACAGATTTTATAGTGGTTCCCCAAGTGATGGGTGCATCCACTTTCCACCTTCGCCTATCTAGCAGTTTATTAGATTCAGCCTAACTCCCTTCTTACTTCTCAGATCCTCAGATCTTACAACTCAGAAACCAAAATGGTTCCTACAACTCAGACTTCAGCAAGCCCTGTAGCTCAGATCCTCTCAGAGAATCCTACCTCAAATTGAGTCCACACTCCTACAACTCAGGCAATCAAGCCCTACATCAGCCTCTCCAACATGCCTACAACTCAGAGAAATTAATCTCCTACCTCAGGCACTCATCCCTACCTCAGCCTTTATAGATTTAGGCTTACAACTCAGAGAGATAGCTCTCCTACAAACAGATCTATACAAGATCCTATAGAGAAAATTGATTGTAAAAAGAATAATTCCTTCACCTAGGTAGAGAGAGAATTGGTAGAATGTTTCTTGATCAGTTCTTGATAGATCTGATTGCTTTAGATCCAACCTGTGTTAGCTTCTTCAAAGCTTATTAAATTTGAACAAAGTAAGGTTGATATTCTTGGTGATGATCTTTAATCAGCTTCCTTCTTCTATTCAGATGTGGCTCTGAATTCTTCTTGCAGACTTGTTCAGGATCTGCCCTTTGTGACTTGTTGATTTCTGGATGAAGACTTCTCTTCTTCTTAATTGTTGGTTGTCTTTTCTTGTTTATTATCATTTGTTGATAGAATAGGTCTTTATATAGAACCCATCCGAGGTTACCAGCTGATCTGGTTCCTAACGGCCTTCTGACAGCTCTGACAGATGTAACTGCTTTGTTGGATGTAACAGCTGTCAAGTCTACAGTCATGACATCTGAAACTTCATTGAACTTTAACTCAGCAGCAAAGTGTTGAGACAATACTTCAAATGTGTCAACACAAATAGATCATGTGTCGACACAATCCTTGGTGATGTTGACACAACTCACATAATGTCGACACAGCTCTTCTTTTTCTTCTTGACACAGCTTTTGTGGAATGTATCGACACAAGTCCTGTGTCTCGACACAACAGCTTCTAGTCTCGACAAAGTTGATATCGACAGAATTCTGGAGTGTGTCGACATAAGTCCTGTGTGTCGACACAATTATTGCCGACAGAATTCAGGAATATGTCGACACAAGTCCTGTATATCGACACAGTTGTTGTCGACAGATTTTTTATGTGTCGACACAAATCCTATGTGTCAATATAATCTGGCTCCTGGTGTCGACACAGCCTTTCCCAAGTGTCGACACAATTCTTCTCAAGTGTTGACACTTGTACTTAGAAACATTTTTCGCATTTCCTTAACGTGCACATTGAAAACTCAAAACACCATCAAATACACATTGATGAATATCATTGAGTTAGCTGAGGCTTCTCCAAATCTGGTACATATTTTCCAATGTACCCAATAGTCGGCCTATCATTGGACCTCCAATCAAATCAGTAAATGAGTCCCTTCAAATCAACGCGGCCGAAAAATTCGTCAAAACGCAAAATTGAACTACACAGGAAGGGACACGCCTGTGTCACTACCTGTGTCCTGCTTGGGAAGAATGTGGTCGACGATTCATCGAGATCTTCTCGACGAATCGTCGAGCTGCTTGGACACACAAGGGTAGGGACACGCCCATGTCACTACTCGTGCCCTTCTTGGGAGGAACACGGTCGACGAGTCGTCGAGCTATTCTCGACGAGTCGTTGAGCTGCTTCTTGGACACACAGGGGTAGGGACACGCCCGTATCTCTACACGTGTCCTTATCGAGAGGAACACGGTCAACAGTGTTAGTTGAGCTCTGCTCGATGAATACATACACACGGGTAGCAACATGCCCATGTCACTACCCGTGTCCTGCTCTGGAGATTTCATAAAGAAGATGCAGAGGCACCAGAGAACCACACAGGTATGGACACGCCCGTGTTACTACCCGTGTCCTACTCTAGACCAACTTCACCTCCCTTACTCGAGTGCAAGCCTAGCTGGCAGTACTCCCTGAGCCCAAGTCAACTCTCCTGACTTAAAAGAGCGCACAAGGTGCCTAGCGCGATTTGGGACGTTACAAATCCTATAAACAAAATAAAAGAATTCGTCCCCGAAATTAGGCTAAGGCTATGGGGAGAGAAAAGCATAAAGTAAAATAAAATATGCTTCTAAAATTACCTTGATGAAACAACTCCGGGTTGCGCTTTTGCATCATGTCTACCGTTTTGCATCTATACTCCTCCTTCCCATGGTTATATCACAGCACCTTTACCAAAGGAACACTCTTGCGACGCAAACTCCTTGTCTCATTATCTACTATACGCACCGGCTCTAGTCGTACAGATCTATCGGTTGCTACTGCACCATCAATGGTGAGGATATGTTGTTCGGGCCGCAACAGTGAGTTCCAGAGAGACGACACATGGAATACATCATGAAGGTTCTCCAGCTCTGGTGGTAACTCCAACTGGTAGGCCAAAGTGCCAATTCTTTCCAATATAGTGTAAGGACAACGTACCTTGGGCTGAGCTTTTTCACACCATGTACCCGTGACACTCCATGCATCGGCCGGATTTTCTGGAACGCTTTGCCACCCACTTGAAATTCTACCATCCGTTGCTTTGCTTTATAATATTTAGCCTGCTGACTTTGAGCCTCAAGCAAGCGATCACATATTAGTCTAATAACCGCATAAGTATCATCGATGTACTCAATTCCTAAAACCTTCGGGTCTTCATCTTGTACCCATGATAAGGGGGTTGTACACCTTCTTATTTAAAGGGCTTCATGGGGTGTCATTCCGATGCTGGCATGATGACTGTTATTATAGGAGAATTCCACGAGGGGTAAAATCCTTTCCCACGGCTCTCCTCTATCCAACACACACAGTCTCAATAGTTCCTCCAACGTTCTGATGGTCCTCTCAGACTACCCGTTCGCCCGAGGATGAAATGTTGTGCTAAAGCTAAGTCGTGAACCCAAGCATGCCTGTACGACCTTCCATTCTTTAGAGGTAAACCGAACATTCCGGTAAAAAACAATTGTCTTTGGCACGCCATGATACCGTACAAATTTCTCCACAAAGAGGCGGACCAAGACATCCACATGAGCTTCTTACTTCATAGGTATAAACCAGGTTACCTTTGTCAGGCCTTCAACGATTACCCACACCGAATCATTCCCTGTGCGTGAGCGAGGCAATCCGTGGATGAAGTCCATGGAGATATCTTCAAACTTCCACTCGGGATGGGCAAAGTCTGTAATAATCCACTGGGGCTCTTGCATTCCTCCTTCACCCTTTGACAGGCCTCACAATGTGTATTAAAATATCTGACGTCTTTCTTCATTCCCGGCCAACACATGGTCTTTCGCAAGTTGTCGTACATCTTGGCAGTCCCAGGATGCACCGAATACTGAGAGCAATGTGCCACTCTCAGGATATCCTCCCGAATTTTACAGCCTTTGGGAATGTAGAGTCGGCCACGAAAATAAATGAGGCCGTCTTTTAGCGTATACTCTTCGGTAGTCCCATCTTCAATTGACTTGATTGTTGGGGCCAGAGCCCCATCCTTTCCTTGCTCCACCCGGATTCGGTCCTGAATTTCACAAACTATACTCATGGTCGCCAAGTACTCCGTATACGTTTCCGAAGGAACTTTATACACCAAATTGACCTCCATTTCCTCAAGCATTCAAGCTAATTCCATACTCATCAACCGAGGCTCAGAGCTCGAGTCCGGTAATTTTCTGCTCAATGCATCAGCCACCGAGTTTGTTTTTCCAGGGTGGTAGCTCAGGTGAACTCATAGTCGCACAAAAACTCCAACCAACGCCGCCGCCTCAAATTCAGTTCCTTCTGAGTGTGAACATACTTAGAATTTTGTGTTCCGAAAATATCTCGCAATGGACTCCATATAGGTAGTGTATCCAAACTTTCAAGGTGAATACCACAGCCCCCAATTCTAAATCATGAACTGGATAGTTGAGTTCATGATTCTTTAGCTGCCTTGAGGCATAAGCGATCATATGACTGTGTTGCATCAGTACCGCTCCCATCCCTTGATAAGATGCATCCGTATAAACTTGAAATCCTTCCAACCCAGACAAAAGTGTCAGGATAGGGGCGGAGGTAAGTCTATCTTTTAGTTCTTGGAATGCAGCTTCACACTGTGGTGTCCCTTCGTATGGCACACCTTACTTTGTCAGGGTAGTATGAGGAAGGGCAATATTTGAGAACCCTTTTACAAACTTGCGATAATACCCGGCAAGTCCAAGGAAACTCCACACATCGATTTCTAACTTCAAGGGCGACCATTCCTTCACGGCACATACCCTGGCTGGATCCACAGCTAGTCCAGCCCCACTGATCACATGGCCTAAGAATGCAACTTCTTGGAGCCAAAATTCGCACTTGATAAACTTAGCAAACAGGGCATGTTCTTTTAGCTTCACCAGTACAAAGGTCAGATGTTTGACATGCTCTTCCTCTGTCTATGAGTAGACCAAAATGTGATTGATGGAAATGATGACAAAGATATCTAGATAAGGCTCGAAAACTTTGTTCATCAAACTCATGAAAGTTGAAGGGGCATTTGTGAGCCCAAATGACATCACGGTGAACTCGTACAAACTGTATCTTCAGCTGAAAGCTGTTTTCTGTGTCGTCCTCTTGTATCCTCAACTGATAATACCCCGAGCGCAAATCCAACTTAGAAAACCAATGCGCTCCAACAAATTGATGGAACAACTCGTCGATCCGGGGTAGCGGATAAGTATTCCGCACCGTCTGTCGATTGAGGTCCCGATAGTCTATGCATAAACGCAAGGTTCCATCCTTCTTCTTAACGAATAGGACAGGGGTTCCTAAAGGTGATGAGCTTGGGCGAACAAACCCTGATTCCACCAGTTCTTGTAACTGAACTATAAACTCTGCGAGTTCTTTCCGGGCCATTCGGTAAGGGGTCCTGGAGACAGGCTTGGCGCCTGGTGCTACCTTAATTTGAAAATCCACCTCTCTATACTGGGGTAATCCTGGCAATTTCTCTACAAATACGTCTGGGAAATCCCATACTACTCGCACATCCTTCATATTTATTTTCATCTCGTTCAGTTCAAAACATATCATGCACACTTCTTCCCCCCTCATGTGAGCTTTCAAGCCTGAATCGAAGATAATAACAAATGAGGTTCAAATTTTATACCTTAAAAGATGACATCAGTGTCCCCATGTCTCAAGTAAATTCGCTTTTCTGCTCAGTCAATTCTTGCGTAGTGCCAATCCAACCATACCATACCCAGAATGAGATCGAATTCTGGCATTCTCAAAACTGTGGCAGGGGTATCAAAGGCCTTTCCCCCAATGAATATCTCCAATTTGCACTTGGCGGTTCCGGTCATCTCTGAGCCATGTGGGAGGCATACTCGTCGAGCAATACCAGTGAAGTATTGCACTTCTTCTAGGTCTTTAATGAAGTCCGCAAACACAAACAAGTGTGAGGAACCGTTATCGAATAACATATAAGCCGGTTTCCCACCGACCACCATAGTGCATAAGCAACAATAGCAATACTCAAAGCTAGATTTCTAATACATCTTAAGCAACGTATGGTTAATAATGAAGATGTGATGACTAACTGTAACATACCAGCAATCACCTCCTGAGGGTTCCGCTCATGTGTCAAGTCCAGCATGAACACCTGATTTCGAGCAGGTTTGGGTTTTCCTCCTCGTGGTCCTTGTCCTCGACCATGCATATGTCCCCGTCCTAGTGGAGCTACTGGAGGGAGAGCAAGAGGAGCATTCCAAAATAGCTACAAGCAGTAATGCAGGATATGGCCAGGTTGGTTGCATTGGAAGCACACTCACTCATTCTGGCCCTCGGGTTGCTGAAACTGTTGAGGCTGTGGAGCTGGAGGCAACGTGGGCAGCTGTGGAACTGGGTGCTCCATTCTAAAACTCTTGTGGAAACTCCTGCCACCTCTCTGATGTCCTCTTCCTCCTCCATAGTCATGTCTCCTTCTATTGTTAGGGCCAGCTTCCATCACACCCTCAGCAGGTCTCTTACCACTTCCCAAGTGGTCTGCTTCTAGCCTCTTCTCCATGTCAATTATTTACGCCAAATGGAGTCCTCTATAAACAAAAGGGCCTGCCTTATGGGGGTCCCACAACCCTTTATAGAAGTGCTTAGTGTATCCTCTGTCATACAAGTCATATGAGTCGGCAAATCTTGCGAGATCTTGGAACTCTCGTTTATACTTCGTAACTGACTTCGATCCTTGCTTCAGCTGTAAAAATCTCTCTTCGATTTCATCTCGAGCAGGCGAGGGAATGAAGTGCTCTAAAAAGTCTCATGAGAACTCGCTCCAGCTAATCTCTGTATAAACTCGCCGTTTAAAGGTAGAGCCCATGAGGGACTTCCACCACCTCTTGGCGTGCAGTTTCAGGAGTGTCACTACCAGGCTCACAGCCATGTTGTTCAGACATCTAATTCCTTCCAGCAGTTCTTGCACGGTGTCAAGCCATTCCTCTGTACGCACTGCCGATGTTGTCCCAAGGTAAGCAGGAGTGGAGAGAGCTCAGAAAGTGCTCAACCAATAGGAGCCCGGAGCTTGTTGTTGTACGAGGGCTTGTTGGGATTTAAAGGCATCCAAGATAGCTGTGAGCGTCTGCCCTAGCTCTGATTACTGAAATTGTGTGGGTACGGACGGAGCGGGGGTGCCCCCCACTTGCTCAATGTGCACTGGGATCTACATGTAGAGACAAACTTAAGGTCAGGTTGGCTAAACTTAAGGTCAAAGTTGGACAAACTTAGTGTGAATTACATATGGGCACACCACTGCTTCCGTTAAGTCAGTTTGTCCCCAAACTGAATAATCGAACGGGGCTGGTACCATCGTTGAATGTCTTTTTTAGTTTATGATCGTAGCAAGCTGATACCATTTGTAAGACCCCCCCTCCCGGAACACAAAACATGACACGAGGGGAGTCTTATGACCAGAACAGTAGCCTTGCGTTGGCACCAACTCACGTGTTGGTCTGTACCACAAGACACCTTTCCTGCCGGCCATAAAAAATACAATCCAATGTCATGGATCTTGTCACCCTCCTAGGCGGCATTTTCTTGTCCCTGTCGATGTTAGTTCTTCACGAGAAGAAGATCAGCTCCAACACCTTCTTCCACTCTAACAGTTTCTTACAACAATGGCTTTAGAAGGAAGACTAGAAATGGCTAGGGTTTTCTCCCCTTTTCATGTGAGATGTTTGACAACTACATAGACACGTGTCGGCCTTTCATTGGACCTCCAATAAACTCAGTAAATGAGTCCCTTCAAAACGACGGAGCCGGAAAATTTGCCAAAACCCAAGATTGAAATACACGGGTATGGACACGCCCGTGCCACTACCCGTGTCCTGCTCGGGAAGAATGTGGTCGACGATTCCTCGAGCTCTGCTCGACGAATCATCGAGCTGCTTGGACACACACGGGTTTGAAACGTCCGTATCACTACCCGTGTCCTGCTCAGGAGGAACACTGTTAATCCCGAAATCGGCGATCCTTCCCAAGGTAGCCAGCTCGCTAGTCGCAGACTACTACGGGTTCCCCCTCGAGGTCGCATCGTCTTAGGATGGGCGGACAAGCTTTTTTGTATGCTCAGGACGCACGGCTTGGGCGGTCTCAGATTTCTGACCGCCCAGGCCGCGCCTTGTTTCTTTGGTATGCAAGGGCCGCGGACTGCTCTGCAGTCCGCCCCTGCAGGCCGTGCCCCTTCTCAGCTAAACTGCAGGTTTCTCAATAGGTGCCCCGCTTTGCCAAACTCGGATGTCTATCCGCTCAGACCGCTCAAACTGCCAAACAAAAGTGGCAACTTTCCCCCAGCCCGCCAGCCAGCTACCCCAGTTTCCACCTCGCCAACACGCGCGGCCTGCCTCGTCAGACCGGCAGGTCGCCCATCCCTTGTAGCCCAGCAGGTGCGGAAAGTTCCATACAGCAAAGTGACGTACTCCAACAGCATGGACAACCTGCTTCTCCAGTCCGCCTAAGGAGCGCGGACGCTCTAGCCCTACGGCTACCCGAAAAGATCAGCAGCCACGTCCCGTTCATCGCAAGCTGGGCAGACTCGAAGTGCAGTCAAGCTTTCCAGTCCGCCTACATTGATGAACCCCAGCAGTTTCAGTATCCAGCCGCCTCGTTCAACAGCATAGGCGGACTCTGCTTGTCAGTGGGCGTGGACTCCGTGGACTCAGCAGATTCGCTATGCAGCCCGCCATTCCTCAACCTCCATCAGCCCGTAATCATGTCGTGGGCTCGATCAGTAGTGGCGGACTCGTCCCAGTCCGCCCGGAAGAAGAACCTCCTCAAGCTAAATCCAGTCCGCTCGACCTCTTGCGGACTCTGCGGACTCGACAGATATCCCTCAGCTAGCACCCTTAACGTGCTCAGTTCAGTAGCGGCAGACTCTGCAGATTCTCCTCGCAGTCCTCCCCTTAGCTTCAAGCTCCCGCTTCTCAGCAGCGGGCGGATAGTCCCTCAGCCCGCAAAATCTTGGTGCGGGCTCGATCAGCTCAGTTCGGGCGGACTCCTCTCAGTCTGCCAGCAGTAGAGGCGGTCTCCTCCAAGTCTTCCGTCAGCCGAACAAGTTCCAGGAGCAAGTTCCAGTCCGCGGGGCCTGTTGCGGACTCGGCAGACTCCATCCTCTTCTCGCACAAGTTACCGTCTCACTTGGGGTAACGTCACCGAAAGCGGTTACCTCCTCGGGCCTATAAATAGACCCCCAAGTCTCTCATTTGGGTACACTCTGGACAGTCAGGACAGCCTCAACGCTCAAGCTCGAGGACAACTCACAGCAAGCTCAAGCCATCAGCCCCTGCAGACTCCTCTTCTCAGTCCGCACCTTCTCTGCCCTTAACCACGTGCGGCCTGCCGGCTTCAGTTGCCAGACCGCGCGGCCTCCCATATTCCCTTAGTCACGTGGCCTGCCGACCTTGCTCTCTAGTCTGCGCGGCCTCCCTTCTGGCTTTCCTTCTTTAGCCGCTGTCTTTCCCTTTGTCCCCCTTTATTTGATTTCTCATAAAGGTGTACTGCAAGCTATAATATCTCAATATTAATCAAACGAAAGCCCGTCGCAAGAGTGGCATTTATGTTGTGATAGGCGAATTCTGCTGTTGCCGCTACTAGCGGCCCCCTCTCTTCTTCTCAGCTCAACTCTCTCAGCATCAACCTGCAAGCACAACCGTCAAAGTAACCTCCTGCTCGACAGCTCCTGATCAATCTCCTCCACTCATCATCAACCTCCTCCGCTGTTCATTAGCGCTCCCGGCTGCTCTCAGCAAACCTCTCATCTATCCTCGCAGCCCTTGGACAAGCATTTTGTAAACCCCCAAATCCCAGGGTTGGGAAAAGTTGGGTGACATGGCCTAATACACGGGCGTGTCCCAGGGAATGTCCTACTCGGGTGAGAGGTCAATGAAAATTCGTTCTAAGGAAAAGGAGGGAATACGCCTTCTGAAACAGGCCTGTCAAAGGCCGTGTCTTCCTCTGCTCGACGAACTCAGCTCGACAAAGTTGAGCAGGGCCTTGTCTGGTGCCGTCTATGGGCACACAGCCTGTGACACGGGCGTGTCACAGGCAGTGTCCTTTTCTGGATGTGCCAAAGGCATTGAGGCTTGGTGATCACGGGCACGACACGGATGTGTCTTAGGGTACACGGCCTGTAACACGGGCGTGTCACTGGCTGTGGGCCACTCGGGATGAAGCTGGTTTTTGTGTAGCCTGATGTACACGGCCACAGACACAGGCGTGTCCTAAGGCATGTTAGGTGACACGGCCAGTGACACGGCCGTGTCACATGGGCATGTACTGGTCTGGTTAAGTCGGTTGTATACCTCTTAAGGCACACGTCCTGTGACACAGGCGTGTCACAGGCCGTGTCAGGCAAAAAAATAGCCTTTTGTGGCAAAATCTTGTCCGTCCATTTCCTCAGCCAGGATCCAAGGGCTGAAACTCCTCTGCGCTGCTTTAGGCCGAGGATGAGAAGGAAATCCTCATTTTCATTTGGCCTTCATCTTTCTACAATCCTAGGGAGAAAGAGAGGAAGGTGGAGGAGGAAGAGGAGATTGCCACCGGTGGAGCTGCAGAGTGCCGTTTCGAGATCCAAAGCTAGCATTGTGGAGGCAAAGTTGCTGCGGTCCTTTCCAGTAGTCTAAAAGCTCATGGCTCCGAAGCATTCTTCAAGGGTAACGACTTTTCATCCTAGCTATGTGAAGGCCTCCTTTTTGGCATGTGCATCTGATTCCCCCACCAGTGGGTGGCTTGTTATGGGTGTCTCTTGGGTTGATTCATGGAATCCCCAATCATTTGGTATATAGATCCAGAAATGGAGTACGGAAGAGGCATGCTGTGTGAAGCCCATCTGGACAGGTTGGTCTTGATTGGTGATGTTGCATATACGCCCCGGAGAAGACTCCATGATAAACGTGTAGTTTAGGAGTCGATGGGTTGTACCTATGAAGGGTAGTAGCAGGAAGTACTGGATTGGGAGTCCAGGAAATATCCTTGTAATGCTTGATGTTCATGGGTAGTACCTGTGCAGGGGAGTAGCAGAAAGTACTGGCGTGGTAAACCAGTAAAATACCCTTGATGCTTGGAATGCTTGATGGGTTGTGCCTGTGAAGGGGAGTAGCATGAAGTACTGGCTTGGCAGCCTGGGAAAATAACCTCAAGAGACTGCGATGAGTGTACGGTTAAGCCTAGTGATGGAAATTGAGTTCTGTCGCTTACGCGAGGCGTGGATCCTAGGTAACCGATGAATGTGAAGCCAATTCCGTGAGAATGGGCTAGTTATGTGTCAGCTGATAAGCTTACCTAAAGGAAACAGGTAATGTGGAACCGACCCGCACCTTTTGTAGCCGCGAGTACACCGTACTCGGTGATGGCAAGGCGACTTGAGCAATGGGTGGTGGATGATCTGACCTGCGCTATGTCCGTCCGACGTGAGACTTGAACGTGCGGTCTATTGGAGCACATAGCAAGAGTCTTAGGCCTATGTGCCATGACATAATGGGGGGATACGGACCAATCCCAGTGCAATAATACTAAAGTCTCCGGTTGCACGCCATGGAGAAAAAACCTCAATTTTACCGTTAGGTTGCTCTCCTGATACGGTGGTGGGACCCGAGTTCACCGGTACACCAAGAATGTGCCCTGAGTACACGGATCGTCGGGCCGCTTGGCTGACGATTGTGATGGAATGGATTTGCATGAGAGAATATTGCATGAATATATATATCTGCCTGTGAAATGCTATGCCTGTAGGGAAGGATTACAACTGCCTCGGGAAAGGGGTAGGGCTGTTATAATTTGGTCAGATGAATGCTGACCGTTGACTTGTTTGCCACCATTGGGTGGGCTATCCCTATACAGGTGCTGGAGAACCAAGCGAGACGGATAAAGGCTAAAGTCCCTGCTGCTGTTGCTGGTGCTGTCACTAGCCCTTGAAGGCTAAAGCTTACAATACTATATTTTCTTCTTATGTGGCTGGCCTGAGCGCCAATGTTTAAAGCCACTGTTGTAAAAGGAATTGTAAGGCCATAAGGCCAACTGACTTTGTATTTGCTGACATTCCTGTTATATATATCCATGTGGATGCTTTATATGGTGGACATTCATGTTTGGAGTTCGGGCTTGTGTTAAGCTTCCACTAGAATGGTATGTGTTAGGATGCACAACTCTGATATCACTCCGTGACGTCCCCGCCTGTTTTGTGGTATATATTGTAGGGCCCCGGCCGGACCTTCTCGTATATACGATATGAATGGATGAAGTCGTTACATTTTTTGTATCAGCTCTCTCTGTCTTTCATTTCGAATACGTGGCCGAATTCTTTTGTGGGGTGGCGAGCACATGTACGTGCGAACTGCGTTAACACTGATGAACTCTTGAATGTCCACTTTAGGAATACAAATACATGTGTTTGAGGAATCTGTGTGTTCCTATTTTGTTGGGATTGCTTGTGTAAGGTCGCTAATGTGCATGTCTTGTCCACCTTTAGGTGACGCTGAGTGGTGCTGGACAATCAGAGCCCCAACGTTCCGATGAAAGTACAACACAAGCTGAGGTGCCTACACATCCGCCGTCTACGGAAACTGTGCGACGAGTTGTTGAGGCCTTGTTTGCCATGATTCAAGCACAGCCAATTGGGCAGGCGTAGCCGGCCTTGAGGCCCGAACAGGTTGCAGTGAGGCCAAAACCTGTTGAGGTTTTGGATCCTCGAGCAGCTATCAGGCAGTTAAAGCAGTTCATGAGTTTTAACCCACCTACATTTTCGGGAGTGGGATATCCTACACATACTGAGGACTGGTTGTCGTGAGTCATGCAGATAATGATAGTGATTGGGATGGAGGATGATCAAAAAGTCACCTTAGCCACCTTCTTACTGGACGGAGAGGCTTGTTTATGGTGGGATGAGATGGAACAACACCACTTAGCGGGGAAGCCATTAACATAAGTGACGATTGAGGAATTCTCCCGACTCTTCCTGGTAAAGCACCTCCCGGCGGCACAGCGCATTGCCATGGAGAACGAGTTTCAAAGGCTGATGCAAGGAGATGGCAGTGTTGACATGTACCTGTATGAGTTCATGAGATTGGGATGATATGCGAGTTCAATCTTTGCTGATGAGCAGAGGAAGACTAACAGGTTCTATGAAGTATTGCGGGACGTGTTACGATTCTTGCTTTCTAGTTCAGTGAACCAAGGATTCCAGGTATTGGTTGACACTGCGTGCGCGCTGGAAAAAGATATGAAAAGGTTGCAAGGGATGAGAGCCTTGGCTGTGACACAGCCGGAGTTCAAAGTGCCCCGACCTGGGAAATCATATTAAAAGAAGAAATGGGGCAAGAGGTCCAAATCGGTAGGACAATCTCCCTCTTCGGTTGCATCGGGAGCAACATCGGGGGCCAATTCAAGGTCGAAGACTCGTATGTGCTTTAATTGTGGATGGGTGTGGCTTATCGCCCGTGACTGTCGGGTTGTTCTGCCGAAGGGAGAAAAGAAGGCGGGAGCGTCGTATGCTGAGAAGGGAAAGGCGGTGGTGGAGTCCTCTACCTCCCAGGCACAGCCCCGAGTCTACAACCTTCGCCTGCAGGAGGCCATTAAGCAGAGTGACGTCATCACAGGTACGAGTTATGTTATTGATTGCTTTGCTTATTGCATGCTTTCGTTATTGCATATGTGTATGTGGCTTGTGTGTGTGACATGGTTGTCACATGCTTTGTGATTCTGGACACGCTGGCGCGAACACTGTTTGATATAGGTGCTTCGCACTCTTTTCTGTCTCAAGGTTTTATAGCTCGACTTGTGATACCTAGTCGGGTGAAGACAGATAGCGTCAGGGTGGTGTTACCAAATGGTTGTTTGATGTTTGCAGATCGGGCTTGCGATGTGGCGGTTCAAATAGGAAGTCGGGATTTCTGTCTGACTGCATCTGTATTACCGACATCGGAATTCGACGTGATCTTTGGTATGGATTGGCTCGCAGAGCAGCATTCCTTGATTGATTGCAATGCCAAAGAGATCACGTTGGGCCAAAATACCGTGCAGGAAACGAAGTTTGCGGGTTTGCGAGGAGTGTGCGGGATGTTTATGTCTACACTCCAAGTTGTTACAGCTGTTCGGAAGGGCGCGGAGTGCTGCTTCATGCTGCTTCAGGCTGTTGAGCCCATGGCCGGTGTGGGCGATGTTCCGGTTGTATCGGAATTTGCAGATGTGTTTCCCAAGGATCTCCCTGGGCTACCACCCTAGTAAGAGATTGACTTCACGGTCGAGTTGGTGCCAGGTGCGAAACCTGTGGCCCGCTCGCCATATCGCATCGCGCCAAAAGAAATGGCGGAGTTGAAAGTCCAACTGCAAGAGTTGCTGGAGCAGGGTTATATATGCCCAAGCATGTCACCTTGAAGCGCGCCTGTTCTATTTGTGAAAAAGAAAGACGGTGGTTTGCGGTTATGTATTGACTACCGTGAACTGAACAAGCTGACAAAGAAGAACAGGTATCCGATTCCACGGATTGATGAGTTGTTCGATCAGCTGGTGGGATCAACCGTCTACTCCAAGTTGGATTTGAAGTCTGCTTATTACCAATTGAGGATACATGAAGATGACATTCCCAAGACCGCATTTGGGACACGCTACGGGCATTATGATTTTACGGTAATGCCGTTTGGGCTGTGCAATGTGCCATCGGTGTTTATAGACCTGATTCACCGAACATTCCGAGAGTACCTGGACTTATTCGTGATTGTGTTCATTGATGATATCCTGGTGTATTCGAAATCGGAAGCCGATCACGAAAACCACTTATGGTTGGTGTTGCATACGTTGAGGAAGAATAAGCTTTATGCCAAGTTCTCGAAGAGCGAGTTTTGGCTATTGTCGTTGGCTTTCCTAGGCCATGTGGTAAGTTGAGAGGGCATAGTAGTGGTTCCGGCAAAGATATGGGCCATACAGGAGTGGCCAGTGTTGTCTTCGGTGGCCGAAGTCAGGGGCTTCCTTGGACTGGCAGGCTACTACATGTTGAAACCGAAAAACGGTCTCCTGTGGAGTTCACCCTTGGGGAAGGGGTGGTCTCGCGCCTACTTCACTACTGCAAGCAAAACAACAAAGAAAACAAGGAAAGACCGACACAAGGGATCGGTGGGGAGGACCAACCACACACACGGAAGATCTGAGAGGCTTCCCCTCCTTTGCCAGAGGCCGAGATAAGATACCCACAGAAAGCACTTGAAAACTGGAGCAGGAGAGCACAAGAAGCATGTCATCTTGGGTACCCCTTGGGTCCTATTTATAGTTTTTGGAATCTGAACTTGATTGTCTCTGAGATATCTGCAAAGAGAAAATACCAAACTAACAATTCATCAAGGCAAGTATACCTATCGAAATGCAGCTAGGGGACACAAGTGTCGTATTGAAATCCGGGAACAGTTGAGTAAGCTTACTCACACGAAATCTATTATTTTATCGACGGCAAAATAAGGTTTAGCTAAATGTACTAAAGGAAGAGAACTACTTGCATGAAAAGATAAAGAGAGCTAAAAGAGCGATTAACTTAAGCTTAGTAACGATGAAGGGAAAATGCACTCGATCAGAAATCACCTCGGCAAGAGTTGTTAGAAAAATACGATAAATAAACCTAAGCTAAATAGGGTAAATTTCTTTGACCGTGGAGGTTCCATGAATATTGACACGCTTCTCTCGAAGGCCGTGCCTAACTGAGTTTAGGAAGGTCCGACCGACTTTCGCCTAAATCGGAGGCCTAAAACTCGCTTTACGCGGTGAACCCCTCTAATGGATTTTACTCCAATCCGGGAGATTTGAACGTCTGCCTCTCTCGAGGGGTGCGAACAACTCCCTTTACTCTTGAGTGCTCATTTCAAACCTTCGGCCTCTCGGCTAGCCCAGAATGAAAGCAAAGGTGGAGAGTATATATCGATGATATACCTCCAACCCGTGATAAATCAAGAGTAATTCAAAGCCAAACCCTAAACAGAAAAGGTAAGATTCAAAGCATCATAACCTAATCACTCGAACCTCGGATCAATTAGATCGAGTACATGGAGGATTAGTTAATCATGGTGAGGTGGAAGAGGGAGATGAGTAGAAGAAAAATACTGAAAACAGAGCAGGAACGAAAAAGAAAATAACACTTTTTATTAAGAGAAACAGTGATCTTACAGCTTGAAAACCAGAGATTATAAGAACATGAAAAGGAAACTACACTATCATTAGCATCATACTACAGAAAGAAGCTAGGAGCTAATACAGGGAAAGCATAAAGCTAGAGCTACGAACTAGAAATGAAAATACATGCTTAAAAAGTTCAGAAAAACAAAGGACAGAACCTCCCCTCTCAAAGCGAAAAGTTCCCTAAAACCCCTGGAGTTGGGCTCTATTTATAGAATTTTTCGGGTCGGGTCACGCCCCCCTGTCACGCCCTGGTCGGGCGTGACCCTGGGGCGTGACACATTCAGCGCGACTTTTTCGGGCAGGAATTGAATTCTGACGGGGTTGTTGCGGTACACGCCCACCGGTCACGCCCTGGTAGGGCGTGACCCTGGGGCGTGTTCTTTGCGGGGTGACTTTGGGAGCTGAAATTGAATGCTGGAGGTGACGGGCAGAATTGCTGAAGTACACGCCCATATGTCACGCCCGAGTCAGGCGTGACCCTGGGGCGTGACACTTTCGGTGCGGCGGTGGAGCGGGAAAGACGAGCGCACTGCGGAGATTCCTCGGAACCTGGAAACACGCCTCTAGTACACGCCCGTGTCGGGTGTGACACGGGCGTGACCGAGGGCGTGTACACTAAGTTTCCACGGAATTCAGTTTCGGACCAATTGCTTCATTCCTCTGGGTTACACGCCCTAGGTACACGCCCTGGTAGGGCGTGACCTTGGGGCGTGTCACAGCAAATTCGGCTGAAAGCCGTGAAAACCTGCAAAAAGCAGAAAAAATGCATTAGCGACAAAAATATATACAAAGGGGAATCAAAACAAGTACTTTACAAGACATGATTGGCTTTAAAACCCCGAAAATATCCTAATAAAATTGACTGCAAACGTATTATCAAATTCCCCCAAGCTTAAGTTTTGCTTGTCCCCAAGCAAAGATATAAAGACAAGCTAATCATAAAAAGTGACTAATTCAAAAAGTTTTAATCATACTCACACAAGTACTATGCGAAATTCTAGGTAGGGAGAATGTAAAACGTAAATCTAAAACAATTATTTAGGTATGGTTTAACTTTTATAAACTTTACTTAATAAAAATAAATCATCCAGAATTTTGACGAAATTCTTTAAATAGATTTAAGTAAGGCAATGAAAATGAAAAGAACGTATTGAGTTATTACTAGATCCAAGCAACGCATTATAATTATATCAATTAAATAACAAAAATCTAAGTTTAAATCCAAAACTAAAACTGATTTACTTTTCTTCTTTTCTTAGTTGTTAAATAAAATTAAAAAAAAAAGGCGTGAATCAAAAGGACTTAATAGGACCGAAACGTTTGGTTTAGGAATATGAATAGGAGTGGAATTCAAATATAAACATGGAGGCTTAAAAATCACACTAAACCAAAACAACGAGTTTCAAAAAAAATAAATTTATTTTAAACAAAATATGTATAAATAAATTTATTTTTTTCTCTTTATGATTATTTATCTCATTTTTTCTCATCATTTTTTTTTATTATTATTTTCATTCATTTTTTTTTAATTTATTGCTTTTGAGTACACCTTTTTCAACAATATCTTCACATATAAGACAAAATTTCCTATCAAACAAAATTAGCGTGATTAAATAGGTAGGAATTTGGGCTTTGGTGAAAATGAAAATGCGTGTGGAGTTTATCAAATGAATTTGGAAAAAGGGCTCAAAAGCGGCTAACTAGTGGTAAAAGAGTTTAGGTTGGCAAGAAAGCTCAAACGTAAACAAAAACGGCCTAAATCATTTTCACGCGTTTTTTTTTTAAATTTATTTAAAACATAGAGTCGATAAATTTCAAAAAGCAAGTTCGAGATAATAAAAGAAGATTGATGAAATTATCTTGAAAATAAAAATAATATGTCACTTGGATCGTTCATATCTACTACGTTATTCAAAATATGTTCTTACAAAAATCATCTAAAGACGAAAAGGAAAATAGTGGATGATAAATTTTTAGAGAAAGTAAAGAAAATAAAGAACGGAAAACAATAATAGAAATGCATGGTTTAGAGAAATATTTTACCTTAACATGTTACCGTGAATTAGAAACACAGCATGACCAACATTTTACTTGTGAAATATGATTAAAAAGAATGATTAGAAAAATTATAATTAACTACGTTGTTTATAAAGAAGTTTGAGAAAAACAAAACATAAACATGGGGTACTTATTGAGATACCAAAATGCAGCTATATATATATAATAAATTTTTTTGAAATTTTTTGAAATTTTGTGAAATTTTTTGAAATCTTTATATATATTTTTTTTTGGGGATATTTACAAACAAAAAGAAAACAAAAGAAGGAGGAAGTCCTCCCCTAAGCTTAAAATCTACATTGTCCGCAATGGAGAAGGAGGTCGGAGAACGAGAGAAAAGTAAAGTACAGAAATAAAAGACAGAATTGAAAAGCAGGTACTTCCCCGGTTTTATTTGCAGGGCAAGTTGAGTGATACCGCTCCTCCATGCCTGTGCTGTGGATCTTCATGAAACGTCGTCCGACGGACTTTGGCATGGAAGCAGAACCGTTGGAGCAGGCGATCGCAGAAGTTTCAGCTTGCCGGAGCCAGTCGGGGCAAAAAGTGTAAAAGAAAGAAAACATAAAAAGATAACTTGGGTTGCCTCCCAAGAGCGCCCTTTGTTTAAAGCGTCGTTTGAGCTCGACGCATCAAAATAAGATTGTCCCAAATATTGTTTTAAAAATAAGTTCGAATAAATGTCAAAGTTTGTGAGTAAAATAATGTTCAGATTAATCAAATGTCAGGACCGGAAAGATAGAGTTAACAGGGTTGAGACTGACATCATCACAGAAATACAGTTTAAGACGTTGACCATTCACTTTGAAAGTACCCTTATCAGGGTGAGAAATTAAAACAGTACCATAAGAAAAGACTTCTAAAACAGTAAAAGGCCCAGACCAACGTGATTTTAATTTACCCGGGAATAAACGTAAACGAGAGTTATAAAGAAGCACTTGGTCGTCTGGCTTAAAGATTTTTGGGTGCCTAAGATGTCGATCGTGTAAACGCTTCGTCCGCTCTTTATAAATTCTGTTATTTTCATACGCGTAAGAGCGCCACTCGTCGAGTTCGTTAAGTTGAAATTTTCGAAAATCGCCGACAGAGTGGGGATCGAAGTTTAAAAATCGCAAGACCCAAAAGGCGCAGTGTTCTAACTCTACGGGTAAATGACGCGATTTTCCATAAACCAACCGATATGGCGTACAGCCGAGGGCGGTTTTGTACGCTGTTCGGTAGGCCCATAGAGCATCGTCTAATTTGGCGGACCAGTCTTTTCTAGATGTTGAAACAGTCTTTTCTAAAATTCTTTTTATTTCTCTATTCACTACTTCGACTTGTCCGTTAGTTTGGGGGTGGTAGGCAGTGGAAAGCTTATGAGTAACGCCATATTTAGTTAGGATTTTTGAAAATTGTGCGTTACAGAAATGGGAACCCCTATCACTAACGATAGCGCGCGGCGTACCGAATCGAGAAAATAATTTTTTGAGGAAATTAACTACGACTCGGGCGTCATTCGTAGGAAGAGATTGGGCTTCGGCCCAACGTGAAACATAATCAACGGCAACTAGAATATACTTATTCCCGAAGCTAGAAGGAAAAGGGCCAACAAAATCAATCCCCCAGAGGTCGAAAACTTCGCACTCTAAAAAATAATTTTGTGGCATTTCATTTTTATTCGAAATATTCCCCGACCGTTGGCAACTATCACACCTACTCACAAAGGCATTCACGTCTTTAAACAGGCTGGGCCAGTAAAAACCCGCGCTTAACACTTTGTGAGCGGTGCGAGCAGCTTGATAGTGCCCACCTGTCGGTCCTTCATGCAAATGTTTAATAATATCTAATCCTTCATCAAAGGAAACACACCTCCTGATCACTTGGTCTGCACAGACTTTAAAAAGATGCGGGTCCTCCCAAAAGTAGTTCTTCAATTCAGAAAAGAATTTCTTCTTTTGCTGAGACGAGAACTCTTTTGGGAGCACACGAGCCACTAGATAGTTGGCGATGCGGGCAAACGAAGGAGAAGTAGATGTGTTAATTATGAACAACTTCTCATCAGGAAAATAGTAATGAAAAGAATTTTCGTCTAATTGCTCGATAAACGGGTTGTCTAGGCGCGAATGGTGGTCGGCGGCCAAGTTCTCGGCACCTCGCTTATCACGGATCTCTAAGTCAAACTCCTGGAGGAGTAAGACCCAGCGAATCAAGCGAGGCTTGGCATCCGTTTTAGAGAGAAGAAATTTGAGGGCCGAGTGGTCCGTAAAAACAATAATTTTCGAAAGATTAATATAAGGGCGAAATTTGTCAAATGCGAATACTACAGCTAAGAGCTCCTTCTCGGTTGTGGTGTAATTTTCCTGTGCAGATGTGAGAGTTTTACTAGCGTAATAAATGGGGTGGAAGTTTTTGGAAATACGTTGACCTAGTACGGCTCCCACCGCATAACTACTCGCATTACACATTATTTCAAAAGGAAGATCCCAAACCGGAGCTATCATGATTGGCGCATTAACTAATTTTTCTTTTATTAAATTGAAGGCAGCTAGACAGAGGCCATCAAAGATGAATGGGGCGTCTTTTTCTTAGAGATGGGTAAGGGGCTTGGTGATTTTGGAAAAGTCCTTTATGAAGCGGCGGTAGAAACCCGCATGACCCAGGAAACTTCTTATGGCTTTTATGTTCGTAGGTGGCGGCAGTTTCTCGATAACTTCTATTTTCGCAACGTCTACTTCAATACCCCTTTCAGAAATTTTATGTCCCAAAACTAACCCTTCCCTTACCATAAAATGACATTTTTCCCAATTTAAGGCGAGGTTAGTTTCTTCGCATCGCTCTAGGACTTTTTCGAGGTTCTCTAAGCAACTATCGAATGAATTCCCGAAGACGGAGAAATCATCCATGAAGACTTCCATAATGCTTTCTACGTACTTGTCAAAGATGGCGAGCATACATCTTTGGAATGTAGCCGGCGCATTGCACAATCCAAACGGCATTCTTCGGTAGGCGAAGGTGCCGAAGGGACAAGTAAACGTAGTTTTCTCCTGGTCCTCGGGGGAGATGGGGATTTGAAGATACCCCGAGAGGCCATCGAGAAAACAATAAAAGCTATGTCCGGAAAGTCGTTCTAAAATTTGATCAATGAACGGCAAGGGGAAGTGATCCTTGCGGGTGGCGTCATTCAACTTACGGTAATCTATACACATTCGCCATTCGGTCAACGTCCGAGTCGGGATTAATTCATTATTTTCATTACTTACGACCGTTATCCCTCCCTTCTTTGGTACTACCTGTACTGGGCTAACCCACTTACTGTTGGATATAGGATAGATAATTCCTGCGTCTAACAATTTCATAACCTCGCCCTTAACTACGTCTTTCATGTTTGGGTTTATACGGCGCTGAGGTTGTATAGAGTTACGAGAATTATCTTCCATTAAGATTTTATGAGTGCAGAAAGATGGGCTTATGCCCTTGATATCAGATATCTGCCAAGCAATAACTTTGCGATGCTTTTGTAAAATTGAAAAAAGTTTATTCGTTTGTGCATCCGTGAGGTAGGCCGAAATTATGACAGGCAGCTTAGAGTCCTTTTCTAAGAAAGCGTATTGAAGGTGCTCTGGTAGTTCTTTCAGTTCCAAGGTAGGGGGGTCATCATACGAGGTCTTGGAAATTTGTTCCTTTTCAAAAACTATGTCCTCGTACACTTTTTTATATGTAAAATTAAAAGGGGTGTTGCTAGCGGCCATGGAGGCTTCGTGCAGCGATTCAGTTGGAAAAGTAGAAGAGGAACAAAATCAAAAAATTCTTTTTCAAAATCAGAGGGGCGAGTGGAGGATTCTTCACTTAGGTGTAGAGATTCAGTTGGAAGAGTAGGAGAGGAACAAAAATTGGAAAATTCTTTGTCAAAATCAGAGGTGGGAGAGAAGGATTCTTCACTTATGGTATCCATGAAAAAACAGGAGTCATCATTAGCTAGCGTGTTCTTCATCGAGGGGGTGATAGAGAAAGTTACCTCATCATCTCCCACTCGAAGGAAGAGCTTACCATTGCTTACATCAATGATAGCTCGGGAGGTGGCAAGGAAGGGTCGGCCAAGGATCAGGGGAACCTCGACGTCTTCTTCGATGTCTAAAATGACAAAGTCCACCGGGAAGATGAACTTGTCAACTTTGACTAGGACGTCCTCCACTATTCCTAATGGGTATTTGACTGATCTGTCGGCGAGCTGGATACTCATGCGTGTGGGGTTGAGACTACCAATTCCTAACTTTTTAAACAACGAGAGGGGCATAAGATTAATACTCGCACATAAGTCGGCTAAAGCGTGTTTGACAAAGAGATCACCAAAGACACACGGGATAGAGAAACTACCCGGGTCACTGATTTTTTTCGGTAATCCGTTTGCCAAAACCGCCGAGCACGCGACATTTAACGTGACATGAGAAAGGTTCTCTAACTTCTTCTTGTTAGTTAGGAGGTCCTTAAGGTATTTTGCGTACTTCGGCATCCTGGGATATGGCTTCGTGGAAAGGCAGATTTACGTGGATTTGCTTAAACATTTCCAAAAAAATGGTGTATTGATCATCCTGTCGTTGTTTATTAAGTTCGGAAGGGTATGGCGGGGATGGATTATTTTTAAAGGTGGGTGGTGGAGTGAGTTCTTTTTCTACGATAGGGGTGATAATTTCTTCGGCAGAGGGTGGAATTTTTAAAACGGGAACGGAGCTTTGATTTTTAAAAACGGGAGCGGAGCTTGCCTCGGGTTCTTCACTTACCATACCAGGAACTTTCTTCCCACTCCGAAGAGTTATAGCTTTCGCTTGCTCTCTCGGGTTGGGCTCGGTATTGGAAGGAAGAGACCCTACGGGTCGCTCAGAAATCATTTTAGCGAGCTGTCCTACCTGATTTTCCAAGTTTTTAACACTTCCGGTTAAGGTCCTAATCGTAGCGTCATTAGCATTCATGTATTTTGAAACACTTCCTCCAAATTTGGAGGTTTTGGAAAACTTTGAGGAGGTGGTGGTGGAGCAGAAAAATCACTTTGCGGTGGCGGGCACACAGCATTCGATGGATTGCTCCACGAAAAATTCGGATGATTTATTAACGCAGGATTATAACTATTCGGAAAATTAAAACCAGGAGGATGATAATTCGCAGCAGAAAAATTATTAAAAGCAGTTCTAGGCATATTATTTACATAATCCAAATGTTCGGCGGGAGGAGTTGCAGATTCCCATACCTGAGGGGCGGAGGCAGCAGTCATCTCCGTAATTTTTTTGCTTAATATTTCAACTTGCAGTGCGAGTTGTGAGACGTTGTCCACTTCAAAGAGACCTGCAGGTTTGTTTGGGCGGGACCTAGGCGCATTCCACTGGTAAGTGTTCATGGCCATGTTTTCAAACAGCTCAAGAGCTGCTTCCGGGGTCTTATGGTTTAAAGTACCGCCAGAAGCTGCGTCTATCATTTGCTTCGTGCTTTGATTTAGCCCATTATAAAACGTCTGCACCTGCAACCATACATGCAGAGCGTGATGTGGGCATCGTCTTAATAATTCTTTAAATCTTTCCCAGGTTTCGTAAAGGGTCTCAGAGTCTATCTGTCCAAAGGCAGAAATGTCATTCCTAAGTTTAGCAGTTTTAGCGGGCGGAAAATACTTGGCCAAAAAGTTTTCAGTTAATTGCGTCCAAGTAGTTATGCTATTTTTAGGAAGGGTGTTCAACCACTGCTTAGCCTTAATTCTACGAGAGAAAGGAAATAATCTTAGCCTAATAGCATCATTTGTGACACCATTTATCTTGAAGGTGTCACAAATCTCAAGAAAGCTGGCTATGTGTGCGTTCGGGTCTTCATCTTGAAGCCCGTCAAATTGCACATACTGCTGCACCATTTGAATTATGCTAGGCTTCAGTTCAAAATTATTATTATTTATTGCAGGGCGAACTATACTCGTTTCTGTACCCTCGAGATTTGGTCGTGCATAATAGGACATAGGCCTTTGCACGACTTCCTCCACGTTGGGTTCTGCCATTCTTAATGTAGAAAATGACTCGGAATCCTCAACCGACACTTGGGTAGTAGGGCCTTGAAATCGCGATCTTCTCCGAAGAGTACGCTCAATTTCGTGGTCCAGGTCCAAAGTAACCGACGGACTACCACGGGTCATACACTAGAAGAAAAGAGGAGAAGCAAGACTAAAAAGTAAAAGAGCTAATGAAGTTGGAAAAAATTTTTGAAATAGATTTTTTTATATTTTAACTCCCGAACTTCCCAAGGGCTACCCGGTGAAGGGTTCGCAAGGTACTAGACAAGATAGTGGCATTTAGAGCCACTTTGCCCTTTTCGAGAGAGTTAGGTGGTGTAGAAAATTTTGTGGTGTGGGTTTCTATTACGAATGCGGTAATTAAAATCCAGCCACTTATCTCTGTGTGAGTAGGCGGAAATGAAAAGCTATACTCACACACTCGTCAGAAAATTAAAACACACCCACTCTATAGAAAGTAAACACACTCTACTGAAATAAAGCCTGCCAATGAACTCAAGTGAGTAGGCGGAAAGTAAAATACGCACACTTGCTTGAATGAAATCCAGCCAATTAACTCAAGTGAGTAGGCGGAAAAATTAAAAAGACGCACACTTGCTTGAAATGAATCCAGCCAATTAACTCAAGTGAGTAGGCGGAAAAATTAAAAATACACACACTTAACAAAATCCAGCCATTTAACTCAAGTGAGTAGGCGGAAAAAATATAAGAAGGAGGCTGAGAAAGAGAAGTGATAAAATTAATATATTCGCGTTTTCAATTTATCAACAAGCGTTGCTTCCCCGGCAACGGCGCCAAAAACATGATTGTCTCTGAGATATCTGCAAAGAGAAAATACCAAACTAACAATTCATCAAGGCAAGTATACCTATCGAAATGCAGCTAAGGGACACAAGTGTCGTATTGAAATCCGGGAACAGTTGAGTAAGCTTACTCACACGAAATCTATTATTTTATCGACGGCAAAATAAGGTTTAGCTAAATGTACTAAAGGAAGAGAACTACTTGCATGAAAAGATAAAGAGAGCTAAAAGAGCGATTAACTTAAGCTTAGTAACGATGAAGGGAAAATGCACTCAATCAGAAATCACCTCGGCAAGAGTGGTTAGAAAAATACGATAAATAAACCTAAGCTAAATAGGTTAAATGTCTTTGACCGTGGAGGTTCCATGAATATTGACACGCTTCTCTCGAAGGCCGTGCCTAACTGAGTTTAGGAAGGTCCGACCGACTTTTGCCTAAATCGGAGGCCTAAAACTCGCTTTACGCGGTGAACCCCTCTAATGGATTTTACTCCAATCCGGGAGATTTGAACGTCTGCCTCTCTCGAGGGTTGCGAACAACTCCCTTTACTCTTGAGTGCTCATTTCAAACCTTTGGCCTCTCGGCTAGCCCAGAATGAAAGCAAAGGTGGAGAGTATATATCGATGATATACCTCCAACCCGTGATAAATCAAGAGTAATTCAAAGCCAAACCCTAAACAGAAAAGGTAAGATTCAAAGCATCATAACCTATTCACTTGAACCTCGGATCAATTAGATCGAGTACATGGAGGATTAGTTAATCATGGTGAGGTGGAAGAGGGAGATGAGTAGAAGAAAAATACTGAAAACAGAGCAGGAACGAAAAAGAAAATAACACTTTTTATTAAGAGAAACAGTGATCTTACAGCTTGAAAACCAGAGATTACAAGAACATGAAAAGGAAACTACACTATCATTAGCATCATACTACAGAAAGAAGCTAGGAGCTAATACAGGGAAAGCATAAAGCTAGAGCTACGAACTAGAAATGAAAATACATGCTTAAAAAGTTCAGAAAAACAAAGGACAGAACCTCCCCTCTCAAAGCGAAAAGTTCCCTAAAACCCCTGGAGTTGGGCTCTATTTATAGAATTTTTCGGGTCGGGTCACGCCCCCCTGTCACGCCCTGGTCGGGCGTGACCCTGGGGCGTGACACATTCGGCGCGACTTTTTCGGGCAGGAATTGAATTCTGACGGGGTTGTTGCGGTACACGCCCACCGGTCACGCCCTGGTAGGGCGTGACCCTGGGGCGTGTTCTTTGCGGCGTGACTTTGGGAGCTGAAATTGAATGCTGGAGGTGACGGGCGGAATTGCTGAAGTACACGCCCATATGTCACGCCCGGGTCAGGCGTGACACTGGGGCGTGACACTTTCGGTGCGGCGGTGGAGCGGGAAAGACGAGCGCGCTGCGGCGATTCCTCGGAACCTGGAAACACGCCTCAAGTACACGCCCGTGTCGGGTGTGACACGGGCGTGACCGAGGGCGTGTACACTAAGTTTCCACGGAATGCAGTTTCGGACCAATTGCTTCATTCCTCTGGGTTACACGCCCTAGGTACACGCCTTGGTAGGGCGTGACCTTGGGGCGTGTCACAGCAAAATTCGGCTGAAAGCCGTGAAAACCTGCAAAAAGCAGAAAAAATGCATTAGCGACAAAAATATATACAAAGGGGAATCAAAACAAGTACTTTACAAGACATGATTGGCTTTAAAACCCCGAAAATATCCTAATAAAATTGACTACAAACGTATTATCAGAACTGCTAATAAACAAATGAACTGACGTGAAGTTAGCAGAGAAACCTTGGTTGGGTCTGCCAACAGCCACACTCCGCTGTTTTGAAGGGCAATGGGCAGACCAGTGGGGGCAAAACAGTAAAAAGTACCTCATGGGTCCAGGCGAGCTGGGGAGCCTGGCCACCTCGGCGGATCCTGCTCGCTTGCTGTTGCTGAGCTCCATTGTGAGGGCGCGAGCTGGGACGGTGAGCTCGCCCATCCACTGGTCGCCATCAGTTGACCTGAGCTTGACGATTCTTAGACTAGCTCGGCGAATGCCGAGCTCGGGGTCGACGAATGCTTGATCTTTGGTCGACGAATGCCAATATCCAGTCGACGAATGCCAAGCTCGGGCTCGGCTTCTCTACTACCGAGCTCGCCCATTATCTTTAGCCCGATCTGTTTGGTTCCTGGCGACCTTGCTCACCGGACACGGGGTTGTACATAATCCCCGCTCTTTTTGATCTTGGCAAAGCTCGGAAAGAAACATCCAACCCCAAGTGTGCGGCGAGCGCAAGTTGGCGAGTTGGAGGGAATATTTGGGTGGGGTCCACCTGCTCACCTGCCTGACTCTTACCATTCCCTTTGCCCTAACCCTGGCAAGATGCCGCTACCCAAGGAGATTCAAGAGCGTCTAGACCGAGCTCTCCAGGCTTCTGCAGCTTGCGTAGTCGCCCTGATGGCGGTCCCTGCCGCTGTGCCACAGGGTGGCTCTGCCGAGCCAAGCTCCAAGAAGATGAAACCATTCCCTCAGGCGGCCAAGCCCATCTACAACGACCTGAGGGCCACCTTGGAGCACGAGACCGGCTCCTCCACTCTACCTGCCTCTAAAAGAGGGAGGAACGCTGTCGAGGTCTGCGACGGCCCTGACAGCCTCCCTGGTGTAGAAGACACCGCGCCGCACGACACCACCCCACGAGCCAAGACCACTCTCGGGGACACGCGGTTCTTGACAACAGAGAATCGCCACCGGGAGCCGTCCCCTCCCTTTGGGACCTTGGGGTTGAGCTTGTAGAGGGAGAGCTTGCCGGTTCGCACCCCCTCTCCTCGGCAAACTGCCGTGGTCGCGGGGGCGGGTCTGGGGACCATCCCCACCACGGAATTTGAGCTCCTCTCATCGAGGACTCACGGCCCAGGTCGCGGGAAGGATCTGAGGTTCCTCCCTCCCCGCATCTCCTTCGAGTTGCCGAGATCGTCTGATCAATTTTGCTTGGATTCTTGCCCCATGAGCTTTTCCTGCATTCCTCTTCTTGCTGAGATTTGTCTTCACAGCTCCACCCAGCCAATCCGTTGCCGAGGAGTCCTCACGGGCAGCTCACTACTCTCCCCTCCCTTCCCCAAGCTCGTTGGACTCTTACCTGGGCCATGAAATGGATCAAGGCAAGCTGACGAGGAGGGAGGTCAAGCTTCTCAAGAAGCTGGTGTGTGGGCTGTGCGAGGTGCAGGTGGTCAACGAGACGTTACAACACGACTACGTGCGTCTCGCCGACAAGGTGCGAAGCGGCCGGGCTGGCGAGCTGATGTCCCCCTCCCGGCTTCTAGACGAGATCGATGATGGCCTCTCAGTGGCCCAGAGGAATTCGGGGAGGATCCGCGAGCTACTTCGTGTGCGGCAGTCTGGGGGAAGGAGCCGCGAGGCCGGGGTAGGAAAGAGGGCAGCTCCTTCGCCGAGCCGACCGGTACTCGCTTCCTGATGCTCCCCCTACTCGCACACCTTGCTTTTTCATTCCTGAACTTGGTCTCTGCAATACGTAGTTTTTAGAATATTCTTGGACATGCGTTATTCAAATAATATATTGCAATATTTGACTTAGCCTTGGTTGGGACGCGCCGGAAGTCGGCGAGCCGGGGTGGCGAGTTGGGGTGGCGAGCTGGGGTGGCGAGCTGGGGTGGAGAGCTGGTGTGGCGAGCTGAGCCGACTGGACGGCCTGACACCAGATTTATTTTCCAATAAATAGCCCCCCCCCCTCACCAACCCCTGTACTGTGCTTTTATTACTTTCTTTCCCTCTCTTCCTGCGCTTTTCTCCTTTTCTGCTCGCGCTCTGCTCCTTCCTCTGCGAACATGGGCAAGACCAATCCTGATGCCGACAACCGCTCCAAGTGTGCATAGCACTTCACCGAATATTGCTTCTTTGAGTGGTACACAAGCGAGGAGGAGCTCGCGGAGTTTGTGGCGGAGCGTGTGCCACCGAGCTTCGAGGCGCGCAGACCGAGGCAGGGGGAGGCCATCAACACTTTCTACGAGGACGAGCTCGCCTTCCCCATCTCGCATTTTGAGGTGGGGTTGCACCTCCCCCTCTGGCCGGAGATCCGGCAAATCCTGAAGTACTATGGCGCAGTACCTGCACAGTTAAACTCAAATGTCGTCGCGATGATGGTGGCATTCGCGAGCTTCCACCGGGGGGAGAGGATTGAGTTCAACCTGATAGTGTTCAGGAAGCTCTTATCCTATAAGGCGACGCTGGATGGGGTCTCCTACTTTGGCGGCTCGCTGATCAAGGTTCGCAAGATCGCGAACAAACATCACACTTGGATGACCAAGATAGCCATCATCACGGGCGATCTCGGCAACAACCCCTACTCGCCGCAGCAGAAGGGCGAGGAGGTCTACCGCCCCACTGCCGTGTCTGGAAACGACGTCGAGCTCCACAAATACTTCCTCCACAAGGATTTCGAGGTCGCCTTCCTGCGAAGGGGCCTCAACGCGCTCCTCCCCGTTCTACCCGGCGAAGGTATTGTTCTCTCCTCATCTTGCCGAGCTCACCCGATTGCCGCGCCCGCCATATTGCTGCTGAATTTCTTCTAAATTTTTCAAAGTATTTTCTTGCAGGGGAGCAGATAATTCCCGTGAACCCTCCATTTGCGGACTCGGGGCTACACACGGACCCTCTTGTTCGCGAGAGGGCGGCAGCGGCGGCCTGCCGAGATGAGGCGGCCCTCTCTCAACCCTCTTCCAGTAAGAGGCAACCAGAGGATGCGAGGTCGAACCCGCCACACCGCCAGCGACTGCCAAAAAGATTAGGAAGGCCCTGTTGGCTCTGCGGGGGCAACAACAACGAAAACAACAACATCAATCCAGCCCCAAATACATAAGCTCGTCTAAGACCCCTTTCGAAGCGTCGCCGGAGAGCCCGCTGAAGGAGATCACTAGCAAAAGTTGGATGAGAGGCGAGGCTCCTTCTTCTACGGCGGCAATCTCCCCACCCCCTTCGGTGAACAGGGCGGCTCGCGAGCGCGGGGCGCCGAGACAACATCCCCTCTTTAACTTCGGGGTCGGTGGAGGGACTCGGCGGGCGAACCCATGGTGCAGTGGGACGAGCTGGCCCATCGGGTCTCCATATCCACTCTACATCCATCCTGGCATGACCGCGAGCCTTCCATCGGCCATGCTTATGCCATCGGTTTCGGCCTCTATGGCCGCGAGGATGCCGAGGCCTACAAGAACATGACCCTCCGGCAGCTCGGCCATGAGGGTCTGAAGGACCACCTGCGGACCATGGAGCTGCACTATATGCTGACCCACCGCAGCTTTGCCCTCAGCAATCAACTCCTAAAATAAAAGCAGGCCCGCGATGTCGCCAAGGACAAGGTTGATGATCAGGCAAAGCAGCTCGGCATCGCTGAGGGCCTCCTCGCCCAGGCCGCCGACGGACTGGTAAGTGTCAAGTTCTCCTCTGCTCTTTTACTTAGAAAATTTTGTGCTGCTGCTAACCGGGTTTTCTCTTTACCTGGATGCCAAGGCCGTAGGGGAGCTTCGGGCTCGCAATGCCTAGCTAGGGGAGGAGATTAGCCAACTGTGGGTCCGCCTTGCCGAGCTGGAGGGGGTGAACGCGAAGCTGAAGGAGGAGAATCAGCACCTCAACCGCGAGGTCCGCCTCTAGGCGGAGATCTTCTTCCTGGCCAGTGGCTCCGATCCTTCCCTCCCCTATAAGAGGCCGCGGATCTTTGGTGAGGCTGATCTCACTGAGAGGCTGCAAATTAACTCCATCTAGGCTGTGCAAATGCACCCTCCAAATGATGAAGGACACGGGGGTGCTGGTGCAGGGGTGCGAGGATATCTCCGCCAGGGACCTGATACCGAGCTTATTCCCGGCGACGACCCCCCAGCGAGAAGGAAGATAGCCTGGATGCAAAGTTCGGGAAAGGCTTCCCGAACTAGCCGGGTGAAGGGGAGCATCAGTCCGGCGGCAGCGGGGGGGAGGGGGGGAGGCCTGAATTTTTATACTCTTCTTTTTGGTTTACTCGCCGAGGCGAGCCCCTGTAGTCATCTTTTGTAAACACTTTTATTTAACGAAAGAAAGGTTTTTGATCATACCCGTGCCACTTCTTTTTTTGTTTTCTATTTGATGTGCTCTGTATATCCACGAGTACTTCCCCAGGCGACCTCGCATAGACAGGTATTGCGAGTAGGATAGTCATTAGTACGCACCCGCGAGAGGGTATGATTTGAGTGCTTGCCGAGCTTCAGACGATTCGGGAGCGGGCTGCTCTCTGCCCTTGTCACGCCACCTCAGCTCGCCCACGAGCCATCCAGGTTGAACTCAGAAAATCTTCTAAGTAAAACATACGGGAAGAAGTGCCCTGGCCTGGCTCGCCTTCCTTCAGCGAGGTCCTGAGACCTGGCTCTCTACCCCTTTGCTGATGTCGAGCTGGGTTTGGCGAGTCCAAACTCGCCTGTGCAGAACCTCTCCCCCTTATTCCTTGGCATTCAAAACTCCTTGGTCTTTACCTGGAGAATTCAAGGTCAATACCATCGAGTAACTTCCTGCCCTGTCAGCTAGGTGAGAGCCTGACAACGGGATCCGCTCGAGGCCAAGGATGACACCGAGTGATTTCCACCCCTGCCAGCTAGGTGAGAGCCTGACAGCGGGATCTGCTCGGGCTCCACTACTAACACCATCGAGTGACTTCCAGCCCTGCCAACTAGGTGAGAGCCTGACAGAGGGATCTGCTCGAGGCTAAGGATGACACCGAGTGACTTCCAACCCTGCCAGCTAGGTGAGAGACTGAAAGCGGGATCTGCTCGGGGTCCACTACTAACACCATCGAGTGACTTCCAGCCCTGCCAGCTAGGTGAGAGCCTGACAGCAAGATCTGCTCGAGGCTAAGGATGACAACGAGTGACTTCCAGCCATGCCAGCTAGGTGAGAGCCTGACAGCGGGATCTGCTCGGGGTCCACTACTAACACCATCGAGTGACTTCCAGCCCTGTCATCTAGGTGAGAGCCTGAAAGCGGGATCTGCTCGAGGCCAAGGATGACACCGAGTGACTTCCAGCCCTGCTAGCTAGGTGAGAGCCTGACAGCGGGATCTGCTCAATGTGCACTACTAACACCATCGAGTGACTTCCAACCCTGCCAGCTAGGTGAGAGCCTGACAGAGGGATCTGCTCAAGGCCAAGGATTACACCGAGTGACTTCCAGCCCTACCAGCTAGGTGAGAGTCTGACAGCGGGATCTGCTCGGGGTCCACTACTAACACCATCGGGTGACTTCCAGCCCTGCCAGCTAGGTGAGAGCCTGACAGCGGGATCTGCTCGAGGCTAAGGATGACACCGAGTGACTTCCAGCCATGCCAGCTAGGTGAGAGCCTGACAACGGGATCTGCTCGGGGTCCACTACTAACACCATCGAGTGACTTGCAGCCCTGCCAGCTAGGTGAGAGCCTGAAAGCGGGATCTGCCTGAGGCCAAGGATGACACCGAGTGACTTCCAGCCCTGCCAGCTAGGTGAGAGCTTGACAGCGAGATCTGCTCAGGCTTTACTACTAACATCATCGAGTGACTTCCAGCCCTGCCAGCTGATGTCAAATCGATGGCCGCCATCATGAATAGTGTCGACACGCCCCCTGACATGCCCGTGTCAGAGGGCGTTTACTTGTAAATTTTTTGCCTATAAATAGATGTGTTCTGCTTGAGTTCTTGTTCCCTTTTGGATCCATTTTGTGTAGGGGAGATGCTGTTAGAGGTATTTCCAAACCCTTGTAAGGGATTTTCTCCCTCTCTCTCTTTTATTTTTGTATTAGCTTTGTAATCGTTTTTAGACTTAATAAAAATGTAGATTTTTTTCCCATTTCATGGTTTTGGAATGCATCTATGTGCCCCTCTCTTATACAATCTTATTTATGCTTTGTTTTAACTTTATTTTTCGTCTTTAAAAGTCATGTGTGAGTGTATGAGTATAGTTTTTTTTTTACTTTATTGTTTTCATTAACTTTACTTAGACTTGTTTAGATTAGGTTTTTATAGCTTTCTATCTCATTGTTATAAACCCGTAAAACTGATTTCAAAGTGATTTTCATTTCTTTTAACTTAGATTTTTCTTTTTAGGATGTAAAGCCTTTTCATTATTTTCAGTTTATTTACACTTTTTTTAGCATTTTTACGGAGTTATAGGAATGAAAATATAGTCGTTTTAATTTTTCATGCACTTAGTTTTTCATTTTAAACTTTTGCTCTTTTATTTTTTTCGCTCTCTTTTGATGCATTTCTACCGCATTCTAGCGGTAGAAATGTATTCGTTTTGATTTTTCTAGCACTTTCATTTTTGCATTTATTTGCAAACTTTTTTTCCCGTTTAATTTTTATTTTCACTTTTTATGCATTTCTACAACATTCTATCAGTAGAAATGCAGTTGTTTTAATATTTAGGTAACTTAGTTTTTTTATTCATTTCTGTGTGAGTAAGCATTTATTTTCGCCTACTCGTTAAGAGTTAAATGGCGCATTGCTTTTATTTCCTTTCCAGTAGAGTGTGTGAGTGTGTTTACTTTATGTTGTGTGTGTGAGTTTTAAATTTAGTAGAGTGCGTGTGTTTTACTTTCATGTCGAGAGAGTGTGTGCGTGTGTTGCATTTATTTTGTCCTACTCGGTTGAGTGGGACCCGCATTTATTTTCTCCTACTCATTTGAGTAGGACTTGCGTGTGTGCGTTTTACCACTTTCTTCCTCCTGCCCACGCATTTGCGCCGGGACTCGCATTTTACTGCTTTCATTTCAGTTCTACTCGTTTGAGTAGGACTTGCAATTTTCTGCTTTATTTTTTTGCTTTCATTTTCTGCTTTCTTTTACCGCTTTCTTTACTACTTTATTTTCTGCTTTTCCCACAAGCCGTCCCCATTCCGATGAGTAGCTAACCGTTCTTAGCCCTCGGTATCGAAAAGCATTGGGACAGATAAAATAGCTTAAAATAATTAAAGGTCTAATTTTTCTAATTAATTAAAAGTACTTAAGGTTTCCCTAGGGTTTACGACGCGTAGGACCACATAATCGATGTGTGGGCCCTATTTCCGTAGTCCATATGCTAGCTAGCCGAGAGGACGTGCATATGGACCTATCACCCTTGGCAAAGAGAGTTCCGTGCTAACCCTCGAGAGAGGAGGCGCGCCAACACTACCGGATTGGGTTCCGCACCCAATAGTGGGGTTCTTCGCGTAATGCGGGCGTTAAGAGGAATCCTTCGTCGGACTAACGTTCACTCGAATAGTCTTAGCGTTCAGGTGAGCGATAGTCCTATAGCTAGGTGAGCTCATTCTAGTGGAACCTCCACAGCCAAGTCTCTGCCTTAATTAATTAGAAATTTAGGAGCTCTTTTTATTTAAAGTTTATTTTGGTTCAAATTTTATTCGATGTCGTTGTGTTAAGATTTTCATCGGCTCCACCTTCAAGCTTTCTTTTTATGCTTTCATTTTATGTTTTATGTCTTTTTATTATATATAAAATATTACCCGACAAGTAATTATCGGTAAAATAATAGTCCCCTCCAGGGAAGAGTAGAAATAATCGAACCGACCCCGAGAACAATACAACCTCGATATTCCACCCGGAATATCCTGTACTACTCACGATAGGTGCACTTGCCTCCTTTCGTTAAAACTCGATCTAACCCGTTTTATATCCAAATAAATAAATACGCGCGCCCCGTTTTCTAAATAAAAAACCACTTTCGATTTACTTAAATAAAACCGCCGGGTCGCCGCGTGACCGTGAATATTTTTGGAGTTTTAACCCTATCAAGTTTTTGAAAAAATTTTTTTTCCTTATTTTTATAATAAAAAAAACTCAAAAGAAAACTTATAAAACATCAAAAAAATTCAAACAAAATTCTTTTTTCCCCTTTTACTTTGTTGTAAATATTTTTTAAAAAATAAATCTCTCTTTCCCACCTCGTCTTTCCTTTTTTTTAAAAAAAAACTCGCATTTTACCTACCCGCGGAGTTCGACTCATCGAACCAACCACCCAAATAAGAGTCTGTTCGCGGGCCGCCTTCGAGTTTTTACTTTGTACATTATTTAAAAATAAAAACAAAAAAATTTTGATCTCTTTCCCCCACTATCTCCTTTGTAAATAACACTTCTTTTTCTCCTCTTTCTTGTAAATAACTTATCAAAAAATACTAAAAAATTTTGCAAAACAAAAAATCCTAAAAAAAGAGAATAACTCTAAAAATCCAAAAAAGATAATAATCAAAACAAAAAAAATGAGAGAAAAACCCTAAAATTCCAAAAAAATATGTTATGTTAATTTTGTAACAAATAAATCGAATATCTCAATTCTTAACCCTTTCTGCTTTCCAAAAATTTACTTGCGAGTTAATTTATGTGCGAATTTTTTTTATTCTTTGCTTACTACTCGTTTATTAATTGCAGTTCGATAGATTTAGATATCTGGGTTTCAGTTTTAAAGAATTTTGTATGCTTTTTTGTTTAAATAAGGTACCTGATTTGAGCACCACTTCTAATATATCTAAATAGTTACACATTTATTTTGTTAGAAAAATAACAACTTTGGATTTCATATTATGATACTCCAAGCTTTTTTTTGAAATTTAGGAACGTTTGATTTATAAAGGTTGCTCTCAAAATTATTTTATTAAACCTAATTTTATTTTTGAAAAACAAAACCCTTTCCACATTTTTTTTTGTTATACTTGACATGATTTCAATCTTAAAATATCCTATGTCAATGAGAATAAGATTTCGTTTCATAAACTTAGGCATCCAATTTTGAAAAAAGATTATATGTTATGGAGTTAGAGGATAAAATTCATTACTCCTACACATATACATTGAGTTAATTTTATTTATGAAGTTGAGAAAGAAAAAAAATTATTATGTGTTAGGAAATTAAGATTTCATTTTCCTAACTATCCAAAAAGAAAAAAAAATTGGAGGTTCGTGAAAAAATTATCTCACCTCAAAAATCAAAGCCCTCTTCATAAACCAACACCCCCTCCACCAATTTCAAAAAGAAACTAGATTTTATTTTAAAATCTTTTTGACAGCATAATTTGTAAATTAAATTATTTCCTGTAATTCTTACAAGCTCAAGTTTCCATAATCAAATCTAATTTTGTTAGCCTAACAAATAAAATTTCTTGCTATCTATTCGATTATATCAGAAGTTTTTAGCTGAAACTCTTCCTTTATTTAAATTTTTTGGCATAATTTAATATTGAACTCCTATACACCGATTGTTTATTTTGATCTTACTTTTAATTAATTCAAGCGGTAGCTAAACTTAGGATTTTTTTAATTTCTTATAAGTTTATCTCCAACTTTTGCTCTGGAATAGCAAAAACTTAAGTATGGGGGTATTTGATGAAATTGTAAATATACGTATTTTTGTGTACATTAATTTAGTCGTTTTCATTTTTTTTCGTCATTTTTTCTTGTTTTTGCTTAATAAATTGCTCATTTTTTGTAAATAATTTTGCTGACTTGCTTTATTTTTATGTTTCAGAAAATATAAAAATCTGCCAAAAATTGATAAGTCACGCCCGTGACTTCCTGGTCACGCCCGTGACTGGGGCGTGACACGTCAAAATCCCGTCAATCAGCAAATTTTGAAGTGAAAAGCTTGACACGCTCGGCGACACGCCCGTGTCACCCGACACGGGGGGTGACCCAAGCCCGTGTCCACCCGCACGACATTTTCAGCTCGACGATCGTCGACCTCCTCGACACGCCCAGAGTCACGCCCGTGACCTAGGGCGTGACACCTCTTCCCGCTCGACGATTTTCAACTCGACATTTTCTGCTCGACGTTTGTCGAGTGTCGACACCAACCGACACTCCTAGAGTCATGCCCGTGACCTGGGGCATGGCATCTCCACCTGGCTGACAAGAGCTGCACGACGACTTTCGACGCGACCCGCGCCTAGATCCACCTTCTTGACACGCCCAGCGTCACGCCCGTGACTTGGGGCGTGACCAACGCGAGACCGACACGTGTCCAGCCCGAAGTCCACTTTGATGTCAAATCGACGGCCGCTGATGGTTAAAACTCCAAAATTATTTACGGTCACGCGGCGACCCGGCGGTTTTATTTAAGTAGAAAAGCGGAAGTGGTTTTATTATTTAGAAAACGGGGCGCGCGTATTTATTTATTTGGATATACAATGGTTTAGATCGAGTTTTAACGAAAGGAGGCAAGTGCACCTATCGTGAGTAGTACAGGATATTTCGGGTGGAATATCGAGGTCGTATTGTTCTCGGGGTCGGTTCGATTATTTCTACTCTTCCCTGGAGGGGACTATTATTTTACCGATAATTAACTTTTCGGGTTATATATTATATATAATAAAAATGACAGAAGATAAAAGGCATAAAAGGAAAGCAATAAGGTGGCGCCGATGAAGAGCTTAGCTCGATGACACCGAAAAAACAATTGAACTAAAATAGACTTTAAATAAAAAGAGCTCCTAAATTTCTAATTAATTAAGGTGGAGACTTGGCCGTGGAGGTTCCACTAAAATGAGCTCACCTAGCTATAGGGCTATCACTCACCTGAACGCTAGGACTATTCGACCGGGCTCTCGTCCGACGAAGGATTCCTCTTAACGCCCGCATTACGCTAAGAACCCAGCTATTGGGTGGGGAACCCAATCCGGTAGAGTTGGCGTGCCTCCTCTCTCGAGTGTTAGTGCGGAACTCTCTTTGCCAAGGGGTGATCTGTCCATACGCATGGGCTCTCGGCGAGCGTATGGAAAACGGAAATAGGGCCCACACATCGATATGTGGTCATACGCGTCGTTAACCCCGGGCAAACCTTAAGTACTTTTAATTAATTAGAAAAATACGACATTTAATTATTTTAAGCTATTTTATCTGTCCCAATGCTCTTCGATACCGAGGGCTAAGAACGGTTAGGCACTCATCGGAATGGGGACGGCTTGCGGGAAAAGTAGAAAATAAAATAGTAAAGAAAGCGGTAAAAGAAAGCAGAAAATTGCAAGTCCTACTCAAACGAGTAGGACTGAAGAAAGCTGTAAATTACGAGTCCCGACGCAAGTGCGTGGGCGGGAGAAAGAAAGTGGGTCCTACTCAAACGAGTAGGACTAAATAAATGCACACAAGCAAGTCCTACTCAAATGAGTAGGAGAAAATAAATGCGGGTCCTACTCAACCGAGTAGGACAAAATAAATGCAACGCACGCATACACTCTCTCGACATAAAGTAAACACACTCACTCTACAGGAAAATAAAACACACGCACACGACAAGGTAAAACATAGGCACACAAATCCTACTCAAATGAGTAGGGAAAATAAAGACCTGCCATTTAACTCGAATGAGTAGGCAGAAATAAAGAAAATTACAAACTCACGCACTCTACAGAAAGTAAAATAAGCAAGCGCCATTTAACTCTTAACGAGTAGGCGGAAATAAATGCGCATACATAAAAAATTGCAAAAAAAAACTAAGTTACCGAAAAATTAAAACAACTGCATTTCTATCGCTAGAATGCGGTAGAAATGCATAAAAAGTGAAAATAAAAATTAAACGACCGAAAAAGTTTTGCAAACAAAAATGAAAATGCAAGTGCTCGAAAAATAAAAATGAATACATTTCTACCACTAAAATGCGGTAGAAATGACTAAAATGAAGACAGAAAAATAAGAGCAAAAGTTTAAATGAAAAATCAAAGTGCACGAAAAATTAAAATGACTATATTATCATTCCTATAACTCCGTAAAAGTGCTAAAATAGTGAGAATAAACTGAAAATAACGAAAAAGTTTTACAACCAAAAAAAGGGGAAAAATCTAAGTTAAAAGAAATGAAAATCACTTTGAAAACATTTTTGACGGATCTATAGGAATGCAAGTAAAGCTATAACAATCACAATCTAAACAAGTATAAGTAACGAAATTATGAAAACGTAAACGTAACATTTACACTCATACACACACACACACACACACACTCATTTAAAAGAATGAAAAAACAAAAGCTAAAGCGAAGCATAAATAAGATTGCATAAAGAGGGGCTTAGATCCATTCCAACATAACACAAGGAGATAAAAAATTTAACATTTCATTAAGCTGAAAAAAGAGTTACAAAAGAACGAAAACAAAAACTAAGGAGAGGGGGAGAAATTTCCCTTACATAGCATTGGGATACATCTAAGCAGCACCTCCCTAAGGCAAAATGGTTCAAAAAGGGGAACAAGAACTCAAGCAGAAGCTCTGAATTTATAGGGAAAAATTTACAAGTACACGCCCTCTGACGCGGGCGTGTCAGGGGGCGTGTCGGTACTATTTGCGAAGGCGGCCGACGATTTGACGGGAAAGTGGACTTCGGGCTGGACACGTGACGGTCTCATGTTGGTCACGCCCCAGGTCACGGGCGTGGCGCTGGGCGTGTCAAGAAGGTGGATCTGGGCGCGGGCTGCGCCGAAAGTCATCGCGCAGGTCTTGTCAGCCAGGTGGAGAAGTCACGCCCCAGGTCACGGGCATGACTCTGGGCATGTCGGCTGGTGTCGACACTCGACAAACGTCGAGCGGAAAATGTCGAGTTGAAAATCGTCGAGCGGGAAGAGGTGTCACGCCCTAGGTCACGGGCGTGACGCTAGGCGTGTTGAGGTGGTTGACGAACATTGATCTGAAAACGTTGAGCGGGTGGACACGGGCTTGGGTCACGCCCCGTGTCGGGTGACACGGGCGTGACCCCAGCCGTGTCAAACTTGTTCTTCTCGAAAATTGCTGATTTCACGGTTTTTGCATTGTCACGCCCTGGTCACGGGCGTGACCAATTTGTCACGGGCATGACTTGATAATTTTTGGCATTTTTCCTAAATATTTCAGGAAACATAAATAAATTTAAGTTAGCAATATTTATATAAAAAAGAAGCAATTTATTAAAGAAATATAAAACAAAAATAACAAAAATAAACTAAAATGACTTATTTAATGTACATAAAAATAGGTATATTTACAATTCATCAAATACCCCCATACTTAAGCTTTTGCTATTCCAGAGCAAAAGTTGGAGATGAACTTATAAGGAATAAAAGAAATCCTAAGTTTAGCTATCGCTTGAATTAATTAAAAGTAAGATCAAAATAAACATCCGGGGTTAAAGAATTAAATCCTAATTTTTTAAATGTTATGAATAGAGGAAGTGTTTTAAAAAGACTTCTAGATGAAATAAAATAGAAAGCAAAAATTTATTTTTGTTAGTTTAACAAAGATGGATTGGATTTATATAAAAAACTTTAGCTTAAAAGAAGTTAAAGGAAATAATGCAATTTAAAAATTATGCTCTCAAAAAAATTTTAAATTAATTCTAGAATCATTGAAATAGGCTAAGTGGTTTGGTGGTTTATGAAGAAGGCTTGAATATTGAGGGGAGGTAATTTTTTCTCGAACCTCCAATTTTTTTTGGATAGTTAGGAAAATGAAATCTTATTTTCCTAACACATAATAATTTTTTCTTTCTTCATAAATAATAAATAACCCAATGTATATGTGTAGGAGTAATGAATTTTATCCTCTTACTCCATAACATATAATCTTTTTAAATATTGGGTGCCTATGTTTACGGAATGAAATCTTATTCCCATTGACATAAGATTTTTTAAAGGATAAGGGTAAACATGTCAAGTAAGATATGCAAAAATGGAAGTGGTTTATTTTTTTTCAAAAAGAAAACTAGATTTTAATAAAAAGTTTTGAGAGGAACCTTTTTAAAATGAACGTTCCAATGTTTCTAAAAGCAAAGAGTAGAAATAATTGAAATCCATGAATGTTATTTTCTAACATAAAAAACGAGCTTCTATTTATAAAATTAGAAGTGGTGGTGAAAAACAATTTCCCTATTATAAGGAAAAGACATAAAAAATTCTTTAAATATTAACCTCAGACACTTAAATCTATCGAACTTTAATTAATAAACGAATAGTAAGCAAAGAGTAACTAAAATTCGCATATAAATTAACTCGAAACTAGATTTTTGGAAAGCAAAAAGGTTTAAGAAATGGTATATTCGATTTATTTTGTTACATAATTAACAAAACAATTTTTTTTTGATTTTTTAGGGATTTTATCATTTTTTTTGTGTTTTAATTATTATCTTTTTAGGATTTTTAGATTTTTATCTTTTTAGGGTTTTTGGATTTGCAAAAATTTTTTTTTTGATTTTTTTAGTGTATTTCGATAAGTAATTTACAAGAATGAGGAGAGAAAGAAGTGTTATTTATAAAGAAGAGGGGGGAAAAGAGAAATTTTTTTTTTTGTTTTTAAATAATATACAAAGTAAAAACTCGAGGGCGTCCCGCAAACAGATTCTATTTGGATGGTTGGTTCGATGAGTCGAACGCGGCGGGGAGGCAAAATGCGAGTTTTTATAAATAAGAAGAGAGGGGGGGGAAGAGAGATTTAATTTTTGAAACATATTTACAAAGTAAAAAAAAAATTGATTTTGAATTTTTTGATGTTTTAAAAGATTTTTTTTTGTTTTATGATTTTTTTTGATTATATACAACCAGGAATTTTTATTTTTTTTTATGTTTTAAGTTTTGTAATTTTTTGTATTTTCATTAGTACAGAATAATAAAAAAAATGCAGAATTGGAAAACACTCCCATACTTAAACCCAACATTGTCCCCAATGTTGCAATCTAAGTATGCGGAACAGATAATATACAAAATATAATAAGTACAAAAAGAAAAAGGGAGGGTAGGAGCTTCCCTTAGACGAGTCTGGGAGGCCCGGGTCGAAATCCTACATTATTGTTAGAAGAAGAAGCAAAAATATAACGAAAAAATAGAAAAGATAAAGTCGGCCAAAAGGTATGCGGGCGGTAGGGGGCAAGTGCTTTGGTGACTCGGAAGGTAGCTAAGGCCTTAGCGACCATGTCGTGATAAAATGTGATCCCCTAGCGCGCACAATAATGGAAGCGTGCCGAAGTAAAATAAAACGAAATAAAACAAATTAAAATAAAAGAAGTTAAATAAAACATATATACATTTATTAATACCAAATTATTATATATTTGTTTTGGTTTTTTTTTTGTAAGTAGAGATGTTTTTTTTTTATTTTGTAGTTGGTTTTTTGTTTTTAGTTTTTTTTGAGTTTTTTAAGTTTTAAGTTTTTCTCTTTTTTTATTATGTTTGTTTTTTTTCATTGTTGAAGTTTTTAGATTTTTTTTAGGTTTTTGGTTTTAGAGGTTTTTTGAGGTTTTTTTTTGTGGGTTTTAGATTTTTTAGATTTTTGATTTTTTGAATTTTTAGGTTTTTGTAGAGTTTTTAGATTTTTTAAGTTTTATACTTTTTCAAGTTTTTAGAGTTTTTTTTTTAGTTTTTAAGTTAGTTTTTTTTGTTGTTTTGTTTGTGTTAATAGAAAACGACGTCATTTCAAAAAAATAGTTTATAAATAATAATAATATGATAAAATATATATATATATATATATATTAAGTTTTTTTTTTGTTTTTAAGTAGTTTATTATTATTATTATTATTATATATAGTTTTTTATAATAAGGTAAAATTAATAGATTTCCAGGGTTCAAAATAACGAAAACGACTTGTCCCCGGCAACGGCGCCAAAAACTTGATGGTTAAAACTCCAAAATTATTTATGGTCACGCGGTGACCCGGCGGTTTTATTTAAGTAGAAAAGCGGAAGTGGTTTTATTATTTAGAAAACGGGGCGCGCGTATTTATTTATTTGGATATAAAATGGTTTAGATCGAGTTTTAACGAAAGGAGGCAAGTGCACCTGTCGTGAGTAGTACAGGATATTCCGGGTGGAATATCGAGGTCGTATTGTTCTCGGGGTCGGTTCGATTATTTCTACTCTTCCCTGGAGGGGACTATTATTTTACCGATAATTAACTTGTCGGGTTATATATTATATATAATAAAAATGACAGAAGATAAAAGGCATAAAAGGAAAGCAATAAGGTGGTGCCGATGAAGAGCTTAGCTCGATGGCACCGAAAAAACAATTGAACTAAAATAGATTTTAAATAAAAAGAGCTCCTAAATTTCTAATTAATTAAGGCGGAGACTTGTCCGTGGAGGTTCCACTAAAATGAGCTCACCTAGCTATAGGGCTATCGCTCACCTAAACTCTAAGACTATTCGACCGGGCTCTCGTCCGACGAAGGATTCCTCTTAACGCCTGCATTACGCTAAGAACCCCGCTATTGGGTGGGGAACCCAATCCGGTAGAGTTGGCACGCCTCCTCTCTCGAGGGTTAGTGCGGAACTCTCTTTGCCAAGGGGTGATCTGTCCATACGCACGGCCTCTCGGCGAGCGTATGGAAAACGGAAATAGGGCCCACACATCGATATGTGGTCCTACGAGTCGTTAACCCCGGGCAAACCTTAAGTACTTTTAATTAATTAGAAAAATACGACCTTTAATTATTTTTAGCTATTTTATGTGTCTCAATGTTCTTCGATACCGAGGGCTAAGAACGGTTAGCCACTCATCGGAATGGGGACGGCTTGCGGGAAAAGTAGAAAATAAAACAGTAAAGAAAACGGTAAAGGAAAGCAGAAAATTACAAGTCCTACTCAAACGAGTAGGACTGAAGAAAGCTGTAAATTGCGAGTCCCGGCGCAAGTGCGTGCGCGGGAGAAAGAAAGCGGGTCCTACTCAAACGAGTAGGACTAAATAAATGCACACACGCAAGTCCTACTCAAATGAGTAGGAGAAAATAAATGCGGGTCCTACTCAACCGAGTAGGACAAAATAAATGCAATGCACGCACACTCTCTCTTGACATAAAGTAAACACACTCACTCTACATGAAAATAAAACACACGCACACGACATAAAGTAAAACATACGCATACAAATCCTACTCAAATGAGTAGGGAAAATAAAGACCTGCCATTTAACTCAAATGAGTAGACGGAAATAAAGAAAATTACAAACTCACGCACTCTACAGAAAGTAAAATAAGCAAACGTCATTTAACTCTTAACAAGTAGGCGGAAATAAATGCGCATACATAAAAAATTGCAAAAAAAACTAAGTTACCGAAAAATTAAAACAACTGCATTTCTACCGCTAGAATGCGGTAGAAATGCATAAAAAGTGAAAATAAAAATTAAACGACCGAAAAAGTTTTGCAAACAAAAATGAAAATGCAAGTGCTCGAAAAATAAAAATGAATACATTTATACCACTAAAATGCGGTAGAAATGATTAAAATGAAGACAGAAAAATAAAAGGAGCAAAATTTTAAACGAAAAATCAAAGTGCACGAAAAATTAAAACGACTATATTATCATTCCTATAACTCCGTAAAAGTGCTAAAAAGTGAGAATAAACTGAAAATAACGAAAAGGTTTTACAACCAAAAAAAGGGGAAAAATCTAAGTTAAAAGAAATGAAAATCACTTTGAAAACGTTTTTGACGGATCTATAGAAATGCAATTAAAGCTATAACAATCACAATCTAAACAAGTCTAAGTAACGAAATTATGAAAACGTAAACGTAACATTTACACTCATACACACACACACCCATTTAAAAGAATGAAAAAACAAAAGATAAAGCAAAGCATAAATAAGATTGCATAAAGAGCGGCTTAGATCCATTCCAACATAACACAAGGAGATAAAAAATTTAACATTTCATTAAGCTGAAAAAAGAGTTACAAAAGAACGAAAACAAAAACTAAGGAGAGGGGGAGAAATTTCCCTTACATAGCATTGGGATACATCTAGACAGCACCTCCCTAAGGCAAAATGGTTCAAAAATGGGAACAAGAACTCAAGCAGAAGCTCTGAATTTATAGGGAAAAATTTACAAGTACACGCCCTCTGACACGGGAGTGTCAGGGGGCGTGTCGGTACTATTTGCGAAGGCGGTCGGCGATTTGACGGGAAAGTGGACTTCGGGCTGGACACATGTCGGTCTCGTGTTGGTCACGCCCCAGGTCACGGGCGTGACGCTGGGCGTGTCAAGAAGGTGGATCTGGGCGCGGGCTACGCCGAAAGTCATCACGCGGGTCTTGTCGGCCAGGTGCAGAAGTCACGCCCCAGGTCACGGGCGTGACTCTGGGCGTGTCAGCTGGTGTCGACACACGACAAACATCGAGCGGAAAATGTCGAGTTGAAAATCGTCGAGCGGGAAGAGGTGTCACGCCTTAGGTCACGGGCATGACGGTAGGAGTGTCAAGGTGGTCGACGAACGTTGAGCTGAAAACGTTGAGCAGGTGGACACGGGCTTGGGTCACGCCCCGTGTCGGGTGACACGGGCGTGACCCCGGGCATGTCAAACTTTTTCTTCTCGAAAAATTGCTGATTTCACGGTTTTTGCATTGTCACGCCCTGGTCACGGGCGTGACCAATTTGTCACGGGCGTGACTTGACAATTTTTGGCTTTTTTCCTGAAAATTCCAGGAAACAGAAATAAATTTAAGTTAGCAATATTTATATAAAAAAAAGAAGCAATTTATCAAAGAAATATAAAACAAAAATAAACTAAAATGACCTATTTAATGTACATAAAAATAGGTATATTTAAAATTCATCAGCCGCCATCATGAATAGTGTCAAGTCACGCACGTGACCTACTGGTCACGCCAATACCCCCATACTTAAGCTTTTGCTATTCCAGAGCAAAAGTTGGAGATGAACTTATAAGGAATTAAAGAAATCCTAAGTTTAGCTGATGCTTGAATTAATTAAAAGTAAGATCAAAATAAACATCCGGGGTATACGAGTTCAATCTTAAATTATGCCAAAAATTTAAATAAAGGAAGAGTTACAGCTAAAAACTTCTGATATAATCGAATAGATAGCAAGAAATTTTATTTGTTAGGATAACAAAATTAGATTTGATTATGGAAACTTGAGCTTGTAAGAATTACAGGAAATAATTTAATTTACAAATTATGCTCTCAAAAAGATTTTAAAATTAAATCTAGTTTCTTTTTGAAATTGGTGGAGGGGGTGTTGGTATATGAAAAGGGTTTGATTTTTGAGGTGAGGTAAATTTTTCTCGAACCTCTAATTTTTTTTATTTTTGGATAGTTAGGAAAATGAAATCTTATTTTCCTAACACATAATAATTTTTTTCTTTCTCAGCTTCATAAATAAAATTAACCCAATGTATATGTGTAGGAGTAATGAATTTTATCATCTTACTCCATAACATATAATCTTTTTAAAAATTGGATGCCTATGTTTACGAAACGAAATTGTTGGGTACATTGGTTAAATGTACCTGATTTGAAGAAGCCTCACCCAACTCAATGATATACATCATAATGTATTTGATGTATGTTGAGTTTACTTGTGCAGGTTATGTAATCACTGGACTGAAGCAAAAAGTTTCTAAGTCCATGTGTCGACACCCAGAGAGAAAGTATCGACACTTAAGAAGGCTTGTGTCGACACCCAGACAAGCAGTGTCGACACTTGGAGTCATTGTGTCGACACCTGGGATGCAGAGTCGACACCAGACAGAAAGTGTCGACACTTGGAGTTGTGTCGACACTCAGTGAAGAAAAGTGCAGACAAAAAGTGTCGACACAAGGAGCTGTGTCGACACCCAGTGAAGCTGAGTCTACACCAGAAAGTGTCGACACTTGGAGCTGTGTCGACACTCAGCAAAAGTCTGCAGAGACTAAGTACAAGTGTCGACACTCAACACAATGTGTCGACACTCAACAGAAGAGTCAGCATTTGAAGTATGTGTCGACACCTAGAACAATGTGTCGACACTCAACTAAAGACTCTACACTTGAAGAAAGTGTGGACACAAGGAGCTGTGTCGACACTTAGCAAAGATCAGAAAGATCAACAAAATTATTCTAAGTGCAAGTGTCGACACTAAGGGAATGTATCGACACTCAGCTGAATTCTCAACAAGAAGAAGGTGTGTCGACACAAGGAGCTGTGTCGACACTCAGCAAGAATCAACATAAAAGACTATATGTCGACACCAAGAAGTAGTGTCGAAACTTAATAGATTCAACACAAGAAGTTGTGTCGACACAAAGGAGATGTGTCGACACTTAGAAGAATTCAGTAAAAGCAAGAAGAACAAGTACTTGTGTCGACACTCAATTTCAGTATCGACACCTGAAGAAGAATCTGTGTCGAGACATACAAGGAGTTGTGTCGACACCTTGTAGACTTGTGTCGACACTTACACAGCATGTGTCGACACTTGGTCTATAAGTGTCGACACTTAAAGACAGAAAGTCTCGACACTATCAGACAGTTAGAGATTTTCAAGAAATGACTGGATGACATGACAACTGCCGTTCCAGCCGGTCTACAGCACTTGTCAGAGATGTCAGAAGACAGTTATGAATCGGATCAGCCGGTTACCATGAAGAAGGCCTATAAATAGGCACATACAGTCTACAGAAAGTGTGGTTGATGATCAGTGATCAACAAGTGGTTCAGATTATTGTTGAACAAGTTATTGAAGTGGTACACAAAGTATCAACACAAGAAGATCTTGTAGTCCAAGTGCAGATCTAAGAAGTTGGAGAGAGAGGGCTCCATCCAAGAAATCAGCCTCTGGAACTAGGCCTGAGAAGAAGGATTCAGATTCACTCTGGATCTTAAGTGGCAGAGGTCAAGGAACTACTGCAGGAGGATTCAGTCTTATTCAGTTCTACTCAAGAAGCTTTGAAGAAAGCTAAGTCAGATTGAATCCAGCTGAGTTCTTCCAAAAACTCATCAAGAAACTCTCAAATCCCCTCTTTTATTTCTGAGTTGTTGAGTTAATAGTTGTAATATATTTTTTATCTTGTAGGATCCATTGGATTTGAGTGAATTGTAAGCCTATAATTATAAAGGCTGAGGGTAGGGCTTGAGAGCCTGAGTGTAGGAGATTGAGATCTCTGAGTGTAGGCCTTGATTGGCTGAGTGTAGGCCTTGGTTGGCTGAGTGTAGGCCTTAGTTGGCTGAGTGTAGGCCTTGATTGGCTGAGTGTAGGCCTTGGGATAAAGCTGAGTTGTAAGGCTTTGGGCCTGAGGTGTAGGAACCAATTTGGGTTCTGAGACAGTGGAGGAGTTTAGCCGAATCTAGTACACTGCTAGATAGGCGAAGGGGGAAAGTGGATGTACCCATATCTTGGGGAACCACTATAAACCACTGTATATGCTGTGATTATTGTTGTGTTTGCTGTGATAGAATAAGTTAGAAAGCTGTGTTATAAACTGTTGGTTGCCATTAAAGTTTAAAAAGGATTAGGTCACCTATTCACCCCCCCCCCCTCTAGGTGTTTAGGTACCATATCTTTCAAGTGGTATCAAAGCGAGCTTCCTCAAAACAAGGACTAACAGTCTGAGGAGATCCTGTTTGGCAGATTCAGTGTAAGGCAAAATACAGATTCAAGAAATTCAAGAAAATCAAGAAACATGGGTTCTTCTAAGAATCACAAGGAATTGGGTTCCATGAAATTACCTATATGCAGGAAAGAGATCTTTGGAATCTGGAAGGAAAGGGTAAGGCTGTTTATGGAGGCCTCAGACCCTAGAATCTACATCACAGTAAAAGAAGGGCCTTATGTGCACATGAAGATTTCAGTTCTAGATGCAAATCAGAGAACTCCAAAGATTTCTCTGAGATGACTAAGGATGAGATTGTCCTAGCTACCATGGACAAGAGGGCACAGAACATAATAGTGAGTGCCATTGATGATGCAACTTTTCAGAATCTTATACATTGTAAGACAGCCAAGGAGATGTGGGACACTCTTATAGTGTATATGGAAGGATCTGAAGAAGTTAGACAAGATAGAAAATCCTTGCTAAATCAGGAGTATGAGAGTTTTACATAAGGTAAAGGTGATAGCATAACTGAGTGCTACAAAAAGTTCTACAGAATAGTTAATGAACTCATGTCTTATGGAAGAGAGTTCAGTAACTATGAACTAAATGACAAGTTCTTAAGGTCCCTAACCAAAGATTGGGACACCAAGATCTGTGCCATTAGAGAAATGTCTAAGTTGGGGGAAATTCCTCCTCCTACACTGTTTGAAAAGTTATTGTCATATGAGATGCAGTTGACAGTGAGGAAAGAGGAGGAGAAATCAACAAGGACTGAGCACAAGGAAAGATCAGTTGCTTTCAAGACAGAAGTTCCCAGAAAGTGCAGGAATACGTCATCAACTACACCTCCAGAGGTAGATGAATCAGAATCAGATGAGTCAGTCAGCACAAAGACTGAGAGCAGTGAAAGTGATGAAGACTTTGCTGCCTTCACTAGACACTTTCAGAAATTCTTAAAGAAGAAACAGTGGAGGTCAAGACCTTCTACTTCAAAGGGAAAGGAAGTCTTTTATCAGGAGAAAAAGCCTTCAAAGAAAGACAGGAAGAGGACAAAGTCAAGCAAGGCAACTGGATCAAAGATAGTGTGCTATTGCTGCAATAGACAGGGCCATGTTATTGCAGATTGTCCAGAGAAGAGAAAGGAATCTAGTGACAGGAAAAAGACTCACTTCAAATGCAGGAAAGAGAAGTCTTTTGTTTCCAAGAAAGAGAAGACTCTATCAGATATCTCTTCTTCAAAAACTGAGTCTGAAGCTGAGGCCTACATAGGGCTGTTTGCTGAAGAAGAAGAGGAAGAATTCATGCAGATCATGGAGTCAATTTATGAACAAGAAGACAGTCATTGCTAAGGGCTATTGGCTTTGACAGAGAGTGCCAAAATCCTGGAGCAGCCAGGACCCAGTCAGGTACAAAGTTCAAGTTTAAATTCAGTTTCTTGTTCTAGTTCAGATTTAGATTCTTCTTCATCAAGTGATGAGAATGTATCTGAGTCTGAGGATGATATTCATCAGCTTATAGATGAATATAAGGTGCTGTTGCAGGCTTACAAGAAAAGCAAATCCCTTGCCAAAAGTCAGGCAAAGGAAATTGCTGATCTTAAAGCTGCAGCTACAGATTTTGAGAAGTCTTTTGATCAAAAACTGAATGAGATAGCCAGGTTGAAGCACATAATAGTGATTCAAATGGGTACTATATCATTTAAAAATGATCAAATCAAGAGTCTGGAGATCAATCTTCAGAAAGAGAGAGAGCTTGTTGCTAGGTTTTCTAAACCTAAGTCAGTGTTACCTTTAATTGATGAATTTGTTCATCATAAAGGCAAGGCTGGACTGGGCTTTATTAGACCTGCAGGGACTGAGCAGTCCAAGTCTACGTCCAAGGGCAAAGCCCCAACATTCAACAAGCCTGCTGTAGACAAGACAGCCAAGGCAGTATCTAAGCAAAGGTACAACAAGTATGAATGTTGGTTGTTGGAACACCCTATTACTAATTTGGGTCAGGATCACTATGTCTCTAGGAATCTGTGTTTGACCTTCTGTATAGCTTAATAGGTCAATTAGATTTGAGTCTAAGGGTTAAAAGTCTAGGATTGGAAGCTGCCCTGAAGACCAAGTTTTTCTGTCTGGAGACCAAGTCTGATCGTCGAGCTCAACATGACGATTCGTCGAACTCAGATCGACGATCGTCGAGCTCAACTTCGGCAGATCGTCGAGCTCCACTTGATGATCGCTGAGCTCAACTTCAGAATATCGTCGAACTCCATTCGACGATCGGTGAGCTCAGTTCGACGATTTTGACTCTGCATTGGATTTTTATCTCTGAGCTCAGTTCGACGATCTTTGAGCTCTGATAGACGATTATTTTGCTGCTTAAGTTTTTCAGTTCGCTGAGCTCAGCTCGATGATAGCAGAGCTCAGTTCGACGATTTCAGTTAACTTCCAGAATTCAAATTCAAATCAGACAGGAGTTATTATGCAATTAATTCAGAGATTTGCTAGCCGTTTTCATTTACTTCTGGACCAAGTTTCAAGGGATCTTTCAAGGAATATTTCTGTGGACTTTCCTCCAGAAAAGATTATGCAATTAAGGATGCAATCAATGCAGACCAACGGCTATCTTTGACAGAGTGATATTCTATTCTGGCACGGAGAATAAAAGATAGAATGTTTTTTGAATGAAGATCGAAGAACAAAAAAAAAGAGGACACACAACATAGATTACTGAGTCTCCTTCAAAATCTTCTGTCAAAAAGAATCTAGAAGAACACTCATCAAAGAGATCAAGCTTTCAAAAATCTTCAGATCTCTTCAGCTCAAAAAGTGTTCAAGGCTAACATCATTTCAAGACTCCAGACACTCAACATTTCAGCCATTGCTGAAATCATCTTTTGCTGGAGTTCTACCTTTGAAGGCCTATCACCCTCAGCAAAGCTTTTCTTCCTGAAGATTTTAAGGATTCAGGGGGAGCTTTGACATCAATCCACATAGTCTTCTCAGTTGTTTGAGAAAGAGAAGACTGCCATCACTCTCTCACCCCCACTCTGTAAAGGGTTTCTCAAACTCCCTTCAAAAGTTTGAATCTGGTTTTTGAGCACCTTGTCAAAAGCTCATTGGTGGCAAGACACCTGATCAAAAAATCTGCTTTGGTTTTTGAGCACCTTATCAAAAGCTCATTGGTGCCCAGGACACCTGATCAACTTATCCTGCAGTGGATTCCTCCCTAGGGTGGTAGAAGAGTGGATGTACCCAAGTTTGGGGAACCACTATATTTCCTTGTGTCATCTGGTTCTGCTTGTTTACTTTTTGTTTCTGGCCTTGATTTGTCTGTGCTTAGTTTTTGCATAGTTTAGCTCTGTGATTAGATTTATATTTGCTTCCCTGCTCACACATATTACAACAATTGTTGTAAAAGCTATTAAAAAGTTCTAAAACACCATATACTCTATTCACCCCCCTCTAGAGTATATCAGATCTAGTTGCACTTTCAATTGGTATCAGAGGGAGGTTGGTTAAACATACCATACCTGATTGGTTGTACAGGCTAACACCTGAACCCCAAGATCCTACACTAGATCTGTTTTTCTTTTATATTTCATTATTAGATTCTGTTTGCACAAATCATGGCCCTAAACAAAGACTATGCCAGCACCAGACCTCCAGTGTGCAATCTGTCAAAGTTTACACTTTGGAAAGCAAGGATTAGACTCTACATGAATTCCATTGACGAAGATATTTTCAATTCTGTTTTGACAGTGTGTCCAAGACCCCCAGAAAGCACAAGCACAAATGCTGTTCCACCTCCATCAGGAACAGAGGCTGACATCAAAAAATGGAAAGTAGCTGATGCCAAGGCTATGAACATCCTAGCCCAGACAATGTCAGATGACATATTCCAAAAGGTAGCTGAATGCATCTCAGCCAAGGAGATTTGGGACAAGCTCTCAGAAATTGTCTCAGGCTCAGCTGATGAGAGAAAGGACAGAAGATCCCAGCTCATCTCCCAATATGAGAACTTCAAGAAGGGAGAGACTGAGTCAATAGGAGACATGTATAACAGACTGAGTCTAATTGTCAGTGAACTAAGGACATTAGACAAAGAGATTTCTCTGACAGAACTCAATGACAAGATCCTAATGTGCTTCCCCAGCACTTGGGATTCAAGAATCTGTCCAATCAAAGATGCCAGAAGTCTAAATGAGATCACCACTGAAGCCTTATTGGGTAAGCTCAAGTCTTATGAGCTGCTCATCAAGAATAGAGAGGAAGAACAGAAGGCTGCTTCACCATCCACAAGAAAAGAGAAGACCATAGCATTCAAGGTAACTGAGGATCTGCCTGAAGAAAAAGCTACAGGCAATGATGAACTTCTCAGCCTGTTGGCCAAAAGATTCTACAAGATGGCCAGAAAGGACTTCAGAAGATCATACAAGGAGCAGGATAAGCCAAGGTATGGCAAGTCCACTGGCAATAACAAAGACATTATTTGCTTTGGTTGCAGGAAACCAGGGCATATAGTTCCTGACTGTCCAGAGAACAAGAATAAGGACAGAAGGGACAGAAAAGAAAGAAGAAACGAGAAGGACCCCAAAAGGAATGGAAGTGGCAAACCTTCTTCAAGCAGGAATAAGCATACAAGAAAAGGGTTTGTTGCTGAATCCTGGAGTGAGACTGAAGAGGAGTCAGAGGCCTCTTCCAGCTCCAGTGATGATGAGGATGATGCAGAGGAAAAGGAGTTCTGCATGATGGCAATCAATGCCTCACAACACAACTCAGAGGAAGAGGAGTCAGAGTCAGACTCAGAGACTCAACCTGAAGAAGATCAGGTAATTAGCTCTTTTGATTTTACTTCAGAAGATTTTAAATCTGAATTTAAATCACTGTGTTTAGACCTGCTAAAGTCTGAGAAAGAGATTATCTCTCTCAGAAATCAATTATCTGAACACAATGGTTTAAAGTCAGAAAACCTCAAACTCAATCAGGAGTTGGAGAACTATAGGGAACAGATAGCTACACTGAAAAGTGAGCTCTCTGAGGCCAAGAAGCTTGAAGAATCCCTTAATGGGAGAAGCATCAAGCTGATGGACATCACAAGCACAGTGAACTCTAGATTCAACAGTACACTGGGCTTGGGTGCTTCATCCAGCCAACCTATAGTCCTAACAACTCCCATCAAGTTTATTTCTAGCAAGGGAAAGGGAGTTGTAGAGGTTGCCAGGAAAAATTCTGATCTGCCTCAGAAAACTAAGTCCCAGCAAAAATCGTCGAACGGAGATCGACGATCGCCGAATGAAGATCGACGGTCGCCGAACGCAGCTCGACGATCTCAAGACAAATCGTCGAACACAGGTCGACGATCTCAGCCAAAGTCGTCGAACGCAGCTCGACGATCTCATATACCTGACCTCAGCCATAGTCGACCGTCGAACGGAGCTCGACGATCTGACCCACGATCGTCGAACGCAGCTCCAAGATCGTCGAACAGAGGTCAGAGCTCTGAAAACTTTTTCAAAGGCAAGTCAAAATTGAATCCTAAGGGTTCTTCATCCTAAACCTTCAACCTTTATACTGAATGGATTTTACCTCCAAGGAGATATCATCCTGAAGGATATAAGAGTCAGCCAGGGATGTCTTTTATGTCTGAATTTAGAGGTTATCAACCTAGGCCCAAGGTAAACTGGGTCAAAAACAAGTAAATTGTTTCATGTGCAGGTGAAGACCTATCCAACATCTAACCAGCAATGGTATTTGGATAGTGGGTGCTCTAAGCACATGACAGGGAATAAGGACAACCTCACATCCTTCAGAGCCAAACTTGAACCCAAAGTTATCTTTGGTGATTCCAACTTTGGACAAACTAAAGGATATGGTGCAGTCCAGATTGGTTCAGTAACCTTCAAGAAGGTAGCATATGTGGAAGGACTGAAGCACAACCTAATCAGCATCAGTCAGCTATGTGATGAAGGCTACCAGGTGACCTTCAGCAAAACCTTATGCAAAATCAAGTCAGAGGACAACACAATAGTGTTGACAGGTATAAGGAAAGGTAACATCTACTTAGTGGATTTTCTTTCAACTGATATAGATATTTGCCTGTTTAACTCAGTCTGTAGACCAAATGTGTTATGGCATAAGAGATTAGGACACCTAAACCTTAGAACTATTGCTAGGCTATCCAAGGACAACCTTGTTAGAGGACTACCTTCTGGTCCCTACAAGAAGGAAGGACTCCGCAAGGCTTGTCAATTAGGCAAGCAAACTAAAAACAGTTTTAAGTCACTTAATAAGAGTGATTCACCTAGGATATTGTATCTGTTACACATGGATCTATTTGGACCCATCACAGTACAAAGCCTAGGAGGGAAATCCTACACTTTAGTAATTGTAGATGACTTCTCTAGATTCACTTGGGTGTTCTTTCTAAGGAAGAAGTCTGATAACTTTAAGTGTCTGACAGAGTTTCTCAAATGTATACAGATTGAGTTCAATACTCACATTGCCCTGATCAGAAGTGATCATGGGACAGAGTTTGATTCTCTTCTTATGCAAGAGTTCTGTTAGAGTGAAGGGATCAGGCATACTTTCTCAGCTCCTAGAACTCCTCAACAAAATGGGGTAGCTGAAAGGAAAAATAGAACCCTTATTGAATCTGCCACCACATTGTTGTCAGATGCTCATCTACCTCTATCCTTTTGTGCAGAGGCAGTGAACACCTCCAACTATGTGTTGAACAGAAGTCTGATACATAAACTGAAGGGAAAGACTCCCTATGAATTACTCAAAGGGAAGAAACCTAAAGTTGACTATTTCAGAATTTTTGGTTGTATTTGCTATATTCACAATAATGTCAAGAAATACTTAGCAAAATTTCAAGCCAAAGCTGATGAAGGAGTGTTTCTGGGATACTCCATGATCAGCAAGGCCTATAGGGTCTATAATAAATCATCTTTGAAAATTGAGGAATCTGTTCATATTTCTTTTGATGAAACTAACATGTCTTTCAAGGAGAAGATTTCTTCTACCATAGAACCTTTGCAGGAACACTCTCTAGTTGAAGATATGAACAAGCTACAGGTTGCTCAAGAAGAAGAAAGCAGTGAAGATGAAAGCAATACTCAACATATTGAACCACCACTTGAAGAGCCAGTTGTTGTACCACAAGAGGAAACAACAACACAGGTTGGTGAACAATCAACACCCCCTGTTGATCTAGTAACATCATGAGACCATCCAATTACCCAAATAATTGGAGAACTCTCAGCTGGTGTGCAAACCAGAAATCAGGTCAACCAAAACCTGTTGCACACCTGCTTCCTTTCTCAAATTGAACCTCAGTCCATTGAAGATGCAGAGCAAGATCCACACTGGATCATTGCAATGTACGAGGAGTTGCATCAATTTGAGAGGAACAAAGTATGGGAACTAGTGCCAAAGCCAAAGGATCATTCCATTGTTGGAATAAAATGGGTATTCAGAAACAAACTGGATGATCAAGGAGTAATTATAAGGAACAAGGCAAGGCTAGTTGCCCAGGGATATTCTCAAGAAGAAGGAATTGACTACGACCAGACTTTTGCACCAGTTAAAAGATTGGAAGCCATCAGAATATTTCTAGCTTATGCAGCTCACAAAGGCTTCAAGGTTTATCAGATGGATGTCAAGAGTGCCTTCTTAAATGGAGACATCAAAGAGGAAGTCTATGTCAGACAACCTCCAGGTTTTATCTCTCCAACTTATCCTGATTATGTTTTTAGACTAAATAAAGCATTATATGGTGTCAAGCAAGCTCCTAGAGCATGGTATGAGACCTTAGCATGCTTTCTCTTCGAAAATAGTTTTATAAGGGGTAGAGTAAACCAAACTCTTTTTATTAGAACCCATAAGTCCCATACCCTACTAGTATAAATTTATGTAGACGATATCATTTTTGGTTCTACTGACTCAAAATTGTGCAGAAGGTTTTCTAACCTGATGCATTCTAAATTTGAGATGAGTAGTATGGGTGAGCTATCCTTCTTCCTAGGATTGCAAGTCAAACAACATGCTGAAGGCATCTTTATTTCTCAAACCAAATATGCTAATGAGCTGGTTAAGAAATTTGGCATGTCTGAGGCATCCTGTATGAAAACACCCATGCCTACCAATGCTGTATTGGATGCTGATGAACATGGGAAACCTGTTGATCAGACAACATATAGAGCAATGATTGGCTCTTTACTGTATCTTACAGCTAGTAGACCATATATAATGTTTGCTACATGTATATGTGCTAGGTTCCAAGTAAGCCCTAGAGAGTCACACCTAACATTAGTAAAGAGGATTCTCAGGTATGTTAAAAGTTGTCCAAATCTAGATCTCTGGTATCCAAAAGATTCAGCATTTGAGTTAACTGGATTCTCTGATGCTGATTATGCTGGATGCAGAATTCACAGGAAGAGCACTAGTGGAACTTGTCAGTTCCTTGGTGATAGACTTGTCTCTTGGTTTTGCAAGAAACAAACATCTGTGTCAACTTCAACTGCTGAAGCTGAATATATGGCTGCAGGCAGTTGTTGTTCACAAATATTGTGGATTCAAAACCAACTCCTAGACTATGGTTACAACTTAGAGAAGTCAAAAATCTTTTGTGACAATACAAGTGCTATTTCCATAGCTCAAAATCCAGTCCTCTATAGTAGGACAAAACACATAGAGATTAGACATCACTTCTTAAGAGACAATGTTGAAAAGAATAAAATTGAATTACAATATATCCCAACTGATTTACAAAGGGGAGATATTTTCACCAAGCCTTTGGATGAAAAGAAACACACCTTCTTCCTAAATCAGTTAGGAATGTTAGATGGAGGAAGTCTTAAATAATATCCAAGATTTTGAAAGCTAAAAATTGACCAAGACTAGGCAAAAATTCTGATTTCTCTTTGTGACTAGAATTTTCTGATCTCTGAATTGCGCTCGACGATTTCCCCACAGATCGTCGAACGGAGTTCGACGATTCCCAGAATCGTCGAACTGAGTTCAGCGCCCCTCAGATAGTATGAACTATCCCCTTCGGTCAACGATCGTCGAACGGCGCTCGACGATTTTGTTCCCTGAACGATCGTCGAACGGAGCTCGACTCCCTTCCAAGATCGTCGAACGGAGATCGACGATGTTGGAGTCTCTTCAGATTCCTTTAGAAGCCTAGATCGTCGAACTGAGTTCAACGATCTTTCCAATTCTGCGTCGAACCCTAATATAAAACTCATTTTTCGCCGTCGTTCTCTCTTGCGCTTTCAATTTCTCTGCAAGAATTTTCTTCCCTCCAAACAGCTCTACACTTGGTCGTTTTGTTTGTTAAGTTTTTGCAGGTACAATGGTCGTATCAGTTGCTGTTCTAGCCGCCATGAAGTTTGATGCAGGCTTCGACATTGATCTGGAATCGTTCAACACTACTGATCAAGTTTTCCAAGACATTCTGAATTTATTCAAGGATCAGAACTTGTCTGCCCTCATGACCACTAGAATCAAGCTTGCTTCAGGTGAAATAAAGGAATGGGTCTATACTGCTCACAATCTAGACAACAACACAATAGTTGGAACTATTGCTGGAACTCAGGTACCTCTGACCCCCTCAGTTTTAACAGAGGTTTTTGGTTTGAGAAATGGAGAATAAACTGCTGAATTGTCTGGAGAAGAGTTTTCTGACATACTTGCCAGGATGGGTCATCCTGAGGGAAACCCTAACAAGTTATTCAAAAGGAACTTGTCTGTTGAGTACAGGTTCCTAGCAGATGTTATAGGAAAAGTGCTGTTAGCAAAGCACTCTGCACATGACACTATCTCCAGACATCAGCTCTGCCTCATGGGAGCTCTGGTAGATAAGAAAAGTTTGAACTGGGGAAAGGTCTTCTTTGACCTAATAAAGAAGAAAATAAATAAAAGCTTTGTAAATTTTGGAAGGATTATTGGAGTCTTCCTGCAGAACAAGTGCCCTACCTTGCTGGTCTCCTCTGGAGTGCACATAAATGCCTCCAAGAGACTCTCCTGTGCCCTCTTTGGCAAGTGGGACAGGCAAATCAGCAAGCCAAGCAGGCCTCATCTAGTGCTCCTTCAGGCACCAGGACTCACAGAGTCACTCTCCCACATGTCTCTGCTCCTGCAGAAGACCTGGCTGCTGCTGTTGCTGCCTCTCTTCCTCCTCCAAGTCCAACCCTACCTCTACCATCCACCACTCCAGCTCCATCCACCATTACCATCTCTAGCCCTTCCCCAACATCAATTCCATCTCCAGTAACCATTTCATCACCTCCAGTAGACCACTTCCACCCTTTGTTCTCATATCCACCACCAGATGTCACTTCTTCCCCATCCATACCATCTTTCACCCTTCTGGATGACTCCTACATGGATGATTCCCCCTCATCTCCTCCAGAATTACCCTCCTCCTTAACCTCATTCCAAGATCTCCTCCACCAATCATTGACCAACCAACATTCACTCCATCCATATCCATCCCCTTATCCTCCATATCCACCATCCCCACTCCTGAGCCATCCATTCCACTCTCTAGCCCTCCACTTCCAGCATCCTCAGCCATCCCTATTCCATCTACCTCTGCTCCTGCTATTGAGCATATAGATCTCCTAGCCTTAGCTGACAAGTTGTATGAGCTACTTGCCCACAGGCTCTCTCTTCTCATGGAGGCCTCCTTAGCTCCTCTACAACAGTCAGTGGCAGCTCTCTCTGCCAGGCTTTCCTCCGTCATTCCTCAGGCAGCACCTCCAGCAGTGTGCCTTGATACAGATGCATCTGCATCCAGGCAGGGGGAGATGCCATATGAAGAAAGCCTTCATGCTGCTGTTGCTGCTGCTTCTGCTCCTGCTGTTCATGATATTGCTGCTGCTGTTGTTGTTTTTGTATCTTCTGCTCCTGTTCCTGTGGCTCCTACTGCAGTCTTGGCAATAGACCTAAGGTCTTTGCTTTCTGCCTTTGATACTGCATACTTCAGTTATCTTCCAGAGCCTAATGCTGTCCAGCCCCCAGAAGATTTGTCCAAGGCACTGGTGCCTTTCTCTGGTTGTGACCCCAGCATTATATCCTCCTTTATACTCTCAGTAACTGCTGCTGCTGCTGCTGTTGAAGAAAGAACTGTTTTTGCTGCTGCTGAAATTCCAACTGCCTCTGATGAGCAGATATCCAAGGATTCTCTGATGACAGAGGCCACTGATTTTGAGCCTGCTGAAGATTTTGTTACTGAAGTTGCTGCTGCCATCACTCCTGAAGTTACTGTTGTTGTTTTCTGCTTCTCCTTCTGTATCTGCTGCTGAATCTGCTGTTGTTTTTGCTGCTGTCTCTGCTTCTGCCTCATCTGCTGCTGCTCAGTTGAAGAAAGAATTGATGAAGAAAATAGATGCTGTATATGATGCCCAGAGTTCTGAGTCTGATGAGTTCAAGACAGACTCTGATGACTCTACTACCACTATTGCCAGGAAGAGGAAGGCTAGAAGCAAGGCTATGAAAAGGGTTCCTCCTGCAAAAGTAAAAGATGATAATGATATTCCTTATTATATTCTGCATAACTGCCAAATTACTGAACATTGGATGCAGTATTCCAAAAATCAACTAAAAGCAATGAAAAAGAAGAGAAAGTATGAGAAGGGCTCCTCCCAGTTCCAGCACCCTCATCCTCCTCCACCACCTCCTCCTGATGCAGGTGCAGGTGGCAGTTCTGCAAGTCAAGCCCCATCTAGAAGCCAGGCTCCCTATCAACCCCATGCCAGATCATACCAAAGGGAAAGCCAGCCTAGGGGTTCTTATTCCAGGAGAGGAGGATACATGGGTAGTCAAAGAGATATTCAGGTTTACTCTAAAGGGCATTCCAGGCAGCACCCATACTCCAGGGGAGGACATGTTTCAGCTAACACTACTTCTGGTCCATTCCCCTACAAGCTAAGAGAGACAGTGTCTGCTAGGCCTCCTCAAGATAATTCTTCCAACAGGTATGAGCCACCTGTACCATTTGAGGACCCTGAGAAGAATCCTGTTGCTTGGACTGCTAGGATGAAGGAGTTGGCTGCATTAGATCAGATAAAGAAGGCCAAAGAACAAAGGGCTAGACACCTCCAATATTTCTACCATGTCAGAGCAAAGACAAAAAGAGCTAGAAAGATATGCCTCCAGCAAATTCTTTGATGCAGACAGATATATGGAGTTGCATCCTGCTGCTGTGGTTCCCAGGACTTCAAAGCAAACATACTTGGGTGCAGCTGATGACACCAGGTCCAACAAGGAAGCCTTAGATCCAAACAGAGAAATCAAAATGGTCAAAGGCAAAGAGAAGAAGTAACTATGTAAGGTGACAATCTTTGGATTTTCTGACTGCTATCTGGATGCCATATATATATATATATCTGTGATGTTTCTGCTATGTCTAGCTGCTGTTGTTTTTATGCTTTTTTGATTGTATGTTGATATTTGAATTTCCAAAGTCTGTAAATAGTAATCCTAACCCAAATAGGGGGAGATTGTTGGAACACCCTATTACTAATTTGGGTCAAGATCACTATGTCTCTAGGAATCTGTGGTTGACTTTCTGTATATCTTAATAGGTCAATTAGATTTGAGTCTAAGGGTTAGAAGTCTAGGATTGGAAGCTGCCCTGAAGACCAAGTTTTTCTGTCTGGAGACCAAGTCTGATCGTCGAGCTCAGCACGACGATTCGTCGAACTCAGATCGACGATCGTCGAGCTCAACTTCGGCAGATCGTCGAGCTCCACTCGATGATCGCTGAGCTCAACTTCAGAATATCGTCGAACTCCATTCGACGATCGGTGAGCTCAGTTCGACGATTTTGACTCTGCATTGGATCTTTATCTCTGAGCTCAGTTCGACGATTTTTGAGCTCAGATCGACGATTATTTTGCTGCTTAAGTTTTTCAGTTCGCTGAGCTCAGCTCGACGATAGCAGAGCTCAGTTCGACGATTTCAGTTAACTTCCAGAATTCAAATTCAAATCAGACAGGAGTTATTATGCAATTAATTCAGAGATTTGCTAGCCGTTTTCATTTACTTCTGGACCAAGTTTCAAGGGAACTTTCAAGGAATATTTCTGTGGACTTTCCTCCAGAAAAGATTATGCAATTAAGGATGCAATCAATGCAGACCAACGACTATCTTTGACAGAGTGATATTCTATTCTGGCACAGAGAATAAAAGATAGAATGTTTTTTGAATGAAGATCGAAGAACAAAAAAAAAGAGGACACACAACATAGATTACTGAGTCTCCTTCAAAATCTTCTGTCAAAAAGAATCCAGAAGAACACTCATCAAAGAGATCAAGCTTTCAAAAATCTTCAGATCTCTTCAGCTCAAAATGTGTTCAAGGCTAACATCATTTCAAGACTCCAGACACTCAACATTTCAGCCATTGCTGAAATCATCTTTTGCTGGAGTTCTACCTTTGAAGGCCTATCACCTCATCAAAGCTTTTCTTCTGAAGATTTCAAGTATTCAGGGGAGCTTTGACATCAATCCACATAGTCTTCTCAGTTGTTTGAGAAAGAGAAGACTGTCATCACTCTCTCACCCCCACTCTGTAAAGGGTTTCTCAAACTCCCTTCAAAAGTTTGAATCTGGTTTTTGAGCACCTTGTCAAAAGCTCATTGGTGGCAAGACACCTGATCAAAAAATCTGCTTTGGTTTTTGAGCACCTTATCAAAAGCTCATTGGTGACCAGGACACCTGATCAACTCATCCTGCAGTGGATTCCTACCTAGGGTGGTAGAAGAGTGGATGTACCCAAGTTTGGGGAACCACTATATTTCCTTGTGTCATCTGGTTCTGCTTGTTTACTTTTTGTTTCTGGCCTTGATTTGTCTGTGCTTAGTTTTTGCATAGTTTAGCTCTGTGATTAGATTTATATTTGCTTCCCTGCTCACACATATTACAACAATTGTTGTAAAAGCTATTAAAAAGTTCTAAAACACCATATACTCTATTCACCCCCCTCTAGAGTATATCAGATCTAGTTGCACTTTCATTGGTGCTGTGGCAAAGTTGGCCATTTTGCAGTGGACTGTTGGCACAATGTCAGTGCCAAAATGAGTACCAAACTACCTGTTGGAAAGCCAGTGGGTAGCTTTGTCAGATTGTAAACTAACAAGTATGATGAACTGTAAATATGCGTATTTTTATGCACATTAATTTAGTCATTTTCATTTATTTTCGTCGTTTTTACTTATTTTTGTTCAATAAAATGTTCCTATTCTTGTAAATTTTCTCCTAACTTGTTTTATTTTATTTTGCAGAAAAATTCCAGAATCTGCCAAAAATTGGGAAGTACACGCCCGTGACACATGGGTCACGCCCGTGACCGAGCCGTGACTGTCCATTTCCCGTGAAATCGGAAAATTTCTGAAGAAAAGGCTTGACACGCCTGGCGACACGCCCGTGTCACCCGACACGGGGCGTGACCCAAGCCCGTGTCCGCTCCTCTCGACGAATTCCACTCGACGATCGTCGAGTGTCGACACCAACTGTCACGCCCATAGTCACGCCCGTGACCTGGGGCGTGACCCAATTTCAGCTCAACGATTTCGACTCGACACTTTCCGCTCGACATTCGTCGAGTGTCGACCCGACTGTCACGCCCATAGTCACGCCCGTGACATGGGGCGTGACCTTTCCAGCTGGCCCGACAAGATGCTGCCGAGGACATTTGACGCAACCCGCGCCCGGTTCTACCTCCCCGACACGCCCTAGGTCACGCCCGTGACCTGGGGCGTGACTGCTGCGAACTCAGCCCGAAGTCAACTTTGCTGTCCAATCGCCAGCCGCCTTCATGAATAGTACTGTCACGCCCCCATGTCACGCCCGTGACCTAGGGCGTGTACTTAGAAATTTTTTCCTATAAATAGCCCAGTTCTGTAAGGTCCAAGGGTTCAGATTTTTGGGCCAAGTTAGTGTCTTTTTGTGGGCTAATCCGTGGATACTAGTGCTATGTAAGGAGATTTCTCCCTTTTTATTTCATGTTTTGTTTTGCTTTATCTTTTAGCTTTGTAATAGCTTGAAAATTTTAATAAAAATGTAGATTTTCTCTCTTTATTTGGCATGAAAAGTTCATTTGGATGGCTCACCTCTTTCCCTTTTTATCCTTGTTTTCATCCTTGTTCTTCACTTGTTCTTCATTTATGAAGTGTGTGTGTGTGTGTATGAGTGTAACATGCTTAATATTCTTGTTTTTTTTTACTTGTTTTCATGCTTAGGAATGTTAGGTTTTCCCTTTTTTCTCCATGTCTTTTTCCTTTAACTAGTCTTCATGCTTAGGATTTTGATTTTCATTCTTATGATTTTTTGAAAGAGATTTAAAATAGTGATTTTGTTCTTTTTTTTTACTTAGTTTTCTTTTAGATTGTAAAACTTTTTTCTTGTTCTTTTCAACTTCTTTTTCACCCTTTTTTATCACTTTCATAACATCATAAGAATGAAAATGTTGGTATTTTAATTTTCCAAAAACTTTGATTTTTGATTTACTTTGAAAAACTTTTGTCTTCAAAAAATTGAAATTTTCTCTTTTTATTCATTTTTGGCAAAACCTAAGCATGAAAAAGTTAAAATTTTAATTTTGAGCACCTTTGATTTTGACTTTATTTTGTAAAACTTTTTGCTCATTCTCTTTTTGTTTGTTCTTTTTATGTGTTTTGGGTAAGTTTTAGGAGTAGAAATCTTGTTATTTTCATTTTTAGGTAACTTTAATTTTTCTTTGTTATTAGTGTGTGTGAGTGTATGAGCCTAAATTTCTTTTTGTTCTTCTTATATTTTCATGAAGTGTGTGTGAGTGTAGGTGTATTAACTTTTATGCTTTAATTTAAATTGTGTAGAGTGTGTGAGTGTAGGTGTATAATTTTCATGTTTTCTTTTAATGCTTTGTTCAATTATGTAGAGTGTGTGAGTGTAGGTGTATAATTTTATCGCTTTCTTGAATTTCATATGGAGTGTGTGTGTTTGTGTGCATTTATTTCCGCCTACTCGTTAAGAGTTAAATGGCGCATCGTTTTCATTTTCCAGTCCTACTCATTTGAGTAGGACTTGTAATTTTTCTTTCTTTATTTTTCCGCCTACTCACTTGAGTTTAAATGGCCGGACCTTTTTTCAGTTCTACTCGTTTGAGTAGGACTTGCAATTTTTCTTTCTTTATTTTCTCCGCCTACTCACTTGAGTTAAATGGCCGGACTTTTTAGCCCTGTAATCGCATTTATTTTCTCCTACTCATTTGAGTAGGACTCGCTTCCATTTCAGTCCTACTCGTTTGAGTAGGACTTGCAATTTTCAGCCTTTATTTACCGCCCCCACTCGTTTGAGTGGGACTCGCAAAATTAAATTATGCAAATTTTCATTCATGTGTAACTTAGTTTTTTTTTTATAATTTGGAGTGTGCGTGAGTTCTCGTTTAGTTAACTTTTTAGCTTTCTAAATGTTGTTATTTTTCTTTTGTCCCCTTCTTATAAACGTTTAGCATTTAATTTCGAACTCGCGCCTCACTAAATTATAAGCCGTCCCCATACCGATGTGTGGCTAATCGCTATTAGCCTCGGCATCGAAGAGCATTGGGACACGTAAAATGATTTATAATAACTAAAGCTCTTCATTTTCATTTTAATTTAAGCACTTAGGGTTTACCCCGGGTTTACGACGCGTAGGACCACATAATCGATGTGTGGGCCCTATTTCCGTAGTCCATATGCTAGCTAGCCGAGAGGCCGTGCATATGGACCGATCACCCCTGGGTAAATAGAGTTGCGTGCATACCCTCGAGAGAGGACTAGCGTAATTCTACCGGATTGGGTCCCCCACCCAATAGCGGGGTTCTTAGCGTAAAGCGGGCGTTAAGAGGAATCCTTCGTCGGACTAACGTTCGGTCGAATAGTCTTAACGTTTAGGTGAGCGATATCCCTATAGCTAGGTGAGCTCACATTTGTGGAACCTCCACGGCCAAGTTGCCTTATTATTAATTTGAAAATTAAGTCTTTTTATTATTAAAAATTATTTTAGTCTTAATCCGATTCGATGCCGAGCGTTAACCCTTCATCGAATATTCTCTAAATCGTTTTTCGCTCCTTTGCTTTTCCGCCTTTTATTAAGTAAAAAAATCCACCTTATTTTCAGTAAAATAATAGTCCTCCCGGAGGAGTAAGAATAGTCAACGCGACCCCGAGAACAATACGACCTCGGTATTCCCCGAATATCGAGTACTACTTGCGATAGGTGCACTTGCCTACCCGAGCAAGCCCGCGGCGATCGACTCACCGAACCAACCACAGTAAGAGTCTGTTCGCGGGCCCATCAAGTTTTTGGCGCCGTTGCCGGGGAGCCTCTTTTCGAGTTGCTATTTCGAATTCCGGAGTCTATTAATTTTACTTATTTTCTAAAAAAAAAAAAAAAACTAAAAACTTTATTTTAAAAACAAAAAAAAAAAGTTTATTTTTGTTTTATTTTTGTTTGGGTGTATGACCCGAGGACAACCCTCAGAGTCTGAAGATTTAGACTTCGACCCTGAGATCGAACGCTCTCTTGCGCGTATCCGATCTCATCGCCGAAATCCTTCCTTAGATCCCGAGGAATCTATCGGAGAACCCACTGTTGTAGTTATGGCCGCCCCTAACCTTCCCCCGGCGGCCGAGCGTACTATGTCTTATTACGCCCGGCCTAACCTGGATGATTCAGGGTCGAGTATTGTTCGCCCTGCGGTGGCCAATAATAATTTTGAAATAAAGTCAAGTGTCATTCAAATGGTCCAAAACGCCGTGCAGTTCGATGGACTGCCGGATGAGGACCCGAATGTCCACTTGTCCAATTTCTTGGAGATATGCGACACCTTCAAGATCAATGGCGTCACTGATGACGCCATTCGTTTGCGCTTATTTCCTTTTTCCCTTAAGTCCAAAGCCAAGGCGTGGTTGAATGCCCTCCCGCGAGGATGTATCACCACGTGGGCTGAGTTGACGGAACGGTTCCTAACGAAGTACTTTCCGCCCGCCAAAACTGCAAAGTTGCGGGCGGACATTTCTTCGTTTGTGCAGAACGATCCCGAGTCTCTATACGAGACTTGGGAACGATTTAAGGAATTCCTCCGCCGTTGCCCGCACCACGCGCTGCCAACGTGGTTGCAAGTTCAAATTTTTTATAATGGGCTGAATTTTCAGACGCGTCAAATGATTGACGCGGCTGCCGGGGGAACGCTTAACAACAAAACCCCCGAGGCCGCCCAGGCTTTATTCGAAGAGATGGCTATGAACGCCTATCAATGGAACGTCCCGCGGGGACGGCCAAAGCCGGCGGCTGGTCTTTTTGAAGTGGATGCCACTGCTCTCTTGACCCTTCAAGTTGAAAGGTTAACAAAGCAGGTGGCGGAGATGTCTGCTGCCTCCTCCACTCCGCCTTGTTTTATTCCCCCTAACGTCTGCGTAGCTGAAGAGTTCGTGGACTTCATGGGAAATTCGGGTCGTCCTCCCTTCAACCCCAACAACAACCCTTATAGTAATAACTATAATCCGGGTTGGAGGAATCACCCCAACTTCTCGTGGAGCAACCCGAATAATGCTCAGCGTCCCCCTATTTCTTATGCGCCCGGATTTCTTCCTCCCCCTCCTCTTCCGAAACCCTCCCCGATGGAGGAAAATTTTTCGAAGTATATTGCGTCCAACGAGTCAAATATCCGGAACATCACCGGATCGCTAAAAACACTCGAACAACAGGTTGGACAGCTGGCGAGGATGATGTCCGAGCGCGCGCTCGGGGCACTGCCGGGAAACACGGAGCCCAATCCGCGGGAAAACGCCAACGCTATAACCCTCCGTAGCGGAAAGGAGGTGGTCGATCCAAAACGGACCGACCCTCAGGTACATATTTCACCTCCGACCCCTCTTCCTCTTTCTTCGCTCACGCCACCTTTACCTATTATAAAAGAAAAAATTATTTTAAACAAGGCTCTCCCGTATCCGCATAAGTTAGAAAACGAGCGTAAGGACGCGCAATATGAAAAATTTATTTTATTATTAAAACAAATTCACATTAATGTTCCTTTTTGCGAGGCTATCTCGCAAATGCCCAAATATGCGAAATTTTTAAAAGAACTACTTTCTAATAAACGCAAATTAGAGGATATTTCGCATGTATCTCTCAACGCTGTCTGCTCGGCGGCCCTTACTAATAAATTGCCCGCAAAACAAAACGACCCGGGACGGTTTTCCATCCCGTGCCTTTTTGGCGATATATTAGTAAAGTACGCCTTAGCTGATTTAGGGGCTAGCATTAATCTGATGCCGTTCTCGCTCTTTTCGCGTTTAGGTTTGGGTACTCCTAGTCCTACGAATATGCGCATCCAATTAGCGGATCGCTCGGTTAAGTTCCCTATCGGGGTAGTGGAGGACGTCCTTGTCCGAGTCGACAAGTTTACCTTCCCGGTAGACTTCGTCATCTTAGATATCGAGGAGGACGCCGAGGTACCAATAATACTCGGTCGCCCTTTTCTCGCCACCTCCCGCGCACTAATAGATGTTAGTAATGGTAGCCTTCTCCTCCGAGTAGGCGATGACCAAGTTACTTTCTCTATTAATCCCTCGATGGACAATTTGTCATCGAGCGACGATTTCTGCTATTCTTTAAATACCTTTTTCGGAGATCGTTCTTCTCCCATTTTCGAGTCCGTATTTTTAAATGACGATATTTATGCGCTCGAAAATTTTAACTGCGATGAGGATACGTCTATAGACTTGCCTTTCGAACCAATTGGTAAGAAAGACATAGGAATTAAAACCTCCCTAGAAGAACCGCCCATCCTAGACCTCAAACCCTTACCCGCCTCGCTCAAGTACGCTTTTTTGGGAAAAGGTGATACGCTCCCCGTTATCATTTCTTCGGACTTGAGTGATTCGGAGACTTCCGATTTATTGGAAGTTTTATTTAAACATCGCCACGCAATTGCGTGGCAAATCTCTGACCTAAAGGGGATTAGCCCCTCCTTTTGCACCCATAAGATTTTCCTAAACGATAATTGCCGCAAAACGATTCAGCCGCAGCGTCGTCTTAACCCAAACATGAAAGACGTCGTTAAAGCCGAAATCATTAAGTTATTAGATGCGGGGATTATCTACCCTATTTCGGACAGTGCATGGGTTAGTCCCGTGCATGTCGTGCCCAAGAAGGGCGGTCTTACCGTAGTGGCGAATGAGCATAACGAGCTTGTCCCAACTCGTACTGTTACGGGTTGGCGAGTGTGCATCGACTATAGGAAACTTAACGACGCCACCCGCAAGGACCATTTCCCTCTGCCATTTCTAGACCAGATTTTAGAGCGTTTATCCGGTCATCCGTATTATTGTTTTCTTGATGGTTTATCGGGGTTTTTCCAAATCCCCATTTCCCCCGATGATCAAGAGAAAACAACTTTTACTTGCCCGTTCGGCACCTTCGCATATCGAAGAATGCCATTTGGACTCTGCAACGCGCCAGCTACATTCCAAAGATGTATGCTAGCGATCTTTGGCGAGCTAGTAGAAGACATTATGGAAGTCTTTATGGATGACTTCTCTGTTTTCGGACGCTCTTTTCCCGATTGCCTTAACAATTTAGATCGTGTCTTCAACGGTGCGAGGACACAAGCCTTGTTTTAAATTGGGAAAAATGCAACTTTATGGTTCGAGGAGGTTTGGTCCTCGGCCATATGATTTCGTCTAAGGGGATAGAGGTGGATAAGGCCAAGATAGAAATTATAGAAAAACTTCCGCATCCAACAAACGTAAAATCTATTAGGAGTTTCTTAGGCCATGCGGGCTTTTATCGACGCTTTATTCAAGACTTTTCAAAAATAACAAAGCCGCTAACTCACCTCTTGGAAAAGGAATCACGCTTCATCTTTAGTAGCGAATGCGAGTCCGCCTTTAATTTGATAAAACAAAAACTTATCTCTTCCCCAATTTTAGTGGCCCCTAATTGGTCCCTTCCGTTCGAAATAATGTGCGACGCTAGTGATATTGCCTTAGGTGCCGTTCTTGGCCAACGCGTAGAAAAACATTTTCATCCTATTTATTACGCTAGCAAGACGCTCACTTCCGCACAAGTAAATTACACGACAACGGAAAAGGAACTCTTAGCCGTCGTTTTCGCTTTCGATAAGTTTCGCTCGTATATAACGCTATCTAAAGTTATCGTTTTTACCGATCACTCCGCGCTTAAATATTTATTAGCTAAAAATGATGCGAAGCCCCGCCTTCTTCGATGGATTCTCCTCCTACAAGAGTTTGATTTGGAGATCCGAGATAAGCGGGGAGCGGAAAATCTAGCGGCCGACCACCTCTCCCGTTTAGAAAATCCGGGTGCGGAAGCGCTCGTCGAATCTGAAATAAATGACAGATTCCCCGAGGAACGCCTTCTTGCCATTAATAAATCTTCGTCATCTTCGCCTTGGTTCGCAGATTTTGCAAATTTTTTAGTAGCGCGGGTCCTTCCAAAAGAATTTTCCGGTCACCAAAAGAAGAAATTCTTTTCTGACTTGAAAAATTTCTTTTGGGAGGACCCATTTCTTTTTCGTATCTGCGCGGACCAAGCGGTCCGAAGATGCGTTGCGGGTGTGGAGTGCTTGCAAATTCTTAAGCACTGCCACGAGGGTCCAGCCGGTGGGCATTATCAAGCCAACCGGACCGCTCGGAAGGCGCTAGAGGCGGGCTACTTTTGGCCCACTCTCTTCAAAGACGCGCATAATTTTGTGCGCGCATGCGATAGCTGTCAGCGGTCGGGTAACATCTCTCGTCGTGACGAGATGCCCCAAAATATGTTTTTAGAATGCGAAGTCTTCGATTTGTGGGGCATAGATTTCGTTGGCCCCCTACCTCCGTCTTTCAAAAATATGTATATTTTAGTGGCGGTCGACTACGTATCGCGGTGGGCGGAAGCGCAAGCTCTCCCCACCAACGATGCGCGAGTCGTCGTTACATTTCTTAAAAAATTATTTTCTCGCTTCGGCACGCCTCGCGCAATTGTTAGTGATAGGGGAACGCATTTCTGTAACGCTCTTATGGCTAAGACGTTAGCTAAATACGGAGTCACGCACAAGCTTGCCACCCCCTACCACCCGCAAACAAGTGGCCAAGTCGAGGTAGTAAATCGAGAGATTAAGCGAATTTTAGAAAAAACCGTTTCGCTAAATAGGAAAGATTGGTCCGTTAAACTCGACGATGCGTTGTGGGCGTATCGGACGGCATACAAAACCGCTATTGGATGTACGCCGTTCCGGTTAGTCTACGGCAAAGCGTGCCATTTACCCGTAGAATTAGAACATCGCGCACTTTGGGCTTTAAAACTCTTAAACCTCGACTCCAACTTAGCCGCTCAGAATAGAAAACTGCAACTAAACGAGCTCGATGAATGGCGTGCGAACGCTTACGAGAGCAATAAATTCTATAAGGAGCGCTCTAAGTTCTATCACGATCGAAAAATCAAGTCCCAAAAATTATTTTCTCCGGGCGATCTTGTCCTTCTTTACAATTCACGCCTTAGGCTTTTTCCAGGTAAATTAAAATCTAGATGGTCCGGTCCCTTCTTAGTTGAAGAAGTTTTTCCTTATGGAACCGTACTCATCTCCCACCCGGACAAAGGCTCTTTTAAAGTAAACGGTCATCGGTTAAAATCTTACATCGCGGGCGACCCAGTGATCGGTTTTAGCGAAACCATAACTTTCCTCCACATTATAAACCCGCCAAAATAGTCAAGCTACACGACTATAAACAAAGCGCTCCTGGGAGGCACCCCTCGCTTATCTTTTTCGCTCTTTCCTTATTATCTTTGTTATTTTTTTCTAATAAACGCAGGGTTTCTGATCGGCCTCCCCCTCCGCGTTTCAGGGAAGCTTCTACCCCCCTTCCCTTTCTTTTCGTTGTACATATTGTTTTTCATTTCTGTTCCGCATACTTACGATACAACATTGGGGACAATGTTGGACTTAAGTATGGGGGTATTTTCGTGCTTTACTTTCTGCACTTCAATTTTTTTCTGCATCTCAAAAACAAAGAGAAAAATACAAAAAAATACATATAACAACAAAACAAAAACAAAAAAAAATTTAAAAAAACATCTTAAAATGAAACAAAATGTTTTTTAAAAAATGAAAAAAAACAAAAAAAATTTTTTATGAAAAAAAAAAAAACAAAAATCCAAAAAAATTTTTTCTCTTTGTAAATATTTTTTTCTCTCTCCCCCTTCCTCATTCTTGTACAAACATTTTTCTTTTTCTCCCTTATTTTTGTACATATTATGAAAATTCTCTTAAAAAATACAAAAAAAAAAAAGATAATAGTTCAAAAAATTTTCAAACAAAAAATTCGAGAAAAACAAAATACAAAAAAAAAAAGATAATAAATGAAAAACACAAAAAAAAAATGTTTACAAAAAAAAAAAACTATAAAAAAACAAAAAAATGTTTTGCAACAAATAAATTAAATATTCCATACTTAACTTTTCTGCTATCCAAAAATTCTGTTTTGAGTTTATTTATATGTGAATACTATTAATTCTCTGTTTACTACCCGTTTGTTAATTATCGATTGAAACATTTAAATAGCCGGGGTTAAGTTTTAAAGAATTCTTTATGCTTTGTAAAAAACTAGCGAACTCGTTTTAGGCACTACTTCTAATTTTTCATTAATAGGAGCACGTATATTATGTTAGGAAATAACGACTATAGAATTCAATTATACTTGTTTTTAGCTTTCTGAAACATTGGAACGCACAAATTATTAAGGTTGCTCTCAAAAATTTTTAGGATTACAATCTAGTTTTCCTTTCTCCCCTCACTTTTCATAACCTACTTGGCATGAAAAAATTTTACCCTTAAAAGATCTTATGTCAATGGGAACAAGATTTCGTTCCGTAAACATAGGCACCCAATAATTTTAAAAAAAGATTATATAGGGAGTAAGAGGATAAAATTCATTACTCCTACAAATATACATTGGGTTAATTTTATTATTATGAAGTTGAAAAACAAAAATCATATTAGGAAAATAAGATTTCGTTTTCCTAATAATCCAAAAGAAAAAAAATGGAGGTTCGAGAAAAAATTACCTCACCTCAAATATCAAAACCCTCTTCATAAACCACACTACCCCCTTAGCCAATTACACGATTCTAGAATTAATTCAAAAATCTTTTTGAGAGCATAATTAGTAAATTGTATTATTTCCGATAGCACTCGTATAAGCTAGAATTCTTATAATTCCAAACTATTTTCGTTAACCTAACCATTACAAATGTTGCCTTCTATTTGATTACATCAAGAAGTCTTTTGGCCAAAACTTTTGCGCTATTTAAATCATCTACATAATTTTAGGACTTAACTCTTACACCCCGTATATTTATTTCGATCTCTCTTATAATTAATTAAGCGATAGCCAAAACTTAGAGTTTTTTTATTCCTTATAGATTCACCTCAAACTTTTGCTCTGGAATAGCAAAAGCCTAAGTATGGGGGTATTTGATGAACTGTAAATATGCGTATTTTTATGCACATTAATTTAGTCATTTTCATTTATTTTCGTCGTTTTTACTTATTTTTGTTCAATAAAATGTTCCTATTCTTGTAAATTTTCTCCTAACTTGTTTTATTTTATTTTGCAGAAAAATTCCAGAATCTGCCAAAAATTGGGAAGTACACGCCCGTGACACATGGGTCACGCCCGTGACCGAGCCGTGACTGTCCATTTCCCGTGAAATCGGAAAATTTCTGAAGAAAAGGCTTGACACGCCTGGCGACACGCCCGTGTCACCCGACACGGGGCGTGACCCAAGCCCGTGTCCGCTCCTCTCGACGAATTCCACTCGACGATCGTCGAGTGTCGACACCAACTGTCACGCCCATAGTCACGCCCGTGACCTGGGGCGTGACCCAATTTCAGCTCAACGATTTCGACTCGACACTTTCCGCTCGACATTCGTCGAGTGTCGACCCGACTGTCACGCCCATAGTCACGCCCGTGACATGGGGCGTGACCTTTCCAGCTGGCCCGACAAGATGCTGCCGAGGACATTTGACGCAACCCGCGCCCGGTTCTACCTCCCCGACACGCCCTAGGTCACGCCCGTGACCTGGGGCGTGACTGCTGCGAACTCAGCCCGAAGTCAACTTTGCTGTCCAATCGCCAGCCGCCTTCATGAATAGTACTGTCACGCCCCCATGTCACGCCCGTGACCGAGGGCGTGTACTTAGAAATTTTTTCCTATAAATAGCCCAGTTCTGTAAGGTCCAAGGGTTCAGATTTTTGGGCCAAGTTAGTGTCTTTTTGTGGGCTAATCCGTGGATACTAGTGCTATGTAAGGAGATTTCTCCCTTTTTATTTCATGTTTTGTTTTGCTTTATCTTTTAGCTTTGTAATAGCTTGAAAATTTTAATAAAAATGTAGATTTTCTCTCTTTATTTGGCATGAAAAGTTCATTTGGATGGCTCACCTCTTTCCCTTTTTATCCTTGTTTTCATCCTTGTTCTTCACTTGTTCTTCATTTATGAAGTGTGTGTGTGTGTGTATGAGTGTAACATGCTTAATATTCTTGTTTTTTTTTACTTGTTTTCATGCTTAGGAATGTTAGGTTTTCCCCTTTTTTCTCCATGTCTTTTTCCTTTAACTAGTCTTCATGCTTAGGATTTTGATTTTCATTCTTATGATTTTTTGAAAGAGATTTAAAATAGTGATTTTGTTCTTTTTTTTTACTTAGTTTTCTTTTAGGATTGTAAAACTTTTTTCTTGTTCTTTTCAACTTCTTTTTCACCCTTTTTTATCACTTTCATAACATCATAAGAATGAAAATGTTGGTATTTTAATTTTCCAAAAACTTTGATTTTTGATTTACTTTGAAAAACTTTTGTCTTCAAAAAATTGAAATTTTCTCTTTTTATTCATTTTTGGCAAAACCTAAGCATGAAAAAGTTAAAATTTTAATTTTTGAGCACCTTTGATTTTGACTTTATTTTGTAAAACTTTTTGCTCATTCTCTTTTTGTTTGTTCTTTTTATGTGTTTTGGGTAAGTTTTAGGAGTAGAAATCTTGTTATTTTCATTTTTAGGTAACTTTAATTTTTCTTTGTTATTAGTGTGTGTGAGTGTATGAGCCTAAATTTCTTTTTGTTCTTCTTATATTTTCATGAAGTGTGTGTGAGTGTAGGTGTATTAACTTTTATGCTTTAATTTAAATTGTGTAGAGTGTGTGAGTGTAGGTGTATAATTTTCATGTTTTCTTTTAATGCTTTGTTCAATTATGTAGAGTGTGTGAGTGTAGGTGTATAATTTTATCGCTTTCTTGAATTTCATATGGAGTGTGTGTGTTTGTGTGCATTTATTTCCGCCTACTCGTTAAGAGTTAAATGGCGCATCGTTTTCATTTTCCGTCCTACTCATTTGAGTAGGACTTGTAATTTTTCTTTCTTTATTTTTCCGCCTACTCACTTGAGTTTAAATGGCCGGACCTTTTTTCAGTTCTACTCGTTTGAGTAGGACTTGCAATTTTTCTTTCTTTATTTTCTCCGCCTACTCACTTGAGTTAAATGGCCGGACTTTTTAGCCCTGTAATCGCATTTATTTTCTCCTACTCATTTGAGTAGGACTCGCTTCCATTTCAGTCCTACTCGTTTGAGTAGGACTTGCAATTTTCAGCCTTTATTTACCGCCCCCACTCGTTTGAGTGGGACTCGCAAAATTAAATTATGCAAATTTTCATTCATGTGTAACTTAGTTTTTTTTTATAATTTGGAGTGTGCGTGAGTTCTCGTTTAGTTAACTTTTTAGCTTTCTAAATGTTGTTATTTTTCTTTTGTCCCCTTCTTATAAACGTTTAGCATTTAATTTCGAACTCGCGCCTCACTAAATTATAAGCCGTCCCCATACCGATGTGTGGCTAATCGCTATTAGCCTCGGCATCGAAGAGCATTGGGACACGTTAAAATGATTTATAATAACTAAAGCTCTTCATTTTCATTTTAATTTAAGCACTTAGGGTTTACCCCGGGTTTACGACGCGTAGGACCACATAATCGATGTGTGGGCCCTATTTCCGTAGTCCATATGCTAGCTAGCCGAGAGGCCGTGCATATGGACCGATCACCCCTGGGTAAATAGAGTTGCGTGCATACCCTCGAGAGAGGACTAGCGTAATTCTACCGGATTGGGTCCCCCACCCAATAGCGGGGTTCTTAGCGTAAAGCGGGCGTTAAGAGGAATCCTTCGTCGGACTAACGTTCGGTCGAATAGTCTTAACGTTTAGGTGAGCGATATCCCTATAGCTAGGTGAGCTCACATTTGTGGAACCTCCACGGCCAAGTTGCCTTATTATTAATTTGAAAATTAAGTCTTTTTATTATTAAAAATTATTTTAGTCTTAATCCGATTCGATGCCGAGCGTTAACCCTTCATCGAATATTCTCTAAATCGTTTTTTCGCTCCTTTGCTTTTCCGCCTTTTTATTAAGTAAAAAATCCACCTTATTTTCAGTAAAATAATAGTCCTCCCGGAGGAGTAAGAATAGTCAACGCGACCCCGAGAACAATACGACCTCGGTATTCCCCCGAATATCGAGTACTACTTGCGATAGGTGCACTTGCCTACCCGAGCAAGCCCGCGGCGATCGACTCACCGAACCAACCACAGTAAGAGTCTGTTCGCGGGCCCATCAAAGTACCAAGGACCCAAGAATTCTTTGGGTTCTAAGGTTCATTAAATCTGTTTTGCAGGTGAGTCCAAGTGGCCATACCCCAACATGGTACTTGGACAGTGGATGTTCCAGACATATGACTGGAACAAGGGGACTACTAAGGGACTACATTCCATTAAAAGATGGTCCAAAAGTAACCTTTGGTGGTTCTGAAAAAGGAATCATCAAAGGGTTTGGTAACATTTCTACAAACTTGGTTACCATTACTCAAGTGGCTTATGTTAAAGGGTTGAAACACAACCTAATAAGTATAAGTCAATTAAGTGATGTAGGGTATGACATCTCATTTGTTAAAAATGGTTGTCATATCAAGAGGTCAAGTGATCAAGAGATCATTTTGACAGGTTATAGGAAAAGGAATGTCTACTGCCTAGACATTATGATTGAGAACAATGGTTCTCCAGTTTGTCTTGTAGCTGATGAGACAGTCTCTCATTGTGTCAAATGGCACAAGAGGCTAGCCCATCTTAACTACAAGACTATTGGCAAACTCTTTAGCAAAGAGTTAGTGAGGAATGGTCCTCAAGTTAAGTGTGTCAAAGATGGTATTTGCTCAGCTTGTCAAAAGGGAAAGCAGACTAAATCCACCTTTAAAAGCATAGAAAACAAAGATGCTGTGAGGTGTTTGTACCTCTTGCATTTGGATCTCTTTGGTCTAATGCCATTTCACAGCTTAGGTAGGAAGGTCTATACCCTTGTAGTTGTAGATGACTACTCAAGGTTTTCCTGGGTGTTCTTCTTAAGACAGAAATCTGAAACACCTAGTGTCTTCTATAGCTTTGTCAAGCAAATTCAGAATGAACTAAATAGTACAGTGGTCAAGATTAGAAGTGACCATGGTACTGAGTTTCAGTCTGAAAGCATGACAAAACTATGTGAAGACTTTGGGATATTTCAAGAATTCTCTTCACCTAGAACACCTCAGCAAAATGGCATTGCTGAGAGGAAGAATAGGACCTTGATAGAGGCTGGTAGGACCCTACTAAGTGATACATCACTGCCAGAGTATTTCTGGGCTGAAGCAGTCAACACTGCATGCCATGTTATAAATAGGGCTACCATCACTAAAGGGCTCAACAAGACCCCCTATGAAGTTGTGAAAGACAGGAAACCAAACCTATCCTACTTCAGGATCTTTGGTTGCAAATGCTTCATACTTAACAATGGGAAGTCTTACTTAACTAAGTTTGCTGCCAAGTCCCAAGAGGGAATTTTTGTTGGGTACAGCAATAATAGTAAGGCTTATAGAGTCTACAACTTGTCTACACAAGTTGTAGAAGAATCAGTGCATGTAGTTTTTGATGAGACTAAGCTTATTAACAATGAGTTGTCTAGTTCTGTATGCAGCCCCACAGGTTTATCAAAGAAAATGGACAAGCTTACTATAGAAGAAGTGCCTGCTGCAAGACAGCAAGGAGAGGAGAGTAGCTGTTGTCCAAGGGGAGAACTACATGTGCCAATTGCTGAAGAAATCCAAGGTATACAGCATGATGCAGATGCTGAAGTGGTTCAACCAGAAGTTAGGATGCCTCCAGCTCACAGGCATCTTAGAGATCATCCAGTAGAGCTGATTATTGGAGATCCAAGACAAGGAGTACAAACCAGGAGTAGAAACATGAATGCAGCAATCTACTCCAGCTTTCTGTCACAAGTTGAACCTAAAAAGTTTGAAAAAGCAATACTGGATCCACAATGGACTGAAGTAATGCAAGAAGAGCTTAATCAGTTCAAGAGGTGCAAGGTTTGGGAACTAGTTCCTAAACCTAAAGACCACAATGTAATAGGAACTAAGTGGATCTACAGGAATAAGATGGATGAACAAGGGGTCATCATTAAGAATAAGGCTAGACTGGTTGCTAAAGGATATATGCAAGAAGAAGGTATTGATTTTGATCAAACCTTTGCTCCAGTAGCCAGACTGGACGCCATAAGGATGTTCTTGGCCTATGCAACCTATCAAGGATTCAAGGTTTACCAAATGGATGTCAAGTCAGCATTCCTAAATGGTAATCTTAAGGAAGAAGTCTATGTGGAGCAGCCTGCAGGTTTTGTTGATCCAACTCTACCTCATTATGTCTATAGACTTAGGAAAGCTTTATATGGGTTAAAGCAAGCCCCTTGGGCTTGGTATGAAACCCTATCTAGTTTCCTCATTGAGAACAAGTTCTCAAGGGGGAAAATAGATAAGACTCTATTCCTTAGGGAATCTAGAGGCAAAGTCATACTAGTCCAAATATATGTAGATGACATTATATTTGGGTCTACTAAAAGCAGCCTTTGCAAAAAGTTTGCAAAACTTATGCAAGGTCAGTTTGAGATGAGTAGTATGGGAGAGCTGAAGGTTTTCTTGGGTCTCCAAGTTAAACAGACTATTAGTGGTTTATCCATTTGTCAGTCCAAGTTCACCCTAGAACTCATAAGGAAGTATGGTATGGATTCATCCAGCACCATGAAGACTCCTATGGGGTCAAGTATGTCTCTTAGCAAGGATGATGCAGGGAAACCTGTAGATGAAACCTTGTATAGAGGGATATTTGGCTCCCTATTATACTTGACTGCTAGTAGACCTGACATCATGTATGCTACATGTGTTTGTGCCAGGTATCAAGCCTGCCCTAAAGAGTCTCATTTGACTACAGTCAAAAGAATATTGAGATATCTAAAGGGCACTCCCTATCTAGGCCTCTGGTATCCTAGGAATGGAGATTTTGATCTAACAGGTTATTCAGATGCAGACTTTGCAGGATGCAAAGAGGATAGAAAGAGCACTACTGGAACCTGTCAATTCCTAGGTGGGAGACTAATTTCATGGAGTAGCAAGAAGCAAACCAGTGTGTCTATCTCCACAGCTAAGTCAGAGTATGTGGCTGCAGGAAGTTGCTGTGCTCAACTTCTGTGGATTCAACATCAGCTAGAGGACTATGGATTTCAGGTAAGTAGAACTCCACTTTTCTGTGATTCTACAAGTGCTATTTCAATAGCTAATAACCCTGTATCCCATAGTAGGACAAAATATATTGAGATTAAATATCATTTTCTTAGGGAGCATGTAGAAAGAGAAGATATTTTATTAGAATATGTTAAAATAGATGAACAAGTAGCTGATATGTTTACTAAGCCACTAGAAGAAGCTAAGTTCAATAGATTCAAAATTGAACTAGGAATGATAAACTTAGAGTAAGTTTACAGAATTAAAATTGGCTAAGTAAAAAAGTGTCGACACATAGACAAGTCTATGTCGACACAGAATAGTGGTGTCGACACTTCAGGAAAAAGGTGTCGACACATCTAGGAATGTGGTGTCGACACTTCAGAATGTTAGTGTCGACACATGTCAAGTAGGTGTCGACACATCCAATATGGTGTCGACACTTATGTTTTACTCAGAATTTTTCTAAGTAAAGTCTCGACAATATGTCGAGTTATGTTGTGTCGACACATAACCAAGTGTCGACACATAAAATCTGTTGACTAAACTTGTGTCGACACATATGTGTCGAGATATTATAAGTCAGTGTCGACACATTTTCAGTTAGCTGTCCCGCCTGTTCATCTTCAAAATTAGAAAGGTATAAATAGGGTTCTGTCTTTGTTTGTCGACACGCTTTCAAAGTTTCGAGACCAAAACTTCTGTGTCGACACCTCTCTTTTCTAAAGACAAATTCTCCAAACCATAATGGCACCTATGCTTGAGGAGAACATTAACGAAGGCTATGAGCTTGTGCGCGGCGCGTTTGACGATGCAGATCAAGAAATCAGGTCGGTAGTAACCCTAGTCGCCGACTCTGGGTTAGAGTACTTAGTTTCAGAACCAACTAAGATATGGAAGAAGGAGGTTCTTGAATTTCTTAATGGAGCCGCAGTAGATGACTCTGGATACAGAATCAAATCCAGAGTTCATGGAACTAAGGTCAAGGTTTCACCAAAGAGTCTGAGGAAGGTACTCCAGTTACCAAAAACTCAAAATGAAGAAGAGGTTACTGCTTCAAAGACCAGGGAAGCTTTAACCTGGTGTGGACCTGATCCTAAGATGAAGATAGGATCTGTTTTCAACAGAAAAGGCATGAATAATCAAGGGAAGTTCATGTCTGAGATAGTGGGAAAAGTCTTACTCAGCAAACCTGGAGGGCATGACAGAGTGTCTGCTTATATGTTTGGAATAATGACAAGGATCATATTCACTCTGAAAACAGAATGGTCAATAGTGGTTTATGAGAAGATTAAGGAGAGCTTGAAGAAGCCCAATCTGGGCAGGATCATTAGTCTCTACCTAGCTGGTGTGATACCAGAAGTAATGAGTACTGCTGCAGGCAGCAAGATAAATCACATGAGGAAAATGGATCTAAGGATCTTTTATAGATGGGACAGCGTGTTGTCCAAGGATGTGCCAACCCCTGAGAAGGCAGTTACTGAAAAAGATACTCCTCCAAAGAAGAAAAGGAAGATAGCTCCTGTGGAACAAGTATCCACAAGCAGTTCTGAGAGTGAAGAACATGTTGTCTTCACTCCAGATGAGCATGAGGAAGAGCCTGTAGTGAAGACTCCTACTCCTCCAGCTGATGCTGAGATCTAGGGGGAGCTGCCTCCAGCTAGCCCCATCTACAGGGATCAAAGCCAGGGGGAGCCTCCAGTTGTAGCAGAACCCTCTACACTGGATAGTGAGCAAGTCACCACCATCATACAAGAGGTACTCACTGACCTAAAAACTTTAGAATATCTTATAGAAGATGCTGATATGACTGATGTTTCTCAGCAAACTCAGCTGCCTAGTCAAGCTCCAGATGTTGTTATAGAAGACACATCTGCTGTTGAAGTAATTCCTGATCCTGTGGTTAAAGAACCAAGAACTTCTCCAGCTTCTTCACCACAAGATTACATAATGGAAGACTTGTTCCTCAATCTGGATCAAGCAGATTTTGACAAAGAAATTGATGCTGCTAGAAGAGATACTGCTGCTACTGAGGGGGAGCAAGTACAAGATCTGGAAGAGCCTATTAGGCTGGAAACTGAGAAAGCACCTGATGTGCAAACTAAGAAGCCTCAAAGCCCTAAGGATAGGGTTGACATAGCCAGCACTTCTGCCTCTGAAGATGAGGAGAGTGCTAGGGCAAAGAAGAAGAAATTGTATGTCTTTAAAAGGAGAAGTCAGAGTTATAAGAAAGCTCTGCAATCTATAGCCCCACAGCCTATAGTTCAACAAGCTCCAACTGTTGATTATAGTGCATTAATGATTGCAATGCAGATTAAAATGGATGAACAAAGAAAAGCCATTGAGGCTTATGTTAATGCAGGGCACAGATCATTACAGTTTGATCTTGCCCAAGATATAAAGTCTATAAAGTTTGAAATGAACCTTAACAAAAAGGAAATGACTGATTGCTTCCACAAAGGTGGAAATGCAGTGGTGTATTTGGCAACACACCAAGAGAAGATCAAGGCACAGGTGGATGATATAGCATTGAAACAAGGATATGTTCTTGAGAATCAATTAAGAATGAATGATAATTTGACTGCCTCCCATAATGCTATAGTCAATGAGTTGAAGAACAAGGCTGCTGAACCTTCTACATCTACTGCTGCTGCTAAAGCTGATTTTGATAAAGTATTCCAAGAGGAAATTTCTGCTGTAAAGATTGCAATCCAAGCCTCCCAAAAGGTCATATCTGAACAACTTCAAAAGCTTAAACCTTACTTTAAAGATGGCATCAGGTACTTGGATAGTCAGATCAGATTTCAAAAGGATGATGTCAGAGATCACATGGCTAGAGAAGTCATAAAGGGGGAGAGAGTGTTAGTCAAGGCAAGTTCTGAGCATGCAAAATGGATATCAAATTCAATCAGGGCTACACTTGGATACCCTCCTCTGTGTGATGACCAAGATGTTGCTGAATCAGGCATTAACCCTGCCTATTTTGGAGGTGAGCAACCAGAAGTAGCTCAGGTCATTTATCCACCTCCAGACTTTGAAATGATTCAAGCAGATGTGAGCACAATGTATAGCCCAACTGAGGGAAAGTCTAATGTTATTCTGTATAAAGTGGTTCAGCCTATGACTGAAGCTATGCAAGCAGCTCTTCAGAAAGAAGAAGAAGCTCTACAAAAAGAAGAAGAGACAAGGTTGTCCAAAAAGAGGTTTAGGGAACAAGCAGAACGAAGGCCAGACTTTGAACAGTGGAGCCCTACCTCTAGAAATATAATTTTAACTGCCTGGAAAGCTGCCAAAGACAATACTCATGACAGGAACAAGTGGTTCTCTGAAGCAGAATGGAGGAAACATGAGATCAGGCAGGAAGCAAGAGTTCAATACAGAAGGAAGGCAAAGATGGGAAAGCTACCTCCTACTGCAGTGGAGCCTAGCAAGTACTTTCCTAAGCCATACCATTACTTTGAGAGGCAGAAGATCAAAGCTGAAGAGCTTAAGAAGAAGGACTTGAAAGGAAAGAAGCATGCTGATGCTGAAACTGCTGATGCCCCTGTCAAAGCTCAAGTTCAAGCTGGCAAGGGAATAGTTATCAAGGAACCTGACCAGAACTAGATTAAGAATTTACTTGAAAATTATTTTGTAATCTGTTGAATGTAAAACATTTTTGTGAACTATTGGAAATGTATAAGACAAATGTTAGAACAATATATGATCAATATAATTCATGTTTGTTCTGTGAATATGTCTATTTCTTAATTGTTCTGTGTTGATGTATGTGTATACATGTGTAATTTATACATGTTATGTTAACCCTGCTGTACTTTATTCTGCTTTACATCACTTTGTAATTTTTAATTATAAATGGTGTATATCATTGACTAAGGGTTATGACTTCTCCAAATAGGGGGAGATTGTTGGGTACATTGGTTAAATGTACCTGATTTGAAGAAGCCTCACCCAACTCAATGATATACATCATAATGTATTTGATGTATGTTGAGTTTACTTGTGCAAGTTATGTAATCACTGGACTGAAGCAAAAAGTTTCTAAGTCCATGTGTCGACACCCAGAGAGAAAGTATCGACACTTAAGAAGGCTTGTGTCGACACCCAGACAAGCAGTGTCGACACTTGGAGTCATTGTGTCGACACTTGGGATGCAGAGTCGACACCAGACAGAAAGTGTCGACACTTGGAGCTGTGTCGACACTCAGTGAAGAAAAGTGCAGACAGAAAGTGTTGACACAAGGAGCTGTGTCGACACCCAGTGAAGCTGAGTCTACACCAGAAAGTGTCGACACTTGCAGCTGTGTCGACACTCATCAAAAGTCTGCAGAGACTAAGTACAAGTGTCGACACTCAACACAATGTGTCGACACTCAACAAAAGAGTCAGCATTTGAAGTATGTGTCGACACCTAGAACAATGTGTCGACACTCAGCTAAAGACTCTACACTTGAAGAAAGTGTCGACACAAGGAGCTGTGTCGACACTTAGCAAAGATCAGAAAGATCAACAAAATTATTCTAAGTACAAGTGTCGACACTAAGTGAATGTGTCGACACTCAGCTGAATTCTCAACAAGAAGAAGGTGTGTCGACATAAGGAGCTGTGTCGACACTCAGCAAGAATCAACATAAAAGACTATGTGTCGACACCAAGAAGTAGTGTCGACACTTAATAGATTCAACACAAGAAGTTGTGTCGACACAAAGGAGATGTGTCGACACTTACAAGAATTCAGTAAAAGCAAGAAGAACAAGTACTTGTGTCGACACTCAATTTCAGTATCGACACCTGAAGAAGAATCTGTATCGAGACATACAAGGAGTTGTGTCGACACCTTGTAGACTTGTGTCGACACTTACACAGCATGTGTCGACACTTGGTCTATAAGTGTCGACACTTAAAGACAGAAAGTCTCGACACTATCAGACAGTTAGAGATTTTCAAGAAATGACTGGATGATATGATAGCTGCCGTTCCAGCCGGTCTACAGCACCTGTCAGAGATGTCAGAAGACAGTTATGAACCGTATCAGCCGATTACCATGAAGAAGGACTATAAATATGCACATACTGTCTACAGAAAGTGTGGTTGATGATCAGTGATCAACAAGTGGTTCAGATTATTGTTGAACAAGTTATTGAAGTGGTACACAAAGTATCAACACAAGAAGATCTTGCAGTCCAAGTGCAGATCTAAGAAGTTGGAGAGAGAGGGCTCCATCTAAGAAATCAGCCTCTGGAACTAGGCTGAGAAGAAGGATTCAGATTCACTCTGGATCTTAAGTGGCAGAGGTCAAGGAACTACTGCAGGAGGATTCAGTCTTATTCAGTTCTACTCAAGAAGCTTTGAAGAAAGCTAAGTCAGATTGAATCCAGCTGAGTTCTTCCAAGAACTCATCAAGAAACTCTCAACTCCCCTCTTTTATTTCTGAGTTGTTGAGTTAATAGTTGTAATACATTTTTTATCTTGTAGGATCCATTGGATCTGAGTGAATTATAAGCCTATAATTATAAAGGCTGAGGGTAGGGCTTGAGAGCCTGAGTGTAGGAGATTGAGATCTCTGAGTGTAGGCCTTGATTGGCTGAGTGTAGGCCTTGGTTGACTGAGTGTAGGCCTTGGTTGGCTGAGTGTAGGCCTTGATTGGCTGAGTGTAGGCTTTGGGATAAAGCTGAGTTGTAAGGCTTTGGGCCTGAGGTGTAGGAACCAATTTTGGTTCTGAGATAGTGGAGGAGTTTAGCCGAATCTAGTACACTGCTAGATAGGCGAAGGGGGAAAGTGGATGTACCCATATCTTGGGGAACCACTATAAACCACTGTGTATGCTGTGATTATTGCTGTGTTTGCTGTGATAGAATAAGTTAGAAAGCAGTGTTATAAACTGTTGGCTGCCATTAAAGTTTAAAAAGGATTAGGTCACCTATTCACCCCCCCCCCTCTAGGTGTTTAGGTACCATATCTTTCAGAAATCTTATTCCCATTGACATAGGATCTTTTAAGATTGAAATCATGTCAAGTATGACATAAAAAAAGGTGGAAAGGGTTTTGTTTTTCAAAAATAAAATTAGGTTTAATAAAACAATTTTGAGAGCAACCTTTATAAATCAAACGTTAGTAAATTTCGAAAAAAAGCTTGGAGTATCATAATATGAAATCCAAAGTTGTTATTTTTCTAACAAAATAAATGTGCAACTATTTAGATAGGTTAGAAGTAGTGCTGAAATCAGGTACCTTATTTAAACAAAAAAAGCATACAAAATTCTTTAAAACTGAACCCCAGATATCTAAATCTATCGAACTCCAATTAATAAACGAGTAGTAAGCAAAGAATAAAAAAACTTCGCTTATAAATTAACTCGCAAGTACATTTTTGGAAAGCAGAAAGGGTTAAGATTTGAGATATTCGATTTATTTGTTACAAAATTAACATAACATATTTTTTTGGAATTTTAGGGTTTTTCTCTCTTTTTTTTGTTTTGATTATTATCTTTTTTGTATTTTAAGAGTTATTCTCTTTTTTTAGGATTTCTTGTTTTGCACAATTTTTTAGTATTTTTGGATAAGTTATTTACAAGAAAGAGCAGAGAAAGAAGTGTTATTTACAAAAGAGATAGTGGGGGAAAGAGATCAAATTTTTTTTTGTTTTTATTTTTAAATAATGTACAAAGTAAAAACTCGAAGGCGGCCCGCGAACAGACTCTTATTTGGGTGGTTGGTTCGATAAGTCGAACGCCGCGGGTAGGTAAAATGCGAGTTTTTAAAAAAAAGGAAAGAAGAGGGGGGAAAGAGAGATTTATTTTTTGAAAAATATTTACAACAAAGTAAAAGGGGAAAAAAGAATTTTTGTTTGAATTTTTTGATGTTTTATAAGTTTTTTTTGAGTTTTTTTTTATTATAAAAATAAGGAAAAAAAAATTTTAAAAGTTTTTTTTTTTTTTTGTAATTTTTTTGTATTTTTATGAGTGCAGAATAAAAAAAATGCAGAATAGGAAAACACCCCCATACTTAAACCCAACATTGTCCCCAATGTTGCAGTCTAAGTATGCGGAACGATTACTATACAAAAGAGAATATGTGCAAAAACAAAAATAAAAAGAGAGGGTAGAAGCTTCCCTTAGACGAGTGCGGGAGGCCCGGGTTGAAAGCCTGCATTAGGTAGAGGAAAAAAAAGGCAAAAAGATAACATAAAAACAAAAAAAGATACACTCGGCTAAAAAGGGTTTGTGGGCGGTAGGGGGCAAGTGCGTGGGTGACTCGGAAGGTAGCTAAGGCCTTGGCGACCACTGTGTGATAAAAATGTGATCCCCTAGTGCGCACAATAATGGAAGCGTGCCGAAGCAAAATGAAACGAAATAAAACAAATTAAAAGAAAAGAAAAACATATATACATTTGTTAATATCAAATTATTATATTTTTTTGGTGTTTTTAAGTAGATTGTTTTATTTTTTTAGTTGGTTTTTAGTTTTTTTGTGTTTTTTTATGATTTTTTTTAGTTTTATGTTTTTCTCATTTTTTATTATGTTTTATGTTTTTTTTTCGTTTTTTTAAGTGTTGAGATTTTTTAGGTGTTTGGTTTTAGATTTTTTGGGATTTTTTGGGTTTTAGATTTTGTAGATTTTTTATTTTTAGAATTTTTAGGTTTTTTAGAGTTTTTAGATTTTTTAAGTTTTATACTTTTTCAAGTTTTTAGAGTTTTTTTGGTTTTTAAGTTAGTTTTTTTTGTTTTTTTTTAGTAGAAAACGACGTCATTTCAAAAAAATATTTTATAAATAATAATAATATTATGATAAGAAATATATTTTTTTTGAAGTTTCTTTAAGTAGTTTATTATTATTATTATTATTATTATTATTATTATTATTATTATTATTATGTTTTTGTTGGACATTTTTATGTTTGTTATAATTATAGATATAGGTAAAGTTAATAGATTTTCAGGGTTCAAAATAACGACACGAATTTCCCCGGCAACGGCGCCAAAAACTTGATAGGGTTAAAACTCCAAAAATATTCACGGTCACGCGGCGACCCAACGGTTTTATTGAAGTAAAGCGGAAGTGGTTTTTTATTTAGAAAACGGGGCGCGCGTATTTATTTATTTGGATATAAAACGGGTTAGATCGAGTTTTAACAAAAAGAGGCAAGTGCACCTATCGTGAGTAGTACAGGATATTCCGGGTGGAATATCGAGGTCGTATTGTTCTCGGGGTCGGTTCAATTATTTCTACTCTTCCCTGGAGGGGACTATTATTTCACCGATAATTACTTATCGGGTAATATTTTATATATAATAAAAAGACATAAAACATAAAATGAAAGCATAAAAAGAAAGCTTGAAGGTGGAGCCGATGAAAATCTTAACACAACGACATCGAATAAAATTTGAACCAAAATAAACTTTAAATAAAAAGAGCTCCTAAATTTCTAATTAATTAAGGCGGAGATTTGGCCGTGGAGGTTCCACTAGAATGAGCTCACCTAGGTATAGGGTTATCGCTCACCTGAACGCTAAGACTATTCGACCGAACGTTAGTCCGACAAAGGATTCCTTTTAACGCCCGCATTACGCTAAGAACCCCGCTATTGGGTGGGGAACCCAATCCGGTAGTGTTGGCGCGCCTCCTCTCTCGAGGGTTAGTGCAGAACTCTCTTTGCCAATGGGTGATCGGTCCATATGCACGGCCTCTCGGCTAGCTAGCATATGGACTACGGAAATAGGGCCCACACATCGATTATATGGTCCTACACGTCGTAAATCCTAGGCAAACCTTAAGTACTTTTAATTAATTAGAAAAATTAGAGCTTTAATTATTTTAAGCTATTTTATCTGTCCCAATGCTCTTCGATACCGAGGGCTAAGAACGATTAGCCACTCATCTGAATGGGGACGTCTTGTGGGAAAAGCAGAAAATAAAGCAGTAAAGAAAGCGGTAAAAGAAAGCAGTAAATGAATGCAGGAAAATAAAGCAGAAAATTGCAAGTTCTACTCAAACGAGTAGGACTGAAATGAAAGTAGTAAAATGCGAGTCCCGGCGCAAATGCGTGGGCGGGAGGAAGAAAGAGGTAAAATGCACACACGCAAGTGCTACTCAAATGAGTAGGAGAAAATAAATGTGGGTCCCACTTAACCGAGTAGGACAAAATAAATGCAACACACGCACACACTCTCTCGACATGAAAGTAAAATACACGCACTCTACTAAATTTAAAACTCATACACACAACATAAAGTAAACACACTCACACACTCTATTGGAAAGGAAATAAAAGCAATGCGCCATTTAACTCTTAACGAGTAGGCGGAAATAAATGCTTACTCACACAAAAATGAATAAAAAAATTAAGTTACCTAAAAATTAAAACAACTGCATTTCTACCGCTACAATGCGGCAAAAATGCATAAAAAGTGAAAATAAAAATTAAACGGGCGAAAAAGTTTGCAAATAAACGCAAAAATGAAAGTGCTTGAAAAATCAAAACGAATACATTTCTACCGCTAGAATGCAGTAGAAATGCATAAAAAGAGAGCGAAAAAAATAAAAGAGCAAAAGTTTAAAATGAAAAACTAAGTCCATGAAAAATTAAAACGACTATATTTTCATTCCTATAACTCCGTAAAAATGCTAAAAAAGTGAAAATAAACTGAAAATAACGAAAAGGTTTTACATCCTAAGAAGAAAAATCTAAGTTAAAAGAAATGAAAATCACTTTGAAATCAGTTTTACGAGTTTATAACAATGACAAGAAAGCTATAAAAACCTTATCTAAACAAGTCTAAGTAAAGTTAATGAAAACATTAAAGTAAAAAAAAACTATACTCATACACTCACACATGCCTTTTAAAGACGAAAAATAAAGTTAAAACAAATCATAAATAAGAATGTATAAGAGAGGGGGACATAGATGCATTCCAAAACCATGAAATGGGAAAAAATCTACATTTTATTAAGTATAAAAATGATTACAAAGCTAATACAAAAATAAAAGAGAGAGGGGGAGAAAATCCCTTACAAGGGTTTGGAAATACATCTAACAGCATCTCCCCTACACAAAATGGATCCAAAAGGGGAACAAGAACTCAAGAAGAATAAAGCTATTTATAGGAAGAAAATTTACAAGTACACGCCCTCTGACATGGGCGTGTCAGGGGGCGTGTCGACACTATTCATGATGGCGGCCGTCGATATGACATCAAAGTGGACTTTGGGCTGGACACGTGCCGGTCTTGCGTTCGTCACGCCCCAGGTCATGGGTGTGAAGCTGGGCATGTCAAGAAGGTGGATCTGGGCGCGGGTCGCGCCGAAAGTGGTCGTGCAGTTCTTGTCGGCCAGGTGGAGATGTCACGCCCAAGGTCACGGGCATGAATCTGGGCGTGTCGTTTGGTGTCGACACTCGACAAACGTCGAGCGGAAAATGTCGAGTTAAAATCGTCGAGCGGGAAGAGGTGTCACGCCCTACGTCACAGGCGTGACTCTGGGCGTGTCGAGGAGGTCGATGATCGTCGAGCTGAAATCACCGGGCGGGTGGACACGGGCTTGGGTCATGCCCCGTGTCAGGTGACACTGGCGTGTCGCCAGGCGTATCAAGCTTTTCTCTTCAAAATTTGCTGATTGACGGAATTTTGACGTGTCACGCCCCGGTCACAGGCGTGGCCAGGAAGTCACGGGCGTGACTTATCAATTTTTGACAGATTTTTGATATTTTCTGAAACATAAAAATAAAGCAGGTCAGCAAAATTATTTACAAAAAAGGAGCAATTTATTAAGCAAAAAACCTGAAAAAATGACGAAAAGAAATGAAAACGACTAAATTAATGTACATAAAATACGTATATTTACAATTCTTCACCAGCTAGGTGAGAGCCTGACAGTGGGTTCTGCTCGAGGCTAATGATGACACCGAGTGAATTCCAGCCTTGCCAGCTAGGTGAGAGCCTGATAGCGGGATCTGCTCGGGGTCCATGTTCACTTCATTCCTTTATGCGAACTTACAGTGACAATATTGGCATACGAAAAGAGTTTTCATTAAAAATCAAGCTACAACTTACAAACTTCAAGGAAAAAAGTGTTTTAAGTCATCACCACTCCAGGGGAGACTTAGGGTCTCGCACTCCACATTTTGGAGTCGATAACCTCCCGATTTTAAAGCCTCCTTTACAATAAACGGTCCTTCCCAGCTGGGGTTGAGTTTCCCTACAGATGCAGACCTCCCTGTTGCATCCACCTTCTTTAGTACCAAGTCCCCTTCCACAAACTGTTTGACTCTGACTTGCTTGTCAAAGTACTTGGCCATTCTCCTCTTCACCTCTTCCTGTCAGATGGCAGAAAGGTCCCTCAGCTCTTCCACCATGTCAAGGGAGAGTCGTAGTTCCTCCTCGTTCTCTGCCTGCCATTCTTCTCTGCCTTCCTTGGTCGTAACAACTCGAGGTGTTCGGACTTCAAATTCCACGGGGAGCACTGCCTCGCACCCATGAGAGAGTTTGAAGGGAGTCTCTCTGGTAGCTGTGTTGGGGGTGGTTCTCAGGGCCCAGAGAACCGCAGGAAGCTGCTCCACCCAGCTCCCCTTCAAATTCTCCACTTTCTTCTTGAGGAGGTTGACGATGATCTTGTTCGCGGCTTCCACCTGTCCGTTGCTCCTGGGGTGATGGACTGAGGCAAATCTGAGGTCGATTCCAAGCTGCTCGCAAAAACTGGTGAACTCAGCGCTGGCGAACTGGGGCCCGTTGTCCGTGACGATGGCCTGGGGCAGCCCGTGGCGGCAGATGATCTCTCCCCAGATGAAGTTTCTAATAACCTGGGAGGTCACCTTGTCCAGCTCTTTCATCTCCAACCACTTGGAGAAGTAGTCGATCATTACTAATAGGAATCTCCTCTGCCCACTGGCCTGGGGAATGGCCCAACCAAATCCATTCCCCAAATGGCGAAGGGCCAGGGGGCCGTGATACTTTTGAGTCACTGGGCCGACTGTAGCTGGAGGGTGGCAAACAGCTGGTATTTATGGCACCTTCTTGCGAATTCCGTTGCATCATGGCCCAGGGTGGGCCAGAAATACCCCTGCCTGACAATTCTTACTTCCAGGGTTCGACACCCGGAGTGGATCGCACACTCTCTGGAGTGGACTTCCTCCAAGATTCTTTGTACCTCCTCCTCGGCCACGCAACGAGCCAACATCCCCGAGAGTGTCTTCCTGTACAGCTACCCGTCCTGGAGGAGGTAGTACGCCGACCTATGCCTTAGCTTCTTCTTATCTTCCCCCTCTGGATACTCTCCCGTGGAAAGTAAAGCTACAACTGGGTCCATCCATGAAGTTCGTTGATTTATCTCCATGAGCTCTCCTTCTTCGATGGAAGGGAGGAATAGGTCGGTGATGGTACCCCCCACCCAAGGACCGTACTTTGTGACTTGATCGACCTGCTCATTCTCCTCCCGGGCACGTGCTGGATGGAAAAGGTTTGAAACGTGCCGATAACCCACTTCACCTTGGCTAAGTACATCCGCAGGGTAGGATCTCTTGCTTCAAACTCTCCATTGATCTGGGAAGCTACCACCATAGAATCGGTAAGGACCTCTACGTCCAGCACCCCCAACTCCCTGGCCAGGCGTAGCCCTGCTATCAAAGCCTCATACTCGGCTTGATTGTTGGTGATGGTAAAGTGTAACACCACCGTCTGCTCAATTCTAGTTCCTTGAGGGCTCTCCAAGATCACCCCCACCCCTAGGGAATGCCTCCCCGAGGCGCCCTCCACCTTTACCTTCCAAGGGGTAGGACGAGTGAGCTCTTCCCCTACCATCTCAATCACATAATCAGCCAAGAAGTCGGCCATCACTTGAGCTTTGATCGGGAGGCACAGAACGAAGGAGACGTCGAACTCACTCAACTCCACCGACCACTTGGCCAGCCTGCCTAAATGCTCCACCACCTCAAAGATGTTGCGGAGGGGATGTTCAGTCACAACTCGGATTGAGTGTGCCTGGTAATAGGGCCGCAGCCTTCGGGATGAGATGATCAGGGAGAAGGCCAGCTTCTCCAAAATTGGATACCGGAACTCGGCCTTCCTCAGGACCCGACTCACGTAGTAAATGGGGAGCTGCTTCTTTCCCTCTTCCCGAACTAGGACGGAGCTCAGGTCCTCTGCCCCAACTCCGAGATATAAAATAGGTCTTCCCCCTCCTTGGGACCTTGGAGTAGCGGAGCATGGGTCAGCTGCATCTTGACGGCCTGGAATGCCCCCTCGCACTCCTTGGTCCATTCAAAATTTTGACCGCCCCTTAGTGTTTTGATGAAGGGGGGGGGGGGCACTTTCCCCAGCCCACGAAAGGAACCTACTCAACCCCGCCAGTTTCCCTGTCAGGCGCTATACTTTCTTAGTATTCTGTGGCGACCCTAACTCCATGATAGCCTTGACCTTGTCAGGATTAGGCTAAACCCCCGCTGGGGTGAGGAGATGCCCCCAAGAACTTTCCCTGGCTAGCCCCGAAAACACACTTCAAAGGGTTTAGCCGCATCTTGTACTTGCGCAGGGTAGCAAAGGTCTCCTCTAGGTCCTGGAGGTGGGAGTCCACATCCCGACTCTTGATCATGAGGTCATCCACGTACAGCTCCAGATTTCTCCCCTTTTTCTCTTTGAAGACACTATCCATCATCTTCTGGTAGGTCGCCCATGCGTTCTTTAGCCCGAAGTGCATCATCTTATAACAGTAGCATCCATCCCCTGTGATGAACGAGACATCCTTGATGTCCGAAGGGTGCATCCTGATTTGATGATAACCTGAAAAGGCATCTAGAAAACTCATTACAAAAAAACCAACGGCTGAGTCAACCTGCACGTCGATCCGAGGCAAAGGATAACAGTCCTTAGGACAAGCTTTATTAAGTAAAGAAAAATCGATACACATCCTCCACCGGCCGTCTCCCTTTTTGACCATGACCACATTGGAGACCCAGTCGGGGTATTGGATCTCGGACACGAAGCCGGCCTTGAGGAGCTTTGCCACCTCCTCTCTGATGGGCTCTTCCAGCTTGTCCGCAGTGGACCTCTTCTTCTGTTGGACGGGGCGTGTTCCAGGGTCCAGGTTGAGGCGGTGGCCGGCCACATCCGCATCAACCCCCGGCATCCCCGCGACGTTCCATGTGAAGATGTCCACATTCTTCTGGATGCACTCCAGCATCCTGCATTGGTCTTCCGGGGTCAGCCCTCCGCTGACTCGGAACTTCTCCACCCTGCCTCCACGGGGGAGAACCTCCAACTCCACCACTTCCTCTGCAGCCTCCAACCTGGACTACTCTCCCCATCCTTCAGCATCCCTCTCCTCCGGGACTGGGATCTCCACCTCCACCTCTTCTTCAATGGCCATCACTTCAGCCATCTCCTCCTGATCTCTCCATGCCGCCTCCTTCTCAGCGCAGCTCTCCACCCCCAGCTCCTCCCTGCCAGCTTCCTGCTCAGCCTCCTCCATTCTTCGCCCCATCTCCTCGGCTCCCTCCTGCCAAGAGATGCAGTTCACGGCTGTGACGTAGCATTCCCGCGCCACCTTGGGGTCCCCCTGACCCTGACCTGAATCCCCTCAGCATTAAACTTTAAGCATTGGTGGAAAGATGAGGGACGTAGCGGAAGGCGCTGATAAGGGGCCTCCCGGAGATGGCGCTGTAGATGTTGGGGGAATCCACAATGACGAACCTGCAGTTTCTGGACTGTCACCCTAGGGTGACATGGAGGCCGACTCCTCCCTCCACTTCCTTCCTCTCCCTCGAAAACCCGAACAAAGGTCCGTCCGAGGCCAGCACCATCATCGCCTCTACCTTCATTGCGTCAAACACCTTTTTGAAGACGATGTTGACGGAGCTCCTGTTGTCAACGAGGATCCGAGAGATGGTAAAATTTTCGATGGCTGCCTTGATGACCAGCACATCACAGAATGGATCCTCGTGATCCGGCAGGTCGCTTCTGGAGAAGGTGATCCTCTCCTCTAGGGGTGGGGTTTGGGATGTGGAGGAAACGCTCCGACGGTACATGGTATGGAGGCTCGCCTTGCGGGAAGCCTCGAACACCCCCCCCCCCCCCCCCCCCCCCCCCCCCCCCCCCTCCCCCCCCCCCCCCCCCCCCCCCCCCCCCCGTGGATCACTCTGATACCTCCTCTGGTACCAACACCCACCCGGTCTTCACAACGGTCCTCCTCAGCTCGAGGCAGGACCTCCTCAATCCTTACTTCCTTGCGCCCCTTCGGCGGCTGCTGCTTCCTGTTGCCTCTCATTTCAAGTAACTCCGGGCACGTGGTCGTGGCGTGCACCTCCTCCTGATGGAAGTCGCAATATGGCCATAGCCTCTTCTTGATCGGGGAGTCGGGGCCTCTGGCCCTGCCTCCAGCCCGGGGGTGGAATTGATCTGGCCCCCCTTGATAGCGATCCCTTCCTTGGTATCCTCTTTGTGGCCCCTGCCCTTGCCACTCAGGTCTCCAGCCCATCCGACGGTCAGGATCCTGACGCCCCCACCTCGGCTGCTACTGTACCTGGAGCTACCTCTGCTCTCTCTACCGGGGCTCTCCTCTCCTCTCCTCATGTCCTCTTCCTCCTCTTGACTCCTTCTCCTCCTCCGTGGCCCACCTGGCCAGCTTCCGTGCAAACTACGAATTTGATGCCTCCCCGTCAACTTCCATTGCCGCCCTCTCCATTAGCTCCTCGTAGGAGAGGGGGGGGGACTCTCTTCAGCTCCATCCTGAAGAACCCCTACTGCAGCCCCAGGGTAAAGGCCATTATCAAGCTATGGCCCTGCATCTCCTCGACGTGAGTAACCTCCTCTTAGAACCGATCCACATAGCTCCCCAGGGTCTCATTCACCCCCTGATTGATGTGGAACAGGGATTCTGACTCCTTCTTCCTCCTCTTTGAGGTAGTGAACCTCAGCATGAACCCCCAGCGTAGGTCCTCAAAGCAGTAGATGGAGCTAGCCGGTAGTTGATGGAACCACTCCCTTTCCTTTTCCTTGAGGGTGATAGCGAAGAGCCGTCACTTGAACCCGTCCGACATCTGCCGGATGGAGACTACATCCTCGAACCATTGAACATGCTAGACTGGGTCTCCCTTCCCGGTTTAGTAGGACATCTCGGGTTCCCTGAACCCATCTGGAACTGGAGCTAAAGAGACCAACTCACTGAAGGGGCCTCCTCCCCCTGCTGGGCGAGCTGGCGAATCTCGCGAGCTTAGCTCGCCGAATCGGTCTCGACTTGCCGAGTTGGGGAAGAGCTCGCGCCCGAGGAGCTCGCACTCCCGGCCTTCCTCGGCCACTTCCTTCCCAGCTCGCCTGCCGGGGGCGTCGTCGCCCAAAGAGGTGGCGGCCGCGATCTGGGCTGCTGGAGTCTAGCACTCGGCCCGCGTGCCGAGTGCGAACTTGACGAGGTTCAGCACCTCACTCCTGAAATCCTCAAACATCCTCACTGTGGCGAGAGGAGGGGGGGGGGATTCCGGCCTGTCAGATCCCTGTCCTCCCGTCATCGAACTCGTCGAAGCTTTTCGACACTGACCACGCTCCACGCTCACCGCACCAAAATGTTATAACCGAAAAACGGTCTCCCATGGAGTTCACCCTTGGGGAAGGGGTGGTCTCGCGCCTACTATACTCCTGCAAGCAAAACAACAAAGAAAACACGGAAATACTGACCCAAGGGCTCGGCGGGCAGGACCCACCACACACCCGAAAGATCTGAGAGCACTTCCCCTCCTTAGGCAGAGGCCGAGCTAAGCTTCCCTCAAAAAGCACTTGAAAACTGGAGCAGGAGAGCACAGAAAGCATGCCATCTGGGGTACCCCTTGGGTCCTATTTATAGTTTTTGGAATCTGAACTACCAATAACCAAATGAACTGACCTGAAGTTACCAGAAAATCCTTGGTTGGGTCTGCCAACAGCCAAACTCCGCTGTTTTGAAGGGCCATGGGCAGACCAGCGGGGTCAAAACAGTAAAAAGTACCTCATGGGTCCAGGCGAGCTGGGGAGCCTTGCCACCTCGGCGGATCCTGCTCGCCTGCTGTTGCCGAGCTCCATTGCGAGGGCAGGTGCTGGGACAGTGAGCTCGCCCATCCACTGGTCGCCATCAGTTGACCTGAGCCTTATGATTCTTGGACTAGCTCGGCAAATGCCGATCTCGGGGTCGACGAATGCCTAATCTTTGGTCGACGAATGCTGATCTCCGGTCGAAAAATGCCGATCTCGGGCTCGGCTTCTCTACTGCCGAGCTCGCCCATTATATTCAGCCCGATCTGTCTGGTTCCTGGCGACCTTGCTCGCCGGACACGGGGTTGTACACTACAGACGGTTTGTTGAAAACTTCTCGCAGATCGCTTTGCCTCTAACCACACTGACGAGAAAGGATCTGAAGTTCGTTTGGACGCCGGAGTGCGCGTGAGCTTTTGACGAGCTAAAGTGTCGGTTGACCACGGTGCCTGTGTTGACGTCGCCATGTGGTACTGATGGGTTCGAAATCTATAGTGATGCTTCAGGGAGCGGCTTAGGATGCATTCTTCTACAAAATGGGAAAGTGATTGCTTATGGTTCACGCCAGTTGAAGGTGCACGAGCAAAATTATCCCGTCCATGACTTAGAGTTGGCGGCGGTGAATTTTGCACTCAAGCTATGGAGGCATTATCTGTTTGGCGTAAAAGTGGTAATCTATGGAGACCACAAGAGCCTAAAGAATTTGTTGGAGCAGAAGGACCTGAATATGCAACAACGAAGGTGGCTGGAGTTCCTTGGGGGCTACACCTTTGCGATTAATTATACTCCCGGGAAGGGAAATGTAGTCGCTAATGCCTTGAGTTGGAGGGCTCCATCGAGGGACAATTGGTTGCAGAGGCACGATGAACGTCTAATCCAGGAGCTGGAAGCATTAGAGATTTCTTGTGTTGACAAGAATGCTACAACCGATGCATGTTTGAACTGGATGGAGGTGCAGTGTGACCTTGCAGACAGGGTTCAACAAGTAACGGAGCTAGATGAGAGTCTCCAACGCTATGCCATGGACGGGCCAGAGGGCAAATTCTCCTGGAATGACGGCCTTTTGCCGAAAGAAGGCCGTTTGTGCGTCCCGAGGTTGGGTAAACTACGAGAAGAGTTGATGTACGAATCACACTATACAAAGTACTCAATTCACCCTGGGATCACGAAGATGTTCAGAGACATGGAGAAGATGTTCTGGTGGCCAGGACAGAAGAAAATGTCGCTCATTATGTGGCCAAATGTCAAACTTGTGCTTTGGTAGAGTAAAAAAACCAGAATCCTGGCGGTTTCTTGAAGTCGTTGCCAATTCCAGAATGGAAGTTCGATGATATTTCTATGGATTTCATGCACCGGTTGCCGAGATTGCAGCGCGGGAATGATGCAATCTGTGTGATTGTAGACCGGCTGACAAAAGTGGCACACTTCCTTCCGAATAAACGGCACGATTCTATGGAAAGTTTGGCAAAGCTGTGTGTTGAATAAATTGTACGGCTGCATGGTGTTTCTCGTAGCACTGTGAGCGATCGTGATGGGTGATTCACATCGAATGACTGGAGGCTAGTCCATCAGCTGTTGGACACGAAATTGATGTTCAGTACGGCCTTTCACCCCCAAACAGATGGACAAACTGAGAGGACCAACAGAATGATGGAAGATATGTTCCGAATGTGCTCCCTGGACTTTGGGAAGAGGTGGAAAGATCATCTCTATCTGGTGGAGTTTGCCTACAATAATAGCTACCAAACGAGCAACGATATGGCACTGTTTGAAGCCCTGTATGGTCGGAAGTGTCGTACACCGCTAGCTTGGGCAGAAGTAGGCGAAGCCAAAGTGTATAGGCATAACGAAGTCGAGGAAGCGAACTCGACGATACGCACTATTAGAGAGAGGCTATTGATAGCCCAGGATCGATAAGCGAAATACTACAATGCCAAGCACTAGAACGTGGAGTTCATGGTTTGCGATTGAGTGTACTTGAAGATCAAACCCTTCAAAGGCGTGTGCAGAATTCGGAGACTGAAAAAGTTGAGCCCAAGGTATCTTGGTCCTTTTGAAGTGGTAGAGCGAGTTGGGGAAGCTGCATATCGGCTTGCTCTTTCGGAAGACTTAGGTGGATTGCATGATGTGTTTCACATCTCGGTGCTTTGGAAATCCATCAAAGATCCAGCTCAAGTGATCAAGACTGATTGTGTGCCGGTGGAGTATGGGCTAACGACGAAGGTTTGGCCCATTCGGATAGAGGATCGTGCCGATAAACAGTTGTGGAACAAGACGATCGGGATGGTTAAAGTCCGGTGGTACAATTGCGGCCGTGAAGAGCTAACATGGGAGAGAGAGCAGACCATGCGAGCTGAATTTCCCGAGCTCTTTGTGTAACTGTTATGCAGTGCATATCGCGTTGTATTATATTAAATGATTGTGGTATAAAACCTCTTCTGTTGAGTTCCTTACTTTCTGCAAATTTCGGGGATGAAATTTTTGTAAGGAGGTAAGGGTTGTAACACCCCAAATCCCAGGGTTGGGAAAGGTTGGGTGACACGGCCTAGTACACGGGCATGTTCCAGGGCGTGTCGTGCTCAGGTGAGAGGTTGACAAAATTCATTCTAAGGAAAAGTAGTGTACACGCCATCTGACACGGGTGTGTCGGAGGCCGTGTCCTCCTCTGCTCGACGAACTCAGCTCGACAAAGTGGAGCTGGGGCGTGTCTAGTTCCATGTATGGGCACACGGCCTGTGATACGGGTGTTTCACAGACCGTGTCCTTCTCTGGAGGTGCCCAAGGCATTGAGGACTGGTGAGCATGGGCACGACACGGGTGTGTCTTAGGGTACACGGCCTGTGATACGGGCGTTTCACTGGCTGTGTGCCGCTCAGGTTGAAGCTGGTTTTGTGCATCCTGATGTACACGGCCACAGACACGGGCGTGTCTTAAGGTGTGTCAGGTGACACGGCTAGTGACATGGGCGTGTCACATGGGCGTGTACTGGTCTGGCTAAGTCGGTTGTGTACCGCTTAGGGCACACGACCTATGACACGGGCATGTCACAGGTCGTGTCATGCAAAAAAATAGCCTTTTGTGGCAAAATCTTGGCCATCCATTTCCTCAGCCAGGATCCAATGGCTGAAACTCCTCCCTACTGCTTTATGGCCGAGGATGAGAAGGAAATCCTCATTTTCATTTGGCCTTCATCTTTCTACAATCCTAGAGAGAGAAATAGAGGAAGAATGAGGAGGAGGAAGAGGACCTTGCCACTGGTGGAGCTGCGGAGTGCCGTTTCGAGATTCGAAGCTAGCATTGTGGAGGCAAAGCCGCTACGGTCATTTCCAGCCGGCTAAAAGCTCGTGGTTCCGAAGCATTCTTCAAGGGTAATGACGTTTCTTCCTAGCCATATGAAGGCCTCCTTTTTGGCATGTGCATCTGATTCCCCCACCAGAGGGTGTCTTATTATGGGAGTCTCTTGGGTTTATTCATGGAAACCACAATAATTTGGCATATAGATCCGGAAATGAAGTACGGAATAAGCATGCTGTGTGAAGCCCATCTGGACAGGTTGGTCTGGATTCGTGATGTTGCATATATGCACCGGAGAGGACTCCGTGATAAACATGTAGTTTAGGAGTCGACGGGTTGTACCTGTGAAGGGTAGTAGCAGGAAGTACTGGATTGGGAGTCCAGGAAATACCCTTGTAAACTTGATGTTCATGGGTAGTACCTGTGAAGGGGAGTAGCAGGAAGTACTGGCGTGGTATGGCAGGAAAATACCCTTGATGCTTGGAATGCTTGATGGGTTGTTCCTGTGAAGGGGAGTAGCAGGAAGTACTTTCTTGGCAATCTGAGAAAATACCCTCAAGTGACTGCGACGAATGTAGGGTTAAGCCAAGGGATGGAAATTGAGTTCTGTTGCTAACACAAGGCGTGGCTCCTAGGTAACCGATGAATGTGAAGCCAGTTCCGTTAGAATTGGCTAGTTATGTGTGTGCTAAAAAGCTCACCTAAAGGAAACAGGTAAGGTGAAACCGACACGCGGATTTTGTAGCCGCGAGTACGCCGTACTCGGTGATGGCAAGGCGACTTGAGCAATGCGGGTGGATGATCCGACCTGCGCTATGTCCGTCCAACGTGAGACCTGAACGTGCGGTCTATTGGAGCGCATAGTAAGACTCTTAGGCATGCGCGCCATGACACAATGGGGGGCTACGGGGCAATCTCGGTGCATTAACACTAAAGTCTCCAGCTGTATACCATGGAGCAAAATGCTCAATGTTACCGTTGGGTTGCGACCATGATACGGTGGTGGGACCCTGGTTCGCCGGTAGACCAAGAATGTGCCCTTAGTGCACGGATCATCGGGCTGCGTGGCTGACAGTTGTGATGGAATGGATGTGCGTGAGAGCACATTGTATGAATATATATATCTGCCTGTGAAATGCTATGCCTGCAGGGAAGGATTACCACTGTCCCGGGAAAGGGGTAGGGTCGTTTTAATTTGGTCAGCTGAATGCTGACCGTTGGCTTGTTTGCCACCGTTAGTTGGGCTGTCCCTGTGCAAGTGTTGGAGAACCAAGCAAGACGCATAAATGCTAAAGTCCATGCTGCTGTTGTTGCTGCTGCCGCTATCCCTTGAAGGCTAAAGCTTAAAATGCTGTATTTTCTTGTTATGTGGTTGGCCTGCGCGCCAATGTTTAAAGGCACTGTTGTAAAAGGACTTGTAAGGCCATAAGGCCAACTGACTTTGTATTTGCTGACATTCCTGTTATATATATCCATGAAGATGCTTTATATGGTGGACATTCATGTTTAGAGTTTGGGATTGTTTTAAGCTTCCACTAGAATGGTATGTGTTAGGATGTACAACTCTGATATCACTTCGTGACGTCCCCGCATGTTTTGTGGTATATGGTGTAGGGCCCCGGCCGGACCTTCTAGTATATACAATATGAACGGACAGAGTCGTTACAAGTTTGCTCCACTCTCGAGCACTAAGAAGCATCCTCTCCTTCTCCTCAACCCCCTAACATTCTTCCTCTTCTTCACCTTGCCCGTGAGATCGAACACTCCTCTGTGTTAACTAGGAGGTGCCATTTTCACGCATCAACAGTTCACACGCGACCTTCAGATGCGAACAGGCTATGAACAACGACAGTTAGCCATGTTAGATCATCATTCAGCCGAGAACCTTACTCAATCAAGTCTTAGAGATGATCATCTCTGGGCGGCCTTCGAGCAATCGTGCCGTGAAAATGCTCAGCAATTCCAAGTGATCAACCAAATGCTTGTTGTGATCACGCAGCGATTAGACACAGAACCTGCAGCAGCTCTAGTTGCTCCAGCTGCTCCGATCAATCCAACGCCAACATTGGAGAATCAACAAGCATATCCTCCAGCTTGCCTGCCGGTGTATCCATCTTATACAAAAACCTTTCCGCAAGGGCCTGCAGCTCCTTTGCGGCCTCAAGATGAGGAGTTTGTAGCTCGTCAAAACATCTTTCGGGAAGCAGCCCGAGGAAGTCATGCAAGATTTCTCAACTTTCAGGGAAGTCATCCTTACCCTTCAGCTCCTGCCTTTGCTCCTGCAGCAAACTTTCCATTTTATCCTCCTCCTTTTGCAGCTGCAGCTTATACTCCCTTTTATCCTTATGTTGTAGGAGAGCAAGAAGAGCCTTCGCCATTTATAGAGAATGTTCGTCATGAACCTACTCTAGCTAATTTCAGAGAACCACGGTTACCAATCAACACTGGAGATACTGATCCAGTGAAGCACCTTCAAGCCTTTGAATCAGCCGTTGCTCTCAAAACTCTTTTAGATGCAACCAAGTTCAAGCTAATTATGACAACATTTGATGGACAACTGAGGGATTGGTTCTATGGTCTTCGCCCCCAGTCCATCACTTCCTTTGCTGATCTGCGAAGGGAGTTATTTCTCAGATTCTATACTTCAACTAAGAGAAAGGGCGGTCCAGAAGCCCTCTTTGAGATCAAGTAACGTGAGAACAAGACTTGGTCTCAGTTCGTTGATCGATTCCAGAGAAAAATCTTGGACATCGAGATTTTTATTCAAGAAATGTACCTAGTAGCACTTATCCACGGTCTTCGTGAAGGGTCGCTCAAGTTTGAAGCCAATGTCCATGCACCAAGAATGTACCAAGAGTTGATTGCCTTAGCCAACTCATACATTCGAGGCAAAAAGAGCAACCCAGGCTTCGTCTCCAAGCTTATATCAGAGAAAGATTCTTCTCACAAGCAACCTCCGAGGTCTCCTCGGAAAGACTTTTCACCCTACTCAAGGAAGGGAAGAAGATTTCAGCGCCACCGAGACTCCTTCTCGAATCAAGATCGTCCTCAAGTTCAACTACTACTGCTACCAGCTCTATCTTCACAAACAGATTGGGTCCATCAACAACAAGATGATGACTTGCATGAGTCTGAACTAGAAGAGGCCATGCAAGAAGTAAGCCAAGTCATGAGGGATAGGGCTAACTGCAAAAGGCCTTATCGACCAGCTGATCAAAGATCTAGAGACTCCGAACCATATTGCGAATTCCATAAAGAGCCAGGCCACCTAACTAAGAACTGCCGAGCACTCCGCCAATTAGTTCAAAGGATGCTGCGGCAGTGTAAAATGCGTGACCTGCTTCCCAAAGATGATCGTCCTAATCCAGTAACCTCAAAGGGCAAAGAAGTTGCAGACATTCCTGGTAGCTCAAGAGGAGTGAGCCTAGCAAAGAGCACCCTGTCCTTGTTGTTAACAATACTGTTTAATGCTTCGCTGCCGATGACGAGGGCGCGCTTGGAAGACTATTCTAAGCCGATAAAGGACTTCATAGTTCTTCAAAGTTTTTTCACAACCATGACGGGTTATCTCTACTCTTACTCTTTCAAACATTTTTTTACAAAACCCTTCTAAGTATTCCTTCATGCTTTTCAATAAAGATTTCATCAAGGATGTCATACTGACATAGTTCCCTTCTTGTAATGCTTATTCCTCCATTTTTCTCTTTGCCAAAGAAATCACTGAACCACTGAGAAATCACCGAGTCTTGCTATAGGCCCCCTCGAGATTTGATTTCGGCGTAAGGCCACAATGACCACATATTGCGGGGAGTTTTCGCATATGTGTAGTGGGGGATATCCAAATCTCATGTGGAGGAATACGGTACTTCGGATCCTAGCCAGTATCTGACATAAAGTGTGCGTCAGGAAGGCCCATGTGTTAGCTCTGCTATGCTTTGTTAGGGATACATTATAGTTACTATGATCTTTACATGACAAGCAATGGCGACAAAGCGTAGCCTTGTCTCTTCGATCATCTCATGACTGTGATGGCCGAACACTCTATGGTACTCTCAATCTATGCTTTCGCGGGGCCCACAACTCCACTGGTCTTTCCACAGTCAAGTAATGCTTTAGGCCACTTGGTGAAACTAGTCTCATTGATCAGTGATGTTGTAACCTGAGGCATGAGGGCAGTGTATCTAGCGATCCTTCTCAGGATTTCCCGTGCTTTTCTCTTTTGTACCCTTCTACCGGATGCTCGGCCATCCCGCTTTGAGTAGGACTATACTCCTGATGACCTTTATCAGGTAAGTGATGCATAAGGCCCACGGGTGATCTCCTGTGGCAGCCTCTAGTCTTTCTTGGTCATCTCCGAGTATAGACATCATTTTTATCAATTGCCTCTTTCACAAGTGAAAAGGTTAAATCCGACCTATCAAACGGATTTCCAACAATCATTTCGCTTACTCTCATCTTATATGCATTTCTTGCTTAAGCTCTATCAGATGATGACCTACAAAGTTCTTTGTTACTCTTATCAAATTGTAATGGCATCAATTATTGATCAGAGAATCTGACTCTCCTTCATCATTAAGCCTTGCTATTGGAATCTCGTTAAGATTGGCAGAATTTGTCAAGCTTCTTCTCTGCTAATCTGATCATATTCATCCTATCATATCAACAGTCAACACTCGACTTATTGATCTAGACTTCATGACAAAGATGTCTCTAATATATCAAGAAGATCACTACTCTAGTTTGATCTCCATTCAATTATCGGCAGATTTCGTCAGGAATTTCTTCTGCTATTTGATCATGACCACCTTATCTCATCAACAGTTAGCATTCGCAAGTTCCGCTCAGGTACTTGCAGCTTAGCTCATTATATTATGTCTGCTGCTCACTCTTTCTTTGTAGTGATTAGCATGCACCTGCAAGTCATATCCAGGTACTTGCAGTATAGTTTTTTCACCATATCTGCTCCTCACTCTTCTCTTTACAGTAATTAGCAGGCACCTGCAAGTTTCCTCACAGGTACTTGCAACCTTCATATATCATGTCTGCTTCTAACTCTCATTTTACAGAGATCAGCAGACGCTTGCAAGTTTCTTCAAAGGTACTTGCAATTTACTTTCATATATCATGCATGCTTCTAACTCTCATTTTGTAGAGATCAACAGATGCTTGCAAGTTTCTTCACAGGTACTCGCGAGCTACTTTCATATATCATGCCTGCTTCTAACTCTCATTTTGCAGAGATCAACAGATGATTGCAAGTTTCTTCACAGGTAATTGCAACCTTCCTTCATATATTATGTCTGCTTCTATCACTTTTCTTGTAGAGACCAGAAGTACCTTCAAGTTGCCTTCAGGTATTTGCGGTTTTTTCTTTACTCCCATATTTGCTTCTAACTTCTCTTTTGCAGAAACCAGCAAATGCTTGCAAGTCCCCCTTCAGGCACTCGCAACTTATTTTTCCTCTTCACGAATGTCTCTTACTCTTCTTTTTGTAGAAGATAACAGGTGCTTGCAAGCCTCCATCAGGTACTTGCAAGTTATTATACTTCTATGTTTTCCTCTCACCTTCATTTTGCAGAACCCAGTAGAAGATACATCTTCTTCGTTTTGCAAAGGCAAACTCAGGTACACACAAGGTGTACCTTTCAAACATGTTAACACTAACTTTTCCTTTGCTGGAGAAGACAAGCTTTAGCAAATTCCTAAGGAGAGACATCAGGTTCTATCTCTCCTTGTCCCCTCCTCTTTCTTTGGTGGGGATCATGATTTTCGTGGGCCTCCAACTTTTTCGAAGTTCCCTTCTGAACTTAAAAAAGTGCGGGGATTATGTTAACCCCTCCTCTTTCTTTGGGGTGAAGGAGGTGATGTCATCCCCATGGATGTCTGTCATGTCTTACTAGGACGCTAGAGGGTGTGCAATTGCGCATTCTATTTTTGGGGGTATGCACATGCTGCTCCCCATGGTTCCTTCCTGCTGTTATCTTTGCTGTATTTTTGTTGCTGGGAGTTTGTGCTCTAGTTTTGGTTTTATTGTGCAGGTGGTGCGTTTTTTCCAATGGCAGGAATTCTGTTTTGAGGAAAATGCATGGTCGTGCATTTTATTCGTGCACGGTTTGAGCCCGATCGTGCGTTTTATTCAGCTGGAAGATCGTCGAGTTGAGCTCGATAAATTTCGCCGAGCTGAGTTCGACGATGCTCACGTACGGTTGACGCATGATTTCATCGTAACCGTTCATGAAGGAAATACACGGTTTTCCTGTAGCTTTCTAGTTTGTTCCATTCTGTGGTTTATCGTGCAATTTGTTCACGCACGGGTAGAAGCGCTCGTGCGCCAGTAAAACACATGATTCTCCTATGTGTCCTTGTATTCTAGCTTTCTGTCACTACCCATGTGATTTCCTTCACGCATGGGCGGAATCGTCCGTGCGCGAGTAAAATACACGTGTCAACGCCTCTCCTTCCGCAGGCTTGCTGTGGAAGTTAATATCGCACGTTTTGCGCACGGTCGTGCGCCAAACCGTGCGTGCCTATTTTTCTGACCTACTTCTATTTAAGGCATAGATTTCTTCTTCTTTAGGGGGAGTTCCGATCCATTCCGACCCAGTCGCCATTTTCTGCTCTTTTGACCGTGGAAACTTTGCCTTAGCCATTAATTTCTCTCTCCTCCTTGGAGAGTTGAACCGACAACCATTTCTACTCCAAGAGCTAGCAAATTCTTCATCTTCGGCCACCACTGCCAATCCCGTACTGCCTGAACCTTTGTCGGATCCCCTGCCAGACCTACTCCGCTGATAATATGGCCCAGGAAAGCCACCTCCTTCACCCAAAACTGGCACATTCTGAACTTCGCGTACAAACTATGCTTCCTGAGCTTCTCCAATATTAGTGCTAGGTGTCGAGCATGCTCCTCCTCGGTCCTTAAGTAAATGAGGATATCATCGATAAATACTATGATGAATACATCCAGATAGTGCTCGAATACCCAGTTCATTAAATTCATGAATGCAGATGGTGCATTCGTGAGCCAGAAGGGCATCATGGTGAACTCGTACAACCCGTACACACTATTAAAAGCAGTCTTTGGGATGTCCTCCTCCTGTATCCACAGCTAGTACTATCCTGACCTCAGATCCAGCTTTGAAAACTAGTGATCTCCCTCCAACTGGTCAAACAGCTCGTTAATCCTCGGCAGTGGGTATGTGGTCCGGACTGTCAACCTATTTAGTGCCTTGTAATCGATGCACACTCGGAGTGTCCCATCCTTCTTCTTCACGAACAACACTAGAGCTCCCTAAGGCAAAGAGCTTGGCCGGACAAATCCGACTTCCACTATCTCCTGCAGTTGGCTTCGAAACTCCACTAACTCCTTCGGGGGCATTTGGTAAGGGGCTCTAGATACCGGCTTAGCCCCCGACACTAACTGTATCTGGAAATCCTTCTCTTGGTGCGACGACATTCCTGGAAACTTCACCGAAAATACGACTACAATGTCCCGCACTACTAGGATGTTAATAATGGAATCCTTGGCCTCAACCATCTCAAACAGGACCTGATAGACTTCGTCTACCTATAGATTGGCCTTATGTAACGCCCCAAAACTCAAAAGAGCGACGGGAGGCATTTTGGGCCAAATCTGGAATCTGGCAGGGGGCACACGGCCTGGGACACGGGCATGTCCCAGGGTGTGTCAGGTTCGAGTCGACGATTTGGCCGTGAGGTCGACGAATTTTTGGAGTCGATGATCGTCGAGCTGCGAAAACAGCCTGAGACACGGGTGTGTCTCAGGGCATGTCAAGCTCGTGTCGACGATCTGCCAGGGAAGTCGACGATTTTCGCTCAACACTGTGTCGAGACACGGAACACGACCTAGGACACGGGCATGTCCAAGGCCGTGTCGGGTGGTCGACGAACTGCGCTCGATGAAGTGTCGAGACAGTGAACATGGCCTGGAGCCAAGGCGTGTTCGGGTTTGACACAGGCGTGTAAAATAGGACACGGGCGTGTCCAAGAACCGTGTCAGTCTCGGGTTGTTTTCGGGGCTGTGTCGATGGGGCACACGGCCATGTCAGTTTGAACATGGGCGTGTCAGGTTAAACACGGGTGTGTCGGGACCCGTGTAATTTTCGTAACACGTTGATTTTGACGGCGAATGAGTGACACGGGCGTGTCGCAGGCCGTGTTCGGCCCAAGTTTTACTTTTCAGCCACAGATCGTAGCCGTTCATTTCCTTAGTTCGGGATATGACGGTTGGGGGTTGTTCCTACTGGGATATACCCTGGATTGGGCCTTTGAAACCCTCATTTCTCTTGAGTGGTTCTCTTTCTAAGTCTAGAGAGATGGGAGAGCAAAGGAGGAATAAGAACCCTAGATCTGGTCACCGGCGGAGCTTCAGAGCTCCAAATCGCGAACCGACTTCAGATCTACGGAGGTAAGGAGAGTGCGGTGCTTTTCATCAGCTTACATTTCCATGGCACCAAGGAAGAATGCTAGGGTAACGATTCTCTACTTGAGCATGTGAAGCTCTAATTCTTTTGCATAGGGAAGCCCACTCTCGCGAGTTTGCGGTGAGTTTGAGGCATTCCTTAAGGTAGACATGAATGGTCCCCATTGTGTACATGTAGAGTCCGTAATCGAGAACGGATATAGGCATGATGTGTGAAGCCTACCCGGATAAGTTGGTCTGGATCGGTGATGTTGCATTGCTTAAATGGCCGGAGAAGACTCCGTGCGAATGTTTTTTTTTTTGGGTTTTCTATGAGGTGGATTGCAACAAGGAGCCTTGGGGAATAACTCCAAGGTGCACCCGGAAAACTGGGCGGACGCGTGGTTCTGCCATCATGGTGGCCTGGGTGCCAACCTGAACATAATTAGGTTATGTGAAGTGTATAACGGAAACGGGACTCGGTAGAAGTTTGAACCGCGCATATGGCTTAAATTGTCGTTGCGATGTGAGCACGGGTTAGACGGAACAGTACCCGCTCTATGTTGTTCGATGTGAGCCATTGGCATAGATGAGGGTCTTCAGCGGTCTATGGCTTAAATTGACGTGACCCATGTTGGGAAGACAACATGCTCATAGTTTGGCCGTCAAGTGGCGGTGGTGAGACCGGGGTGTCTATGGCTTAAATTGACATGACATTGACCGGCTCACTGAGAATGTGCCCTGAGTGCACAGGGCGTGTGGTCGTGCGTGCCAATGCCTGTGATGGAATGTATATATATACTGCTTGGTTATGCTAATAAACTGCAGGGAAGGAGCATCACCGCCCCGAATTGGTGGCGAAATCGTTATAATTTGGTCAGCATTGCTGACCGTTGCTTTGGTTCACCACCGTTGCGGTGGATTGTGCTTGTAGGTGCTGCGGAGCCGAGCGGTAAATAGCATTCTAAAGCCCAAGTTGCTGAGACGGCCCTCGAAGGCCTAATTTTGAGTGTTTTCTTTTATTCATGTATGGCCGGCCTGCGTGCCGAGATTTGAAGACATGTAATTTGAGGAAAACAATAGTAAGGCCATAAGGCCTGTACTTGTGTATTTGTGCTTCATTCCTTTTTGCGTATTAGTGGACATTCATGCTAGTGTTCGGTTCTTTGTAATGCAACAATTTTTAATTACTTCCGCTAGAATGCTCTGTGTAGGACGTTGATATTAGTTGGATCGTTTCCATTGAGTAACCACCCGGTCTATCTATGGTATATGGCGTCGGGCCCCCATCGACACAGCCCCGAAAATAACCCGAGACTCACACGGGTCTTGTACATGCCCGTGTCCTATTTGACACGCCCGTGTTAAACCCGAACACGCCTGCGCTCCAGGCCGTGTTCACTGTCTCGACACTTTGTCGAGCGCAGTTCGTCGACCACCCGACACGTCCTTGGACACGCCCGTGTCCTAGGCCGTGTTCCGTGTCTCGACACAGCATCGAGCGAAAATCGTCGACTTCCCTGGCAGATCGTCGACACGAACTCGACAAGCCCTGAGACACGCCCGTGTTTCAGGACGTGTTCTCTGCTCGACGATCGTCGACTCCAAAAATTCGTCGACCTCATGGCCAAATCGTCGACTCGAACCTGACACACCCTGGGACATGCCCGTGTCCCAGGATGTATGCCCCCTACCAGATTACAGATTTGGCCCAAAACGCCTCCCTTCACTCTTTTGAGTTTCGGGGCGTTACACCTTAACTGCCTGAATAGAAGAGAGTAGAAGACGGGAAACTGGGAGAATACCTTCGAAGCTCGAGCAAGTATTCCTGTATCTCAGCACGACCCTCCTTGCTAGACAATTGATCTGCACATGGTTCTAGGGGAGACATGTCATGCGCAGGACGATATCAAAATCCGGCATCCTCAGGATTGTTGTCGGAGCTTTGAATGTTATGTCGTCAATGATCACTCCCAGAAAGCAAATGTTCGTAGACTGGATCTCCACCCCGTTGGGGAGGCGCAACCTCCTAACGACTCCCTCAAAGTTCTCAATCTGGTCTAGGTCTCTAACGAAATCCTCTGAGACAAAATTGTGTGATTCTCCAGTGTCAAATAGGGTGTGGGCAGGCTTGGCACACACCATCACTATCCCTGAGTTAGTTAAGTTTTTTCCTCTTAGATATCTTGTTTCAGAGTCTTTCCCTAATTCTATAGTTCTATTCGTGAAATCTAACTTCTAGAAGGAATATAAACTTTGAATTTACTGGTGTACATGCTATCACTATCTCCGGGTTCCTTGGTTGGGCTAGGTCCAAGGCATATACCTGCCCTCTATCATGCCTGCAGTCTCTGCCTTGAAATCCACGTCCTCGGCTGCGCCCATGACCACCAAACTGTCGTGTATGTGGGGTATCCTGAAGTGCTGGTAGGGGTTCTTCCCTCATGGGGCAGTTCCTCTTGAAGTGCCCCGGCTGGTTGGACCAGAAACATGTCTGTGCCTCCTCCACTACACTTGGCATTTCCTGTATCTATAATGGCTGAGGTGCCAACACCATCGGTTTCCTCTACTCCTGTCTATCCTACTGGTGGGGTTGATTCCCATTCCTTCTTTCCCCAAGGACTCGACCTCTGGCTTCATCCCTCCTGCCTCCAATCACTGAATCATTAGTCGGTCTCTTCCAGCCCCGAGATGTAAGCTGGTCTGCATCCAGCTTCTTTGCTATCTCCAAGATCATGGCCAAGCTCCCATCAGAGATGAAGAGTAGGGTCTGCCTCATGTCATCATGAAGGCCCTTGTAGAACCTCTTCGCATATCCCGCATCGTCCAGCTGATATGATTCTGCAAAACAGGCTAGGTGTGTAAACTCCAGGTAGTACTCCAACAACGTCCTGCTGTACTGCCTTAACTGCAGGAACCTGTCCTCTAACTCATCCCTCGCCGATTGAGGTACAAAATGCTCCAACAGAGCTGCTTTAAACTCTTCCCAGGAAATGTTCGGGCAATGCATTCCAGCAATGGTGGCGTCTAATAGTGACTTCCACCATCTCTTCGCGTGTGATTCCAAGCATGAAATTGCGAAACCCACTGCCTCCTCCATCGGGCATCGAATCCCAGCCAGCATCTGGTATATAATGTCCAGCCACTCCTCTGTATGGACTGCTGACTCCGTGTCAAGGTAGGATGGAGGAGAAATCCCCCGAAAGACACTCAGCTAGTTGGCCCCGCGATTTGGCTGTGGGGCTGCAGCCTGCTAAGCCTTGAAGGCCTCCAGAATGGCCATCAGTGTCTGCCCCATCTCCGTCTATTGGAACGGAGTCAGAGCCAGTGGGGGAGAAACCATGTTCTGTGCTTGAGGTCTATCCTACTGAGGAGTAACTCCCTCGAAGAATTACTGGTATTTTGGGTAAGTACATAGGAGCTGAGTCATGCTGACGTCAGCATAAATTCAAACAAAGCGGGATCTTCTTGCTACAGGAAAAAAAGCGTCGCTTGCCTGAAGTACACTAATTAATGAAAACGTTGTGGTACAGCTCTCTACTCTAGTGGTCCATACTCCTCAAAGAGTCGTTGGACGGAAGAATACTTATTCAAAGTTCTGAGGAAAAGGAACTCAACTTTTGGGAAAAATGTTTTTGAGCTTCATCTTCTTCCTCTCAGAGTTGCAGAGCCTAAAATAAAAACTCTCTGACTGTTGTTCAAAAGTTCAACCAGGTTGTTGTTGATAGTCTTACCTTCAACAACTAAGTTCAGGAAGACTTCTTTCTTTTTTAGATTATATTAGCCAACATGACACGTGTGTGTGGGACTGTGTATTTGGCTTCCCCTTCGGGTTCCTGGTGTGGGTGTTGACCCCAGTGGGCCCCCTTGTGGCAGAATATCCCCGCATTCCTGTGGTTGGTGTTAATCCCACACTGCCTGCAGACTTCTCCCCTTTGTGTTCATGTACCGCTCCACCCTTCAACTCAATACCTGGGTTTTGAGATGAACTAATAGGTTGTCGGGTTCTAACTTGGTATCGAGCCAGGTTGTCCTACTGCGGGGGTGTGTTGAGATTATATTAGCCAACAGGACACGTGTATGTGGGACCACATATTTGTCTTGCCCATCGTGTTCCAGGTATGGTTGTTTACCCCGGTGTGCCCCCTTGTGGCGGAATATCCCCGCGGTCCTGTGGTTGGGGTTAATCCCACCCCCCAACATACTTCTCCCCTTTGTGTTCATGTACCCCGCCACCCTTCATCTCAATACCTGGATTTTGAGATGAACTAATGGGTTGGCAGGTTCTAACTTTCCTAAGTTGTTTCACAGCACAAGCATAATATTCTTGAAGATTAATTCTTGGTGATGTGAAAGGTATAAGACTGAGTATTCTCAGTTCAAGAAGTGGCAGACTCAGAGATCATTTCTTTGAAGTCAAATCATCAACAACAAATAACTTTTCTTCTGTAGAATTTTAGTTGATCTGAGTTGTAAGACTGATTTATAAAGGCTGATTGTAGGATCCTTCTGTGGATCTGAGTTAGGGCCTGTGTGCCTTAGCTATATGTGAATTTATTCATTGAGTGTAGGATCCTCCTATGGATCTGTATGTAGGGCTATCCTCCTTGCCTACATTGTAGGACTTTGATTAAAGTCTGAGGTAGGTGATCAGTAGATCACTAAGCTGTAAGATTATCATCTACTCTGAGTGGTAGGGCATTGGGCCTGAGGTAGGACTTGGAGGAGTCTGAGAGATCCTGAGGGATCTGTGTTGTAATCTCGTGGAGTCGAGTTTGTAGAAGTTAGTGTTGTCTAACACACTGTTAGAATTGTGGGAGGGACAGTCGATGTACCAAGTCCTTGGGGAACCACTATAAATATCATGTGTGTTGTTGTGTGATCTTGAAAGCTAATAGAAAACTAAATCTCAACTCACAATTATAAAAAGATTATTAGAAAAGACATAAAAACCTATTCACCCCCTCTAGGGTTTAGCACCTCTTGAAAATAAATACTTTCAAGTGGTATTAGAAAGAGGTTGTTCAAAAAGGACTTAACAGTCTGAACAGATCTCCAAGGGGAGCTACAGATTTATCTTTATGGGTTCAAGAGAGAACCATAAAGAGTTGGGCTCAATGAAGCTTCCAATCTACAGGAAAGAAAATTTTGGCATCTGAAAAGAAAGGTCAGGTTGTTCATGGAAGCTTCTAACCCTAGGATCTTCATCACTATTCAGGAACGACCCTTCGTCCCTATGAAGATTTATATCCTAGATGCTATTGTTCAAACTCATAATAAGTATTCTGAGAAGACCAAGGATGAAGTCATCCCGGCAACCATGGACAAGAGGGCACAAAATATTATTGTGAGTGTTATTGATGATTCCACATTCTATAATCTTGTCCAATGCAAGACTTCCAAGGAAATGTGGGACACACTGATTATCTACATGGTTGGTATTGAAGAGGTTAGAGATGAAATAAAATCCCCACTGAATCAGGAATATGAGGCATTTAGGCAGGGCAAAAAGGACAACATAGCTGATTGCTACAAAACGTTCTTCAGAATAGTTCATGAGCTGAGGACCTATGTGAGGGTCTTCAACAATTATGAGCTGAATGATAAGTTCCTTAGGTCTCTAACCAGAGACTAGGATACAAAGATTTGTGCAATCAGAGAGATGGAAAAGCTTGCTAAAACTCCTCCTCACACATTATTTGGAAAGCTTCTATCATATGAGATGCAGCTAATTGCCAAGAAGGAGGAGGAGGCCACCATCAGGTCTCTGGCCAAGGAAAGTACAGTGGACTTCAAGGCTGATAGCTCTTAGAAGAGCAAGAAGAGGATTGCTTCTCCACCAAGAAGGCCTGTGGATTTGGACTGCTCTGAGTCAACTTCATTTGACAACAATATGTCAGATGGTGAGTTTGTTGCCTTCTCTAGGAAGTTCTAGAAGATGATGAAGATGAGGCAGTGGAAGATCAAACTTTCCTCCTTTTCACACAACAAGAGGGATGACAACAAATATGAGAAGAAGTTCTCCAAAGTAGACAGGTGTGACTACAAGCCTAGCAAACATAGTTCTCCTAAAATTGTTTATTATTATTATAGCAAGCCAGGACCTGTCATAGCTGACTGCTCAGTCAAGAGAAAAGTGAGTGGCGAGAAACAACATACCACCAAAAGGGTAAGAAGGAAAAGACCTTCATTACCAAGAATGAGAAGAGCTAGAGTCAAAGTGAGTCAACAACCTTAGATTCTGAAGAAGAAGATGAAGCCTACTTTGGCCAATTTGCTGTTGTTGCTGCTGATGAGGATGAGGACTATCCAGCCGCAAGGATAGGAATCAGGGCCCCTCTATCATACTCAGATAGTGATACTGATGTGGATGAAAATGATAAGGGTTGTTTTGGGATTATGTCCATAACAGATGAAGTGCCCACCCAGGGCCAGCCTGGTCAAGATAAGATAAAAATTCATTCTCTTTCCTCCTCTGAATCAGATTATGAAACTAGTCGCAATTCTGATGCTACTTCATCCTGCAATGATGGTGGTTCAAAATTTGACAAAGATGTCAATCATTTGATTGACAAGTATGGTGTAATTCTGGTTGCTCTGAAAAGAAGTAAGAGGCTAATCAAGAAACAAGCCAAAGAAATTGTCTCCCTATATCTAGCTGCTTCTTTGCAGTCTGGCTCAGCACTCCTGCTTGACCATATGAGGAAGGAAGTCTACCAGCTGAAGACTATCTCAATCATCCAGATTGGGACCATCAACCATAAAAACAAGATCATTAAGGATCTTGAAGAAAAGCTCCTTAAGGAGAGAAGGTTAGTGGCTGAATTTTCAAAGCCCAAAACAGTGCTGCCATTGATAGACTCCTTTACTTCTACAAGAATAAGAGAGGTTTGGGGTTCAAGTGGAATTCCAGAGCTGCCCATCAAACAACTAGACCCCTAAAAGTTGTTTTGTCATGACTAGGTCATGACAAAACCCTAGGCAGCCCAATAAGACCAAATGAACTTAGGCATGAAGGTGAAAATCACCTTGGGATGTAACTAGTAATTTTCAAGTACCCAGCCTAAGGCTTGACTTTAAGGCTTCAACTTGGCTCCATGACCCCACCATAACACCCCTAAACCTTAATGGAGGTCAATGGGTCACTAAGGACTCATTGGGGTCAATCCAAAAGGTCAAGTTGACCAAAGTCAACCCTAACCCTAAATTGGTCAAAGTGCCCTAATTAAGGGTCAAGTGGCCTCCAAGGTGCTAAACCAACCCTACCCAACCCTTCCTAGAGCTTAGGGGAGGCCAAGGGGTCACCAAGGACCGTTGAGGGCAACCCACAATGTCAATTTGACCAAAATCAACTCAACCTAAGTTTTGGTCAAATTAGCTCAAGTTGACCTAACCTACCCCAATCCACTAGGGCTAAGCCAAATTGGAATGGCCTGTCAGCCTTAGGTGTTGATATTTACCTGAAATACCACTCAATTTTTGGAGGTGATGACTAGGAGAGAGAAAGCTCCACTTTCCCTTAATGGAGGAGAGAGAAAGTGACCATTCATGGTGTTTGAATGCCCTTGACCCCTCATCTCTCTCCCATTTGTTGGAGATTCATCTCCCCTCTTCAATTAAAGGAGATGAAGAGGTTTCCCCAGACACATAGGGGCTGAATTCAGTGTATTATTCATTGGATGAAGACCTCCACTAAAGGCCATTATTGGCATTGAAGGCCAGACTTCTCCACTCCCCCCCAATTAATCCATTTAAAAGCTTCCATGGATCCCCAACAGTCATTTCCACTCCTTCCCTGAAGAATTTGAGCGCTCTTGTAGTGCAATTGTAGAGCACCCGAAAGCTCCAAATCTGGCAATAGCGACATGACGATCGACCCGACTCTAGCCCTCCCAAAAGGTCCTACCCTCCTCTAGTTTTTCAGTGGATAAATCTCAATCTATCAGCAGCTTGATTAGAGTCCAAATGGCTCTGGATCAGGTTAACCAAGGGGCTCGATTTCTAGCTTAATTTTTGTACCATAAAATCTGATTCCGGCCACCTCCAGCTGCCCAATCACTACCTATCGTCGGCCACCACCTCAATGAATGTGGTGGTGGCGTTGGCCGGCTGGGGAGGCGCTCAGGTGGCCGGGAAATCATCCCCCATGTTGGCCCAAGACGGGCCAATCCCGGCCATTGGCTCCATGATGAAGACGGCGAGATGCTGTAAAATCTACTTTAAGATGCGTGCTTGCTGGTTATAATAACACTGATATACTATTCATTTATTTCATCCCTATCACACTAAGTTCATGAGTTAGAAATAATTATTAAAAATACTTTGGTACATATTTATAGTGGTTCCCCAAACTGGGTACATCCACTCTTCTACCACCCTGGTAGGAATCCACTAGTAGGTTTTTGATCAGGTGACTGCCACCACAAGATCTATTTCCAAGGAGATCTCACAACCTTTTGAGGTTTTGATTAGGTGCCTGATAATACGGTTTGCAGTCAATTTTATTAGGATATTTTCGGGGTTTTAAAGCAAATCATGTCTTGTAAAGTACTTATTTTGATTCCCCTTTGTATATATTTTTGTCGCTAATGCATTTTTTCTGCTTTTTGCAGGTTTTCACAGCTATCAGCCGAATTTTGCTGTGACACGTCCCAAGGTCACGCCCTACCCGGGCGTGTACCTAGGGCGTGTAACCCAGAGGAATGAAGCAATTGGTCCGAATCTACATTCCGTGGAAACTTAGTGTACACGCCCTCTATCACGCACGTGTCACATCCGACACGGGTGTGTTCTAGAGGCGTGTCCCCAGGTTCCGAGGAATCGCCGCAACGCGCTCGTTTTTCCCGCTCCATCGTCGCACCGAAAGTGTCACGCCCCAGGGTCACGCCTAACCCGGGTGTGACATATGAGCGTGTACTGCAGCAATTCTGCCCATCACCTCCAGCATTCAATTTCAGCTCAACAAAGTCACGCCGCAAAGAACACGCCCCAGGTACACGCCCTACCAGGGCGTGACTTATGGGCATGTACTTCAACCACTTCGTCAGAATTAAATTCCAGCCCGAAAAAGTCGCATCGAATGTGTCACGCCCCAGGGTCACGCCCGACCCGGGCGTGACAGGGGGGCGTGACCCGACCCGAAAAATTCTATAAATAGAGCCCAACTCTAAGGGTTCAGGGACACTTTTTGGATTGAGAGGGGAGGCTCTGTCCTTTGTATTTTTGAAATTTTTTTTAAGCATGTCTCTCCATTTTTAGTTCTTAGCTCTAGCTTTTTGCTTTCGTTGTATTAGTTCCTAGCTTCGTTCTGTAGTATAATGTTAATGATAGTGTAGTTTACCTTTTCATGCACTTGTAATCTCTGGTTTTCAAGTTGTAAGATCCCTGTTTCCATTAATAAAAAGTGTTGTTTTCTTTTTCGTTTCTACTCTGTTTTCATTATTCTTCTTCTACTCATCCCCCCTCTTCCACCTCACCATGATTAACTAATCCTCCATGTACTCGATCTTGATGATCCGAGGTTCGAGTGATTAGGTTATGATGCTTTGAATCTTACCTTTTCTTTTTAGGGTTTAGCTTTGAATTACTCTTGATTTATCACGGGTTGGAGGTATATCATCGATATATACTCTCCACCTTTGCTTTCATTCTGGTCTAGCCGAGAGGCCGAAAGTTTGAAATGAGCACTCAAGAGTAAAGGGAGTTGTTCGCTCCCCTCGAGAGAGGCAGACGTTCAAATCTCCCGGATTGGAGTAAAATCCAATAGCGGGGTTCACCGCGTAAAGCGAGTTTTAGGCCTCCGATTTAGGTGAGAGTCGGTCGGACCTTCCTAAACTCAGTTAGGCACGACCTTCGAGAGAAGCGTGTCAATATTCATGGAACCTCCACGGTCAAGGACCTTTACCCTAATTAGCTTAGGTTTATTTATCGTATTTTTCTAACCACTCTTGCCGATGTGATTTCTGATCGAGTGCATTTTCCCCTCATCGTTATTAAGCTTAAGTTTAATCGCTCTTTTAGCTCTCTTTATCTTTTCATGCAAGTAGCTCTCTTTCATTGCAAGTAGTTCTCTTCCTTTAGTACGTTTAGCTTTCTTCTAAAAAACTTTATTTTTCCGTCGATAAAATAATAGATTTCGTGTGAGTAAGCTTACTCAACTGTTCCCGGATTTTAATACGACACTTGTGTCCCCTAGCTGCATTTCGATAGGTATACTTGCCTTGTTGGATTGTTAGTTTGATTATTTTCTCCTTGCAGATATCTAAGAGACAATCAAGTTTTTGGCGCCGTTGCCGGGGAGGCAACGCTCGTTGATAAATTGAAAACACGAATATATTAATTTTATCACTTCTCTTTCTCACCCTCCTTCTTAAAATTTTTTCCGCCTACTCACTTGTGTTAAATGGCTGGATGTTCTTCAAGCAAGTGTGCGTATTTTTAATTTTTCCGCCTACTCACTTGAGTTAAATGGCAGGCTTTATTTCAGTAGAGTGTGCGTATTTTAAATTTTTCCGCTTACTCACTTGAGTTAAATGGCTGGATTTATTTCAGTAAAGTGTGTTTACTTTCTGTAGAGTGGGTGTGTTTTAATTTTCTGTCGAGTGCGTGAGTGTAGCTTTTATTTTCCGCCTACTCGCTCGGAGTTAAATGGCTGGATTATAATTACCGCCTACTTAATAGAAACCCACATCACAAATTTTTCTGCACCACCTAACTCTCTCGAAAAGGGCAAAGTCGCTCTAAATGCCACTATATTGTCTAGTACCTTGCGAACCCTTCACCGGGTAGCCCTTGGGAAGTTCGGGAGTTAAAACATAAAAAAATCTATTTCAAAAAAAAAATTTCGAACTTCATTAGCTCTTTTATTTTCTAGTCTTTCTTCTCCTCTCTTCTTCTAGTGTATGACCCGCGGAAGTCCGTCGGTTACTTTGGACCTGGACCACGAAATTGAGCGTACTCTTCGGAGAAGATCGTGATTTCAAGGCCCTACTACCCAAGTGCCGGTTGAGGATTCCGAGTCATTTTCTACCTTAAGAATGGCAGAACCCAACGTGGAGGAAGCCGTGCAAAGGCCTATGTCCTATTATACACGACCGAATCTCGACGGTATAGAATCTATTATAGTTCACCCTGCAATAAATAATAATAGTTTCGAACTGAAACCTAGCATAATTCAAATGGTGCAGCAGTATGTGCAATTTGACGGGCTTCAAGATGAAGACCCGAACGCACATATAGCCAGCTTTCTTGAGATTTGTGACACCTTCAAGATAAATGGTGTCACAAATGATGCTATTAGGCTAAGATTATTTCCTTTCTCTCTTAGAATTAAGGCTAAGCAGTGGCTAAACACCCTTCCTAAAAATAGCATAACTACTTGGACGCAATTAACTGAAAAATTTTGGCCAAGTATTTTCCGCCTGCTAAAACTGCAAAACTTAGGAATGATATTTCTGCCTTTGGACAAATAGACTATGAGACTCTTTACGAAACCTGGGAAAGATTTAAAGAATTATTAAGACGATGCCCACATCACGCTCTGCCTGTATGGTTGCAGATGCAGACGTTCTATAATGGGCTAAATCAAAGCACGAAGCAAATGATAGACGCAGCTTCTGGCGGTACTTTAAACCATAAGACCCCAGAAGCAGCTCTTGAGCTGTTTGAGGACATGGCCATGAACACTTACCAGTGGAATGTGCCTAGGTCCCGCCCAAACAAACCTGCAGGTCTCTTTGAAGTGGACAACGTCTCCCAAATCGCACTGCAAGTTGAAATATTAAGCAAAAAAATTACGGAGATGACTGCTGCCTCCGCCCCTCAGGTATGGGAATCTGCAACTCCTCCCGCCGAACATTTGGATTATGTAAATAATATGCCTAGAACTGCTTTTAATAATTTTTCTGCTGCAAATTATCATCCTCCTGGTTTTAATTTTCCGAATAGTTATAATCCTGCGTTAAGAAATAATCCGAATTTTTCGTGGAGCAATCCATCGAATGCTGTGCGCCCGCCACCGCAAAGTGATTTTTCTGCACCACCACCACCTCCTTAAAGTTTTCCAAAACCTCCAAATTTGGAGGAAATGTTTTCAAAATACATGAATGCTAATGACGCTACGATTAGAACCTTAACTGGAAGTGTTAAAAATTTAGAAAATCAGGTAGGACAGCTCGCTAAAATGATTTCTGAGCAACCCGTAGGGTCCCTTCCTTCCAATACCTAGCCCAACCCGAGAGAGCAAGCGAAAGCTATAACTCTTCGGAGTGGGAAGAAATTTCCCTGTACGATAAGTGAAGAGCCCGAGGCAATCTCCGCTTCCGCTTTAAAAAATCAAAGCTCTGTTCCCGTTTTAAAAATTCCACCCTCTGCCGAAGAAATTATCACTCCTATTTTAGAAAAAACAACTCACTCCACCACCCACCTTTAAAAATAATCCATCCCCGCCATACCCTTCCGAACTTAATAAACAACGACAGGATGATCAATACACCCGTTTTTTAGAAATGTTTAAACAAATCCACATAAATCTGCCTTTCCACGAAGCCATATCCCAGATGCCTAAGTACGCAAAATACCTTAAGGACCTCCTAACCAACAAGAAGAAGTTAGAGAACCTTTCTCATGTCACATTAAATGTCGAGTGCTTGGCGGTTTTGACAAACGGATTACCGAAGAAAATCAGTGACCAGGGTAGTTTCTCTATCCCGTGTGTCTTTGGTGATCTCTTTGTCAAACACGCTTTAGCCGACTTAGGTGCGAGTATTAATCTTATGCCCCTCTCATTGTTTAAAAAGTTAGGAATTGGTAGTCTCAACCCCACACGCATGAGTATCCAGCTCGCCGACAGATCAGTCAAATACCCGTTAGGAATAGTGGAGGACGTCCTAGTCAAAGTTGACAAGTTCATCTTCCCGGTGGACTTTGTCATTTTGGACATCGAAGAAGACGTCGAGGTTCCCCTGATCCTTGGCCGACCCTTCCTTGCCACCTCCCGAGCTATCATTGACGTAAGCAATGGTAAGCTCTTCCTTCGAGTGGGCGACGATGAGGTAACTTTCTCTATCACCCCCTCGATGAAGAACACACTAGATAATGATGACTCCTGTTTTTTCATGGATACCGTAAGTGAAGAATCCTTCTCTCACACCTCTGATTTTGAAGAAGAATTTTCCAATTTTTGTTCCTCTCCTACTCCTCCAACTGAATCTCTACACCTAAGTGAAGAATCCTCCACTCGCCTTTCTGATTTTGAAAAAGAATTTTTTGATTTCTGTTCCTCTTCTACTTTTCCAACTGAATAGCTGCACGAAGCCGCTAGCAACACCCCTTTTAATTTTACATATAAAAAGTGTACGAGGACATAGTTTTTGAAAAAGAACAAATTTCCAAAACCTCGTATGATGACCCCCCTACCTTGGAACTGAAAGAACTACCAGAGCACCTTCGATACGCTTTCTTAGAAAAGGACTCCAAGCTGCCTGTCATAATTTCGGCCTACCTCACGGATGCACAAAAGGATAAACTTCTTTCAATTTTACAAAAGCTTCGCCAAGATATTGCTTGGCAGATATCTGATATCAAGGGCATAAGCCCATCTTTCTGCACTCATAAAATCTTAATGGAAGATAATTCACGTAACTCTATACAACCTCAATGCTGTATAAACCCAAACATGAAAGACGTAGTTAAGGGTGAGGTTATGAAATTGTTAGACGCAGGAATTATCTATCCTATATCCGACAGTAAGTGGGTTAGCCCAGTACAGGTAGTACCAAAGAAGGGAGGGATAACGGTAGTAAGTAATGAAAATAATGAATTAATCCCGACTAGGACGGTAACCGGATGGCGAATGTGTATAGATTACCGTAAGTTGAATGACGCCACCCGCAAGGATCACTTCCCCTTGCCGTTCATTGATCAGATTTTAGAACGACTTTCCAGACATAGCTTTTATTGTTTTCTCGATGGCCTCTCGGGGTATCTTCAAATCCCCATCTCCCCCGAGGACCAGGAGAAAACTACGTTTACTTGTCCCTTCGGCACCATCGCCTACCGAAGAATGCCGTTTGGATTGTGCAATGCGTCGGATACATTCCAACGATGTATGCTCGCCATCTTTGACAAGTACGTAGAAAGCATTATGGAAGTTTTCATGGATGATTTCTCCGGGTTCGGGAATTCCTTCGATAGTTGCTTAGAGAACCTTGAAAAAGTCTTAGAGCGATGCGAAGATACTAACCTCGCCTTAAATTGGGAAAATGTCATTTTATGGTGAGGGATGGGTTAGTTTTGGTACATAAAATTTCTGAAAGGGGTATTGAAGTAGACGTTGCAAAAATAGAAGTTATCGAGAAGCTGCCGCCACCTACGAACATAAAAGCTATAAGAAGTTTCATGGGTCATGCGGGTTTCTACCGCCGCTTCATAAAGGACTTTTCCAAAATCACCAATCCCCTTACCCATCTCTTAGAAAAAGACGCCCCATTCATCTTTGATGACCTCTGTATAGCTGCCTTCAATTTAATAAAATAAAAATTAGTTAATGCCCCAATCATGATAGCTCCGGTGTGGGATCTTCCATTTGAGATAATGTGTGATGCGAGTAGTTATGCGGTGGGAGCCGTACTAGGTCAACGTATTTCCAAAAACTTCCACCCCATTTATTACGCTAGTAAAACAATCACATCTGCATAGGGAAATTATACCACAACCGAGAAGAAGCTCTTAGCTGTAGTATTCGCTTTTGACAAATTTCACCCTTATATTACTCTTTCGAAAATTATTGTTTTTACGGACCACTCGGCCCTCAAATATCTTCTCTCTAAAATGGATGCCAAGCCTCGCTTGATTCGCTGGGTCTTACTCCTCCAGGAGTTTGACTTAGATATCCGTGATAAGCGAGGTGCCGAGAACTTGGCCGCCGACCACCTTTCGCGCCTAGACAACCCGTTTATAGAACAATTAGATGAAAATTCTTTTCATTACTATTTCCCTGATGAGAAGCTGTTCATAATTAACACATCTACTTCTCCTTGGTTTGCCCGCATCGCCAACTATCTAGTGGCCCGTGTGCTCCCAAAAGAGTTTTCATCTCAGCAAAAGAAGAAATTCTTTTCTGAGCTGAAAAACTATTTTTGGGAGGACCCGCATATTTTTAGAATTTGTGCCGACCAAATGAGCAGGAGGTGTGTTTCTTTTGATGAAGGATTAGATATTATTAAACATTTGCATGAATGACCGACAGGTGGGCACTATCAAGCTGCTCGCACCGCTCACAAAGTGTTAAGCGCGGGTTTTTACTGGCCCACCCTGTTTAAAGACGCGCATGCCTTTGTGAGTAGGTGTGATAGTTGCCAACGGTCGGGGAATATTTCGAATAAAAATGAAATGCCACAAAATTATTTCCTAGAGTGCGAAGTTTTCGACCTCTGGGGGATTGATTTTGTCGGCCCTTTTCCTTTTAGCTTCGGGAATAAGTACATTTTAGTTGCCGTTGATTATGTTTCGCGTTGGGCCGAAGCCCAAGCTCTTCCTACGAATGACGCCCGAGTCGTAGTTAATTTCCTAAAAAAATTATTTTCTCATTTCGGTACGCCGCGCGCTATCGTTAGTGATAGGGGTTCCCATTTTTGTAACGCACAATTTTCAAAAATCGTAACTAAATATGGCGTTACTCATAAGCTTTCCACTGCCTACCACCCCCAAACTAACGGACAAGTCAAAGTAGTCAATAGAGAAATAAAAAGAATTTTAGAAAAGACTGTTTCAACATCTAGAAAAGACTGGTCAGCCAAATTAGACGATGCTCTATGGGCCTACCGAACAATGTACAAAACCGCCCGCGGATGTACGCCATATCGGTTGGTTTACGGAAAATCGTGTCATTTACCCGTAGAGTTAGAGCACCGCGCCTTTTGGGCCTTACGATTTTTAAACTTCGATCCCCACTCTGTCGGCGATTTTAGAAAATTTCAACTTAACGAACTCGACGAGTGGCTCTCTTACGCATATGAAAATAACAGACTTTATAAAGAGTGGACGAAGCGTTTACATGATCGACATCTTAGGCACCCAAAAATCTTTAAGCCGGGCGACCAAGTGCTTCTTTATAATTCTCGTTTACGTTTATTCCCGGGTAAATTAAAATCACGTTGGTCGGGGCCTTTTACTATTTTAGAAGTCTTTTCTTATGGTACTGTTTTAATTTCCCACCCTGATAAGGGTACTTTCAAGGTGAATGGTCAGCGTATTAAACTGTATTTCTGTTATGATGTCAGTCTCAACCCAGTTAACTCTATCTCTCCGGTCCTGACATTTGATTAATCTGAACTTTATTTTTTTTAAAACTTTGAACCTTATTCGAACTTTATTTTTAAACAATATTTGGGACAATCTTATTTTGATGCGTTGAGCTCAAACGACGCTTTAAACAAAGGGCGCTCTTGGGAGGCAAGCCAAGTTATCTTTTTTTGTTTTCTTTATTTCACAATTTTTGCCCCGACCGTCTCCGGCAAGCTGAAACTTCTCCGATCGCCTGCTCCACCGGTTCTGATTCCATGACAAAGTCCACCAGACGACGTTTCCTGAAGATCCACAGCACACGCATGGAGGAGCGGCATCACTCAGCTTTACCTGCCACATAAAACCGGGGAAGTACCTGTTTTTCAATTCTGTCTTTCATTTCTGTACTTTACTTTTCTCTCGTTCTCCGACCTCCTTCTCCATTGAGGACAATGTAGATTTTAAGCTTGGGGGATGAGTTCCTCCTTTTTGCTTTTTGTAAATATCCAAAAAAATCCAAAAATTCAAAAAATATATATATCTATAGCTGCATTTTGGTATTTCAATAAGTACCCCATGTTTATGTTTTGTTTTTCTCAAACTTCTTTATAAACAACGTAGTTAATTATAATTTTTCTAATCATTTTTTTTAATCATATTTCACAAGTAAAATGTTGGCCATGCTGTGTTTCTAATTCACGGTAGCATGTTAAGGTAAAATATTTCTCTAAAACATGCATTTCTATTATGGTTTTCCGTTCTTTATTTTCTTTACTTTCTCTAAAAATTTATCATCCACTATTTTCCTTTTCGTCTTTAGATAATTTTTGTAAGAACAAATTTTGAATAACGTAGTAGATATGAACGATCCAAGTCACATATTATTTTTATTTTCAAGATAATTTCATCAATCTTCTTTTATTATCTCGAACTTACTTTTTGAAATTTATCGACTCTATGTTTTAAATAAATTTAAAAAAACGTGAAAATGATTTAGGCCATTTTTGTTTACCTTTGAGCTTTCCTGCCAACCTAAAATCTTTTACCACTAGTTAGCCGCTTTTAAGCCTTTTTTTCCAAATTCATTTGATAACTCCACACAGCATTTCATTTTCACCAAAGCCCAAATTCCTACCTATCTAATCACGCTAATTTTTTTGATAGGAAATTTCGTGTTATCTTTGGAGAAATTGTTGAAAAAAGTGTACTCAAAAGCAATGTATTGAAAAAAAGAGAAAAAATGAATGAAAATAATAATAAAAAAAGAGATAAATAATCATAAAGAAAAAAAATAAATTTATTTATACATATTTTGTTTAAAATAAATTTATTTTTTTGAAACTCGTTGTTTTGGTTTAGTGTGATTTTTAAGCCTCCATATTTATATTTGAATTCCACTCCTATTCATATTCCTAAACCAAACGTTTCGGTCCTATTAAGTCCTTTTGATTCACGCTCTTTTTTTAATTTTATTTAACAACTAAGAAAAGAAGAAAAGTAAATCAGTTTTTGTTTTGTATTTAAACTTAGATTTTTGTTATTTAATTGATATAATTATAATGCGTTGTTTGGATCTAGTAATAACTCAATACGTTCTTTTCATTTTCATTGCCTTGCTCAAATCTATTTAAAGAATTTCGTCAAAATTCTGGATGATTTATTTTTATTAAGTAAAGTTTATAAAAGTTAAACCATACCAAAATAATTGTTTTAGATTTACGTTTTACATTCTCCCTACCTAGAATTTCGCATAGTACTTGTGTAAGTATGATTAAAACTTTTTGAATTAGTCACTTTTATGATTAGCTAGTCTTTATATCTTTGCTTGGGGACAAGCAAAACTTAAGCTTGGGGGAATTTGATAATACGGTTTGCAGTCAATTTTATTAGGATAATACGATTTTAAAGCAAATCATGTCTTGTAAAGTACTTATTTTGATTCCCCTTTGTATATATTTTTGTCGCTAATGCATTTTTTCTGCTTTTTGCAGGTTTTCACGGCTTTCAGCCGAATTTTGCTGTGACACGCCCCAAGGTCATGCCCTACCCGGGCGTGTACCTAGGGCGTGTAACCCAGAGGAATGAAGCAATTGGTCCGAATCTGCATTCCATGGAAACTTAGTGTACACTCCCTCTGTCACGCCCGGGTCACATCCGATACGGGCGTGTTCTAGAGGCGTGTCCCCAGGTTCCGAGGAATCGCCGCAATGCACTCGTTTTTCCCACTACACCGTCGCACCAAAAGTGTCACGCCCCAGGGTCACGCTTGACCCGGGCGTGACATATGGGCGTGTACTGCAGCAATTCCGCCGGTCACCTCCAGCATTCAATTTCAGCTCAACAAAGTCACGCCACAAAGAACACGCCCCAGGTACACGCCCTTCCAGGGCGTGACTTGTGGGCGTGTACTTCAACCACTTCGTCAGAATTAAATTCCAGCCCGAAAAAGTCGCACTGAATGTGTCATGCCCCAGGGTCACGCCCGACCCGGGCGTGACAGGGGGGCGTGACCCGACCCGAAAAATTCTATAAATAGACCCCAACTCTAAGGTTTTAGGGACACTTTTTCGATTGAGAGGGGAGGTTCTGTCATTTGTATTTTTGAATTTTTTTAAGCATGTCTCTCCATTTTTAGTTCTTAGCTCTAGCTTTATGCTTTCCCTGTATTAGTTCCTAGCTTCATTCTGTAGTATAATGTTAATTATAGTGTAGTTTACCTTTCCATGCACTTGTAATCTCTGGTTTTCAAGCTGTAAGATCCCTGTTTCCTTTAATAAAAAGTGTTGTTTTCTTTTTCGTTTCTACTCTATTTTCATTATTCTCCTTCTACTCATCCCCCCTCTTCCACCTCACCATGATTAACTAATCCTCCATGTACTCGATCTTGATGATCCGAGGTTCGAGTGATTAGGTTATGATGCTTTGAATCTTACCTTTTCGTTTTAGGGTTTTTCTTTGAATTACTCTTGATTTATCACGGGTTGGAGGTATATCATCGATATATACTCTCCACCTTTGCTTTCATTCTGGGCTAGCTGAGAGGCCGAAAGTTTGAAATGAGCACTCAAGAGTAAAGGGAGTTGTTCGCACCCCTCGAGAGAGGCAAACGTTCAAATCTCCCGGATTGGAGTAAAATCCAATAGCGTGGTTCACCGCGTAAAGAGATTTTTAGGCCTCCGATTTAGGCGAGAGTCGGTCGGACCTTCCTAAACACAGTTAGGCACGGCCTTCGAGAGAAGCGTGCCAATATTCATGGAACCTCCATGGTCAAGGACCTTTACCCTAATTAGCTTAGGTTTATTTATCGTATTTTTCTAACCACTCTTGCCGAGGTGATTTCTGATCGAGTGCATTTTACCTTCATCATTATTAAGTTTAAGTTTAATCGCTCTTTTAGCTCTCTTTATCTTTTCATGCAAGTAGCTCTCTTTCATTGCAAGTAGTTCTCTTCTTTTAGTATGTTTAGCTTTCTTCTAAAAAAACCTTATTTTTCCGTCGATAAAATAATAGATTTCGTGTGAGTAAGCATACTCAACTATTCCCGGATTTTAATACGACACTTGTGTCCCCTAGCTGCATTTCGATAGGTATACTTGCCTTGTTGGATTGTTAGTTTGGTTATTTTCTCCTTGTAGATATCTAAGAGACAATCAGTGCCCAAAAATGAAGAATAAACTTTTGAAGGGAGTTAATAAACCATTTATACAGGAGGTGAGAGAGGTGATGGTGATTTTGCTTTGTCTATTCAACAGAGAAGACTAGTGGATTATTGTTGTCAAGATTCCTTCTGAAATCATATGGTGCCTTGCTCAGGGTGTAGGTCTTCAGCCTTGTCTTGAAATGATGTCCAAGAACTTTTTGAATGATTGAAGGTTGTTTTCCTTGTATGTTCCTAGAGAAGAAGTTGAAGAAGACTCTTGATTTTTCTTTGTTGTTCTTTTTCAGACTTCAAAAAGAGCAAGGGGAAAATAGGTTGTTTTCTGCACAGAGAAGAGTTCTGAATATTTCTGTATTCTCTGTCAGTTCTTGTGTATTGCTTTCTTATCTATCTGAAAAAAGAAATTTCTTTTTATATTTTTGCTGTCGAGTTGTCCTTTGAATTTTGAATTCCATGCATTGATTCCTGATTGCCTGGAGAATGAATGCGTCTGGAGAATATGTCTTTAATGAGTTTCCCCAACTATCCCAATAAATTAAGTAAGTAATTAACCCTGATGAACACCATAATTAATGTTGCCAATAACGACTATATTCATGGGAATATAAGCAATAATTACTCAGAGAATTACTGCTAAATAATATAGCAAACGAAGACAGAAATAAGGAAAAACTCTAAGTCTGGCACTGGACAGAAATCGTCGAGCTCTAAATAGATTTCGTCGACCGGAGATCCAAGTTCGTCGAGTTGAGAAATCATGTTCGTCGACCTACGCTCATCAAACTGCATTCTGGAGATATCTTGCCAATTCTGCGGTCCAAGTTTGTAGAGCTAAGATTCTGTCTTTGTCGAGTTGAGTTCAGCAAAATAATCTGGAAAGAATCTGTGGAAGCTGAACTCCAGATATCATCGATCTGAGCTTGAATATCGTCGAGCTCAACTCAGAGAATTGACACTGAGTTCGTCGATCTGCGATCGACAATCGTCGAGCTTAGTTCGAAGAATTTCGAACTGATAATTTTAAGTCTGAATTCTTCTAAGTCTTGAGTCTCCTGAAGTCTTCTGTTGGATGGTCCATGAAGGTTGACCCTAATTACTCGCCTAAACTCTAGGACTCCAAGACTTGACCCTGGCTATACAATGTGGGTCAAAACTCATCCTAATTAGTGAACCTAGCCCAAATCCAACTAGGGATCCAACAATCTCCCCCTATTTGGGTGAGGTCACCAATATAAACAAAAGAAAATAATCACAAAGCAAAAGATAAATATATCTGGCAGAAAATTAAAACATTCAGCAGATATATACATAACAGGAGCTTTGTGACAATTAAAACAAATAAAGTTCAGAAATATAAAAACTAAACAAAATATTCATTTGTTCTTCTTGGGCTTTTCTTTATCAGCTTTGTGAGAACCTTCAGAGGGCTGTCTGAATTTGATTTCTCTGTTGGGATTTGCAGCTTCTCTTTTAGACAATTTCTTGTCTGCTGCTCTAATAATATTAAGAGAAGTTGTTATTGGAACTACAGCCTTTCGATGCAGATTCATATAAGCATCTACATTAAAGAATTTGTTAGCTCTATCATACCTTTTAAATTCTTCTTTTCTGTAAGATGACATTGTAGAGTACTGAGAAGGATCTCCGCCTTCAGCATTAGATTTGTTAATCATGGAGAGTCCAACCAGTTCTTGAAATCTGGTCATTCTAGCAGTTTTTTCTTGTTCAGGATCCACAAAAGGGATTGAAGGAGATTCTGTCCTTTTTGGACTATTATCCTTTTCAGATTTATCAATTTCAGATACTGTCTGTTACATTACTTGCTTCTGATGTTGTTGTTGAATTCTGCTACTGCTTGATGAGTGTCTCTGCTAACTGCTTGCTTGAGATCTTGAAGATCTGCCTTGTTGTCTTTGGTAAGTTTGAGTGAAGGAGGTAGATCTCTGAGAAATATTTCTTGAAGCACCAACAGCTCGAGGAGGAGGAGGAGGACCTCTCCAATTCCTTTGAGAAGGAGGAGGAGGAGAGTACCTTCTGCTTTTCTTCCTAACTTTCTGCTCATTTTTGGATAGCCACATCCATGAAGGCATCTCTCGGTAAGGAGTGATCTTATAAAGAATGTAGTAGGGAGTGTCTTCATTAGGATTTGGCTTTGGAATAGTTTTAGCATGAGCTTTTCTCTTCTTAGCAACTTTCTTCTTTATTTTTGAGTCATCAGACTCATCAGAGTCTTCATCATCATTATCATCATCAGATGATCCTTGAGGATTGTCATATAAAGAATCAATTGCCTTCAGAATATCTTTGGAAATCTGTTTCTCGACCTGAGGTTGTACTGGAAGTTCTGCAACTTCTGGTGGAGCAAAAATGGTTTCAGAAACTGATTTATTCTCTTCTTCTATATCAGCAAGAGTAATATCATCCAGATTGGGTAGAGGACTATCATCCATTTTATAGGTAGGAGGGAGATGGCCTTGGGAGGAGAAATAGACTTAGAGGCAGATATTGTTGGAGGCTCTGCTACTGCAACACTTACCTTACATTGCTTAGCAACTGCAAGGCTTATTGGAGCAGTATAAGGTACAATGGCTCTTGATAGCTGTTCCTCAAAACTAGGTAAAATATTGTTGTAAACAAAACTGAAGGGATCTAGTAAAGAATCTGGATTAACTATGAGATTTATAATGTAATCTGAAAGTGCAACTAGATCTGATATACTCTAGAGGGGGTGAATAGAGTATATGGTGCTTTAAAAACTTTTACAAACTTTTACAACAATTGTTGTAATCTGTGTGAGCAGGGAAGCAGAAATAAATCTAATCACAGCACTAAGCTAAGCAAAAACTAAGCACAAAAAAATTAAGGCCAGAAACAAAAATGAAAGCAAGCAGAACCAGAAGACACAAGGAAATATAGTGGTTCCCCAAACTTGGGTACATCCACTCTTCTACCACCCTAGGTAGGAATCCACTGCAGGATGAGTTTATCAGGTGTCCTGGGCACCAATGAGCTTTTGATAAGGTGCTCAAAAACCAAAGCAGATTTTTTGATCAGGTGTCTTGCCACCAATGAGCTTTTGACAAGCTACTCAAAAACCAAGCTCAAACTTTTGAAGGGAGTTTAAGAAACCCTTTACAGAGTGGGGGTGAGAGAGTGATGGAAGTCTTCTCTTTCTCAAACAACTGAGAAGACTATGTGGATTGATGTCAAAGCTCCCCCTGAATCCTTAAAATCTTCAGGAAGAAAAGCTTTGCTGAGGGTGATAGGCCTTCAAAGATTGAACTCCAACAATGGATGATTTCAGTAATAGCTGAAATGTTGAGTGTCTGGAGTCTTGAAATATGTTGGCCTTGAACACTTTGAAAACTAAAGAGATCTGAAGATTTGAGAAAGCTTGATCTCCTTGGATGAGTGTTCTGCAGAATTCTTTGTGACAGAAGATTTTTGAATGTATCTCTATAATCTGTATTGTGTGTGCTCTATTGAGAGATTCAAAAACATTCTATCTTTTATTCTCTGGTCCAGAATAGAATATCATTCTCTATCAAGTATAGCCGTTGGCCTGCATTAATTGCATCCTTAATTGCATAATCTCTTCTGGAGGAAAGTCCACAGAATTATTCCTTGAAAAATCCCTTGAAACTTGGTCCAGAATTGAATGAAAACGGCTAGCAAATCTCTGAATTAATTGCAGAATAACTCCTAACTGATTTTGAATTTGAATTTTGGAAGATATCTGAAATCGTCGAACTGAGCTCTGCTATCGTCGAGCTGAGCTAAGCGATCAGGAAATCTTAAGCAGCAAAATATCGTCGATCTGAGCTCAAAGATCGTCGAACGGAGCTCAGAGATAAACATCCAAAGCATAGTCAAAATCGTCGACCTGAGCTCACCGATCGTCGAATGGAGTTCGACGATATTATGAAGTTGAGCTCAGCGATCGTCGAATGGAGTTCGACGATCTGTCGATGTTGAGCTAGACGATCGTCGACCGGAGTTCGACGAATCATCGTGTTGAGCTCGACGATCAGACTTAGTCTCCAGACTGAGAATCCTGGTCTTCAGGGCAGCTTCCAAACTTAGACTTCTAACCCTTAGACTCAATTCTAATTGACCTATTAAGCTATACAGAAGGTCAAGCAAAGATTCCTAGAGACATAGTGATCCTGACCCAAATTAGTAATAGGGTGTTCCAACAATCTCCCCCTATTTGGGTTAGGATTACTATTTACAGACTTTGGAAAATTTAAATAACAACACACAATCATCAAAACATAAAAAAAACAGCTAGACATGCAGAAACATCACAGAGATATTTATATAGCATCCAGATAATCAGAAATTCCAGAAATTGTCACCTTACAATATCACTTCTTCTCTTTGCCTTTAACCATTTTAATTTCTCTGTTAGGATTTAGGGCTTCCTTGTTGGACCTGGTGTCATCTGCTGCACCCAAATATGTTTGCTTTGTAGGCCTGGGAACCACAGCTGCAGGATGTAATTCCATGTATCTGTCAGCATCAAAGAATTTACTGGAAGCATATCTCTCTAATTCTTTCTGTCTTTGCTCAGACTTTGTAGAAATGTTGGAAGAATCTAAACCTTGATCTCTGGCCTTTTTAATCTGGTCCAGTGCAGCTAATTCCTTTAACCTGGCAGTCCAAGCAGCTGGGTTATTTTCATGGTCCTCAAAAGGTACAGGTGGCTCATACATGTTGGAAGGATTGTCTTGAGGAGGCCTAGCAGACACAGTCTCTTTCAGCTTATAAGGGAAAGGACCTGATGATGTATCAGATGAGATATGTCCTCCCCTAGAATATGGGTGCTACCTGGAGTACCCTTTGGAATATACTTGAATATCTCTCTGATTACCTCTATATCCTCCTCTCCTAGAATATGAACCCCTGGATTGGCTTTCCCTTTGATAGGATCTGGCATGAGGTTGATAGGGAGCCTGGCTTCTGGCTGGGGGTTGACTTGCAGAGCTTCCACCTACACCTGCATCAGGAGGAGGTGGTGGAGGAGGATGAGAGTGCTGGAATGGGGATGAACCCTTCTCATATTTTCTCTTTTTCTTCATGGCTTTCAGGTGGTTCTTAGAATACTGCATCCAGTGTTCATTGATTAGGCAATTATGAAGGATATAATATGGAATGTCATTATTATCTTTAACTTTAGCAGGAGGAACCCTTTTCATAGCCTTGCTCCTTGCCTTCCTTTTCCTGGCAATGGTAGCAGATGAATCATCAGAGTCTGTTTAAAATTCATCAGATTCAGAACTCTGGTCATCATATAGAGCATCTATTTTCTTCATCAAATCTTTCTTTAGCTGAATAGATGCAGATGAGGCAGAAGCTGAAACAGCAGCAGCAGTAGGGGTTGAGATGGTAACAGCAGGGACAACAGCAAATGGAGAAGGTGCAACAACAGCATCAGCAGGCTCTGGACAGGTGACAACAGCAGCAACTTCACTAACAACAATAGTAGCAGCAGAAACATCATCAAAATCTGCAGCAGGCTCAATTTCAGTGGCCTCTGACATCAGAATGTCCTTGGATATTGGCTCGTCAGAAGCAGCAGAAACTTCAGCATCAGTGGCATCAACAATCCTTTCTTCAGAGGAGGCATCAGCAGCAATATTGTCAGTAGCAGCAATTACTGAATGTACAAAAGAGGTGATAATGCTAGGGTCACAGCAAGAGAAAGGCATAAGGGCCTTGGATAAGTCTTCTGGGGGCTGGACATCATTACCCTCTGGCAAACAGCTGAAGAAGGCAGAATCAAAAGCAGATAGCAGAGACCTGAGGTCTATTGCAAGAACTGCAGTAGGAGGCACAGCAGCAGCAGCAAGAGAAGTAGAACTAACAGCAACAGCAGACAGAGGGCTTACAGCATCAGCAGCAGCATCATGAAGATTCTCTTCATATGGCATCTCCCCCTGCCTAGATGCAGATACATCTGGATCAAGGCACACTGCTGTAGGTGCTGCCTAAGGGAAGAGGGAGGAGAGCCTGGCAGAGAGAGCTGCCACTGACAGGTGTAGAGGAGCCAAGGAGGTCTCCAATAGTAGAGTTAGCCTGGGGGCAAGTAACTCATACAACCTGTCAGCTAGGGCTGAGAGGTTTACTTGCTCAACAGCTGGAGCAGAGGTAGATGGAATGGAAGCAGCTAGGGATGCTGGAAGGGAAGGGCTGGAGAATGTTGGTATGGATGGCTGAGGTGTTGGTAGGGTGGATATGGAGGACAGGGGAATGGAGATGGATGGGGTGAATGTTGGTTGATCTATGATGTGGTGTAGGAGATCCTGGAAAGAAGTGGAGGAGAAGGGTAACTCAGGAGGAGAGGATGGGGAATCATCCATAAAGGAGTCACCCAGTAGGGTGAAGGATGGAATAGAGGGTGAGGAGGTGATATCTGGTGGAGGGTAGGAGAATAGTGGGTGGAATTGGTCTTCTGGTGGAGGTGGAATGGGTTCTGGAGAGGGAGTTGATGTTGGAGATGGGCTAGATATGGTGATGGTGGAGGGAGCTGGAATGGTGGATGGTAGAGGAAGGGATGGAAGTGGAGGAGGAGGAGAGGCAGCAACAGCAGTCAGGTCATCTGCAGGGGCAGAGACCTGTGGAGGAGTGACTCTTGGAGTCCTTGTGCCTGAAGGGACACTGGAGGAGGGCCTGCTAGGCTTGCTGATTTGCCTGTCCCACTTGCCAAAGAGGGCACAGGTTAGTCTCTTGGAGGCATTGATATGAACTCCAGAGGAGACCAGCAAGGCAGGGCACCTGGTCTGCAGAAAAACTCCAATAATTCTCCCAAAATTAACAAAACTTTTGTTTATTTTCTTTTTGATGAGGTCAAAGAAAACCTCTCCCCAGTTCAGATTTTTCTTATCCACAAGAGATCCCATGAGACAGAGCTGATGTCTGGATATTGTATCATGGGCTGAGTGCTTTGCCAGGAGCACTTTTCCCACCATATCTGCCATGAACCTATATTCAACAGACAGATTCCTCTTGAAGAGCTTGCTAGGGTTTCCCTCTGGATGACCCATCCTGGCAAGCAGGTCAGAATACTCTTCTCCAAATAATTCAGCAGATTCTTCTCCATTTCTCAATCCAAAAACTTCTGATAAAATTGTGGGGGTCAAGGGTACCTGAGTTCCAGCTATTGACCCAACTATGGTGTTGTTATCTTGATTATGGGCAGTATAAACCCACTCATTGATTTCATCAGAAGCCAACTTGATCCTGGTGGTCATTAATGCTGTCAGATTCTGGTCCTTGAACAAACCCAATATGTCTTGAAAAATCTGATCAGTGGTGCTGAAAGATTCTATATCAATATCAAAACCTGCATCAAACTTCATTGCAGCTAGGTCAGCAACTGACACATCCATTGTACCTGCAAAAACTCAACAAACAAAACGACCAAGCGTAGAACTATTTGGAGGGAAAGAAAATTCTTGCAGAGAAATCGAAAGCGCAAATGAGAACGACGGCGAAAAATGAGTTTTATATTAGGGTTCGACGCAGAATTGGAATGATCGTTGAACTCAGTTCGACGATCGAGGCTTCTAAAGGAATCTGAAGAGACTTCAACATCGTCGATCTCCGTTCGACAATCTTGGAGAGCGTCGAGCTCCGTTCGACGGTCGTTCAGTGAACATAATCGTCGAGCGCCGTTCGATGATCGTTGACCGGAGAAGATAGTTCATACTATTTGAGAGGCGCTGAACTCAGTTCGACGATTTTGGAAATCGTCGATCTCCGTTCGACGATCTTGGGGCAAATTGTCGAGCGCAGTTCAGAGATCAGAAAAATTCTAGACACTAAGAAAAAAATCAGAATGTTTGCCTAGTATTGGTCAATTTTTAAGCTTTCAAAATCTTGGATATTATTTAAGACTTCCTCCATCTAACATTCCTAACTGATTTAGGAAGAAGGTGTGTTTCTTTTCATCCAAAGGCTTTGTGAAAATATCTCACCTTTGTAAATCAGATGGGATATATTGTAATTCAATTTTATTTTTTTCAACATTATCACTTAAGAAATGATGCCTAATCTCTATGTGTTTTGTCCTACTATGGAGGACTGGATTTTGAGCTATGGAAATAGCACTTGTATTGTCACAAAAGATTTTAGACTTCTCTAAGTTGTAACCATAGTCTAGGAGTTGGTTTTGAATCCACAAGATTTGTGAACAACTGCCTGCAGCCATATATTCAGCTTCAGCAGTTGAAGTTGACACAGATGTTTGTTTCTTACAAAACCAAGAGACAAGTCTGTCACCAAGGAACTGACAAGTTCCACTGGTGCTTTTCCTGTCAATTCTGCATCCAGCATAATCAGCATCAGAGAATCCAGTTAACTCAAATGCTGAATCTTTTGGATACCAGAGACCTAGATTTGGACAACTTTTAACATACCTGAGAATCCTCTTTACTAAAGTTAGGTGTGACTCTCTAGGGCTTACTTGGAACCTAGCACATATACATATAGCAAACATGATATCTGGTCTACTAGCTGTAAGATACAGTAAAGAGCCAATCATTACTCTATATGTTGTCTGATCAACAGGTTTCCCATGTTCATCAGCATCTAATACAGCATTGGTAGGCATGGGTGTTTTCATACAAGATGCCTCAGACATACCAAATTTCTTAACCAATTCATTTGCATATTTGGTTTGAGAAATAAAGATGCCTTCAGCATGTTGCTTGACTTGCAATCCTAGGAAGAAGGATAGCTCACCCATGCTACTCATCTCAAATTTAGAATGCATCAGGTTAGAAAACCTTCTGCTCAATTTTGAGTCAGTAGAACCAAAAATAATATCGTCTACATAAATCTGTACTAACAGGGTATGAGACTTATGGGTTCTAATAAAAAGAGTTTGGTCTACTCTACCCCTTATAAAACCATTTTCCAAAAGAAAGCATGCTAGGGTCTCATACCATGCTCTAGGAGCTTGCTTGAGACCATATAATGCTTTGTTCAGTCTAAAAACATAATCAGGATAAGTTGGAGAGATAAAACCTGGAGGTTATCTGACATAGACTTCCTCTTTGATGTCTCCATTCAAGAAAGCACTTTTGACATCCATCTGATATACTTTGAAGCCTTTGTGAGCTGCATAAGCTCGAAATATTCTGATGGCTTCTAGTCTGGCAACTAGTGCAAAGGTCTGGTCGTAGTCAATTCCTTCTTCTTGAGAGTATCCCTGAGCAACTAGCCTTGCTTTGTTCCTTATAATTACTCCTTGATCATCCAGTTTGTTTCTGAAAACCCATTTTGTTCCAACAATGGAATGATCCTTAGGCTTTGGCACTAGTTCTCATACTTTGTTCCTCTCAAATTGATGCAACTCCTCTTGCATTGCAATGATCCAGTATGGATCTTGCTCTGCATCTTGAATGGACTGAGGTTCAATTTGAGATAGGAAGCAGGTGTGCAACATGTTTTGGTTGACCTGATTTCTGGTTTGCACACCAGCTGAGATTTCTCCAATTATTTGGGAAATTGGATGGTCTCTTGATGTTACTAAATCAATAGGGGGTGTTGATTGTTCACCAACCTGTGTTGTTATTTCCTCTTGTGGTACAACAACTGGCTCTTCAAGTTGTGCTTCAATATGTTGAGCATTCCCTTCATCTTAACTGCTTTCATCCTCTTGAGTAACCTGTAACCTGTTCAAGTCTTCAACTAGAGAATGTTCCTGCAAAGGTTCTATGGTAGAAGAAATCTTCTCCTTGAAAGACATGTTAGATTCATCAAAAGAAATGTGAACAAATTCCTCAATTTTCAAAGATGATTTATTATAGACCCTATAGGCCTTGCTGATCATGGAGTATCCCAGAACACTCCTTCATCAGCTTTGGCTTGAAATTTTGCTAGATATTTCTTGTTATTATTGTGAATGTAGCAAATATAACCAAAGACTCTAAAATAGTCAACTTTAGGTTTCTTCCCTTTGAGAATTCATAGGGAGTCTTTCCCTTTAGTTTATGTATCAGGCTTCTGTTCAGCACATAGTTGGAGGTGTTCACTGCCTCTGCCCAAAAGGATAGAGGTAGATGAGCATCTGACAATAATGTGGTGGCAGATTCAATAAGGGTTCTATTTTTCCTTTCAGCTACCCCATTTTATTGAGGAGTTCTAGAAGCTGAGAAAGTATGCCTGATCCCTTCACTCTGACAGAACTCTTGCATAAGAAGAGAATCAAACTCTGTCCCATGATCACTTCTGATCATTGCAATGTGAGTATTGAACTCAATCTGTATACATTTGAGAAACTCTGTCAGACACTTAAAGTTATCAGACTTCTTCCTTAGAAAGAACACCCAAGTGAATCTAGAGAAGTCATCTACAATTACTAAAGTGTAGGATTTCCCTCCTAGGCTTTGTACTGTGATGGGTCCAAAAAGATCCATGTGTAACATATACAATATCCTAGGTGAATCATTCTTATTAAGTGACTTAAAGCTGTTTTTAGTTTGCTTACCTAATTGACAAGCCCTGCAGAGTCCTTCCTTCTTGTAGGGGCCAGAAGGTAGTCCTCTAACAAGGTTGTCCTTGGATAGCCTAGCAATAGTTCTAAGGTTTAGGTGTCCTAATCTCTTATTCCATAAAACATTTGGTCTACAGACAGAGTTAAACATGCAAATATCTACATCAGTTGAAAGAAAATCTACTAGATAGATGTTACCTTTCCTTTTACCTGTCAACACTGTTGTGTTGTCCTCTGACTTGATTTTGCATAAGGCTTTGCTGAAGGTCACCTGGTAGCCTTCATCACACAGCTGACTGATGCTAATTAGGTTGTGCTTCAGTCCTTTCACATAAGCTACCTTCTTGAAAGTTACTGAACCAATCTGGACTGCACCATATCCTTTAGTCTGTCCAAAGTTTGAATCACCAAAGATAACTTTGGGTCCAAGCTTGGCTCTGAAGGATGTGCGGTTGTCCTTGTTCCCTGTCATGTGCTTAGAGCACCCACTATCCAAATACCATTGCTGGTTAGATGTTGGATAGGTCTTCACCTGCACATAAAACAATTTACTTGTTTTTGACCCAGTTTACCTTGGGCCTAGGTTGATAACCTTTAAATTCAGAAATGAAAGACATCCCAGGTTGACTCTAATATCCTTCAGGATGATATCTCCTTGGAGGTAAATCCATTCAGTATAAGGGTTATAGATTTGGGATGAAGGACCCTTAGGATTCAATTTTGATTTGCCTTTGAAAAATTCTCCAGAGCTCTGACCTCTGTTCGACGATCTTGGAGCTGAGTTCGACGATCTTGGGTCAGATCATCGAGCGCCATTCGACGATCGACTATGGCTGAGGTCAGGTATTTGAGATCGTCGACCTGCGTTCGACGACTTTGTCTGAGATCGTCGATCTACGTTCGACGATTTTTCCTGAGATCGTCGAGCTGCGTTCGGCGATCGTCGATCTTCGTTCGGCGATCGGCGATCTACGTTCGACGATTTCTGCTGGGACTTAATTTTCTGAGGCAGATCAGAATTTTTCCTAGCAACCTCTACAACTCCCTTTCCCTTGTCAGAAATGAATTTGATGGGGGTTGTTAGGACTATAGGTTGGCTGGATGAAGCACCCAAGCCCAGTGTACTGTTAAATCTAGAGTTCACTGTGCTTGTGATGTCCATCAGCTTGATGCTTCTCCCATTAAGGGATTCTTCAAGCTTCTTGGCCTCAGAGAGCTCACTTTTCAGTGAATCTATCTGTTTCCTACAGCACTCCAACTCCTGAGAGAGTTTGAGGTTTTCTGACTTTAAAACATTGTGTTCAGATAATTGATTTCTGAGAGAGATAATCTCTTTCTCAGACTTTAGCAGGTCTAAACACAGTGCTTTAAATTCAGATTTAAAATCTTCTGAACTAAAATCAAAAGAACTAATTACCTGATCTTCTTCAAGTTGAGTCTCTGAGTCTGACTCTGATTCTTCTTCCTCTGAATTGTACTGTAAGGCATTAATTGCCATCATGCAGAACTCCTTTTCTTCTGCATCATCCTCATCATCACTGGAGCTGGATGAGGCTTCTGACTCCTCTTCTGTCTCACTCCAGGATTCAGCAACAAACCCTTTTCTTGTATGCTTGTTTTTGCTTGAAGAAGGTTTGCCATTGCCATTCCTTTTGGAGTCTTTCTCCTTTCTTCTTTCTTTTCTGTCCCTTCTGTCCTTGTTCTTGTTCTCTGGACAGTCAGGAACTATGTGCCCTGGTTTCCTGCAACCAAAGCAAATAATATCTTTATTGTTGCTAATGGACTTGTCATACCTTGGCTTATTCTGCTCCTTGTATGATCTTCTTCTGAAGTCCTTTCTGGCCATCTTGTAGAATCTTTTGGCCAACAAGCTGAGTAGTTCATCATTGCCTGTGGCTTTATCTTCAGGCAGATCCTCAGTTGCCTTGAATGCTATGGTCTTCTCTTTTCTTGTGGCTGGTGAGGCAGCCTTCTGTTCTTCCTCTCTATTTTTGATGAGTAGCTCATAAGATTTGAGCTTACCCAATAGAGCTTCAGTGGTAATCTCATTTAGACTTCTGGCATCCTTAATTGGCCAGATTCTTGAATCCCAAGTGCTGGGGAAGCACATTATGATCTTGTCATTAAGTTCAGTTAGAGAGATCTCTTTGTCTAATGTCCTGAGTTCACTGACAATTAGACTTAGTCTGTTGTACATATCTCCCACTGACTCAATTTCTCCCTTTTTGAAATTCTCATATTGAGAGATGAGATGGGATCTTCTATCCTTTCTCTCATCAGCTGAGCCTGAGACTATTTCGGAGAGCTTGTCCCAAATTTCCTTGGCTGAATTGCATTCAGCTACCTTTTGAAATATGTCATCTGACATTGTCTGGGCTAGGATGTTCATAGCCTTGGCATCAGCTACCTTCCATCTCTTGATGTCAGCATCTGTTCCAGATGGAGGTGGCACAGCATTTGTGCTTGTGCTCTCTAGGGGTCTTGGACACACTGTCAAAACAGAGTTAAAGATATCTTCGTCAATAGAATTCATGTAAAGTCTAATCCTTGCTTTCCAAAGTGCAAACTTGGAGAGATTGCACACTGGAGGTCTGGTGCTTGCATAATCTTTGTTTTGGGCCATGATTTGTGCACACAAAATCTAATAATACACTACAAAAGAAGAACAGATCTAGTTTGGGATCTTTGAGTTCAGGTGTTAGCCTGTACAACCAATCAGGTATGGTATGTTTAACCAACCTCGCTTTGATACCAATTGAAAGTGCAACTAGAACTGATATACTCTAGAGGGGGGGTGAATAGAGTATATGGTACTTTAAAAACTTTTACAAACTTTTACAACAATTATTGTAATCTGTGTGAGCAGGGAAGCAGAAATAAATCTAATCACAGCACTAAGCTAAGCAAAAACTAAGCACAGAAAAATCAAGGCCAGAAACAAAAATGAAAGCAAGCAGAACCAGAAGACACAAGGAAATATAGTGGTTCCCCAAACTTGGGTACATCCACTCTTCTACCACCCTAGGTAGGAATCCACTGCAGGATGAGTTGATTAGGTGTCCTGGGCACCAATGAGCTTTTGATAAGGTGCTCAAAAACGAAAGCTGATTTTTTGATCAGGTGTCTTGCCACCAATGAGCTTTTGACAAGGTGCTCAAAAACCAAGCTCAAACTTTTGAAGGGAGTTTAAGAAACCCTTTACAGAGTGGGGGTGAGAGAGTGATGGAAGTCTTCTCTTTCTCAAACAACTGAGAACACTATGTGGATTGATGTCAAAGCTCCCCCTGAATCCTTGAAATCTTCAGGAAGAAAAGCTTTGCTGAGGGTGATAGGCCTTCAAAGATTGAACTCCAGCAATGGATGATTTCAGCAATAGCTGAAATGTTGAGTGTCTGGAGTCTTGAAATATGTTGGCCTTGAACACTTTGAAAACTAAAGAGATCTGAAGATTTGAGAAAGCTTGATCTCCTTGGATGAGTGTTCTGCAGAATTCTTTGTGACAGAAGATTTTTGAATGTATCTCTGTAATCTGTATTGTGTGTGCTCTGTTAAGAGATTCAAAAACATTCTATCTTTTATTCTCTGGTCCAGAATAGAATATCATTCTCTGTCAAGTATAGTCGTTGGCCTGCATTAATTTCATCCTTAATTGCATAATCTCTTCTGGAGGAAAGTCCACAGAATTATTCCTTGAAAAATCCCTTGAAACCTGATCAAGAATTGAATGAAAACGGCTAGCAAATCTCTGAATTAATTGCAGAATAACTCCTAACTGATTTTGAATTTGAATTTTGGAAGATATCTGAAATCGTCGAACTAAGCTCTCCTATCGTCGAGCTGAGCTCAGCGATCAGGAAATCTTAAGCAGCAAAATATCGTCGATCTGAGCTCAAAGATCGTCGAACGAAGCTCAGAGATAAACATCCAAAGCATAGTCAAAATCGTCAACCTGAGCTCACCGATCGTCGAATGGAGTTCGACGATATTATGAAGTTGATCTCAGCGATCGTCGAATGGAGTTCGACGATCTGTCGAAGTTGAGCTAGACGATCGTCGACCGGAGTTCGACGAATCGTCGTGCTGAGCTCGACGATCAGACTTAGTCTCCAAACTGAGAATCCTGGTCTTCAGGGCAGCTTCCAAACCTAGACTTCTAACCCTTAGACTCAATTCTAATTGACCTATTAAGCTATACAGAAGGTCAAGCAAAGATTCCTAGAGACATAGTGATCCTGACCCAAATTAGTAATAGGGTGTTCCAACATAATCAGCAACTGTAATTATTTCTGCCACAACTGTGTCAGCCATGTCTATATCAGAATCTGTAAACAAATCAATTATTTTTGCTAGAGGGGCTGCTTCTACTAAATCATCAGACATCTCAGAATCTACTACTGCTGTTGTATAAGGAGGAATTGGAGCTTCTTCACAGAACATCTCCCACTAACTCTATTCAGAGGGTCCTGAAGCCACTCCTCCAGAAGAAGGGATAGAAGACAGGGCAGTAATTCTGGAAGAGCGAGAGAGGATGGATGCAGAGAGATGAGCAATAGCATTAGCTATAAGTATCTTAAGAGTGGGGGAAATAAATGCAAGAAGGTCTTTTGCTATATTAGAAAACTTTAAGTATGTGGGGTTCAGAAGTAGAGGAGGAGTAGGGAGTGTGTTGTCCAAAATTTGTCATACAGAGAATGCATTTGAGAAGTCTATGTGGGTGTACTCTAGAAGTGTGGAAGGAGTAATATATGGAATGTCAGAGGTGATGACCGGAGGGATATTAATTGAAGGAATTACAGTGGTAGAAGGGGGAATTGTGGTTGTAGGTGAGGAGATGGGTTCCTGAATTATAGAGTTATATGGAGATGGTGGAGGAGATAGTAGATTGAAAGATGGTTGTGAGGTAGATGGAATTTCAGATATATTAATTTGAGGTGAAGAATGAGGAGGTGGTAATAGAGTATCCTCATGAATGACTGCTGGAGAATATGGAGGTGATGGTACAGGATGAGGTGAAGCAGGAGGGATATTGGAGGAGGGTTGTTGTGGAGGAGGTGAAGGAATTCTGGTGGAGGCAAGGACATCTTCTGGAGATGGAGGAGTGGCTGTCACCGCGCTGGTGCTCTCAAAAGTCCTAGAAGAGGAGGAATCCATGGATGGCTTTGAGATTGTCCTCTCCCATCTGCCGATAAGAGCAGATGTAAGCCTCTTTGAGGCATTAATCGACACTGTCGGGGAGACAAGCAGTTCAAGTGCCTTCTCTTGAAGGAAGATTCCCAGAATCCTGACAAAACACACTTAGTTCTCTGTATTCTTCTTCTTTATTAACTCAAACAAGATCTGTCCCCAGTTATTAGATTTCTTCTTAACCAGAGCACACATCACTAGGAATTGGTGCCTGGTGATATAATCGTGGGCTGTATGCTTGTCTAGTGATGAATTGTAAATATACGTATTTTTGTGTACATTAATTTAGTCGTTTTCATTTCTTTTCGTCATTTTTTCATGTTTTTGCTTTATAAATTGCTCCTTTTTTGTAAATAATTTTGCTGACTTGCTTTATTTTTATGTTTCAGAAAATATCAAAAATCTGACAAAAAATTGCAAAGTCACGCCCGTGACATATTGGTCACGCCGGTGACCAGGGCGTGACACGTCAAATTCCAGTGAAATCAGCAAATTTTGAAGAGAAAAAGCTTGGCATGCCCGGGGTCACGCCCGTGTCACCCGACATGGGGCATGACCCAAGCCCGTGTCCACCCGCTCGACGTTTTCAGCTCAACGTTCGTCGACCCCTCGACATGCCTAGAGTCACGCCCGTGACCTAGGGCATGACACCTCCTCCCGCTCGACGATTTTCAACTCGACATTTTTCGCTCGACATTTGTCGAGTGTCGACACCAGCCGACACGCCCAGAGTCACGCCCGTGACCTGGGGCGTGACCTCTGCACCTGGCCGACAAGACCCGCGCGACGACTTTCGGCGCGACCCGCGCCCAGATCCACCTCCTTGACATGCCCAAAGTCACGCCCGTGACCTGGGGCGTGACCAACACGAGACCGACACGTGTCCAGCCCGAAGTCCACTTTCCCGTCAAATCGCCGGCCGCCTTCGCAAATAGTACCGACACGCCCCCTGACACGCCCGTGTCAGAGGGCGTGTACTTGTAAAATTTCTGTCTATAAATTCAGAGCTTCTGCTTGAGTTCCTGTTCCATTTTTGAACCATTTTGTATAGGAGTTATGCTGCTCGGATGAGTCCAAATGCTATGTAAGGGAAATTTCTCCCCCTCTCCTTTATTTTCATAGCTTTGTAATCTTCGTTTTTAGCTTAATAAAATTGTAGATTTTCTCTCTTTTTATGGATTTGGACTTCAACTATGTGGCTACTTTTATGCAATCTTATTTGTTCTTGTTTTAACTTAGTTTTTGTTTTTTTTAGAATGGGTGTGTGAGTGTATGAGTATAGTTTTCATGTTTTTATGTTTAGTTATTTTTACTTTGTTTTGGTTAAACTTAGATTTTTATAGCTTTTATTTCATTCATATAAACCCGTAAAAACGTTTTAAAGTGTCTTTCATTTTTCTTTAACTTAGATTTTTCTTTTTAGGTTGTAAAACTTTTTCTTTTCTTTTACTTTATTTACACTTTTTAGCGTTTTTATCAAGTTATATGAATGAAAATATAGTCGTTTTAATTTTTCGTGCACTTTCATTTTGTTTTAAACTTTTGCCCTTTTAAATTTTTAGCCGTCTTTTTACGCATTTCTACCACATTCTAGCGGTAGAAATGTATTCGTTTTAATTTTTAGAGCATTTTCATTTTGCGTTTATTTGCAAAAACTTTTGCTCCGTTTATTTTTATTTTCACTTTTTAGGCATTTCTACCGCATTCTAGTGGTAGAAATGCAGTTGTTTTAATTTTTCGGTAACTTAGTTTTCTGCAATTTTTTATGTATGCGCATTTATTTCCGCCTACTCGTTAAGAGTTAAATGGCGCTTGCTTATTTTACATTCTGTAGAGTGCGTGAGTTTGTAATTTTCTTTATTTCCGCCTACTCATTCGAATTAAATGGCAGGTCTTTATTTTCCCTACTCATTTGAGTAGGATTTGTGTGTGTGTTTTCATTCATGTCGAGAGTGTGTGTGTGTGTGTTTTCATTTATGTCGAGTGTGTGCGTGAGTTTTACTTTATGTAGAGTGCGTGCGTGTGTTGCATTTATTTAGTCCTACTCGTTTGAGTGGGACCCGGTTTCTTTCTCCCGCCCATGCATTTGCGCCGGGACTCGCAATTTACAGCTTTCTTCAGTCCTACTCGTTTGAGTAGGACTTGCAATTTTCAGCTTTCCTTTACTGCTTTCATTTTATCGCTTTCATTTACCGCTTTATTTACTGCTTTATTTTCTGCTTTTCACCGCAAGCCGTCCCCATTCCGATGAGTGGCTAACCGTTCTTAGCCCTCGGTATCGAAGAGCATTGGGACAGATAAAATAGCTTAAAATAATTAAAGGTCGTAATTTTCAAATTAATTAAAAGTACTTAAGGTTTGCCCGGTGTTAACGACGCGTAGGACCACATATCGATGTATGGGCCCTATTTCCGTTTTCCATACTCTCGCCAAGAGGTCGTGCGTATGGACAGATCACCCCTTGGCAAAGAGAGTTCTGCACCAACCCTCGAGAGAGGAGGCGCGCCAACTCTACCGGATTGGGTTACCCACCCAATAGCGCGGTTCTTAGCGTAATGCTGGAGTTAAGAGGAATCCTTCGTCGGACGAGATCCCGATCGAATAGTCTTAGCGTTCAGGTGTGCGATAGCCCTATAGCTAGGTGAGCTCATTTTAGTGGAACCTCCATGACCAAGTCTCCGCCTTAATTAATTAGAAATTTTATTTAAAGTCTATTTTAGTTCAATTGTTTTTTTCGGTGCCATCGAGCTAAGCTCTTCATCGGCACCACCGACATGCTTTCTTTTTATTGCTTTCATTGTCAGTTTTATTTTGTCATTTTTATTATATATAAAATATCCCGACAAGATAATTATCGGTAAAATAATAGTCCCCTCCAGGGAAGAGTCGAAATAATCGAACCGACCCCGAGAACAATACGACCTCGATTTTCCACCCGGAATATCCTGTACTACTCACCAAAGGTGCACTTGCCTACTTTCGTTAAAACTCGATCTAAACCGTTTTATATCCAAATAAGTAAATACGCGCGCCCCGTTTTCTAAATAAAACCACTTCCGCCTTTTTCTCAAATAAAACCGCAGGGTCGCCGCGTGACCGTAAATAATTTTGGAGTTTTAACCATCAAGTTTTTGGCGCCATTGCCGGGGAAATTGTCGTTTCGTTATTTTGAACCCTGGAAATCTATTAATTTTACCTATTTATATATACATATATATACTATAAATTACAAAAAGTGCACCCAAATATTTTATTACTAATAATAATTAAAAATAATAATAATATTAACTATAAAAAAATATTTACAAAATTATAAAACAAAAATTTTTTTTTTTGAAAAACTTTAAAACTAAAAAATTTTGAAAAACCTTAAAAACTAAAAATTTGAAAACACTATAAAACTAAAAAAAACTAAAAAAACACTAAAACCCAAAAAATGAAAAAAAAACTTAACAAAAACAAAAGAAACAAAATTTATTTTCATTCTTTTTATGAAAAAAAAACTATATAAAACTAAAAATCTACTTATAAACAGAAAAACAAATATAATAATTTGATTTTAAAACAAAAAAAAACAAAAACCAAAAAAATAATGTATATATTTTGTTTAATTTAATTTAATTTATTATATTTTAATTTATTTTGTTTCGGCGCGCTTTCCATTCTTGTGCGCGCTTGGGGTGCCCATTTCCATCACACTCACTTAGCTAAGGCCTTAGCTACCTTCGAGTCGCACACGTACTTGCCCCCTACCGCCCGCACACTTTAGGCCGAGTTAATCTTTTTTTTTTGTTTTTTCTGTTATCGTTTTTTTTCTTCTTCTAACAATAAATGCAGAGTTTCGACCCGGGCCTCCCCGTACTCATCTTCAGGGAAGCTTCTACCCTCCCTTTTTCTTTTTGTACTTATTCTATTTTGTATATTATCTGTTCCGCATACTTAGATTGCAACATTGGGGACAATGTTGGGTTTAAGTATGGGGGTGTTTCGTATTTCTTTATTTCTGCACTTTACAAAAACGCATAAAACTACAAAAACATTACAAAAAATAAAACCTAAAAAAAATTTTTTCCTTGTTTTTATTTTCATAAAACTTCAAAAAACAAAATCTCCCCCCACCTTTTCTTATTTATAAAAACTCGCATTTTGCCTCCCCGCGGCGTTTGACTCATCGAACCAACCACCCAAATAAAAGTCTGTTCGCGGGCTGCATTCGAGTTTTTACTTTGTACTTTATTTGTAAAAATCTCTCTTTTCCCACTATCTTCTTTGTAAATAACACTTCTTTCTTTCCTATTTCTTGTAAATAACTTATCAAAAAAAATAAAAATAAAAGTCAAACAAAAAACTTATTAAAACCAAAAAAAGAAAATAACTCTAAAAATCTTAAAAAGATAATAATAAAAACACAAAAAAATGATAAAATCCCTAAGAAAATCCAAAAAATGTTTGTTAATTATGTAACAAAATAATTCGAATATACCATATTTTAACCCTTTTTGCTTTCCAAAAATCTAGTTTCGAGTTAATTTATATGCGAATTTAAATTATTCTTTGCTTACTATTCGTTTATTAATTAAAGTTTGATAGATTTAAGTGTCTGGGGTTAAGTTTTAAAGAATTTTTTTTTATGTCTTATCCTTATAATAGGGAATTTGTTTTTCACCTCAACTTCTAATTTTTAAATAGAAGCTCGTTTTTTATCTTAGAAAATAACATCAATGAATTTCAATTATTTCTACTTCATGCTTTTAGAAACATCGGAACGTTCATTTTAAAAATTTTGCTCTCAAAACTTTTTTTATTAAAATCTAGTTTTCTTTTTGAAAAAGAAACCCACTTCCATTTTTTTTCATGTCTTAATTGATATGTTTTCCCCTATCCTTTAAAAGATCTTATGTCAATGGGAATAAGATTTCATTCCGTAAACATAGGCACCCAATATTTAAAAAGATTATATGTTATGGAATAAGAGGATAAAATTCATTACTCCTACACATATACATTGGGTTATTTATTATTTATGAAGAAAGAAAAAATTATTATGTGTTAGGAAAATAAGATTTCATTTTCCTAACTATCCGAAAAGAAAACAAATTGGAGGTTCGAGAAAAAAATACCTCACCTCAATATTCAAGCCTTCTTCATAAACCACCAAATCACTTAGCCTATTTCAATGATTCTAGAATTAATTTAAAATTTTTTGAGAGCATAACTTTTAAATTGCAATATTTCCTTTAACTTCTTTTAAGCTAAGGTTTTTTGTATAAATCCAATCCATCTTTGTTAAACTAACAAAAATAAATTTTTGCTTTCTATTTTATTTTATCTAGAAGTCTTTTTGAAACTCTTCCTCTATTCATAACATTTCATAAATTAGCATTTAATTCTTTAACCCCGGATGTTTATTTTGATGTTACTTTTAATTAATTCAAACGGTAGCTAAACTTAGGATTTCTTTAATTCCTTATAAGTTCATCTCCAACTTTTGCTCTGGAATAGCAAAAGGTTAAGTATGGGGGTATTTGATGAATTTTAAGTATACGTATTTTTGTGTACATTAATTTAGTCGTTTTCATTTCTTTTCGTCATTTTTTCATGTCTTTGCTTAATAAATTGCTCTTTTTTGTAAATAATTTTGCTGACTTGCTTTATTTTTATGTTTTAGAAAATATCAAAAATCTGCCAAAAATTACAAAGTCACGCCCGTGACATATTGGTCATGCCCGTGACCCGGGCGTGACACGTCAAATTCCAGTGAAATCAGCAAATTTTGAAGAGAAAAAGCTTGACACGCCCGGGGTCACGCCTGTGTCACCCGACACGGGGCATGACCGAAGCCCGTGTCCACCCGCTCGACGTTTTCAGCTCAACATTCGTCGACCCCTCGAGACGCCTAGAGTCACGCTCGTGACCTAGGGCTTGACACCTCCTCCCGCTCGACGATTTTCAACTCGACATTTTCCGCTCGACGTTTGTCGAGTGTCGACACCAGCCGACACGCCCAGAGTCACGCCCGTGACCTGGGGCGTGACCTCTACACCTGGCCGACAAGACCCGCGCGATGACTTTCGGCGCGACCCGTGCCCAGATCCACCTCCTTGACACGCCCAGAGTCATGCCCGTGACCTGGGGTGTGACCAACACGAGACCAACACGTGTCCAGCCCGAAGTCCACTTTCCCGTCAAATCGCCGGCCGCCTTCGCAAATAGTACCGACATGCCCCCTGACACGCCCGTGTCAGAGGGCGTGTACTTGTAAAATTTCTGTCTATAAATTCAGAGCTTCTGCTTGAGTTCCTGTTCCCTTTTTGAACCATTTTGTATAGGAGTTATGCAGCTCGGATGAGTCCAAATGCTATGTAAGGGAAATTTCTCCCCCTCTCCTTTATTTTCATAGCTTTGTAATCTTTGTTTTTAGCTTAATAAAATTGTAGATTTTCACTCTTTTTATGGATTTGGACTTCAACTATGTGGCTACTTTTATGCAATCTTATTTGTTCTTGTTTTAACTTAGTTTTTGTTTTTTTAGAATGAGTGTGTGAGTGTATGAGTATAGTTTTCATGTTTTTATGTTTAGTTATTTTTACTTTATTTTGGTTAAACTTAGATTTTTATAGCTTTTATTTCATTCCTATAAACCCGTAAAAACATTTTAAAGTGTCTTTCATTTTTCTTTAACTTAGATTTTTCTTTTTAGGTTGTAAAACTTTTTCTTTTCTTTTACTTTATTTACACTTTTTTAGCGTTTTTATCAAGTTATAGGAATGAAAATATAGTCATTTTAATTTTTCGTGCACTTTCATTTTGTTTTAAACTTTTGCCCTTTTAAATTTTTATCCTTCTTTTTACACATTTCTGCCGCATTCTAGCGGTGGAAATGTATTCGTTTTAATTTTTAGAGCATTTTCATTTTGCGTTTATTTGCAAAAACTTTTGCTCCGTTTATTTTTATTTTCACTTTTTAGGCATTTCTACCGCATTCTAGCGGTAGAAATGCAGTTGTTTTAATTTTTCGGTAACTTAGTTTTCTGCAATTTTTTATGTATGCTCATTTATTTCCGCCTACTCGTTAAGAGTTAAATGGCGCTTGCTTATTTTACTTTCTATAGAGTGCGTGAGTTTGTAATTTTCTTTATTTCCGCCAACTCATTCGAGTTAAATGGCAGGTCTTTATTTTCCCTACTCATTTGAGTAGGATTTGTGTGTGTGTTTTCATTCATGTCGAGAGAGTGTGTGTGTGTGTTTTCATTTATGTCGAGTGTGTGCGTGAGTTTTACTTTATGTAGAGTGCGTGCGTGTGTTGCATTTATTTAGTCCTACTCGTTTGAGTGGGACCCGCTTTCTTTCTCTCGCCCACGCATTTGCGCCTGGACTCGCAATTTACTGCTTTCTTCAGTCCTACTCGTTTGAGTAGGACTTGCAATTTTCAGCTTTCCTTTACTGCTTTCATTTTATCGCTTTCATTTACCGCTTTCTTTACTGCTTTATTTTCTGCTTTTCACCGCAAGCCGTCCCCATTCCGATGAGTGGCTAACCGTTCTTAGCCCTCGGTATCGAAGAGCATTGGGACAGATAAAATAGCTTAAAATATTTAAAGGTCGTATTTTTCTAATTAATTAAAAGTACTTAAGGTTTGCCCGGGGTTAACGATGCGTAGGACCACATATCGATGTGTGGGCCCTATTTCCGTTTTCCATACGCTCGCCGAGAGGCCGTGCGTATGGATAGATCACCCCTTAGCAAAGAGAGTTCCGCACTAACCCTCGAGAGAGGAGGCGCGCCAACTCTACCGGATTGGGTTCCCCACCCAATAGCGGGGTTCTTAGCGTAATGCGGGCGTTAAGAGGAATCCTTCGTCGGACGAGAGCCCGGTCGAATAGTCTTAGCGTTCAGGTGAGCGATAGCCCTATAGCTAGGTGAGCTCATTTTAGTGGAACCTCCACGGTCAAGTCTCCGCCTTAATTAATTAGAAATTTAGGAGCTCTTTTTATTTAAAGTCTATTTTAGTTCAATTGTTTTTTTCGGTGCCATCGAGCTAAGCTCTTCATCGGCACCACCTTCATCCTTTCTTTTTATTGCTTTCATTGTCAGTTTTATTTTGTCATTTTATTATATATAAAATATCCCGACAAGATAATCATCTGTAAAATAATAGTCCCCTCCAGGGAAGAGTAGAAATAATCGAACCGACCCCGAGAATAATACGACCTCGATATTCCACCCGGAATATCCTGTACTACTCACGGTAGGTGCACTTGCCTCCTTTCGTTAAAACTCAATCTAAACCGTTTTATATCCAAATAAATAAATACGCGCGCCCCGTTTTCTAAATAAAACCACTTCCGCATTTTTCTCAAATAAAACCGCAGGGTCGCCGCGTGACTGTAAATAATTTTGGAGTTTTAACCATCATCTAGTAATAGCTTGTCAACTATGTCTGCAAGAAACTTGTATTGAACAAACAAGTTCTTTTTCAATAATTTATTGGAGTTTCCTCCTGAATTCCCCATAGTGCTCAGCATATTCTCATATTCATCAGTATCTATTTCTATTTCATCTTCTCCAGTAGATAAATAAAAAATTTCAGTACGAACTACAGGAGTTAGAATGACCTGTGTGCCACTAATGGTGCCTATCATGGTGTCTGTGTCAGGAGACATTGCAGTGAAAACCCATTCCCTGATTTCATTTGCTGATATTTTGATCTGGGTTGTCATGAACTTATTCAGACTCTGTTCCCCCACAAAACTATAAGATGTCGATGAATATTTCATCAATGTGAGAGTAGGAATCAAAATCAACATCGAAACTGGTGTCGAACTTCATTGCTGCAAGGGAGTTTGTCGGAATCACCATTTTTTCTCCTGCAAAAGAAAATAGAAAGATCAAGTGTAAAGGGAACAAAATGCATGGGATGGAGCTCGAAGAAAACCTAGATATATGGTTTTCAGAATATGAAGCGGCAGACTCCGTCCGACGAAAAATAAATATTCTGCGACGAAATATTTTATTGACAAAAGAGTTCGTCGATCTCAGTCAGAAGAAGGGAAAACAACTCGTCGATCGCTGGTCGACGAAATATTTTCTAAAGCAATATCGTTGATCTTCGTTTGAAAAAAAATAACTTCACACACAGAGAGTTCGTCGATCTCAGGTCGACGAATTTCTCAAGAACTTTTCTTAGTTCGTCGATCTCCGTTCGACGAACTGTGGCAAATTATTCGACCACAGACAGAAAATTAAATTAATACATCACTAATGATCATACCTAACTGATTCATAAAGAACAGATGTTTCTTCTCATCCAAGGGTTTGGTGAAGAAATCTGCCTTTTGCAAATCAGAAGAGACAAAAGTGAGATTAATTTTCTTCTTGTCTACACGCTCTCTAATGAAATGATGTCTTACATCTATATGCTTAGTCCTAATATGATGCACTGGATTCTATGAAATAAAAATTGCACTTGTATTATCACACAGTAAAGTTGAATTATTTAAGTTGACACCATAATCTAGGAGTTTGTTTTGAATCCACAATATCTGTGAACAACAACTGCCAGCTACTACATATTCAGGTTCTGCTGTTGAGGTAGACACAGATGTTTGTTTCTTGCAAAACCATGACACTAGCCAATCACCAAGGAACTGACATGTTCCTGACGTGCGCTTTCTGTCCACTCTACATCAAGTAAAGTCAGCATCAGAGTATCCAGTTAACTCAAATTCTGACTCAGTTGGATACCAGAGTCCTAAATTAGGGCAACTCTTTATATATCTCAAAGTTCTTTTTAAGAAAATATGGTGAGATTCTTTAGGGTTCACCTGGAACCTAGAATAAAGGGTTGTAGAAAACATAATATCTGCTCTACTTACTGTAAGATATAACAGGGACCCAACAATGACCCTATATAATTTCTTATCTACCGGTTTCCTATGTTCATCAGAATCAATTACAGCATTGGTGTCCATAGATGTTTTCTTTGCTAAAGCATCAGCCATCCAAAACTTTTTAATTAGCTCATTAGCATATTTAGATTGGGATAAGAACATGCCATCACGTGACTGCTTCACTTGGAGACCAAGGAAGTAGGAGAGCTCACCCGTTCTACTCATTTCAAACTTTGAATGCATAAGGTTGGAGAACCTTTTTCATAGTTTGGAATTTGTAGAACCAAATATGATGTATATACATATATTTGTCCTAACAATATTTTATCATGATGATGCTTTATAAATAAAGTCCTATCTGCCATGCCTCTAAAAAATTTATGCTCTAAGAGAAACCTAGCTAAGGTTTGATACCAAGCTCTTGGAGCTTGCTTAGACCATAGAGAGCCTTATGCAATTTGAAAAAAATAAGAGGGATGAGTAGGAGAAATAAAAGCTGGTGGTTGTTCTACATAGACCTCTTCTTTAAGTTCACCATTAAGGAATGCACTCTTGACATCCATTTGGTACACTACGAACTTTTTGTAGGCTGCATAGGCTAGAAAAATTCTGATTGCTTCAATCCATGCAACAGGTGTAAGTGTCTGGTCATAATCTATGCCTTCCTCTTGTCTATATCCTTGAGCAACTAGTCTGGCCTTATTCCTTATGATAAGACCTTGAGCATCTAGCTTGTTTCTAAATACCGATTTAGTTCCAATGACTGGGTAGTATTTGAGTCTTGGAAATAAAACCCAAACTCTGCATCTCTCAAATTGGTTAAGCTCCTCTTGTATTGCAATAATCCAGTATGGATCTTGCTCAGCGTCTTTAATTGATTGGGGCTCAGTTTGAGATATGAAGGAGGCATGTATCATGTACTGGTGGAGTTGATGCCTTATCTACACACCAACTGAAATGTCTCCAATTACTTGAGATACAGGGTGATCTCTAAGTGTGACATATTCAGTAGGAGGAGTTGGTTGAGCAATAGCTTGGGGAATTAATTCCTCTTGTGGAATTATAGCTGTTGTTGGCTCTTCACTAATTTCAGTGTCTTCATCTTCACTATCTTCAGCAAAATGTGGAGAAGGATGGCTAACAGCCTCATTGGTGAGGGTCAATTCATTTAACTTCTCACACAGATGTTGTTCCTGCAAAGCCTCATTGGTAGATAAAATCTTCTCCTTGTAAAACATGTTAGTTTCATCAAAAGAAAAATGAATACATTCTTCCATTTTCATAGTTGATTTATTATAAACCATATAAACCTTACGTACTTGGGAATATCCAAGAAAAATTCCTATTTCAACCTTGGCTTCAAACTTTATAATTTGTTTCTTATTATTGTTATGAATATAACAAATGCAACCAAAAAATTGGAAATAATCTACATTAGGTTTCTTCACTTTAAGTAGCTCATAAGGAGTCTTATTCTTGAGCTTGTGTATCAGACTTCTGTTCAGTATATAATTTATTGTGCGCACAGCCACTGTCCAAAAGAATAGGGGCAAGTGAGCATCTGCAAGTAATGTGCCTGCAGATTCAATTAGGGTTCTATTTTTCCTCTCAGCAACCCCATTTTGTTGAGGAGTTCTAGGAGCTGAGAAGTAGTGTCTGATACCTTCCTTCTCACAGAACTCTTGTATAAGAAGAGACTCAAACTCAGTACCATGATGACTTTTGATCAATATAACTGGAGTAGAGCACTCAATCTATAAGTTCTTGAGAAAATCTGTAAGAACCTTGAAGTTATCTGACATAGATCTCAAAAAGAATACCCAAGTGAATCTTGAGAAGTCATCTACAATCACTAAAGTATAAGATTTCCCTCCTAGGCTCTATACAACAATAGGGCCAAAAGGTCCATATGTACTGTAACGCCCCACTCGTCACATGGCATATAACGGTGGGTCAGGCCGGGGCCCCACGCCATATGTCATTAACAAGCAGTGGAATTACGTGTGGCAATCAAATTCTACTCGTATCCTAACTCAATCCTTTATAACACAACATTTTCAGTTACCATGAACTCAACTCAAAGAATGTCCACTACTATATAAACTCCACATTTATATATCCAAACCAGGAATCTATACAACTCACACACACTGGTCTTAAGGCCTTACAGGTTTCTCTTTACACAATTGCATTTTTGTACATCGGCACGTAGGCCGGCCACACATGAAATCCAACCACGAATCACACGTCCTTCAAGGTCCTTTAGCACCAATCCTTCCATTTCGCTCATTTCAATTTAAGCAGCAGCCCCTGCAATTAGCCATCCAATCCAAACAGATAACAAAGTAACGGTCAGCATTAGTTGATCCATTATAACGACCCTGCCCCTTAGCCGGGGCAGTGGTTCCTTCCCTGTATGCATAGCCATCATCATTTCTATCAATCGATCAATTATAATCATATCATAAAAATCGGTATCCACCAAACACTTTGTGCACTCAGGGCACCTTATTGGTGTACCGGATATCCCAGTCATACACTGTCGATCGAGGCTCTTCACTTGTTGGTTGGGCGGTTCAAGCCTAGTCCACCAATCTTACTATTGGCGACATCCCGTCCATACCACTCAGAGGTACTTCTTCGCAGCATTCACAAACAACCCGAGCAGATCGACCCACCCTATGTGGTGTGGCAAGCAAGACTTATCAGGACTCCCCAGGCATTACCACCAATCGACCCCTCACCTATTTCTGATCGACCCACACCTGTGGTGCAGCAAGCCGGGTGTAACTCGGCTCCCAGGCATTGCCACCCATCGATCACATATCTATCCAGATCAACCCACCCTAGTGGTGTAACAGGCCGGGTTTATCTCGGGATCCCCAGACGTGCTACCAATTTATCTCTCATCATAACTAGGACCTTACTCAAAGCCTCCATATAGCCATAACCAACATTCATTCATCCACACAACCATTCACTTAAAGCATAAACCTCTCATAGCATCAAATCCATGGATTCTTCCCTGGTTTACCCATGATCATCACCAATCCAGACTACCCGTCCAGATGGGCTTCACACAGCATGCATATGCCGTACTCACACTTTCGGCTCTAGATGCAGACTCAACCAAGTAATCTCTTACGAAATCCACCTCTTGGTGGAGGATCCCACGCATTTGCATAAAGAAAGGACTTCGATGTCCAAGAATGAGATCGTTACCCTTGAAGATCTCTTCGTCGCCATGAAGTATCCGGATGGAAGTCACCGCCTCAGCTTTGCCTTCACGAATCCATTCTCAGATCTTCATTCCGCACTTCACAGCTCCTCAAACAGCTAGTTTGCATGCTCCTTTCCTTCCCTTGCACTCCCTTTCTCTTTCTCTCTCTTGAAATGAGATGGAGAAGAAGAAGATGAAGATAAAGGTGAATTACTCTCAGTTCTCAGCCATAAAAGCACTTGGATAGAGCCCAGCGCTTGGATTCAGGATAGGGAAATGATTGGCCACAAAATCTCTGAAAAAATCATCTTTCAGCCCTAATACGCCCTGTGACATGCCAGTGCCACTGGGCGTGCACCTTAGCGGTACACGAACCGACTTATTCTGACTTATCTACGACAAGGTGACACGCCCATGCCACTCCCATGTCATCCTAGTCAGGCCCGTGACACGGGGCGTGTAACCCACTTGAGACCTACTCGAGAGGACTTACTCGAGAGAAAACCAACTACTCGAGTACCCGGATAGGACACGCCCGTGTCACAAGGATCACACGCCCGTGCCACCCCCTCTTACTTGAGTACTTTTCCACTTACTCGAGAGAAAAGTGTCGACCTCTCGACACAGCGGGACACGCCCTATGACACGCCCGTGCCACAGGCCGTGTACCCCATACTCGACGATCGTCGAGCGTAGTTTGTTGACTAAAACTCTGGTGTTGACCAGTGGAGGACACACCCTAGTTCACGCCCCCTGACACGCCCGTGTCACAGACGTGTACCTCCCAAAAATTCATCGAACGAATTTCGTCGACCACGCGACCATCTGCTCAACCCGAGCAGGACACGCCCTGGGACAAGCTCGTATTCCAGGACGTGTCACCCAATAGTTTCCCATTCTGATTTGGGCTGTTACATGTAGAAAGTATAATATTCTAGGTAAGTCACTTTTATTTACAGATTTAAAATAATTTTTAGTTTGCTTGCCTAACTGACAAGCCCTTCAAAAGCTTTCATTCTTGTAGTGGTAAGAAGGCAATCCTCTACCAAGGTTGTCCCTACAGAGTTTAGCAATATTTTTCAAGTTAACGTGTCCTAATCTCCTATGACAAAGTCCATTATTATTACTATTTTGATTAAATAGACATATTTCGGATTTGGAAGACTTATAGTTAACTACATAAATGTTTCGTACTCTAGTTCCTGTTAACACTACTAGGTTATCTACTGAAGTAATATTACAGAAAGATTTATTAAATGATACCTGAAACCTTTCATCACATAACTGACTTATGGAGATAAGGTTGTGCTTCAGTCCATTTACATAAGGAACATTCCTAAAGGTGACTGCTCCAACTTTGACTTTTACATATCCTTCAGTCTGGCCACAATTGGAATCACCAAATATTACTTTGGGTCTTAGTTTTGACTTGCTATTGATTAGTTTGTCCTTATTTCCAGTCATGTGTTTTGAACAGCCACTATCCAGATGCCACTGTTGCTCTGTGGTGGGATAGTCTTTCACCTGTAATAAAATAGATTAGTTATTCTTGACCTAAGTTACGTAATTGGGTCCTTCTTTCTTTATATAATTAAAACTGGAAATATATGAATACTCAGGTTGACATTTATAACCTAAGGGATGATATCTTCTTGGTGGAATTATCCATTGATTAAACTGGTTAAAAGAAGATCTTGGTTGATTAGAAGTTTAAGGAAAATTAAATTTTCTATTAAAGTGAACTGGGTTCGACGAATTCAAGTAAGTTCGTCAATCTGAGGTCGATGAATGGGGGTGAGTTTGTCGAACTCCACTCTGAGAATGAGAGTATTCATTCTCTCACCGCAAAATCATCGATCTCGGGTCGACAAACCATACTGGTTTCGTAGATCATAGTTCAACGAATAATTATAATGGAAATTTCCGTTCGGAGTTCGTCGACTTGAGTTCAATGAACTGTACACATTTCGTCGATCTGAGTTCGACGAAATCTGCTGAACATTGTTATGGTTGAGATTTTTTTTAACCTTTCTCTTTTTCTTATTCTTTGGTTTTACTTCTATTTGTATAACATTATTATTATTATCTAACTTTTCTTTACCTTTTTCTAAGACAAATTTTATTGGTGTTGTTAAGATATTCTTATGAATCAGTGGGGGTTGGCTGATGATGCATCTATGCCCAGCTTGCCATTTAGCTTGACATTCACTGTGCTTGTGATGTCCATCAACTTGATGCTCCTCCCATTCAGGGATTCATCAAGTTGCCTTGCCTCAGCCAATTCAGTTTTTAATGATATGATTTCATCATTGGCTAAGTTAATTCAAATTTTAACTTAATGTTTTCAGAAATAAAGTTATCTTGTTTAGTCAGTTTTTCTCTAAGTCTTTTAATTTTTTTTTCAGAATTGATTAAATCAATATATAATGATTTGAATTCAATTTTAAAATTATCTGAATTATAATCAAAAGAGGATAGTACCTGATCTACCTCAGATTCTTATGATTTTTCATTATCTGACTGCTCAGCTTTAGATGGGCTGCATGAGGCATTGATGGCCATAAGGCAAACTTCCCTTGCCTTTGCCTCCTCTTCATCTTCACTGAAGCTAGTGGATGAAGATTCATCTTCAGTGTCACTGCACGTTTCAGCCACAAAGCCTTTCTCCTTTCTTTTATGCTTGCTGGAGGAGGGCTTGCTGTAGTGCTATTTTCTGGAGCCTTTTTCTCTTCTTCACTCCCTCTTTTGGTTTTCTGGACACTCTGATATGAAGTGTCCTAGTTTCCTGCAACCAAAACAAACAACTTCTTTAGTGGGTGTCTTGTCATACCTTGGCTTGTCATCTTGCCTAGTTGACTTTCTTCTGAAGTCCTTCTTTGTCATCTTATAGAACCTCTTGGCTAAGAGACTCCAAAAGTTCTTCACTTGCTGTTGGATATTCTGATTCTTCTAAAGATTTGAAAGCTATGCTTTTTTCTTTTCCTGCTGGTGGATGAGTCTTGTACTCTGCAGCTTCTCTTGTCTTTATCAGTTGCTCATAAGATTTGAGCTTTCTAAGAAGAGATTATGTGGAAATCTCATTTAAACTTCTGGCCTCCTTGATTGGCCATATTCTGGAATCCCATGAGTTTGGGAAGCACATGAGGATTTTGTCATTCACTTCTGTGAGAGAGATGTATTTGTCCAGAGTCTTCTGCTCACTAATGATTGAGCTTAGTTTATTGTACTTGTCACTGACAGACTCTGATTCTTCTTTCTTGAAATTTTCATACTGGGAGATAAGAGTTAATCTCTTATCCTTTCTCTCTTCTGCTAATCCAGCAACCATCTAGTTAAGAGAGTCCCAGATAGCTTTGGCAGATGTGCACTCAACAACTTTTTGGAAGATGTCATCTGACATAGTTTGAGCCAATATATTCATAGCCTTAGCATCAGCTATCTTTGCCTTCTTTTGAGAATCAGTCCACTTAGGTGGTGGAACAATATGTATACTGGTAGATGTGGTGTCAGATATAGGTTGAGGGGGACCTGTCAAAATAGAGTTGTATATTTCTTCATCAATAGAATTCATGTAAAGGCTAATTATTACCTTCTAGATAGCAAACTTATTCAATTTGCACACTGGAGGTCTGGTGCTTGCATAATCTTTGTTCTGTGCCATGCAATGAAATAAATAGAAAAACTAACGAAAAAAATCAGATCTATTAAGGATCTTTTAGTTCAAGTGTTAGCTTGTACAACCAAAGGAACACCTATCTGATACAAATTGAAAGATAGAGGATAGATCTGATTACTCTAGCGGGGGGGGGAGGGGGGGGGTCAATAGAGTAACTTAAAACTTTTGGCTGTTTTTCAAATTATCAGAGTAAAATAAGTGATACTGTAGTAGTATAACAAAAATACTATGCTAAACTATCACAACAAAGTAATCTATCACAACAAAGCAAGAATAGAAAGAAAATAGGCAACCAGACAACACAAGAAATTTACAGTGATTCCCCAAACTGGGTACATCTACTCTTCTACCACCCTGGTAGGAATCCACTATCAGGTTTTTGATCAAGTGACTGCCACCACATGATCTATATCCAGGGAGATCTCACAACCCTTTGAGCTTTTGATTAGGTGCCCAAAAACCAAGAATAAATTTTTGAAGGGAGTTAATAAACCCTTTATACAAGGGGTGAGAGAGGTGATGGTGTCTTCTCTTTCTCTAATCAACAGAGATGTCTAGGAGATTACTGTTGTCAATACTCCTGAAATCACTTGGACCCTTGCTCAGGGTGTAGGTCTTCAGCCTTGTCTTGAAATGATGTTCAGGAACATTCTAACTAATTGAAGGTTGTTGTCCTTGAATGTTCCTAGAGAAGAAGTTGAAGAAGACTCATGATCTTTATTTGTTGTTCTTCTTCAGACTTCAGTAAGAGCAAGGGGAAAACTGGCTGTTTTCTGCACAGAGAAGAGTTCTGAATATTTCGGAATTCTCTGTCAGTTCTTGTGTAATGCTTGCTTATCTATCTGAAAAGAGAAAAAATCTCATTTTATATTTTTGATGTCAAGTTGTCCTTTGAATTTTGAATTCCAAGTATTGATTGATGATTGCCTGGAGAATGAAAACGGATTGAGAATATTATCTTTAATGAGTTTCCCCAACTATCCCAATAAATTAAGCAAGTAATTAACCCGGATGAAGACCATAATTAATGCAGCCAATAACGACTATATTCAGGGGAATATAAGTATTAATTACTCAAAGAATAATTGCTAAATAATATAGGAAATGAGGATAAAAATAAGGAAAAACTCTATGTCTGGCACTGGACAAAAATCGTCGAGCTCTAAACAAATTTCATCGATCAGAGATCCAAGTTCTTCGAGCTGAGAAATCCTGTTCGTCGACCTGCGCTCATCGAACTGAATTCTGGAGACATCTTTCTAATTCTACGGTCCAAGTTCGTCGAGCTAAGAATCTGTCTTCGTCGAGCTGAGTTCAGCAAAAATAATCTGGAAAGAATCTATTGAAGCTGAACTCCTGATATCGTCGATCTGAGCTAGAATATCGTCGAGCTCAACTCAGAGAATTAACTTTGAGTTCGTCGATCTGCGATCGACGATCGTCGAGCGGAGTTCGAAGAATTTCGAATTGATAATTTAAAGTCTGAATTCTTCTAAGTCTTGAGTCTCCTGAAGTCTTATGCTGGCTGGTCCATGAAGGTTGAACCTAATAACTAGCCTAAACTCTAGGACTCCAAGACATTACCCTAGCTATATAATGTGGGTCAAAACTCATCCTAATTAGTGAACCTAGCACAAATATAACTAGAGATCCAACAGTTAGGGTTTCTAATACTCATCTAAATGTGGTGAAACCCTAGACACTCACTTGAAGTCACCTAAAACACCAACTCAAGAGATATTGAGTGATTTGGGGCGAATATTCCCACACACCCTAGTACAAACCCTAGTGTTGCCCTTTGAGTATTGAGATGTACATGGGGTCATATGTCATTGGATTAACTTGAATATTGGTAGTCTACCTCATAGGGTGGTAATAAGCCTTGGATAATTTTACTGGAATTTTTAGGAACATTTATCACCTCGGAATTAATTAAAGATTAATTAGGGCACTTTATTTAAAAACGGAATTTCATGCTTATATAATCTTGGATGTTCATGAAATTTTGACAGTGAGCTTATATTGATGTTATTATTCTCTAATAATTCTTTTATGAATTTTGGATTGATATATTCGGTACTTTATTAATAACCCCAATGATTGCCCTAATTGCAAAAAAATTAATTATGAGTTTGTTACTCTCTGGATATCTATGAAACTTGGTCAGAGGACTTTAGAGGATATCCTTGAGCTCTGTGAATTTTTATAAAATTATTGGAAGCCTTTCTATACAAGTTATTTTACAAAGTACCATATGTAGAAGATTATTAGATAAATTATTTATGTGAACACATAAGCTTGGAAAAAAATAATGCTTGGAAAATAGTCTCTCCTGCTTATGTTTTTCATCTGGTAATTTTCTTATAATTTTTGGATGAATAATTCTATTTTCCCCTATATATCCAAATATTATAGTTATTTATCAATAGTTTATTGATGGTCAAATTCATCTTGAAAAATTAGGATTTTTGGTAATTACTATTATTATGATGATATTACTCTATCATACTTTTGTTAAGGTCATATCTTGTCAGAAAATTATACTTGATGTTCAAAAGCATAGGTGGAATGACACTGTAGAAAATATAAGAAATACCAAATAAAGTAGGAAAATTACAAACTTCTAGATTTATTCATAAAGTAACATGATAGACTCCCAATAATAATATTAGGCCATTTGGATGATTACTTGGAGTATCACCATTCATGCACACCATGTAGCTCATTAGGTCTACACATAATAAAACTGTAGAAATAAGGCAACATGTTGGCCTTGTATGGGAAGGTAAGATAGTTGTTGTACCTGGTCTAGTTGAGGATGAATAAGGTTATCAATGGGAGGCAGTTAGTGAGAGCCTGGTTGACTGGAGGCAAGGATGTACTCGGGATTGACGGAGGAACATCTTTTCCTAGAGAAAGAGTCTAAATACACTTAGGGTTAGTTCAAATGTAATACCAAGAGGGTTTGGATATGGGTAGTTACCAATAATAATAAGTACCTTGTGAAAGGGAGCTTCGGGATTCAACCCATCATAGTTCCTAGTGCCCTCGAGATCCCTTCACATGGATGACCCTGGGCAGTCCAAGGTTAACCTTAAACCGTAAGATTAAAATGTTAAAGGACAATTAGAAATACTAGAAATGCACTTTCACTCACCCCGATGACTCAGGAGGTTAGTTTGGTTGGGTTATCCAAGCAGTAGGCTCGGTGTTTGTGGAAGTGGGCAAGTTAGCCTGGCAAGTTGTAGGCTCAGAAGGTAGTTGTAACAGACAGGATAGTCCTGGGAGCCAATGGCACAAAAATTCATGGATGCATGTGCATAAAGTGGCGGGTCTTCGATAATAGATGGTCGATCGCACCGACATCGATATGTTGACTCGGCATGTGTGTTTCTCACTTAGCTAAGGAAAATACTGGTGGTTTGGCCAGCAGAGTACGCAGGAGCAACACAGTTGTGTTCTTCGAGTTGAGGCATACGTAAGGGCTAGGCATGGTGGTGCGGATACCCCTTAGGAGTGGGGTGGCCCGACCCACTTTCTCCATTGGCAACTACGGAGGCTCCTGGGTGTAATACCCCTCCTTACTCAGGAGGTAACCTAGTCTTATACCCAAAACGCCGCCTTTTCGTGACACATAGCACACACAGGCTAGTCGACACCACAAGAAGCCGATCCAGTCGACTAGTACGATCATTCAACCTATCGGCCAATTGAGAAAAGAAGCAATATAAGCAATTATATTTCAAGTTCACATCACAACAACATCATAATATAAATAAAATGAGAGATACAATTGTCCACAATGAGTACAGAAGGAAGCAGAAAAATGGCTTATGCCCTGTACATAATAAATCAAATCTCTCTCTCTCAAAACAAATCTATGAGGAAGCTAAATTTTCATCGGTACACACGTCATCACCTGATGCTGTGTTGCAGTAGTAGTAGTAGGCGGGGTCAGCTCCTCATGTCCTACCACCTCGTCCTGCTGGTAGTGCTGGTACTTCACCTTCTCGAGATCTTAATATGAAACAGTCACAACCGTTTGTTATTCATAAAGACTATGCCATTTTGTCCTTGCCACACCCCCACGACTCCTACGTACCGAGTAGGAAGCGAAGCGGAGAAAAACATGGGGTACACAAGTAAAGTAGGTGATAGTGGATCTAATCTATCATGGTTATAAAATAACAAGTATATCTCTACTTTAGCAGTTCTATATAGTACAAGTAATGGAGTGAAAATAGTACTGAAAAGAAGTGCGGTAAGTAGAGTAAAGTACTGAGCAAAAAAGTACACTAGCTACTACTACACTAACATTACAGAAGTATCTTAGCTTATATGAATGCTCATACAAACTTATAAGTTATGGTTTTATAAATGTAACTTATCATATAAAAGGGCCCATACTTATTTAAATGAAAAGGATCTATGGTGCGTATGTCATAAGTATGTATGTATGATATGGTATGTTGATTATGATTCATACACGTGAAACTCACCCACATGACTATATGCATACAGACATTTAGTTCGAACGTTTTGGAGTTTGCTTAACTCTCAGCTACTACCATTGTGGCTACGGCAGCAGTGGAGTGTTCGTCTCCACTCCTAAGCGGTTATACACACTACCGGGCTTAGACATTTCGTACGCCTCTAAAGAATGCACCAGAGTCACCACGTACTAAACCGCTGGCTAAACAACCAGACTTTTAGGTTGGGTCTGCATTTTCGGGGATTATCCTCCACACCGCAGTATAAACAAACTACTGGCCCCTCAAACCCTCACACCTCACCTGAGTCACCATACTGCCATTTGTGTGATGATTCGCCCACTACTGCATGACCCGCCACTAATATGTTCTATACACATGCAATTCATTTCCAACCCAAGCCTCCAGCTCACATGAAAAAACCCATCCTGTATCCAAACATCCGAGCATCCAGCTCGCAGGACAAGAACCCGTCCTGTATCGAAACATCCGAGCCTCCAGCTCACAGGACAAAACCTATCCTGTATCCAAACATCCGAGCCTCCAGATCGCAGGATAAAAACCCATCCAATATCCAAACATCTGAGCCTCCGGCTTGCAGGACAAAAACCAGCATGTATCCTCCAACCCTATACGGGTGAAATTATCATATCATTCCCTTAACCTATTAGACTATTCTTGTCTAAGTCTTATTAGGCATGGCAACTTATGGTTAGTCCTTGGACTGCTCAGGGCATAACTTGTGAAGGGCTCTCGGGGGCACTAGGAACTATGATGGGCTGAAGCCCAAATCGCCCTTTCTTAAGGACACTTACTTTTATTAGTGTTTACCCATTATTAATACCCAACTCTCGATGTTGCTCTTAAGAAAACCTAGTGACTTAAGGTATTATTGGGAGAGCGACAGACTTCCGCCGGTCTCCGTTCTAATTACTTTCCTAGGGATTTGCACTCTAACACTCGTTACTATGTAGTGACCCACTTGACACCAACCAGGGTTCCAACTTTTCAATACGCTTCTCAATCCAACCACCTATCATATCCTCTGTGGGTCCTAGTGTTATGTGTTACTTTTGCTAAGCGCAACCCATGACCTAATGTTTACCCTTATTAGATGACTACCAATTCCTTGTGACAAATGCCCCAAACTATTTATAATGAGTTTGTCTTGTATGTAATATTTATCATTCAGAATATTATCATTTTTCTAATTATTTTGGACCATAATTTGAATTAATTAATTAAGTGACCTAGGTCACTTTGAATATGAACTACTCTAACTAGTGGCCCATTATGTCTAAATAAATTATCTAAGGTTCATCTAGGTTAAAAATGTCTATTCATCAAAAAAATATGATTTTAGAATTTGAATTTCCATATATTTTCAATTTATGATTAAATCCATAAATAATCCATTTTCCAAATGTAGTACTTAAAATATACAAACAAAATTTCCTAGAAAATTACTGGTCATCAAAATTTATATAATAATACTCAGAACAGAAATTCATGCTCCTTGTTAGTGATTTGAGCTAACATAATTTCATATGGACATTATTACCAAAATGCCACTACTAGGGTTTTCAGCATATACGTTCATCCAAAAATTCTCAAATAATTATATTGAGCATGAATCACAGAAATAGGATGTTATTAATTTTTGCATAATTTTTCAATAGTATTTTCCCCTACTTTTAAATTAATTTCCAAAAAATATAAAATTATAAATCTACTATATAAACAAGATATAGTCCTCAAATAGACTTATAACTTTTTCCAGAGATGTAAAATATCCTATCAGAGCATGTATCAAAATTTTAAAATTTTACAAGGTTAGTAGACCAATATATCATTTTTATATCTAAAAGAGCTTATTTTCCATTACTTCAAAAAAATGGGATTTTTGTTCCCAAAAATCCCACTCTTTCTATGGGAGTTGAGATTCATCCCTGTAAGCCTCTGTACAAAGTCCCATGGACGTTCATTGAGCCAAATGGGCTAACTTCCCATTTTAACTTTTGGCACCATATATTTACAAATCTAGCTCGACCATTCATGTTGGATTTCCTCAACATACAGAGCACCAAATGGCCTAAAACATTTAAAATGGTCATATAATGGTCCAATGGCCATGCCACCCAAATTTGGAGGCATTTGGAAGAAGGAATCTTCCAATATTCCATTTGTTTAATAAATGATATTTCTATAAAAATTATGGAAAAGTACTTCGCAAAAATTTTGATTTTTTGACAAGGCCTAAGTCTAGCATAAAAACATGTATGTCCAAAATTTCATGAAATGTGGACTTGGGGTTTGTCTTGGGCCCTCATTTATAAATTTGCCCTATCCTAGGACAAGTATTAGAAGAATGGTCCTATAGGGACCTTCAGTGTTCCAAATTTCAAGTTTAGGGTGTCAAATTAAAGGTAAGATCTATATCTACCTTTTTCATGTTGAGCATCATTTCTGAAAGTGCATCTAAGAGGACTACATTTACAAGCAAGTTGGTGTTCAAACAGTGACAAAAAAATGAACATTTAAATAAACCATTAGTTTTATTATAAATATAGGACGACATCTGCTCATCTTCTCTAAAGAGCCGATGGTCCAGATTGACCCGACCTGGCAAAACTTGATCCCCTATTTCACGGCCATCCGACCATCGCCATCACCAACGATTGTCGCCACCACCTCTATGAAGGTGGCGACTAGCGTTTCTCGGTGACGTGGCTGTCGGAGGTGTCTCCTCCTGTGAACCCGAGCAAGAACAAATGCTCAGAATGCTTCCTCTCATATGGCATCGGCTTAGTTGTGCTTGATATCTCTCTTAGTCAAGCTAGAATGCTACCATAGAGGGAGGGGAGGAGAAACAGACCTTTAGACAATCTTGACGGCAGCTTTGACGGTGGTGCGCCATGGCCGACCCTTGCTCCGACGAGCTAGCTCTATTCCTGATTTCTCCGGCTAATACACCGCTCTAGCTGTCTGTTTCTGATCATTAGGGCTCACTGAAGGTGATGGTGCTGTGGAATGGAGGTGGGGCTCGCTAATTTAAAGGCTTTGATATAAGAGGAGTCGCTGGGCATGGCGGGGCATGTCCGACCATCATTGAGCATGATTCTACCACCCCCCCCCCCATGCCGCCACGTGTCAACATTCTATTGGACCATCACTTATTATTTAACGATAAATCTTCTTTAGAAGATCAATCTATTAAATTGATTTGTTGCAGTGTCCCATCACCACTTTGTCCTGAAACCGGTTCAGGCCGGACAAAGCTATTAAAGCTTATACAGAAAAATAGCTCTAAGTCCAAAAGCGTTGAGTGTGTTCACATCACTCAATACCATGTTGAGTGGTGTCGACACTACTCAATGCCTTCAGCACTCCAAAATATCTTAAGTCGAGAGCGTTGAGTGGTGTCAACACCAATCAACACCATATTGAGTGGTGTTGACACCACTATATGTCGTCAGCATTTCAGCAATTCTAACTCAAAGCGTTGAGTGACGCTAAGACCACTCAACGCTGCATTGAATGGCGTTGAGTCGACTCAACACCGCTTTGAGTACAGAACTTTTTATGTTTAAGCGTTAAGTGGCGTTGAGACAACTCAACACAGCATTGAGTGGCGTTGAGACCACTCAACGATAATATCAACCTACAGCGTCTAAGTAAAAAGGTATTGAGTGGCACTGAGACCACTCAACCACATATTGAGTGCCATCGAGTTCAATTGACGCCTTTTCAAATGAGATCGAGATCACTCGACGTCGAAGGTTTCATGAGTATTTCTAAGTTAAATTCATTAAGATCACTCAATGCCTTTTCGAATGACGTTAAGATCACGCGACGCATAAAGTTTCCCAAGTAATTTCTAAGTTAAATTAGTCAGGTGGCGTCATGTTCACTCGACTCACTCGATGTTTCCCGAGCACTAGTCAGTTTTCTTGACTCAAAATTCAAGGCTGCTGAAGAGACTGAATTAACATTCAAGGCTGCTGAAGAGACTGAAGCTTCAACAGTTAATGAGGAACTAATGAGTCTCTTTGCCAAGAGACTTCAGTCAATTAACATTCAAGGCTGCTAAAGAGACTGAAGCTTCAACAGTTAATGAGGAACTAATGAGGCTCTTTGCCAAGAGATTTTACAAAATGGCAAGAAGAGACTTCAGGTGATAATCATCCAGGCAGGATGATAAGCCCAGGTTTGATAAAACTCGTACTAAAGAAGTAGTATGTTTTGGGTGCAAAAAACCTCGACACTTCATCTCAGAGCGTCCAGAGAATCAAAAAGAAAGAAGAAGAGACAAGGACTCCAGAAGGCAATAGCACAACAGGCCTTCCTCCAGCAAACAGAAAAGGAAGGAGAATGGCTTTATTGCTGATACCTGAAGTGACACAGAAGATGAATCCACATCTTCCAGTTCCAGTGAAGGGGAAGAAGAGGCAAAGGCCAGGGAAGTCTGCCTTATGGCCATCAATGCCTCTGGCAGTCCATCACATGATGATGAAGTATCTGATAATGAAGAGGCTTCAGAATCAGAAGCTGATCAGGAATTATCCTTATTTGATTATAATTCTGATAGTTTCAAAACTGAATTTAAAATCATGTGTATTGATTTAATTAACTCTGAAAAAGGAATCAAAATACTTAGGGAAAGACTCACTAATCAAGAAAATGTGATTTCTGAAAATACTAAATTAAAAGATGAACAAATCCTAGCTAATGGACAAATTTTTTTTTAAAAAAAACAAAGTTATGTGAAGCTAAGCAACTTGAGGAATCTCTCAATGGGAGGAGCCTTAAGCTGATGGACATCACAAGTACAGTTAATGCCAGAATGAATGACAAACTGGGCTTGGGTGCATCATCAAGCTTGCCCCCCATACTCAAGAAAAATAAATTAACAAGCCCTATAACATTTGTTTCAGCTAAGGGTAAAGAGGTAATAAACAATAAACAACCCACAGATGAATTACCTAACTGTAAAAATCTAAAGAACAAAAACCAGAAACCTCTAAGTAAAAATAAAGTTCAATGGATTTCATCGAACGCAGGTCGACGAAATGTGCCTAGTTCATCAAACTTTGATCGACGATTTATGAACAGAAATATTAGCTATAATAATTCGTCTTACTACGATCGACAAACTGTGTATGGTTCATCGAGCAGAGATCGACGAACCTGGGGAACAAAAAATGAATATCCTCATTCTCTGAGCAGAGATCAACGATCTCATCCCATTTCGTCGAACTTCGATCAAAGAACTCACAACTTTTCGTCGAACCCAATCAAACTCAATAAAAATCATAATTTTAACAAAAACTTAAACCAACCTTGAAAACCTTTTAATACACTTGCTGATTGTATTATTCCACCTACAAGATTTCACCCCTTAGTATACAAAAGCCAACCTGAATGTTCATACATTTCTAGCTTTTCTTATGAAAAGAAACAAGGGCATAAGGTGACCTTGGTCATGAACATCTAACTTATTTCCTTGCAGGTGAAGAACTGTCTTATCACTCAAAATAAGTGGTATCTGGATAGTGGGTGCTCAAAGCACATGACTGGATGCAAGGACAGCCTGATCAATTTCAAGGCAAAGCTAGATCCAAAAGTGATCTTTGGAGATTCCATCTTTGGACAAACTGAAGGCTATGGAGACTTCAACAGTGGGGCTATCACATTCAGAAAAGTGGCATATGTGAATGGTCTCAAACATAACCTAATATCCATAAGTCAGTTATATGATGCAGGTTATGAGGTTTGCTTTACTAATTCAAAATATATTATTTTTTCAAATAATCAAACTATTTTAACTACCTATAGATAAGGAAATATATACATAGTAAACTTTAATTCTGCTAATTTAGAACTATGCTTATTCAATCAAGTAGCAATAATAATATTCTTTGGCATAAAATACTAGGTCATGTTAACCTTAAGAATATATCTAAGCTATCTAGGGACAACCTTGTCAGAGGATTGCCTTCTTGTCCCTATAAGAAGGAAAGCCTATGCAAGGCTTGTCAAGAAGGCAAGCAAACTAAAAATAGTTTTAAGTTAATTTATAAGAGTGATTCACCTAATTTTCTGTACTTGCTACATATAGATCTCATTGGACCCATTATTGTACAAATCTTAGGAGGGAAGTCTTACACTCTAGTTATTGTAGATGACTTATCAAAATTCTCTTGGGTGTTCTTCTCTAGACACAAGTCAGATAACTTCAAAGTCCTTACAGATTTTCTTAAGGGCATAAGGATTGAGTATTCTACTCCAGTTGCATTGATCAGACGTGATCATGGTACTGAGTTTGAATCTCTTCCCATACAAAGATTCTGTCAGGAGGAAGGTATCAGGCATTGTTTCTCTGTTCCTAGAACTCCTCAACAAAATGGGATAGCAGAAAGAAAAAACAAAACCCTCATTGAATCTGCAGGAACATTGCTTGCAGATGCACACATGCCCTATACTTTTGGGCAGAGGCTGTAAGCACAGTAAACTATGAGCTGAATGGAAGTTTGATACACAAACTTAAGGGTAAGTCTCTCTATGAATTACTCAAAGGGAAGAAACCTAAAATTGATTACTTTAGAATCTTTGGGTGTATATATTTCATTCACAACAATGACAAGAAACACATTAGAAAATTTGAAGGCAAAGCTACAGAGGGAATTCTTCTAGGATATTCCCAAGTTAGCAAAGCTTATAGGGTCTTCAATAAATCATCATTAAAAATGGAAGAGTCTGTACACATTTCCTTTGATGAAGCTAACATGTATTATAAGGAGAAGGACTCTTCTACCTCAGATCTTTTGAAGGTACCTCACTTGTGTGAGAAATTGGAAGAATTAAACCTTACTCAAAAGGTCATAACTCATTCTCCTCCACAAGCTGATGAAGACAGTGAAGATGAATTTTTGGAAGTGGCTGAACCTACTCCAACAGTAGACATTATTCCATAAGAGGAATTAACTCCAAATGTTGTTGTTGAACCAACTCCACCCACTGACTTTGTCAAACTAAACGATCACCCTAGATCTCAAGTGATTGGAGACATGTCAGTAGGTGTACAGACAAGGCATCAAATCAACCAAGATGTGATGCAAGCTTGTTTCCTCTCTCAAGTTGAGGCTCAATCCATAAATGATGCTGAGCAAGATCCCCACTGGATCATTTTAATGCAAGAGAAGCTCAATGATTTTGAGAGATGCAAAGTTTGGGACTTGGTTCCTAGACCCAAAGATTACCCAGTCATTGGAACCAAGTGGGTATTCAGAAACAAACTTGATGCCCAAGGTATTATAGTCAGGAATAAGGCAAGGCTGGTTGCTTAAGATTATAGGCAAGAGGAAGGGATTCACTATGACCAAACTTTTGCACCATTTCCAAGGCTGGAAGCAATCAGGATTTTTCTTCCTTATGCTGCATACAAGAAGTTTAAAGTCTATCAAATGGATGTCAAGAGTGGCTTTCTGAATAGAGTACTCAAAGAAGAGGTTTATGTTGAACAACCTCCAGGTTTTATCTCTCCAACTTATCCTTCATATGTCTTTAGATTGCATAAAGCTCTTTATGGTTTACAGCAAGCTCCAAGAGCTTGGTATGAGACCTTAGCTAGCTTCCTGATAGAGCACACATTCACTAAAGGCATTGTAGATAGGACATTATTCACTAGGCACCATAAGGATCAAATCTTGTTAGTACAAATTTATGTAGATGACATCATATTTGGGTCTACATATTCCAAACTATGCAAGAGGTTTTCTTACCTCATGCATTCGAAGTTTGAAATGAGTAGCATGGGTGAGCTCTCCTACTTCCTTGGTCTCCAAGTGAAGCATCTACTTGATGGCATCTTCATATCCCAGGCTAAGTATGCTAAGGAGCTTCTCAAAAAGTTTGGGATGGCTGATGCCTCAGCAAAGAAAACACCCATGGCCACTTAAGCTGTAATAGACTCTGATGAACATGGGAAACTTATTGATCAGAAATTATATAGGGAATTGTTGGGTCCGTACTATACCCTACAGCAAGTAGACTTGACATAATGTTTTCCACATGTCTTTGTGCTAGGTTCCAAGTGAACCCTAAAGAATCTCATCTAATTTTCTTAAAAAGAATTTTGAGATATATAAAGAGTTGTCCTAGTCTGGGACTTTTGTGTCCCACTGAGTCAGAGTTTTAGTTAACTGGATACCCAGATGCTGACTTTGCAGGATGCAGAGTCGACAGAAAAAGTACCTCTGGAACATGCCAGTTCCTTGGTATGAGATTAGTCTCATGGTTTAGCAAGAAGTAATCATCTGTGTCTACATCAACTGCTGAAGCAGAATATATAGATGCTGGCAGTTGTTGTTCCCAGATGCTGTGGATTCAAAACCAACTCTTAGACTATGAGTTCAACTTTAATAATTCAACTCTGTTACGTGAAAACACAAGTACTATATCCATAGCACAAAATCCAGTCTATCACAGTAGGACTAAGCATATAGACATTAGGCATCATTTCATCAGAGAGTGTGTAGACAAAAATAAAATTAATCTTTTATATATATATACTGATTTACAAAGGGTAGATATCTTCACCAAACCTTTGGATGAGAGGAATCATCTATTCTTCCTAAATCAGCTTGGTATTATAAATGGAGAAGACTTAGTTTGATTTCTGTCTACGGTCGATGAATTTTTCAAAGTTCGTCGAACGGAGATCGACGAACTGTGAAAGGTTCTAGAGATATTCGTCGAACGGAGCTCAACGAACTCTCTGTGAGTGAAGTTACTTTCGTCGAGTGGAGTTCGACGAATCTGCTTCAGAAAACTTTCGTCGAACGGAGCTCGATGAAATGTTTTCACATCTTCTGGCAGAGATCGACGAATTCTTTTGACCATAAAATATTTCGTTGACCAAACCTCGAAGAATTTCTTATTTTTTGCTGAACGGAGTTGTCGATTCATATTCTGAAAAATCTTATATCTAGGTTTTTCTTCGACCTCCGTCCCGCGCTCTCAGTTCTCTTGCAGTTGATCTCTTTTATTTTTGTTGCAGGCGATCTTATGTCGATTACAGCAGGTAGTCTTAGAGCAATGAAGTTAGATACAGGCTTTGACATCTACTTTAAGTCGTTCCAACACTCAGATCCTATCTTCCTGGAAATTCTAAAACTGCTTGAAGATCAGCAGTTAAAGTATCTGATGACCTCGAGAATCAAGATAGCCGATGCAGAGATAAGAGAATGGGTTTACACCTCCTCCTCCCCAGATGAGAACACCATGACGAGAACCATATCTGGTAATGCAATATCTCTTACCCCCGCCGTCCTGATCGAAATTTTTGGATTAGCTAATGGTGAAGAAGAACTGGAGATTGATATTGATGAATTTAATGAGATGTTGAATAAGATGGGCTACTCTGGAGACACTCCCAACAAACTACTGAAGAAACATTTATCTGCTGAATACATGTTTCTAGCAGATGTTGTAGGCAAGGTACTGCTGGGAAAACACACAGCCCATGACTACATCACTAGGCATCAATTCCTGGTGATGTGTGTTGTTGTGAATAAGAAACCTGTGAACTGGGCCAAGATTCTATTTGAGATGATCAGGAAGAAAAACACCAAGAAAGAGGTGTGTTTTGGAAGGATTTTGGGCATCTTCCTTCAGGTAAAGGCTGCTGAATCCCTAGTCACACCGATCATATTCATTAATGCCTCCAAGAAGATAACTTGTGCCCTCTTTGGAAGGTGGGAGAGGAACATCACCAAGCCATCGAAGTCTTCTTCCTCTTCCTCCTAGCCTTATGAGAGTACAAGTGCTGCTCTAGACACTCACACCCTGCTGAAGATGTTCCACCTCCATGATGGCGTGCCCCCTCCTCCACCATTTGAAGACGATGCTGACGATGCTGCTGATGATCCGGTTGATAAGGCCATACGACTCAAGGACGTGAGGCGGCACGATGACGCTAACGGAAGGCTACGCTACAACCTCCGCCCGCGACGTGCTACCGCCACGGCAACGCATTAGCTTTATTTATTTGATTTTCTTGCACCCAATTTTATATTTGGAATATAAAATTATCCTATGTTTATGTGATAATTTTACATTCATGACATGTGTTGTTATTTTTCATTTTGAACTATTTTTAGTATTGGTGTGCAATTAGCCATTCGGATGGATGAGATTAAATCTCCATCATGAAGGGCTAAGGCTTGTTTGTAACTCCTATATAAGGAGGCTTTGTTATGAGATTATTAGAGAAGAAATTAACCCTAAAGCTCCCATTGTGGAATTCGGCCAAGAGGAGGAATCTCCAAGCCGCCGCCCCCCCCCCCCCCCCCTTGGTTGTGGTGTGAAACCGCCGCCCCCCCTTGCTCCCTCCATCCGTTCGGTGCGACTCCGGCGCAGCTTCCTTCGGTGCGACTCCTTGGAAGAAGGTTGCAAACCATTCGGTGTGACGCCGGTGGATCCGTGGAGAGAGTGATTCTCCCACAGTTATCTCGTGTGAAAGCTTTCCGGTTGGGTAATCCCTTTCCACTTTCTTGTGTGATTCTTCTCCTTAGTTGTGGTGGATTTTCGCAAATCCTTTTCTCCGGATCTTTAATCTAATCGCTGCAAGTTTTGAATCGAAATCGCCGTTGCAAAGCTTTTTAATTCCGGATCGGTTGGATCCTATTTGCCTGAGCGGATTTTGGCCTATAGCCTTGGTCTTGCTCTCAAAAAGGAGTGACAACCTTTGTGTTTTCTTGGGGAATATTCCGACTCAAATTTCCGATCGTCGTTTTCGAGTCGACCATTCCTCCCTCGTTGTTTGTGCTGCGTTTTGTGACGAGGACTATTGTGGGCGATAGGTGCTATGTAGGTGCGGTAGATCTACGACGTGTTGTGCGTAGGGAGAGCGTTAGCTTCGCGGAGATCTCCGATCCGACATCCCTACGTCAATTTGGTATCAGAGGGAGGTTGTTTCAACTTTCACGTTGCAAACATCCTCTCTGCATTCCTTGTTGGAGATCAGATCGTTAGAAAATCAAAAAAATTATTTTCGGTGGTCTGCCAATAGCGGGCTGAAATCTTTATTTTTCAGCAAAATTTCAAAAAAAAAATTTTTAACGATCTACGTGTTATTCACATTGGGAATATATAAAAATATCTTATTTTCAATATAGCTACAGCCCTAGGAAAATTCATCTTGCCCGGGGCCTCCCACACCTGAATACGCACTAGGCTAGGAACGGAGTACGCAACCCCGTCTACGTCTAGTATGGCTGCGAACGAGCATGGTGATCCCAACACCGCGGCTATAGCGGGTCTTCGTGCCGAAATGGCTGAGCTTAGGAACGTCTTAGCCCAGATCCTAGAAAACCAAGCTAGGCCACCCCCGCCACCCGTTAATGTTGACCGGCCCAACCGGCACCAACATAACTCTGATTCGGATTCTGATGGGGACTCTCCGCGGGTGCCCCCTAGAGGACACCGCCCCGAGCGAGACTTTGACATTACTAGGGCCATTAAGATAAATGCCCCCACGTATGATGGCATGGGAGACCCCCAAATCTTCCTTAACTGGACTGTGGATATGGAGTGTTACTACGAGTGGCACAACCTGACGGATCCCCAAAAGGTCCAAGTTGCCCGGATGAAGTTAACAGGTCGTGCAAAGACGTTCTGGCTGAATGAGGAGCGAATATTAGGAACCGGACACGGAGCCCCCCTTATAGGTTGGCCAGTAATGAAGAACCTGTTGACCGATCAGTACGTTCCTGCGTACCATCGGACACAGATGTACGATGAGCTTGCCACTCTGCGGCAGGGCTCAAGCTCGGTAGCTGAATATATGGGTGAACTTAAGGACCGAATGGTGCGATGTGACCTTAGGGAGATCCCCGAAGTCACTTTATCTAGATTTCGAAAGGGCCTTAACCCCGATATCCAAAGGAAGCTCTTGCGATATGGGCATACGGACTTGAACACGACTTTCAATGCCGCCTTGGACATTGAAAAACACCTAGCCTCTAAGGCTCACTCCAGTTACGCTCATGCGAAGAACAAGTCCACCACTGGGGCATCTTCTTCCACATATCCTGATAAGGGAAAGTTTAAAGCTACCGAGTAGAAGTCAATCGTGATCACCGCTAGGAACTCCAAGAACCCTGCGAGTGAGCGTGTCCCAATCGGGAAGGTTAGCAAGGCTAACACCACTTGTTACTCTTGCGGCATTCAAGGCCACTATGCCTACGAATGCCCAACAAAGACAAAAACACTAGCCTTGTTAGAGCCAACTACCGACCCTGACGATTACGTATACGAGGCCGCAGAGGAGAGTGACCCCGAAGGAGTCCCTAGTGACTTAGAGGACGATCACCCCCTTATGGTGATGCATTGTATTTTGACCACTCCTCGTCCATTAGATGATTGGAAGAGGACGAGCATATTTTCTCTGATTTTTAAGAGTGGCGAGAAGCTTTGCAAGCTGATTATTGATAGTGGTAGCTGCGTGAATGTCATATCTGAGAACGTCGTAGCACGTATGTCCTTGGTCACGGAACCACACCCGACCCCATATTAGGTCGCTTGGATCAAAAAGCTCTCTGTACCTGTTACCAAGCGATTCCTGGTCCCACTCTCATTCAAATCCTACATTGATGAGGTGTGGTGTTATGTCCTTCCGATGGACGCTTGTCATGTGTTGCTAGGCCGCCCTTGGCTATACGACCGTGATGTTACACATTTTTGTAGAGCCAACACTTATGAATTCAAATTCAATGGCAAAACCATCACTTTGAGGCCGACCATCCCAAAGGAGCCTGTAGTCTTGGCTAAGGACACCACTATTCCGGTATAATGGAAAACGTTGAATCTAGTTGGTAGGAAAGAGTTTGAGAGGGATCCGTTCTTTGATAGAGTCATGTATGCGCTAGTCCTCTTAAGTGCGAAGCCCAATTCTAGCATTTTGGATGAGTTACCTAGTGAGTTACGGGTACTCTTGGAGGAGTATAGGGACGTGTACCCGGATGAGTTGTCGTCCACGTTACCCCCGCTTAGGAATATCCAGCATGCGATAGATCTCATCCCGGGGTCTTCCTTGCCAAATCAGCCCCATTACCGACTCCACCCTGCAGCTCACCTGGAGTTGCAGTCTCAGATAGAGGGCTTGCTAGCGAAGGGTTTTATTAGGACTAGTATGAGTCCATGTGCTGTACCAGCCCTACTTGCCCCCAAGAAGGATGGTACATGGAGGATGTGCGTTGATAGTCGGGCTATCAACAAAATCACCGTCAAGTATAGGTTCCCCATTCCCTGCCTAGATGATTTGTTGAATGTCTTGTCTGGAGCCACCGTATTCTCCAAATTAGATCTTCGGAGTGGCTATCACCAGATTAGGATACGAGAGGGCGATGAGTGGAAGACGGCATTTAAGTCGAAGGATGGTCTGTACGAATGGCTTGTGATGCCCTTTGGGTTATCCAATGCCCCTATTACCTTCTCCCGGATGATGACACATGTCTTTCAGCCATTCATGGGAAAGTTCGTTGTCGTCTACTTTGACGATATTCTGATTTATAGCACCTCTACTACCGAGCACATCTCCCACATAAGAGTGATCCTTTCCACCCTGCGGAAGGAGACGTTATTTCTCAACCTTAAGAAATGCACTTTCTATGTCTCGGAGGTAGACTTCTTCGGCTATATAGTCGGCTCCGAGGGTATCCGAGTCTATCCGGGCAAGGTTCAGGTCATTAAGGACTGGCCCGTGCCAACCACCCTACGTGAGGTGCGTAGTTTTCATGGGTTACCCACGTTTTATCGTCGTTTCATACGAGACTTCAGTAGTATTATGGCGCCTATCACGGACTGTATGAAGAAGGGAGAGTTTACGTGGACGAAGTCCGCCACCCATGCTTTTGAGCGAATCAAGGAGCTTATGACTGAGGCACCTGTCTTACGTCTACCTGACTTTGCTAAAGTCTTTGAGCTCACATGCGATGCGTCTGGGGTGGGGATTGGAGGTGTCTTGAGCCAGGAGGGCATCCCGTTAGTTATTTTAGCGAGAAGTTGTCCGGCCCTAAGCTAAACTACTCAAATTACGATAGGGAGTTTTATGCTGTAGTCCGATGTCTACACCATTGGAGGCACTATCTCCTCTCCAAGGAGTTTGTGATCCTCTCCGATCATGAGGCTTTACGTTTCATCAACGGCCAGCATAAGATCAGCCCACGTCACGCTAAGTGGGTCGCTTTCCTACAAGGTTACACGTATAATCTCAAGCACCTTAAGGGAGCTGATAACCGAGTCACGGACGCCCTTAGTCGTCTTACCCTTTTACTCACCTCTATGGAAGTACATTTTGTAGGGTTTGAGCGGATTAAGGATGAGTACACCACGTGTCCTGACTTCCAGGACTTCTATCTTTCTGCCCAGGATAGCTCCCCGACGACGATATCTGCCTACGTCATCAAGGACGGTTACCTGTTTAGGAACGGGAAACTATGTATTCCACAGTCATCGTTACGACTACATATCATATGGGAGTTGCATAGCGGAGGGTTGAGTGGCCACTTCGGTAGAGATAAGACCATTACGTTAGTCGAGGACAAATTCTATTGGCTAAAACTTAACGTTATGGTGGGACAGGTAGTGAGTAGCTGCCGCACGTGCCAGGTGTCTAAGGGTAGTAAAACCAACGTAGGATTATATATACCCTTGCCTATTCCCTCAATGCCTTGGGTAGACGTTAGTATGGATTTTGTATTAGTCCCTCCCGTTATCCTACGTCGTCACGACTCAATTATTGTAGTTGTGGATAGGTTTTCAAAGATGGCTTATTTCATCCCGTGTAGTAGGACGAATGATGCGTCTCACGTCGCTAAACTTTATTTTAAAGAACTCGTTAGTCACCGTGGAGTGCCAAAGACCATAGTATCGGATAGGGACGTAAAATTCACTAGTTATTTTTGGAAGACTCTTTGGATATTAATGGGAACGAGATTATTGTTTTCCTCTGCCTATCATCCCCAAACTGATGGGCAGACGAAAGTGGTTAATCGGAGCTTAGGAAATTTGTTACGATGCCTTGTGAGTGATCACAAGAGCACGTGGGACCATCTCCTTCCCCATGCCCAGTTAGCCTACAATAATTCCAAGAATAGGTCTATGGGTCTGTCTCTGAATGAGATTGTCCACGGGTATAAGGCTCCTGTGCCGCTTGACTTGGTGCCGTTGCCCCCAATGTACAAGGCAAGTCAGTTTGCACAATCCTTCGCCCAGCACATCCATGATTTACATGCACGTATACGGGCCACCTTGACTACGCAATACGAATCTTATCAGGCGCACGATAATTTACATAGGAGAGTATCAGACTTCAAAATTGGCGATCTAGTTTTAGTCCGTTTGGTTCCCGAACGCTTGCCAACTGGCACCTTTAAAAAGTTAGCACCAAAGCACGCCGGCCCTTTTCGGATTATTAAGAAGTTAGGTGACAACGCTTTCATTTTGTGCTTGCCTGCTGATTGGGGTATCTCCCCCATTTTTAATGTTTCGGATTTAACGATGTTTGTGTCACCACCACAAGAGTTGATTTCTTTGTCGTCTTCTTCTCCCACTGAAAATTCTCCTGGGTTGGGGAGTGGTAGTACGGATGATCTCTCTCTTTCGGTCCCCACAGGTATATCATCGGATGGTAAGTTGCCTTCATTCCTGCTTACTGCTAATATGTTCCCCAGGTTTCCACGGACGTTTTCCACTCCAGAGATGATACTTGATGCTGAGCCCGTTACCACTGCTGATGGCGACACCCACCGCTTTCTCATCCGTTGGCGTGATCGGCCCCCTTCGGATGACTCTTGGGTACTCGAGACGGAGCTGCAGAGTTTTGATGCCGCTCAACTTCACCGCTATTGCTTGGACCACGCAACGGAGATGCGTGCATTTGAGCGGGGGAGGATTGATGGCGTGCCCCCTCCTCCAACATTTGAAGACGATGCTGACGATGCTGCTGATGATCCGGTTGATAAGGCCATACGACACAAGGACGTGAGGCGGCACGATGACGCTAATGGAAGGCTACGCTACAACCTCCGCCCGCGACGTGCTACCGCCACGGCAACGCATTAGCTTTATTTATTTGATTTTCTTGCACCCTATTTTATATTTGGAATATAAAATTATCCTATGTTTATGTGATAATTTTATATTCATGACATGTGTTGTTATTTTTCATTTTGAACTATTTTTAGTATTGGTGTGCAATTAGCCATTCGGATGGATGAGATTAAATCTCCATCATGAAGGGCTAAGGCTTGTTTGTAACTCCTATATAAGGAGGCTTTGTTATGAGATTATTAGAGAAGAAATTAACCCTAAAGCTCCCATTGTGGAATTCGGCCAAGAGGAGGAATCTCCAAGCCGCCGCCCCCCCTTGGTTGTGGTGTGAAACCGCCGCCCCCCCCCTTGCTCCCTCCATCCGTTCGGTGCGACTCCGGCGCGGCTTCCTTCGGTGCGACTCCTTGGAAGAAGGTTGTAAACCATTCGGTGTGACGCCAGTGGATCCGTGGAGAGAGTGATTCTCCCACAGTTATCTCGTGTGAAAGCTTTCCGGTTGGGTAATCCCTTTCCTCTTCCTTGTGTGATTCTTCTCCTTAGTTGTGGTGGATTTTCGCAAATCGTTTTCTCCGGATCTTTAATCTAATCGCTGCAAGTTTTGAATCGAAATCGCCGTTGCAAGGCTTTTTAATTCCGGATCGGGTGGATCCTATTTTCCTGAGCGGATCTTGGCCTATAGCCTTGGTCTTGCTCTCAAAAAGGAGTGGCAACCTTTGTGTTTTCTTGGGGAATATTCCGACTCAAAGTTTCGATCGTCGTTTTCGAGTCGACCATTCCTCCCTCATTGTTTGTGCTACATTTTGTGACGAGGACTATTGTGGGCGATAGATGTTGTGTAGGTGCGGTAGATTTACGACGTGTTGTGCGTAGGGAGAGCGTTAGCTTCGCGGAGATCTCCGATCCGACATCCCTACATCACTCCACCTCCTCCAGCCTCCCTAATTCTTCTCACCTCACCAGTTCACACCAAAGTCACTACTCCTCCACCTCCATCATCTCCAGTGCACCATCCTCAAACTCATATTCACTCTCATACACCACCTCCTTCACCCATGGTACACCAACTCCATCACGATATGGTACATCAACTCTATCACAACATGGTACACCAACTTCATCACAAACTCTTATTCACTCTCATACACCAACTCCATCACCAACCTCATCTCCCCTACCACCACATCTAGCTAACCTTCCCCTTTCCAATCTATCATCCCTACCATCATTCAATCTACTGTCATCCCCCTTCACACCCCATCTTCCCCAAATGAGCACATGCCAGATTCTCCACCCCCTCCTCAACCATCATCTTCCATTCACCCTTCTGTCTCCACTAAGACACCCCCTGAATTCCTGCAACTGGACCCCTCCTTCATTCTACCTCTTCTGGCAATTCTCACTCCCATCCCCAAGAACCTCATAGTAGAGGCTATTTTCCCTCTTACTACCTCCATCTCCTCACTTGCTGCTCAAATTTCTGCTCTCTCTGCCTCCTTCTTTAGTCAGGGGCCTGGCTTCAGTGCCTACTGAAACCAGGCAGGGGAAGATACTCTGTGAAGAAGTAGCTCCAGCAGCAGCAGTAGTAGAAGCAGCAGCTGCATAAGTAGCAACAGAAGCAGCAGCAGACTCAGCCATTCTTGTTGAGCTACTTGAATTCATTGAATCTGATGTAGATATGGATGAGACAGATACAGTTGCAATAAACACTATTGGTGATTACATTACCAATCCCACAGTAGATTTATTTTGTTTATTGAATATTTTTGATACAGCTTATTTAAACTTTCTTCCAGAAGACAGCACTAAGCCTTCTATGGCTATTGTTCCCTATACCTCCCCAATAAGCCCCAAAGTTATCATGCAACTTAAGTCTAGTTTTGTAAGAATAGAGGCTCCAGCTAATCCATCTCCACCAAGAGAAGATTCATTCATTGTTCCATCCCCTCCCAAAGCAATCCTTGCTCTAACTTATATTACGAATGATAGTCCCATGTCCGATCTAGATGAGCTGATCATGGTAGATATTGAAGAAGACAGTAAATCAGTTGTTTAAAGCACTGATGTATATAGTTCTCCAGCTCCAACTCTTCCTCCTGCTCATCTCCAGGAATAAAATTGTTGATATCTGCAGAAGCTTTGAAAGAAATTAATGCATTATATGGTACTCCTCAAGGATCTTCTGATGATGAAGATGAGGAAGATGATTCAAATGATTGTTCCTGTGCAAAGAAAAAAGGAAAATCACTAAGAAAAGGAAAGCCCCTCCAGCTGCTGCTCCAAAACCAAACCCAACTCATGATACTCCACACTATATTATTCAGAATATCACTCCTTTTAAGGGCATGCCAGCTTGGACGTGGCTATCCAAGAATCAGCAGAAGGACGGGAAGAAAAGTAGAAAGTATTCTCCTCCTCCATAGAGATACAGGAAATATCCTCCTCCACCTGCTGCTGGTGCTTTAGGCAGTTCCTCTCAGATATCTACCCAATTTCAAACTTATCAGAGACATCAGGGTAGATCCTCTTCATATTCTGGAAGCAGCCAGCATAGGTACTCCTCAGGCAAGCAGAACCAACATCAACAATATCAACAACAACAGCAATATCTACAGTAAGCACCATAATCTCAGAAAGCTGAAAGTCCAAAGAGAACTGCATCTCCTCCTATTCCATTTAAGGACCCAGAAACAGCTACTACTATAAGGATGGCCATGTTCCAAGAACTGATTGGCCTGTCTATGATAAACAAGGCAAAAGCTGAAGGAAAGGAAGCCTCTCAATACTAAACTATGTCCAAATACAGGAAGGAGGAACTAAACAGGTTTGCAAAAGCTAATAAAATCTTTAATGTAGATGATTATATGAAATTGCATCCAGAGGCTATTGTGTCAAGGGCTACTTCCCTCAACATTATTGGAGCTGCTGATATGACCATGACATAGAGTCAAGCAGCTGATCAAAACAGGGAAATCAAGTTCACTCAGCCTGGTGATAAATCAAAGGAGGATGAGCAAAATGATTCAAAGAAGAAGAAATGTATAACACCCCCTATCCGTCGCATAGCATATAGCAGTAGGTCCGGCCGGGGTCCGACGCCATATACAACAGACAGACCGGGTGGTTACTCAATGGAAACCATTCAATCAATCATAACGTCCTACACAGAGCATTCTAGCGGAAGCAGTTATATAAGTTGCTATTAAAAGAACCCAGCACCAAGCATGAATGTCCACTACAACACCAAATAGGAATGTAGTACATACACAAGTACTGGACTTAAGGCCTTACAAATGGTTTACTCTTAATACATGTTTTCCATACCACGACGCGCATGCCGGTCATACATGAACAAAAGCAAGTAAACACTTCAATTAGGCCTTCAAGGGCCAGTTTCGCAATTTGGGCTTTAGCTCTGTATTGACCGCTTGTTCCAGCAGTACCTGCAAGCAACAAACCACCGCACGGTGGCAAACAAAATAACGGTCAGCAATGCTGACCAAATTATAACGATCCCGCCCCCAATTCGAGGTGGCGATGCTCCTTCCCTGCACTTATTAGCATAACCAAGCAGTGTATAAATATACATTTCATCACAGGCATAGGCTCACACGGCCACACACCCCATGCACTCAGGGCACATTCTCGGTGAACGCGGTCAAAGCCCGCCGAATCACCACCGTCCCCAGGACGGCCCAATAATGATCAATTTGTCTTCCCGACATGGGTCACGGTAATTTAAACCATAGACCACCGAAGAACCTCATCTATGCCAACGGCTCTAATCCGAACGACATAGAACGGGTACGGTTCCATCTAACCCGTGCTCACATTGCAACGTTAATTTAAAACATATGCGCAGGTCAAACTTCTGCCGAGTCCCGTTTCCATCACAAAAATCACATAACCCGGTTATATTCAAGTTGGCTCCCAGGCCTCCACGTTGGCAAGATCACGCATCTGCACAGTTTTCCGGTTGCACCTTAGGGTTAATCCCCAAGGCTCCCTGTTGCAATCTACGACGTAGAAAACCCGAAAAACAAACATTCGCACAGAGTATTCTCCGACATATATGCAATGCAACATCACCAATCCAGACCAACATGTCCAGATAGGCTTCACACATCATGCCTATGTCTGTTCTCGTTTACGGACTCTACACAATGGGGCCTTCACATATCTACCCGAAGGAACGCCTCCAACTCACCGCAAACTCGCGAGAGCGGGCTTCCTATGCAAAATAAGTAGAGCTTCACATGCTCAAGTAGAGAATCGTTACCCTAGCATTCTTCCTTGGCGCCATGGAAATGTAAGCAGATGAAAAGCACTGCACTCTCTTTGCTTTCGTAGATCCGAAGTCGGCTCGCGGTTTGGAGCTCTAAAACTCCTCCAACGTCTGGATCTAAGCTTCTTCTTCCTCCTTTGCTCTCCCCTCTCTCTAGGATTTAAACAGAGAACTCACAGCTGGAAAATAATGGTTTTGAAACCATCTCTCGGGTATAACCCTTTCGGGAATAAGCACAGCCGTCGGATCCCACTAAAAGAAACGTACGGCACGATTCAGGTCTGACCTGGACGAATGGGGCTAAACACCGCATGGTACACCTATAGGAGCAGGACACATCCGCGTCAATGTCGGAACAATTAGTCAACTCCCGCCAATCCCGTGTGTCAACATTCCCTGCCGACACAGCTAATCACGCCACAAAGCCCCACGCTCGACGATCGTCGAACCAAGATCGTCGACCGCTGCCAGAATCGTCGAACGGAGCTTCTCTGGCCAAATAGTCAAACTCAAACTCTGGCCAAATCGTCGAACGCACCAGAATCGTCGAACGCAAACATCGACCAAATCGTCGACCGCAGAATTGACCAGATCGTCGAGCGCTGCTCGACGATCATCGAACCCAGAGTGCTTGCTCGATCGTCGAACGCAGTATTGTGACTAGATCGTCGACCGCTGCTCGACGATCGTCAAACCCAGTTTTCTGCCTGATTGTTTCTGCCAGAATTCTGAACTATCCCGACATGCCCTGGGACACACCCATCTCCCAGGCCATGTACCCCTGCCAAATTCCAAATTTGGTACAGAACGTCACCCGTCGCTCTTTTGAGTTTCGGGGCATTACAACCCCCCCTCTTAAAAGAATTTCGTCCATGAAATTACATAAAGGAAAGATAAGTACAAAACCAAAATTTGTACCTGAGCGGAACAACTCTGGATACTCGTCAAGAATAGTCTGCTCTCGCTCCCAAGAGAGCTCCTCTCGACCGCAATTGTACCATCGGACCTTGACCATCCTGATCTCTTTATTGCGTAGCCGCTTGACTTCCGAGTCTTCAATCCGCACGGGCTTGACCTTTGTCGTCAACCCACTATCCACTGGCACTTGACCAACCGCGATCACTTGCGAAGGCTCTTGCACCGCCTTCCGTAGCACCGATATATGGAATACATCATGTAAACCACTAAGCTCCACCGATAGCTTCAACTGATAAGCCGCTTCGCCAACCCGCTCCAGAACCTCAAAAGGCCCAAGGTACCTCGGGCTTAGCTTTTTCAAACACCGCACCCGTGAGACACCCTTGAACGACTTGATGTTTAAGTACACGCAGTCGCCCACAGCGAACTCCACGTTCCTGTGCTTGGCATTATAGTACTTCGCCTGATGGTCCTGAGCGATTAGCAACCTCTCACGAATGGTTCGTACCAACGAAGTAGCATCCTCCACTTCTAATCACTTATACAACTTTGACTCACTTGTTTCTAACCAAGACAATGACGTGCGACATTTTCTACCATAAAGGGCCTCGAAGGGCGCCATTTGAATACTCGTCTGGTAGCTATTGTTGTACGCAAATTCCTCCAAATAAAGATGGTCTTCCCATTGCTTTCCAAAGTCGAAGACACACATGCGGAGCATGTCTTCCATAGTTCTATTGACCCTCTTGGTCTGCCCATCTCTTTGCGGATGAAAGGTTGTGCTGATTTTTCACTTTGTTCCCAACATTTACTGCACTAGCCTCCAATCATTGGACGTGAACTGCCCATCTCGGTCACTCACGATGCTGCGGGGCACACCGTGAAGCCGTACTATGTTATCCACATATAACTTTGCCAATGTTTCCACCGGATCATCCTTCCTATGCGGAATGAAATCCGACACCTTCGTTAGCCAATCTACGACCACCCAGATGGCGTCGTTCCCCTTTTGCGACCCTGGCAAACCGTGCACAAAGTCCATTGTGATGTCGTCGAATTTCCACTCCGGGACAGGCAAGGACTTCAGAAATCCTCCCGGCTTTTGGCACTACGCCTTCACCAAGGCGCAAGTTTGGCACTTCGCCACATAGAGCGCCACATCCTTCTTCAAACCCGGCCACCAAAACAGTTTCTTAACGTCGCGGAACATCTTGTGCTCCCCGGGTGAATCGAGTACTTGGTATCGTGCACCTCGTACAACAAATCCTCCTGCAAACTGCCCACGCTTGGGACGCAAAGTCGACCGTCTTTCCAAAGCAATCCGTCCTCCACAATGAATTGGGAAATTGACCCATCCAGAGCCTCTACTATGAACTGCTTCATGTGGTCATCCAAATCCAATGCCTGTCGAATCTGATCAGCCAGGTCATATTGAATTTCAGTCCAATTCAGTACTGCTTCAGAACTTGCTTGCTTATCTACACAAACAATCTCCAACGCCTTCAACTCCCGAACCAACCGCTCGTCATGGATTGACAGCCAATTGGCTTGAGCTGGGGCTCGGCGACTCAACGCGTCCGCAACCGCATTACCATTACCAGGCACGTAGTGGATCTTGAATGTATAGTCCCCCAGGAACTCCATCTATGTACGCTGTCGCATATTCAGATCTTTCTGATCAATCAAATACTTCAGGCTTTTATGATCGGTGTATATATCAATCTTCACACCGTACAAATAATGTCTCCACAACTTCAAGGCAAAAATCACGGCCGCTAACTCCAAGTCATGGACCAGATAATTCCTCTGGTGCACTTTCAGCTGTCTCGAGCCATAAGCTATCACACTTCCATGTTGCAGTAGCATGCAACCCAAACCGCTGCCTGAAGCATTACTATAACTCTCATAGCCTTCGGTCCCACTCGGCGAACTTAGCACAGACATCGTGGTCAACTGACATTTCAACTCCTCAAAAGCTCGTGCGCACTCCGGCGTCCAAATGAACTTCTGCTCCTTCCTCGTCAAAGTAGTGAGAGGTAACGCTATCCGTGAGAAGTTCTCTACGAAGCGCCTATAATAGCCGGCAATCCCCAGAAAGCTCCGGACTTCCGCTACCGTAGAAAGCTCAGGCCACTCCCGTATCGCAATAATCTTCGCTGGATCCACTGCAATACCTTCTCCACTCACTATATGACCGAGGAACGCCACTGAGGACAACCAAAACTCGCACTTCGAGAATTTGGCGTACAATTGATTCCTCCTTAGCATCTCCAAAACCAAATGAAGATGCCTGAAGTGATCTTCCTCACTCTGCGAGTACACCAAAATATCATCGATGAAGACGATCACAAAATGGTCCAAGTACTCCCTGAAGGTCTTGTTCATCAAATCCATGAACACTGACGGCGCATTAGTCAGCCCAAACGGCATGACCGTAAACTCGTATTGCCCGTATCTCGTACTGAACGATGTCTTTGGGATATCACTATCCCTTATTCGCAGCTGATAGTACCCGGACTGGAGATCCAACTTTGAGTACACTGTCGACCCGACCAACTGATCAAAAAGATCATCGATCCGGCGGATCGGGTACTTATTCCTTTCCGTCAACTTGTTGAGCTCCCGATAATCAATACATAGCCTCAAGCTTCCGTCCTTCTTCTTAACAAAGAGGATCAGTGCCCTCCAAGGCGAAGAACTTGGGCGCACATACCCTTGCTCCAACAACTCTTGCACTTGAACCTTCAGCTCCGCCATTTCCTTAGGCGTTAGCCGATATGGAGAGCGTGACACCGGATTTGCACCTGGTATGAGCTCTATCGTAAAATCTATCTCCCGCTGCGGCGGGGCTCCAGGAAGATCGCAAGGGAACACATTAGGGTACTCTGATACCATTGAAATACAATCCAACGCGGGCTTAGGCTTTGGAACCGCTACTAAAGTAAAGAACAGCTCTGCACCAACACGAACCTCCTTCACTACCTGAAGAGAAGACATCAACGTCTTGCTCGACCCTTTTAAGCCCGTAAAAGTCGTCTCACGACTTGCTCCCAACTTGACTTCCTTGCTACCGCAATCAATATAGGATCGCTGCTCCGAGAGCCAGTCCATGCCAAATATAACGTCGAATTCCACTAGCGGCAATAACGACGCTCGCAAATCGAACTCTTGATTCCCAATTCGAATCACCACGCCATAGATTGTATCCGCACGCATCGAACACCCATTGGGCAACAACACATCCAACTTGTCCTTCGCCATCGAAGAAGGTACTCCGATGCATGATAAAAATTCTTCAGATAAGATGGAGTGTGAAACTCCTGTATCGAAGAGTGCTCTTGTCGAATTTTCACAAATCAAAACAAAGCCTAAACAAGCAGTGGTAAGGTAACAAGCACATAATAAGTATTTAAAAGATTAACTTGCTATAAATTTAAATTTTACTTGTCACCATGTCCGCCTGTTTGATGGCCTCCTGTTGGCCAAGATTATACACCCTTGGTTGTGCCGGAGCATAATGGGACGTGGTTGACTCCACCGCCTTGCCCTTCTCTTCATAAGTCGCTCCCGGTTTCCTTTCGGACTTGGGACGTCTGCTCCTACAGTCACAAGCAAAGTGCCCCGGCTTCCCGCAAGTAAAGAATGCACCCGGGGTCCGACCCGTAGTCGCCCCAGACGCACCAGAAGGAGCTGGACCCGAAGTCCTAGCCTTCTTAAAAACTTTTTTGATAGCCGGACTTTGAAGTAGTCGGCACTTTGAACCCATACTCCTTATCACCCAAGATTTTCTTCGCTTGGACATTCTTCATGTCCTTCTCAAAGGACCGGGCCGTGTTGACCAAGGTCAAGAAACCCTGCGTCATCGGTCGCGAGAGTAGTAGCCTCAACTCATCTCTCAACCATTCGTAGAATCGATTCATCTTGCGCTCCTCATCCGCAATGGTGGAGCTATCATATCGACTCAATCGAGTAAACTCGTGGGGATATTCATCCACGCTACTGTCCCTTTGAACCAACTTCAGGAACTCGTTCTCCAACGCTATCCTCTGCGCCGAAGGGAGGTATCTAGCCAAGAACATTCTCGAGAGCTCCTCCAACGAGACATCTATAAGTTGTCTACCTCTCAAAAGGTGCAGCTCCAAACCTTCCCACCATAATCTCGCTTCTCCATCCAGAAGGAACGTAGCAATGGTGGTCATTTGCCACTCCTCCATCTCCGTTGCTGTCAAAACTCTCTTCACCCTGGAGAGCCAGTCTTCAGCTTGAGATGGGGTTCCCAACCCCGAGAATATCGGAGGATTAAAGCTCATGACATGTTTGAGCTGTCTCTCGGTTGCCCTCCTTGGCACCAACGACTCCATTACTACCTGTTCCACTCTTCTCTGCTCAGCCGCTTGCAGCGGTACCTGCTCCATCGCAGGAGCAGGCTGCTGCATTTCCCTTGCAGGCTGCGCATTGATCATTACAAGCACAGCTTCGGCCACTAATCGTATGGTCTCAGCCGATGGAGGTGTTGCAGGAGCATCATTTAGTGCGCTGCTAGCCTCAGAAACTCGACGTTCCGACAGCCCATCACCGCTTCTGGTCACCTATAGTGGTACAAAACACCATTAAACGACCAAATAAAATTGCAAATAGCAATTATAGGAACACACAGGTTCCCCAAACACATGTATTTTCATTCCTAAGAGGACATTCATGGGTTCTTTTACTGTTATAACAATGACGCACACGCATGTGCTCACCACCACTTAAAAAGAATTCGCCCACGAATTCATTTTAAGCCAGACCGAAACCAGTAGTATGATACCAAATTATAACACCCCCTATCCGTCGCATAGCATATAATAGTAGGTCCGGCCGGGGCCCGACGCCATATACCACAGACAGACCGGGTGGTTACTCAATGGAAACCATTCAACCAATCATAACGTCCTACACAGATCATTCTAGCGGAATCAGTTATATAAGTTGTTATTAAAAGAACCCAGCACCAAGCATGAATGTCCACTAAAACACCAAATAGGAATGCAGTACATACACAAGTACTAGCCTTAAGGACTTACAAATGGTTTACTCTTAATACATGTTTTCCATACCACGGCACGCAGGCCGGTCATACATGAACAAAAGCAAGTAAACACTTCAATTAGGCCTTCAAGGGCCGGCTTCGCAATTTGGGCTTTAGCCCGCTATTGACTGCTTGGTCTAGCAGTACCTGCAAGCAACAAACCACCGCACAGCGGCAAACATAATGATTTAGGCTAGCGGGGCGCAATATCCGGCACTTTCTAGCGACTAAATCTACCCCCACACGATCTAATTTGGAACACCACACGCGAGCGCAGCCACAGTTTAATTTAACGTTTATCGTCACACAACGACGTGAGGATCGCGAACCCTCTTAGGATCAAATAGTGACTAGAGGCCACTATCCTTTCCGGCGAAATGAACCCACACGGCTCGGTCGAGTGAAGTCGCACCAAGGAGATCCACCAAAGAAAATGATCCGGAAAGTGGTTGATCTCCCCCGACTAAAGAAAACCAAAGGTCACCACCCTTCTTCGGTTGCGAGAAACTCGGAAAATCGAATGCGAAAATCAAGTGGAAGTACTTCGATGAATAAAATTTCAGATCTCACACCAACACTTTCTCACAAGAAATATGCGGAGGATGTAGAAGAAGCACACAAGATAGAGAAGAGGAATCGTTACCCCAACTCGTAGATAGTTGCACGTGGAGAATCGCTCAACCACGGATCCGCCGGAGTCACACCGGATGGAGCTTGCACGTCCACCTTCAACGGAGTCACACCGCGAAGCTCCCACGCCGGAAGAGGGAGAGGCGGCCTGCACTTGGCCGAACCCTCAAGGGGCGGGCAAAGGGGGGCGGCGGAAATGAGGGGGGAGCTCTCAAGGCTGAAATCTTTTTTTTTAGGTTATAATCATCATACCAAAACAAGGGAGTGGATGCCTTATATATATGGCCCACTCTAAATAAAAGTGTACATAAAAATAATGCAGAAATTAAAAGCATTTTGGAGGCTAAATGCAGGCCACCAAATAACAAAAACATAGCATAAACTTGTTATCCGCAGCCCGGCAGTTTTAATGACAACAACGTCATTTAATGATGATATCTCGCGAGCGAAGATGGTAGCGGGAAGGGGTGCGGCGCCGCGCTCCCATGCCTTTATTTCGCCGCAGATCTTTGCTTTGTAATGGCGGCGTGTCATCCGTAAGCGCTTCAACATCAACGGCCGCGGGTTGGAGAGGGTCGGCTCCGTCAATCCTCCCCGTCTCAAAAGGACTCATCACCGAGGAGTTGGCGTCTTTGTAGCGGCGGAGGAGAGCATCATCCAGGCTAGCCACATCAACTTCGGGAACCCATGAATCATCGGAGGATGGGCGATCACGCCAGTGAACCAAATAGCGGCGAGTGGTACCAAGTGGAGACGGGAGAACTTCATCGGCAAGGATCCTGTCTGGTAAGAAAGATGTCTCGGGAAAACTAGGAAAAGCATTAGTCGAAAAAGGTAAGACTGAAGCAAAAGCATCCACCAACGTACCTCCAACGGAATCCGAAGGAAGAGGCGATTCATGAGACCTTTCCCCCCCAAACCCAAGAGAAGAGCGAGTGGAAGAAGAGAACGGGGAGTTGCATATTTCAAGTGGCGGAGAAGTATAAGGTGTTAAATCGGAAACATTAAAAATAGGGGATATACCCCAATCGGATGGTAAATCCAAAAGATACGCATTGTCGCCTAATTTCTTCGCAACTCGAAAGGGGCCGGCTCGCCGATTGGCCAACTTTTTGACGGTACCCGAAGGCATCCGCTCGGGAATGAGACGAACCAAAACCAAATCATCAACATTAAAATGGACGGCTCGGCGGTGCAAATTCGCGTGTAACTGATCGGACGTATATTGCGTGGCTAACACTTCTTGTATGTGTTTATGCAAATTTTGAAGGTGTTGGGCAAATTCCTGTGCGAAGTGACTTGATTTATAAGTGGGCGGGAGGGGAATCAAGTCAAGTGGCACGGGCGCCTTATAACCGTGCACAATCTCATTTGGCGACAACCCGGTAAGACCTATTCTTAGAATTGTTGTAAGCGAGTTGTGCGTGCGGGAGAATGAGATCCCAAGTGCCTTTGTGCTCCCCAACAAGACAACGTAAAAGATTGCCCACGCTTCGATTTACGACTTCCGTTTGGCCATCCGATTGCGGATGGTAGGCGGACGAAAACAACAGTTTGGTTCCCATAAGTTTCCAAAGCGTCTTCCAAAAGTAACTAGTAAATTTGACGTCCCGGTCACTAACGATAGTTTTCGGAACGCCGCGGTGCCCGACAACTTCCTTAAAATAAATTTTAGCCATGTGCGAGGCGTCACTAGTTTTGCTACACGGAATAAAGTACGCCATCTTTGAAAATCGGTCTACAACTACCAAAATAGAGTCATGTCGGCGGAAGGTGGGCGGGAGGCCTAAGATGAAGTCCATACTCACATCCTCCCAAGGGACAGAAGGGATGGGTAGAGGGGTGTAGAGACCGGCGTTTGTTTTACTACCCTTAGCTAGTTGACAAGTACGACAACTACTAACGATTTTACCAACGAGAGACTTCAAACCCGGCCAATAAAATTTTTCCTCCACCAAAGCTAGCGTCTTATCCCGGCCAAAATGGCCACCAAGGCCCCCACCATGAAGTTCCCAAATGATATGATGGCGGAGGGAAGTTTGCGGGATGCACAACTTCGTGTGCTTAAATAAGTAACCATCCCGGATGTAGAATGCCGAAATAGTGGAGGGGGACTCCTCTTGGGTGGCAAAATAGATGTCCTTAAAGTCCGGACATGTCGCGTACTCGTCCTTAATGCGTTCAAAACCAATCACCTTAACGTGCATGGTGGACAATAGTAACGAGAGTCGGCTAAGGGCGTCGGCCACACGGTTGTTGGACCCCTTAAGATGCTTAAGAGTGAACGTGTACTCTTGGAGGAACGACACCCACTTAGCATGTCGGGGGCTGATTTTATGTTGGGAGTTAATAAAACGCAAAGCTTCATGATCCGAAAGTAGCACGAATTCCTTGGAAAGGAGATAGTGCCTCCAATAGTGTAAACTTCGGACCACCGCATAAAATTCCCGATCGTAATTGGAGTAGTTTAATTTAGCCCCGGACAACTTCTCACTAAAATAGCAAATGGGGTGACCCTCTTGGCTTAATACTCCTCCAATCCCAACCCCGGACGCATCGCATGCTAATTCAAACACCTTAGAGAAATCCGGTAAGCGTAGGAGGGGCGCTTCCGTCATGAGAGTTTTGATCGTTTGGAAGGCATGAGTGGCGGACTTAGTCCATTGGAAATCCCCCTTCTTCATGCACTCCGTCAAAGGAGCCATGATGCTACTAAAATTTTTAATAAAACGCCGATAAAAAGTAGCGAGTCCATGGAAACTTCTAACGTCACGGATGGACTTGGGCTCCGGCCACTCGTTAATAACTTGCACCTTTTTTGGGTCTACTCTAATGCCGTCCGCTCCCACAAGATATCCTAAGAACTCAACCTCACGGACAAGGAAGGTGCATTTCTTCAGATTTAAGAATAGTTTCTCCTTCCTCAAAGTAGTTAAGACTGCCCTCAAGTGATTGGTATGTTCAGTGGGCGTTAAGCTAAACACCAAGATGTCGTCAAAATACACTACGACGAATTTTCCCATGAGGGGTTGGAATATTTGAGTCATCATCGGAGAAAATGTGCTTGGGGCATTAGAAAGTCCGAAGGGCATGACAAGCCACTCATATAAACCATCCTTAGTCTTGAACGCCGTTTTCCATTCATCCCCCTCTCGAATTCTAATTTGATGGTAGCCACTTTTGAGATCCAGCTTGGAAAAGATCGTGGCTCCGGCAAGCATATCCAAGAGATCATCCAATCGGGGAATAGGGAACCTATATTTAATAGTGATCTTATTAATCGCCCTACTATCGACACACATCCTCCAAGTACCGTCCTTTTTGGGGGCTAACATGGCCGGCACGACACATGGGCTCAGGCTATGGCGGATGAACCCTTTAGTTAAGAGTTCCGATATTTGAGTTTGAAGCTCCTGATGCGCTGCCGGGTGGAGCCTATAATGGGGTTGATTCGGGAGTGAGGAACCTGGGACGAGATCTATGGCGTGTTGGATGTCGCGTAGAGGCGGCAAGATGGGGGATAACTCGGCCGGATACACATCTTTATATTCCTCCAACAAGTGTTTTAAATCTTCCGAATGCTCATCTAATTTATCACCATCCTCCTTACTACTCAAGAGCACAAGCGCATAGATCACGCCATCTAGAAATGGGACGCGGGTGAACTCCTTTCGTCCTATTAAGTGCAAGGCTTTCTTCTCCACGGGTACGAGGGTATCCTTGGACGGAATAGTCGGGTCCTTCGGTGGCGTTGGTTTTAAGGTAATAATTTTCCCCTTAAACTTAAACTCATAAGTATTAGCCCTACCGAAGTGAGTCACGTCGTGATCATATAGCCAAGGCCGGCCAAGAAGGACGTGACATGCATCCATGGGGATGACATCACACCACACTTGCTCGGAATAAGATTTGACGTTAAGGGGAACTAGACAACGCTTCGTGACAGGAAGAGAGGTCTTATTTACCCAAGCTACATGATAAGGTTGGGGGTGGGGTTCGGCAACTAAAGACATCCTAGCGACCGCGCTCTCCGAAACGACGTTCATACAACTCCCACTATCGATGATAAGCTTACACAACTTCTCTCCGCTCTTAAATATCATCGAAAAGAGGGTCGTCCTATTCCAATCGTTTGGCGTCCGGGGAACCGTCAGGATACAACGCATAACCATGAGGGTATGTTCATCCTCCAAATCACTCGGGACTCCCTCAACATCGGACCCCTCGTCAGCTTCATAAATTATTTCGGCCGGGTCGTTAGGAGCCTCCAATAAAGCTAAGGCCTTAGGCTTGGTGGGGCATTCGCTCGCATAATGCCCTTGTACTCCACAAGCGTAGAAAGTGGCATTTGTTTTATTAACTCTCCCAATTGGCACTCGCTCCCCGGTTGGGTTCTTACAATTCCTAGCGGTGATGACTATCGAACTTGTGTCGGTAGCCTTAAACTTGCCTTTGTCTTTATACGTGGACTTCCCTTTTTGGAAATACTTTGCTTTAGACTTGAGAGTTATATTTTTCTCAATGTCCAAGGCCGCGTTGTACGTGGTGTTTATATCCGTATGCCCATATCGCAAAAGCTTGCGCTGAATATCCGGATCCAGCCCCTTCCGAAATCTCGAGAGAGTCACTTCGGGCATCTCCTTAACATCGCAACGTACTAACAGATCCTTAAGCGTACCCATGTAATCAGACACCGACTGGTTCCCTTGCTTAAGAGAGGCTAAGTCATCTAACAGTTGTGTGCGGTAATACGTGGGGACGTATTGATCCGACAACATAGCTTTCATAACCTGCCAACCAATTGGCGGCATACCATCTAGCGCTCCCATGCGTCTCTCCTCGTTGAGCCAATATACCTTGGCCCGGTCTAGAAGTTTCAGCCTAGCGACTTGGACCTTTTGCCTATCGGTTAAGTGATGCCACTCGAAGTAGCACTCGATATCCATTAGCCAATTCAGAAAGATTTGGGGCTGCCCCATGCCGTCGTAAGTAGGGGCTTCTATACGGATGGCTTGCGTGATATTGAACTCTTGTGGAGCTCGATTATAATAGGGGGGACCACGTGGTGCAAGGTCATCGTAGTCCTCGTCAAATCGAGGAGGATAACGGGGCTGTTGGTGGTGCGGGGGGTGAGGGTTAATTGGTAGAGGGTTAGGAGGGGCGGGTGGAGTCGCTCTAGCAGTCGTAAGTTGAGCGATCATGTCCCTTAACTCATCCATGCGACGCTCTTGATTCACGATATGCGCATTAAACTCTTGTCGAAGAGCCTCGACGGGAGTCGGATCTTGACCCCCATGCCGCTCGTCCGCCATACTGGAAGAAGAGGGAGCGTACTCGGTGCCGTGCCTTGTGCGCATGCAGATTTTTTTTTGTCTCTTTTTTTTTGTTAACTCTAAATTGTCCTAAACACCGTACAATTTTATGTGAAATAATTTCTTACCGCCTAACCGATGGACGAAACTGAAACTTTTTGTAAATTTATTTCTACCTAAGGTGAAGAGAGACTACCAAAAAAATTTTTTTTTGATTTTGAAGAAAAATTCTGATTTTAACCCGCTGTTGGCACACCACAAATAGAGACTTTGCTGAAATGAGAACTAAGCCTACCAAACAGAGAAGGATTGTGCCGATTTAGGAACCGACACGAACCTGGCTCTGATACCAAATTGATGTAGGCTAGCGGGGCGCAATATCCGGCACTTTCTAGCGACTAAATCTACCCCCACACGATCTAATTTGGAACACCACACGCGAGCGCAGCCACAGTTTAATTTAACGTTTATCGTCACACAACGACGTGAGGATCGCGAACCCTCTTAGGATCAAATAGTGACTAGAGGCCACTATCCTTTCCGGCGAAATGAACCCACACGGCTTGGTCGAGTGAAGTCGCACCAAGGAGATCCACCAAAGAAAATGATCCGGAAAGTGGTTGATCTCCCCCGACTAAAGAAAACCAAAGGTCACCACCCTTCTTCGGTTGCGAGAAACTCGGAAAATCGAATGCGAAAATCAAGTGGAAGTACTTCGATGAATAAAATTTCAGATCTCACACCAACACTTTCTCACAAGAAATATGCGGAGGATGTAGAAGAAGCACACAAGATAGAGAAGAGGAATCGTTACCCCAACTCGTAGATAGTTGCACGTGGAGAATCGCTCAACCACGGATCCGCCGGAGTCACACCGGATGGAGCTTGCACGTCCACCTTCAACGGAGTCACACCGCGAAGCTCCCACGCCGGAAGAGGGAGAGGCGGCCTGCACTTGGCCGAACCCTCAAGGGGCGGGCAAAGGGGGGCGGCGGAAATGAGGGGGGAGCTCTCAAGGCTGAAATCTTTTTTTTTAGGTTATAATCATCATACCAAAACAAGGGAGTGGATGCCTTATATATATGGCCCACTCTAAATAAAAGTGTACATAAAAATAATGCAGAAATTAAAAGCATTTTGGAGGCTAAATGCAGGCCACCAAATAACAAAAACATAGCATAAACTTGTTATCCGCAGCCCGGCAGTTTTAATGACAACAACGTCATTTAATGATGATATCTCGCGAGCGAAGATGGTAGCGGGAAGGGGTGCGGCGCCGCGCTCCCACGCCTTTATTTCGCCGCAGATCTTTGCTTTGTAATGGCGGCGTGTCATCCGTAAGCGCTTCAACATCAACGGCCGCGGGTTGGAGAGGGTCGGCTCCGTCACATAAGCAATGGTCAGCAATGCTGACCAAATTATAACGATCCCTCCCCCAATTCGGGGAGGCGATGCTCCTTCCCTGCACTTATTAGCATAACAAAGCAGTGTATAAATATACATTTCATCACAGGCGTAGGCTCACACGGCCACACACCCCGTGCACTTAGGTCATATTCTCGGTGAATGTGGTCAAAGCCCTCCGACTCACCACCGTCCCCAGGACGGCCCAACAATGAGCAATTTGTCTTCCCGGCATGGGTCACGGTAATTTAAACCATAGACCGCCGAAGACCCTCATCTATGCCAACGGCTCTAATCCGAAAGACATAGAACGGGTACGGTTCCATCTAACCCGTGCTCACATCGCAACGTTAATTTAAAACATATGCGCAGGTGAAACTTCTCTCGAGTCCCATTTCCATCACAAAAATCACATAACCCGGTTATGTTCAAGTTGTCTCCCAGGCCTCCAAGTTGGCAAGATCACGCATTCGCCCAGTTTTCCGGGTGCACCTTAGGGTTAATCCCCAAGGCTCCCTGTTGCAATCTAACATGTAGAAAACCCGAAAAACAAACATTCGTTCAGAGTCTTCTCCGGCATATATGCAATTCAACATCAACGATCCAGACAAACATGTCCGGATAGGCTTCACACATCATGCCTATGTACGTTCTCGTTTACGGACTCTACACAATAGGGACTTTACATATCTACCTGAAGGAATGCCTCCAACTAACCCCAAACTCGCCAGAGCCGGCTTCCTATGCAAAAGAAGTAGAGCTACACATGCTCAAGTAGAGAATCGTTACCCTAGCGTTCTTCCTTGGCGCCATGGAAATGTAAGCGGATGAAAAGCAGCACACTCTCTTTGCTTTCGTAGATCCGAAGTCGGCTCGCGATTTGGAGCTCTAAAACTCCTACAACGACTAGATCTAAGCTTCTTCTTCCTCCTTTGCTCTCCCCTCTCTCTAGGATTTAGACAGAGAACCTACAGCAGGAAAATAATGGTTTTTAAACCATCTCTCGTGTATAACCCTTTCGGGAATAACCACAACCGTCGGATCCCACTAAAAGAAACGCACGGCATGATTCAGGTCTGACCTGTACGAATGGGGCTAAACACTGCATGGTACAACTACAGGAGCAGGACACGTCCGGGTCAATGTCGGAACAATTAGTCAACTCCCACCAATCTCGTGTGTCGACATTCCGTATCGACAGAGCTAATCACGACACAAAGCCCCGCGCTCGACGATCGTCGAACCAAGATCATCGACCGCTGCCAGAATCGTCGAACAGAGCTTCTCTGGCAAAATCGTCGAACACAAACTCTGGCCAAATCATCGAACGCACCAAAATAATCGAATGCAAACTTCGACCAAATCGTCGACCACAGAATTGACCAGATCACCGAGCGCTGCTCAACGATCGTCGAACCTAGAGTACTGGCCCGATCGTCGAACGCAGCATTGTCACGAGATCATCGACCGCTGCTCGACGACCGTCGAACCCAGTTTTCTGCCTGATTGTTTTTTCAAGAATTCTGAACAATCCCGACACGCCCGGGGACACGCCCGTGTCCCTGGCTGTGTACCCCTGCCAAATTCCAAATTTGGTACAGAACGTCACCCGTCGCTCTTTTGAGTTTCAGGGTATTACAAAATGAGTTTATACTATTTAGTCTTTCTGTATGTCCTAAAACTGTTTATTTATTTCATGATACAAAGCTCAATGTATATATATATATTTGCTGCATGTTTTAAAATTTTCTGCCAGATATAATTTTTATCTTGCTTTGTAAATGGTTTGTGTCTGTAATTAGTGACCTCACCCAAATAGGGGGGATTGTTGGATCCCTAGTTTGATTTGGGCTAGGTTCACTAAACTAGGTTATCTGACCCAACATGTATAGCCAGGGTCATGTCTGTTTCCTAGAGTCTAGGCTATGTCCTTAGAGTCAACATTGCATGGACCAGCCAATAGAAGATAGCAGAAGACTCAAGACTTAGAGAAAAATCAGTTCAGGAAAGTGAGTTTGAGGTTCGTTGAACTCAGCGTGACGAAAGTCATGCTCAACTCGACGAACTCAGAGATAATTCTCTGAGTTGAGCTCGACGATATTCGAGCTCAGGTCGATGATTTCTGGCAGTTCAACTTCAACATTCTAAGTCCATAATCCTTTCTCAGAACTCTAGTCGACGAAGTTATGTTATCAGCTCGACGAACTTAGAGCACATAATCGGCAAGTTTTATCAGAAAGCAGTTAGCAGTTCTTAGGTCGACGATCTTGGATCTCAGGTCGATGAACAACAATTATCTAGTCGACGAACATGATTTCTCAACTCGACGAACTCTGGACTCATGTCGACGAAATCTGTTCTTTGCTCGACGAATTCTGTCCAGATCCAGACTTGGATTTTTCCTTCTTTTTTCATTATCTATTGCAGTAATTCCTGAGTAATCAATGCTTAATAATCTCTAAATGTTGCCATTAGAAGCAACTTTGATTATGGTATTCATTAGGATTATTACTTTTCATTTTTCAATAGGATAGTTTGGAAAATCAAATTAATGCAGATATTCTATCCAGCCGTATTACATTCTCTAGGCCGTTAGGAATCAATGAAGAAAGGAATTCAAAAATTCAAAGGAGATTATTGACTGATCATATAAAAGAGATTTTCTCTTTTTTCGACAAAGATACACAGCAACAAGTTCAGACCAAAAAGAGAATACAGGCTTACAGAGAAGATCAACAGCAATCTGATTCTAATCCTTCTCTATACAGAAAACAAAGCAGTTTTCTCCTTGACAGTGGTGAAGAAGAAGAAGAACATTCATACCAAGCCTTCTTCAACCTTCACTCCAGAATTTTTCAAGGACAACAAAATCACTATCAGTCAAGAAGTTCCTGGATCTCTTCTAGTCAACGATAAAGATAGAAGACCTACACCCTGAAGCAAAGCTCAAGTCTTCATGAGTTCAATATCTCAGGGGGAGCTTTGTCAATATAAAAGATCCACTACTCTTCTCAGTTGATTTGAGAAAGAGAAGACACCATAACTCTCTCACCCCCTCACTATACAAAGGGTTCATTAACTCCCTTCAAAAGTTATTCCTTGGTTGCAAGTCACCTGATTAAAAGACTTGAGGTGGTTTTTGAGCACCTGATCAAAAGCTCATTGGTGGCAGTCACCTGATCAAAACCTGTAGTGGATTCCTACCAGGGTGGTAGAAGAGTGGATGTACCCAGGTTGGGGAACCATTATAAAGTTCTTGTGTCGCCTGGTTGTCTATTTCTTCTTGGTCTTACTGTTCCTGTGTTAGTTTTAGTTTTGTTGTTCCTGTGGTAGATTAGTTTTATTTTATTGTGGCTGTGTTAGAATAGTTTATATTACATTGTCATTTTTTCTTACAGTGAATATTAGTTGCTTTACTCTAATAATTTTGAAAATTGTAAATAGTCTTCAAATACTCTATTCACCCCCATCTAGAGTATATCAGGTCTAACCCTCAGTTTCACAAATGACGGAGTTTTTGAGTGGTTGGTGCTCGGGGAAGGGCTCATTAATGGCCTGAGTATGTTTTTGAGGTTGATGACTTTATTGTTCAAGCCTTACTTAGGAAATTTCTTAGTTATTTATTTTGATGATATCCTAGTCTTTAGCGCCTCTCCGAACGGTCATGAATCTCACTTGAGGATAGTACTTACCACGTTGTGAAAGAAAAAGTTATTTGATAATCTTAAAAAATGTACGTTTAATGTTCCATCGGTGGAGTTCCTTGGATATATTGTTAGTTCGAAGGGCATACATGTTGATCCTAAGAAGGTCCAAGCCATTAAGGATTGTCCCGAACCAACCAATATTCGGGATGTTCGGAGTTTTCACGGCCTAGTTACATTTTACTGTTGATTTATACGGGATTTTAGTTGTACATTTCACCAATCATGGAGTGCATGAAGAAGGGAGATTTCACGTGGACCAAATCTGCCGCTAAGGCATTTGAAACAATTAAATCCTGAATGTTGGAAGCTCCTCTATTACGATTATCGGATTTTAATAAGGTTTTTGAATTGTCATGTGATGCATCTGCAGTAAGTATTGGCGGTGTATTGAGTCAAGAGGGTCATCCTATTGGGTACTTTAGTGAGAAGCTCGTTGGGCTGAAATTAAATTATTCTAATTATGATAGGGAGTTTTATGCGGTTATTTGGTGCCTACAGAATTGGCGACATTACTTAATCTCTAATGAGTTTTTTATCCTATCTGATCACGAGGCTTTGAGGTTTATTAATTCCCAATATAATGTTAGCCCAAGGCATGCTAAATGGGTATCTGATCTTCAGGAGTACACCTTTATAATAAAACATCTTAAGGGAACTCTAAATCGTGTGTCAGACGCTCTTAGTCGTGTCTCGTTATTGTTGTCTACGCGAGAGGTGAAAGTGATTGGGTTCGATAGGATAAAGGATGAGTACATTAATTGCCCATATTTCAAGGAATTCTATTATTCCACGCAAAACAACTCTCCCACTACCATTTCAGCATATTATATTCAGGATGGTTATTTATTTAAGCCTTCAAAGCTTTGTATTCCACGTTCTTCCCTACGACATTTCATTGTGTGGGAATTACATAGCGGTGGTTTAGGTGGACATTTCGGGTGGGACAAGACCATTGCGTTAGTAGAATATAAGTTCCATTGGCCCAACCTTAAATCTATGGTTACTAAAATTATGGGAAGTTGTTGCTCGTGTCAACTAGCTAAGGGAAATAAAACGAATGCGGGACTTTATACCCCCTCTGCCTATTCCTTCCATTCCCTGGGAAGATGTTAGTATGGATTTTATTCTAGTCCTACATGTCATGTTTAGAACTCATGATTCCATTCTGGTGGTAGTAGATTGGTTTTCTAAGAAGGCCTATTTTATTGTATGTAGTAAGACGAACGACGCATCACATGTAGCAAAATTATTATTTAAGGAAGTTGTTGGGCATCGGGGCGTTCCAAAAACTATAGTGATTGATAGAGACGTAAAATTTATTAGGTATTTTTGGAAGACCCTATGGAGGATTACGGGCACCAAACTATTGTTTACTTCATCCTACAATCCACAGACAGATGTACAAATGGAAGTGGTAAGAAGAAGCTTCGGTAGTTTACTTCGTTGTATTGTGGGTGACCACAAGGGAACATGGGACCTAATCCTTACCCATGATCAGTTGGCGTACAATAACTCAAAAATTGGTCCACAAGTGTTGGGTCCATTGATCCCAATTTCCTATATTTGTAAGAAGTCAAACAGGTTAGTGGTATACACATTATTGTATTTGATGTATGTTTAAGTTCATGCATACATATTGGTCTTTGTCACAATGATTTGACATATATTTCAAGAGACAATGATAGGTGGACTCAAAGTGATAGGCTGGAAATTCAGAAAAAATTCCAAGTTCAGAAGCGTTGAGTGCGGCAAGCTCACTCAACACCATACAAATAATAGCGCTGAGAGAGGGCTGGTAGTCAAAGCTTGCAGTATTAAAAAGGCAGAAATGTGGCTAAGACTATAGGCGTTGAGTGAGCTCAACTCACTCAATGCCATATGGCCAGAATCGTTGAATTAAGGATATTCTGTCAATGCCAAAGTATAAGTACAGAAGCGTTGATTGAAGCTCATTCACTCAACGCCAAGTGAAATGGCTTTGAGTCTAGTCTTCCTATAAAGAAACAAGAATTTGGCTAAGTCCAGAACCGTAAAGTGAAGCCAGTTCACTCAACGCACTCAACGTCAAACTTCAGCAAGAAGGTAAGATTACGGAAAATCCGGCTAAGTATAAAAGCGTTAAGTGAAGCTTATGAACTCGACGCTCTAAACATTTTTAAGCAGAAAGGATAGAATAATATGGCTAAGGCAAAAAGAGTTGAGTGAGGCATATACACTCAACGCTCTAAACAGAGCTAAAGAAAATTCTAAGTACAGAATCGCTGAGTATTGCTTATCCACATTTCGTCGAACTGAGTTGTGAGTTCATCGAAAGAAGTTCATAGTTCGTCTAACTCAGCTTTAACTTTTTTCATCTAGCTGAGCTCTGGGTTCATCAAACTGAGTTCAGAGTTCGTCATACTCAGCTATAACTTATTCATCGAACTGAGCTCTGGGTTCGTCGAAGTGAGCTCTAGATTTGTCGAACTGAGTTTTGAGTTCGTCGAGCTGAGGATTTTTGGAATGATGCTTGATTTTTATCTAATTCCAGAATGATGATGACGTCAGCAAAGTCAACAAGTCAACAAATTTCAGATTCATTATTTAAATACTATAATTCGACATTAACTTCTTCGTTAGGCTATAGTGAATCTCATTTTGATTACACTGAGGTTTTGACCACCGTTAAAACTGGGATACATGTCAATTATCCAGCAAATTGACGGTATTATAAATAGCAGTTCAGATCGAGATCAAAGAATAACGTTTTCTGATTAACATTAATTCATTCTGAAAATGAGAAGCGGGAGTTCGTCGTCTTCATCCGCCATTGTTATATATCCCAAGAACCTCAAATTGATAAATCTGAAGGGTTTCTGAGTTAGCTGGTGCAATCAACATCTGCTACAACATGTACAGCGGATATCTCTGAGGAAGACGAATCAGTCTATGCAAGCCCTCGCTGAAATTGCTTCACGATTCAATCTGAGACAAATCTGAAGATCATTTTTTGAATCGAAGAAGAGGAAGAAGATATCTGTCCCAAATTCTGACTGGACTGAAGAATAAGGTAAAGGAATTGCAATTCGTCTTACAGGTTAGATGTTTAAAGATAGTCTTCCCCTTTTTCATCAACTAGTACAGAATCAAGATTCTAAAAAATTTCCAGCACAAGTTGCAGACCATTGAAGATCAATTTTCTTGTTGTTGGGAAGTAGATATGGTTGATATTTTCTTAGCCCGGGAAGAAATTGACTCAGGGAGCAATTTCTCTTGAGTCAAATCAACATTCTTCTTTCAAAATCTGTGGATTTGTGATAGATCTGTGTTGAGGCATAAATTGATTAGGCTGTGTGAGAGATCTATATGATATTATTGTAAAGCCTAAATTATAAAGGCTGTGAGAAGGAACTGTGAGATTTGTGCTAGGGCCATGGTCCAGTGATTGGATCCTTGTGTGGATCTGTGTGGGGATGTTTCTCCTAGCCTGTGTTAAGGGCAGTTTTGCCGGTGTATGGTAGTCAGGAGATTACTGTGTGGAGGGCTGTGAGCCTGTGTTGTAAGTCTTAGTGGAGACTGACTGATCTGGTAGGATCATGCTGTAATCTCTGAGGAGCCATAAGTTTTGGCGAAGAGCCTTATCTAACATATTGAGGAGGAGAGGGACAGGTGATATACCCATACACTGGGGATCCACTATAAAATCTGGTGTGTTGTGTCTTGTGTTTTGCTATGCTGAGTATTTTTTTCTTGAAAGTTGAATTATGAATACATAGTATGACATAAGTCATAAAATATTTTAAGGAACTACAAAAGACTATAATAACCTATTCACCCCCCCCCCCCCTCTTGGTGATTATCTACCCTTGTAATCAAAGAGTTTCAAGTGGTATCAGATGGAGGTTGCTCAAGAAATGACTTAACAGTCCCAGTAGATCTCCAGGGTAGCTGTAAGAGTGTTAAGATGGGTTCAGGAGAGAATCACAAAGAGCTTGGATCCATGAAACTTCCTCTCTGTACAAAGGAGACTTTTGGCATATGGAAGGAAAGAGTAAAATTGTTCATGGAAGAATCTGATCCTAGCATCTATATCATAGTTGAAGAAGGACCCTTCATCCCAATGAAGACATCTGTCCTAGATGCAAATCTTATGACTCCAAAGAAGTACACTGAAATGACTAAGGATGAAGTCATCTTAGCAACAATGGATAAGAGGGCACAAAACATTATAGTTAGTGCCATAGATGACTCCACCTTTCAAAACCTGGTGCACTGCAAGACATCAAAGGAAATGTGGGACACCTTGATAGTTTACATGGAAGGTACTAAGGAAGTTAGAGATGATAGAATGTCAATGCTAAATCAAGAGTACGAAGCTTTTAGACAGATCAGGGAGGAGACCATAACTAGCTGTTACGAAAGGTTCATCAGGACGGTTAATGAGCTAAAGACCTATGGCAGGGCCTTTAGTGATTATGAGCTAAATGATAAGTTTCTTAGGTCTCTTACTAGAGACTGGGACACTAAGATATATGTCATTAGAGAAGTGGCAAAGTTGGCAGATACTCCACCATCCACACTGTTTGGTAAGTTTCTTTCATATGAGATGTAACTGACATCAAGGAAGGAGGAAGAGAAGACTGGCAGAGGCCTGGACAAAGAAACTGGTGTAGCCTTCAAGGCAGATAGATCCAAGAGGAGCAAGGAGAAGAATCCTTCTCGCCTAAGAAGGTCAGATGAGTCAGGAGATTCAGATCAAGAGGAATTAGGCTGTAATATGTCTGATGAGGAGTTTGCTTCTTTCTCAAGGCAGTTTATGAAGATGATGAAGAAGAAGGGGTGGAGGTGCAAACATACCTCTTCCTTCTAGCACAAAGATGACTACAACAAAGAATGTTGGGTACATTGGAAAATGTGTACCAGATTTGAAGAAGCCTCACCTTACTCAATGATATGCATCAAGGTGTATTTGATGTTGTTTTGAGTTTATATGTGCAGGTTAAAAATGCAGGAATGTAGAAAAATTTTTAAGTCCATGTGTCGACACCAGGAGAAGTTGTGTCGACACTTATGAAGGCTTGTGTCGACACTGGATTAAAGCTGTGTCGACACTTGGAGTTAATTGTGTCGACACTTGGAAAGGCTGTGTCGACACCAGAAGAAACTGTGTCGACATACAGAGGCAGTGTCGATACATAGAGAAGCATAGTCGACATCAACTGTATCGACACATAGAGGCAGTGTCGACACACAGAGAAAGTTTAGTCGACATCAACTGTGTCGACACACAGAGGCAGTGTCAACACACAGAAGCATAGTCGACATCAACTGTATCGACACCAAGAGGCAGTGTCGACACACAGAATCGACATCAACTGTGTCGATACACAGGACTTGTGTCGACACACAACAAAGTTTCAACTAAGTTAAAGAAAATAAGTGATTGTGTCGACACACAAAATTAGTGTCGACACATTCTACAGAAACTGTGTCGAGAAGTAGTGTCAACAACAAAGGAGATGTGTCGACACCACCAAGGCTGATGTCGACACGTAGTTCACTTGTGTCGACACTTAGTCTACTTTTATCGACACATGAAGAAGTTCAGTCTCGACATTTTGCTAACAGAGACAGAGTTTCAAGAAGTGACTGGATGATTTGACAGCTGCCATTACCAACCGGTCTACTATAACTGTCAGTGCTGTTAGAAGTTTGTTAGAAACCGGATCAGCCGGTTACCATGGTGAAAGTCTATATAAAGGCATTCTCCTTCAATAGATTGATGAACTGATAAAAACGGAGTATACATAAAAATTAGAAGAAGATTTTCATGAGAAGATCTAAGAAGAAGTTGGAGAGAGCTCCATCTATTGAAGTGAAGTGCAGTTGCCGAACCAGGCTGCCAAGAAGGATTCAGATCGAGATCTGAATATCAAGAAAGAAGCAGATTGAAGATCAACTTCACAAGATTTCAACCCTACTGAGTTCAGATTCAAGAAGCTTTGAAGAATGCTAGGAGTGGTTGTTCTCTGCCATCAGATTCTTCCAAGAACTGATCAAGAAGCCATCCATCCATTCTCTCTCTACTAGGGTTGTGGTTAAACACATTGTTAAATCTATTTTCTGTAGGATCTTTATAAGATCTGAGTTGTAAGCCTGTGTTTATAAAGGCTGAGTGTAGGAGAGTATTTTCTCTGAGTGGTAGTCCTTGTTGAAGGTTGAGTTAGGGCTGTGAGCCTGAGTTGTAGCAGATTGTGATGTTTGAGTGTAGGCTTTGTTGAAGGCTTGATGATTGCTTTGCTAACAAGTAATAACTCAATGCGATTTCATTCTACATTCTAGTATAACTATGTATATGGGCATAAGCTAGATTGAATTAACATTCAGGCAAGTGCACCTATCAATCATAGTACAGGAGAAATCTACATCTCGTGTCGTATTCCACAGGTCCCTTTCAAGTATTCTTACTCATCCCCACTCTATTATCAATCCTATAAGTAAATGTGAATTCTAACCTAAATTAACCTAACTACGACTTTTGGATAAATCAGCATTGGAAGATTGAGCATGATAACAGACATGAAGCTTTTAAACGATTACATGAACGAACTCATTTATTGGTTCAATTCTAAGTGATCATGAAATGAAAAGACTATTAAATTCGTTGTAATGTAAAGGTTAAATATTCATCGAATTCTCTCTCGAGCAATTCCAAATCTAAACCTAAGATATTAAATTTTCTCTCGAACAATTTACAACACCCAAGTTCGCATTAAGTAAAGTATCCTTATTACTACATAAATTCATGAATTTTATCTCTAAATTACCATGAATCCTTTTACTCGTGTTCTATTTTCCAAACAACATATCTCTCGATCATATAGTTTGATTCACAAAGAGAGTTAACACCACAATATGAATATACAAATATCATTACAAAGAACCAATTTTTCAATCTAGCAATTTGCAAATTATGTAAAGCAAAGAAGCAATTCATAATGAATATTAAACTCTTTGTTTGCAAGCCTAAACACGAATAAAATACCACAAATTTAACATAAACAAAATGATACATGATTACTAGAATGTTCAAATAGAAGTTCATGCAAATTAAAACAATAAATAAAGATGAATCATCAAGAGAAAGTAAGGATTAAAAGGTGTTAATGATTAGATAAAAATACGTATAAAATACCCTTCAATCCTCCTTCTCTTGGATGCTCCCCTTCGGCCTTCAGCAGTTCTCCAATCCCAGAAATGATCCAAAATTTCTCCACAAATTTTTCTACAGGAAATATATAGTCCCTTTGCAAACAGGTCGGACACGGGTTCCAACACGGCCGTGTGTCAGGACGTGTGGACGGTTCCTAGGCAGTTTCTCCATGAGGAAGCGTGTCTGGTAGTGTGCCATGTCAGATGACACGGGTATGGACACGGCCGTGTGTTCGGCCGTGTACTTCAGACCCGGGTTGGTCGGCAATCGTGTTCAAATATGACACGGGTAGGCACACGGGCGTGTGGCCTACCCGTGTGAGTCTCTATCTCCTGCGTCCAATTTCTTCAGCTCTAGGGTACATATGACACGGGTAGGCACACGGCCGTGTGTCCACCCGTGTGCGCCAAATTTCGTCTTGTCATCAGCCATGTTGACTCCGTAACCTCCTCTGTTTGCTCCAAGACTTTTACTTCCACAGGTTAGCATTACCTGCAATAGAAAAATGAAAGAATCAGTAAATAGTTTATTATAAGGAATGTCAAAGACTTCTAAATGCGCTCTTCTATCTATGATATGACAATTTCTTTACTATTATCGTGAAATCACCACAAAAAGGGGCAGGAAATAGTAGACATGATTACAATTATGATAGTAAAAAGCCTGTCATAATTGTACTCATCAAATATCCCCAGACTTAGATGTTTGCTTGTCCCTAAGCAAACTAATTAAAAAATTCAGGTTACTAATAAATAATGTTTCCTCTGCACACTGGTTGCTATGAATTTAAGGAGAACTTTGATGATGTAATCGTATAGGAAATAATTTAGCAGACTTTGCTAAATATATATTTATCTTAAAATTCTTCTAATATATCTTTTAACTATCCTCCACTCTCTCTTAGAAAAAAATGTATAGCCATCTAAAACAAATGTGAGGAGAAAATAACAATCTCAATAAGATACGTATTAGTATTTCAAAACTTATATGTACCCATATTGATAATCATGAGCTTACCCTTTTTACACCCTCATCGCAGCACTAGTTAGAATTAGTAAGGTCGGATCCTTAGGACTTGTATTATGGTGTAGCCTTTTTGGTTTAGGATAGAAGATTAAAGGCGAGGTAATCAAAGATATGTTCGATGAATTTTTTTTCACACCTAAATCTTGATTGAGCCTTATGTTGGAAGATACCTTAACTTCAATTTTATATAAACACCCCTAGACTTTGCAATTTGTATATTTCCCACATTTTGAAGGGCACTCTATTTTTTTATATATATTTTTTCTTAACGAAGGGACCATAGTAGGGATCATTCCAAGTGGGTGCAAGTAAACATGCACTCAGGACACATATCACTATGTCTTTTTTTAAAGGGTTCAAAGTAGGGATCATTCCAAGTGGATGCAACTATACACGCACTCAGGCCACATATCACAATGAACAAATCATTCCAAGAAGGCATCAATGATAGGTGTGCTAATAGGTAAGGATTTGGCCTTGGTGAATTTTAGTAGTAGAGTGTCAAAAGAATAGGGATTAGGTATAAATTGGGTGTGCAAGGGTATCATGTTAAAGGTTTGGGTTAACAAGGCTCAAGCTATCCAATAGGAGGCCTAAGTCATTTCCGACCTTACTAATTAACCTATGTAATGTTTTGAGGAATGTTAGAGTGTAAGTCCTAGACATCAATAGAGAGTATTTTTCGTTTTAAACCCCTAATACCAAATTATAAAAATGTTACACTCATCGACTCACTTTATTATAGATAAGTATATTTTCTAAAATAGAGTGTTGGATAGTTACTAATATAGAGGAGTAATCCTAAAAGTAAATTATATAGAGAAAATTAAGCTAATGAATTTCTATGCTTAATTACGAAATCAACAAAGTTGAACACTCTATGAGTCTACATCAATTCATTTTAATCAGTGTGCGAAGTTAAATTAGATAGTTATAATCCCAACTGAATTAATTATGAGAGCTTAGGGATTAATTATATAGAAAAAATTTGAAGGGGGGTATAACAAACTTGAGTGTTATGATAGTAAAATTAGTATCAATTGTAACCATGTCCATCACAACAATTATAAAATGGAAGAAAGAACATCCACCCCCAGACTTAGAATTTGCAATGTCCTCATTGCAATGTAAAGAGCGGACATGGAGTAATTTCACGAAGAAATAAGAAAAAACTGCTATCATAATAAGTAGAAGAGCACAGTAAAGAAAAAGGAGCTGTAATGAAATGCATTGATATATAATAGCTGACAGAACTAAATACACTGATATAAAAAAGAGTACAAGACATAATACATAAATATAACACTACATAGATACACATCTGAAGTATGCAGGGTGGTCGGTCGCATCGTCAGGGAAGGAAGGTGGGGCAGGAGCTGGCGGCTGGCGAGGTGCGATCCCTAGGTGGTCTCTAATCTGGATGAGGAGGTCCTCGGTCCGCTTCTGCGACTCCTCAATATGTTGTAGGCGCGGCGAGAGCTCGATGTTGAAGAACTATCAAAACTCTCGCGAGTACCGTGAATGAGGTGGAGGGGGTGCAGTAGAAGACTCGACATGAGCGTAAGTGGAATGGGGCGGAGGTACCAATGACACATCGAGGTCAGGATCCACCTCGTCGTCACTGTCATCCTGTACATGCGGCCCACGTCATGCAATAGAATATATGACGCATCCTCGGCCCTGACGGGTAGTGACGAGACAGAGGGAGCGACGACTGGCCATCGTGATAGGCACGGTCTTCGCGAGCACTGTCATCTGGGGGAGGGATGAGAATATGCCCATATTCTTCACAAGGCGAGTAATGTTGGGTGCTACACAAATAGACCCTACGTGGGCGGTGTCGGCCTGATGGAGAATCAACTGGGCCAGAAGGTAACCGAGATGTAGAGGATAACGTGAAGTCATATTGTAGAGGTATAGCAGGTCCTGTCGACTGACAACACCAGAGCTTTCACCCCGGTCGCTCAATGTGTGGCTAAGGAGATGGTGAATGTAATGGAGGGCGGGAGAAACCAACTTAGAGGCCTTAGATCGCTTGGCCTAGTAGGCGCTAGTGTCAAAAGAAATCTGGCGCCAGATACTGCCGGCCATATCGCGATTGGGGAGGTCAAAATGGAGCTCGGGGTAGGCAGCACTAAAGATTAATGACTCCTCATACACCCATAAATTCTGGGTGAACTGGAGCATGGTGAGTGTATAAAATGTGCCACCCACTCGAAATGAGATTATCCCCTCGGGCGCGTGCGGCGCATCGATGAAGTTAGGCCGAAAGTTGCAATAAAATAAGGACTGGAACTCTAAAGTGAGTTCCCTAAATCCTAACTCCTCTATGGCGAAAAATTGCTCCGAACTCGTTACAGATATAAATGCCCTGACATCCCCACCTAAATTTATTTCTTCAAGCATGCTCCAATCAATCATGTGAATATCTTGAATTTTTTTTGATTGCAAGCGGTTGAAGCGGGCCGTGTGCGATGCATCGGTGAATATTAGCGGATCAGCGGAATCCCTCCTCTTCGTTGAGACTTGCAGATCTGGTCGGCGATGGCGACCGCCTTGACTTCTTCCGGATGACATGATGTAGAAGGAAGAAATGAAAGTAGAGGGGGAAGAGAATTGTAGAAGATGACTGCTCAAATTCGGGCTCAGACCATGTATGAAGGCAAGGAAGCTGGGATGAAGCGAGGAAAACAAAAAGGACACGGCCCAATTTATAGAAGTCTAACACGGGTTCGCACACGGGCGTGTGTGAACCCGTGTTAGGGGGAACCACAGCCTCGTGGAACACGGGGTGCATCGATCCGTGTGTAGGGGGTTGAACACGGGTGCGCACACGGCCGTGTGTGTGCACCAGTGTTAGGGAATCCGAGGTCTCGTGGAATACGGGGTGCCTCGGTCCGTGTGGTCAAACTGGCAGGGGACAGCGAGGCACGTGGATACGGGCAACAACACGGCCGTGTGTTGACCCGTGTCTGAGCTGGCATGCGTATTAACAATTCACGGGACACGGGTTGGTAGGTGACACGGCCGTGTGTCATACGACACGGGCGTGTCGGATGTATCGACACAGCAGTCTCGACGATCGTCGAGCGAAACACACGGCTAGACACACAGGTTGGTGTAAACCCGTGTTTTGCTCGGGAAGAAATGGGCATCTTGCGGAATTAACTCACACGGCTGGGCCTGAGCCTGTGTCGCGTACACGGCTACCCACACGGGCGTATGGTGACCCGTGTGCCCCTCCAATTTTGCATTTTTCCTAAAAAAATTTTACAGAATTTTTTTCGTTTTCCATAAAAAAAATTTTCATTAAATTTTTCATTATAACTAACTAGATGTATACTAAAATATAAATACTTAGAATTACTTACTATAGTTTAACATGAAACTAGTCTAGACGGAGGCAGGTCTCTAGACGAGTGAAGTCTCTAGGAAGTTCACCATAATAAGGCTTAAGTCGGTGACCATTAACCTTAAAATCTCCCTTCTCAGGGTGAGTTAGCTCGACGGTACCGTAGGGAAAGACTTCTTTAACTTCAAATGGTCCGGACCACTTAGACCTTAACTTCCCTGGGAATAAACGTAATCTGGAATTATAAAGGAGGACTTGGTCACCTTTTTGGAATACCTTGGGTTTGCGAAGGTGACGGTCATGAAATAGCTTGGTTTTCTCCTAATAAATCCGGGAGTTCTCATAGGCCATAGTTCTCGACTCATCTAATTCGTTATGTTGAAGCTTTTGTTTCTCCCCTATAGAACTAGTGTCAAAATTTAAAGAACGTATTGTCCAATACGACTTGTGTTCTAATTCTATAGGAAAGTGGCAAGATTTACCGTAGACCAATCTAAAAGGGGTGGTCCCTACAGGTGTTTCGTAGGCGGTCCTATATGCCCACAAACAATCGTTCATTTTCCTAGACCATTGCTTCCTATTCCCTTCTATAGATTTTTCTAGGATCCTCTTAAGCTCTCTATTGGATACTTCAACTTGCCCACTAGTTTGAGGATGATACGGAGTGGCTATCCTATGTGTAACTCCATATTTTTGTAATACTTTGTTTAGTTGTAGATTACAAAAGTGGGAACCCCTATCGCTAATAAGTGCACGTGGTGTGCCAAATTGTGCGAATAAGGATTTCAAAAATCTGATTACAACCCTACTATCATTAGTAGGCAAAGCTTGCGCTTCAACCCACCTTGATACATAATCTACAACTACCAAAATATATTTATTCCCAAAAAAACTGGAATTGGTCCCATAAAATCTATAACCCACACGTCAAATACTTCACATTCAAGGATAAATTTTTGTGGCATTTCATGTAATTTAGAAATATTACCTACTTTCTGACAAGAATCACATGAAAGCACGTACCTTTGGTCATCCCTGAATAGAAGGGGCCAATAAAAACCGGAATCAAGAACCTTTTTAGCAGAGCGATTCGCTCCATAGCGACCACCAGCAGGGCCTGCATGACACTGCTCCAAAATCTTCCAACCCTCCTCCACTGATACACACCTTCGTATAACAGAATCTGCACATATCCGAAAAAGAAAGGGGTCCTCCCAAAAGTAATATTTCAAACCAGAGAAAAATTTCTTTTTCTGCTGATATGAAAAGTCTTTTGGAAGGACCTTGGCCACAAGGTAGTTTGCATAATCTACAAACCATGGATAATCAAGATGTATATTTGTAGATATGGCTAATAGTGATTCCTCAGAAAATGTATCAGAAATTTCAGATTCATCTAACATTGATCGTAGTGGATTTTCTAAACGTGAAAGATGATCTGCCGCTAAGTTTTCCGCTCCTCGTTTATCTCTAATTTCTAAATCAAATTCTTGCAACAGAAGAACCCAACGGATTAAACGAGGCATTGCATCCGCTTTGGATAGCAAATATCTAAGGGCAGAGTGATCCATGTAAACTACCACTTTGGACAATGTTATGTATGGTCTAAATTTATCAAAGGCGAATACCACTGCTAGGAGTTCTTTTTCAGTAGTTGTATAATTCTCTTGTGCATTATTAAGTGTTTTGCTAGCATAATATATTGGGTGAAAATGTTTGTTTTGGCGTTGTCCTAAAATAGCCCCTACCGCAAAACTACTAGCGTCACACATGATCTCAAATGGTTGACTAAAATCGGTGCGATCATAATAGGAGAATTAATTAATTTCTCTTTTAAGAACTCAAAGGCATGTAGACACTCTTGTTCAAAAATAAAAGGTGTGTCTTTTTCTAAAAGCCTTGTAAGTGGTTTAGCTATTTTAGAGAAGTATTTAATAAACCAGCGGCAAAATCCCGCGTGTCCTAAGAAACTTCTCACTGCCTTAACGGAGGTTGGTGGTGGTAATTTTTCTATGGTCTCTACTTTTGCTCTATCAACTTGGATTCCTTGGCTTGAAATTTTATGGCCAAGTACTAACCCTTCTTGTACCATGAAATGACACTTCTCCCAACTAAGCGCTAGGTTCGTCTCCTCACACCTGCTAAGAACTTTCTCTAAATTATTCAAACATACATCAAATGAGTCGCCAAAAATAGAAAAATCATCCATGAACACTTCCATGATATCTTCAACATACTCGTTAAAGATGGCTAGCATGCACCTTTGAAACGTGGCGGGTGCATTACATAACCCAAAAGGCATACGTCTATAGGCAAAGGTACCGAATGGGCAAGTAAATGTTGTTTTCTCTTGGTCTTCTAGTGCTATAGGAATTTGGAAGTATTAAGAAAGTCCATCTAGAAAATAATAGTAAGAATGTCCTGATAATCGTTCTAATATCTGGTCAATGAAAGGAAGAGGGAAATGGTCTTTCCTAGTGGCATCATTTAATTTCCTATAGTCTATACAGACACGCCAACATGTTACCGTTTGCGTTGGAATTAATTCATTTCTATCATTTGGTACCACTGTCAGGCCACCCTTCTTAGGAACTACTTGGACAGGACTAACCCATGAACTCTCCGAAATAGGATATATAATACCAGCATCTAATAACTTAACCATCTCAGCCTTAACTACCACTTTCATATTAGGATTTAGGCTACGTTGCGGTTGAATAGAAGATTTATAGTTTTCTTCCAAAAAGATTTTATGAGTGCAAAAACTAGGATTAATACCCTTTATATCGGATATTTGCCACGCTATTGCACCTTTACATTTCTTCAATACAGTTATTAATTTATCTCTTTCAATATAGGAAAGATTTGAAGATATGATAACTGGGTACGAAGAGTTAGTTCCTAAGAATGCATACTCAAGATGATCCGATAATTTTTTTTAATTCTACTATTGGTGGATTCTTAGTATTATTCTTAAGAGCTTCATGATCTCCTTCAATAATTAAACTATATTCAGTTGTTCTATTCATGACAACACAATTATCTAGAAAAAATAAATGTTCAACAATGTCATTATTTTTATCATCTTCTAGATAGTTGTTAGTTATGCAAATTTCTAAAGGATCTTTATAATAAAAATTAGAATTTATAGAAGTCATAAAGTCATCAATATCATGAGAAAAATAGCAATAATCATCATTATCTAAAGATTGTTTCATAGTATTGCCAATTTGAAAAGTGACTTCATCTTCCCCTACTCGCAAGACTAATTTACCATCAAAAACATCAATAAGTGATCTAGATGTAGCTAGAAATGGACGACCTAGTATGAGTGGTACTTCGATATTTTCATCCATATCTAGAATAACAAAATTAGTACGAAATATAAACATATCTACCTTAATCAATACATCATCTACTATTCCTTTAGGATACTTAACCGATCGATCTGCTAGTTGAATACTCATTCTAGTTGGGCTAAGTTCTCCTAGGCCTAGTTTCAGATATAGTTTATAAGGCATTAAATTTATACTAGCTCCTAGATCTGCTAAAGCCTTATTGACGTGTAAATCATCGATTAAGCATGGAATTGAAAATGAACCGGGATCCTTAAGTTTTTGTGGCAATTTATTTTGCAAAATAGCAGAACATTCTTCACTTAATGTTACTAATGATAATTCTTCTATTTTCTTTTTATTAGAAATCAAATCCTTAAGAAATTTTGCATACTTAGGCATTCGAATAATTTCAGAAAAAGGTAAGTTAACATGTAATTGTTTAAACATAGATAAAAATTTACCATACTGTGCATCCATGCGCTCCTTGTTAAGCTTTGTTGGGTATGGTATTGCTGGTTGGTACTCCATCGGTTGCACATTCATCTCGCTTGATCCTTCGCCGCTAGACTCCATTTGGGGTGCTTCTTTCGCAGGCCTTGGGTCTTGTAACTCCTTTCCGCTCCTCAATTGAACGGCTTTTGCATGCTCCCTTGGATTTATCTCAGTGTTCCCCGGAAGCGTTCCTTGCTGCCTTTCAGAAACCATCCTTGCAAGCTGACCAATCTGATTCTCCAAGTTCTGAATTGAACCCTCTTGATTCTAGAAGGCTACATCGGTAGTTTGCATGAACTTGGTAATCACATCTTCCAATGTAGGCTTCCTTGGTTCCGGCTGTGGTTGATGTCCAAACATGGGTTGATTCCCTTGATTTCCTTGTCCTCCCCAAGAGAAATTGGGTGGTTTCTCCATCCAGGAGTATATGAGGAACTATAAGGGTTGTTGGCTTGATTGAAAGGAGGTCTAATATTGTTGCCCATATAGTTAACATGCTCTTGAACTTGAGGTTCACAACCAGGCATTCCACTACATGAAGGGTCCCATTGTTGAGGTGTCATGGAGGGTGATGCTAAGGCAAGGTTGTCCATCTTTTGGTGAAGCTTCTCCACTTGAATAGCTAAGACGGTGACGGCATCTACTTTATAAATTCGTACGGGCTTGCTAGGCTTTTGTCTCACAGTAGTCCATTGATAGTTGTTCATCGTCATGTCCTCTATCAACTGCTGAGCCGCTTCAAGTGTCTTGTTGTTCAAAGTGCCTCCACTAGCCGCATCGATCATCTGCTTAGTGTCCGGATTGAGACCATTGTAGAAGGTCTGAATCTGAAGCCAAGAAGGTAGAGCATGGTGGGGACATCTCCTTAACAACTCCTTGAATCGTTCCCATGTGTCGTACAACGATTCAGATTCCAATTAAATGTGCGTAGAGATGTCATTCCTCAACTTCGCAGTTTTCGCAGGTGGAAAATACTTCATCAGAAACTTCTCAACCATCATGTCCCAAGTAGTGATCGACCCTCTAGGTAATGAATTAAACCACTGCTTTGCCTTATGCCTTAGTGAAAATGGAAACAATCTTAATCGAATGGCGTCGTTGGAAACACCATTGATCTTAAATGTGTCACATATCTCCAAGAATCCAGCCAAGTGGGTGTTAGGATCCTCATCTTACAAGCCATCATACTGGACATACTGTTGAACCATTTGTATCACACTAGGCTTCAATTCAAAGTTATTGTTAGCTATCGGTGGTCTAACGATTCTCGACCCGGTTCCTTGGAGATTAGGTCTAGCAAAGTCAGACATGGTTTGCTCATTTTGGTTGGCCTTGGTATCTAGGTTTTCAGGATGATTCTCTCCTTGGTTCACTTTCTCCTCTTCTGATAGTCCGTTTGAAATATCTGTGGTATTAATTCCCATGTCCCTTAGTTTAGTGTTATGGATAAGTCATTCTGGGTCAGGGTGAAATGGTGCTAGCCCAGAATTTCTGCCCCTGGTCATAGACTAACAGACTACAAAAAAGAGATTAAGCGATATAATTATTCAAATACTAATTTATAACTATTTATTAGTAAACAAAAACTGATAGATTAATAAAATTTGGACTTTTGAAATATTGAAAACGATTCCCGGCAATGGCGCCAAAAACTTGATGATTGCATTGCTAACAAGTAATAACTCAATGCGATTTCATTCTACATTCTAGTATAACTATGTAGATGGGCATAATCTAGATTGAATTAACATTCAGCCAAGTGCACCTATCAATCATAGTACAGGAGAAATCTACATCTCGTGTCATATTCCACAGGGCCCTTTCAAGTATTCTTACTCATCCTCACCCTATTATCATACCTATAAGTAAATGTGAATTCTAACCTAAATTAACCTAACTATGACTATTGGATAAATCAGCATTGGAAGATTGAGCATGATAACAAGCATGAAGCTTTTAAACGATTACATGAACAAACTCATTTATTGGTTCAATTCTAAGTGATCATGAAATGAAAAGACTATTAAATTCGTTGTAATGTAAAGGTTAAATATTCATCGAATTCTCTCTCAAGCAATTCCAAATCTAAACCTAAGATAGTAAATTTTCTCTCGAACAATTTACAACACTCAAGTTCGCATTAAGTAAAGTACCCTTATTACTACATAAATTCATGAATTTTATCTCTAAATTACCATGAATCCTTTTACTCGTGTTCTAATTTTCCAAACAACATATCTCTCGATCATATAGTTTGATTCACAAAGAGAGTTAACACCACAATATGAATATACAAATATCATTATAAAGAACCAATTTCTCAATCTAGCAATTTGCAAATTATGTAAAGCAAAGAAGTAATTCATAATGTAGATTAAACTCTTTATTTGCAAGCCTAAACACGAATAAAATACCACAAATTTAACATAAACAAAACGATACATGATTACTAGAATGTTCAAATAGAAGTTCATGCAAATTAAAACAATAAACAAAGATGAATGATCAAGAGAAAGGAAGGATTAAAAGGGGTTAATGATTAGATAAAAATACATTTATAATACCCTTCAATCCTCCTTCCCTTGGATGCTCCCCTTCGGCCTTCAGCAGTTCTCCAATCCCAGAAATGATCCAAAAGTTATCCACAAATTTTTCTACAGGAAATATATAGTCCCATTGCAAACAGGTCGGACACGGGTTCCAACACGGCCGTGTGTCAGGCCGTGTGGACTGTTCCTAGGCGGTTTCTCCACGAGCAAGCGTGTCTGGTCGTGGGCCGTGTCAGATGACACAGGTATGGACACGGTCGTGTGTTCGGTCGTGTACTTCAGACACGGTTTGGTCGGCAATCGTGTTCAAATATGACACGGGTAAGCATACGGGCGTGTGGCCTACCCGTGTGAGTCTCTGTCTCCTACGTCCAATTTCTTCAGCTCCAGGGTGCATATGACACGGGTAGGCACACGGTCGTGTGTCCACCTGTGTGCGCCAAATTTCCGTCCTGTCATCAGCCATGTTGACTCCATGACCTCCTCTGTTTGCTCCAAGACTTTTAGTTCGACATGTTAGCATTACCTACAATAGAAAAATGAAAGAATCAGTAAATAGTTTATTACAAGGAATGCCAAAGACTTCTAAATGCGCTCTTCTATCTATGATACAACAATTTCTTTACTATTATTGTGAAATCACCACAAAAAGGGGCAGGAAATAGTAGACATGATTACAATTATGATAGTAAAATGCCTCTCATAATCGTACTCATTAAGGCTTAGGTAGGGCAGTTTGCCTGAGCTGTAGGAGTGTGGACTAAGTCTGAGTTGTAGGAGCCTTGCTGGGTTCTGAGCTGTAAGATCTAAGGATCTGAGGTGAAGAGAAGAAGTTAGGCCGAATCTAGCACACTACTAGATAGGCAAAGGGGGAAAGTGGATGTACCCAGATCTTGGGGAACCACTATAAAAACTGTGTGCACTCCCTAATTGAATGATTCTGTGAATTTTGTGCTGTGTTTGCTGTAGAACTAGCTGTTTTCAGATTAATTAATTAAATAGATATTCTGCTTTTGAAGAAAAAGGAATTATATCTATTCACCCCCCCCCCCCTCTAGGTGGTTAGGCACAAATTCTTTCAAAGAAGAAACCCTCCAAAGAGGGTAGGTACGATCCAAAACCTGGTAAACATTTTTCTAAAAATGTTGTTTTTTTCTGTTGCAGCAAGTCAGGTCATCTTGTGGTTGATTGTCCTGAGGAGATAGAGGCTAGTGAAAAGAATCATCATCACAAGAAAAGTAAGAAGGTGAAACCTTCATTGCAAAGAGGCAGAAAAGCTAGACTAAGTATTACGCATCAGAATCAGAAGAGGATGATGAATCCTACATTAGGCTGATGGCAAGATCACAAAAGGAATCCTGTCTGGATCAACCTGGACCATCTAAGATACATTCTTCATCCAGCTCTTCATCTAAGTCTAAGTATGTGACTAGTCCAGATTCAAGTGCTTTTTCATCAAGAGATGAAGATGTCTCTGAATCTGAGGAAGACAAAAATCAAATGATTGAAAGATATGGTGAACTTCTGGAAGCATTCAGAAGGAGTAAGCTACTGACCAAACAACAGTCTCAGGAGATTGCATCTCTAAAGCTTGCTGCTTCCCAGCATTCTGAAACAGCAACTTTGCTAGAGCAGAAAGCTAGTGAAGTTAGCCAACTTAAGAACATTATTATTATTTAGATGAGCACCATAACATCTAAGAATGATCATATCAGGAATTTTGAAGGTAAACTCCAAAAGGATAAGGAGCTAGTGGCTAAGTTTTTGAAGCCATTTACTGTGTTGCCTTTGATAGATTCCTTCTCTTCCCAAAAGGATAAGAAGGGGTTAGGCTCCAAAGGGAACACTAGAACTTCCAATTCCAAAAGAAATGGCAAAGGTCCAGTGCAGCCACTAGCCTTCAAGGCTCCTATTCCTTTCAGGAGTGTGCTGTTACCATCTAACAAGTATGACCAAGAGAGCATCTTTGATCACTGGGAAAATGGTGGATCCACCAATGAGAACAAAGTTGTTCACCATTATGGTGGTAGGAGTGGTAAGGGTGCTAGTGTCTACAAGGCAGCGCATGAAGAAATTCAAATGGCCGATCCTGGACCATTTGTGTTTGGTGTACCATCCCCTTCTCAAAATCTATCAGTCCACAATCAGACCAAAGGAAAGTCTGTCAGTAAACCAGACTGGGGCATATCTAAAGCCATCAAAAGCATGCTCTCTGAAAAGAAGGTAACTGCTGGTAGGATTTAAGATGCCCCAAGTATCTCTGCTGCCAGACAGATCCCAAATAAGGCTGTGGATGGAAGACATAAAAGATGGCTACTACTGCACCTATTAGACTGAGAGTTGCTGACAGCAATATTATTAAACTAGACCTTAAAAGAAGATAAAACATCTATGATTATTGGTGTTATGGCAAAGTGGGCCACTATGCCATTGATTGCAGGCAAATAATAGTGTCTAGAGGGCTAATGTCAGCTTACCTGTCAGAAGTGCTGTAGGCAGGCATATTCATTCTCAGCCTAACATGCACCTAGGACCCAATAAGAATTGGGGTCCAAAGGTGAAATGATTTAATTTTTGCAAGTGAGTCCAAGTTGTCATTCCCCTATATGGTACTTCGATAGTGGTTGTTCCAGGCATATGACTGGAATAAAGTTCATCATGAAGGATTTTATTCCAATAAAGGATGGACCTAAGGTGATATTTGGTGGATCAGATAGAGGGATTACCAGAGGTTATGGTAAGATCACTAATGGCTTAGTCACTTTCACAAAAGTGGCTTATGTGGAAGGGTTGCAACACAACCTTATAAGCATAAGCCAATTATGTGATCTTGGCTATGTCATTTCTTTCCACAAGGATAAGTGCCATATAAGAAGATCAAGTGACCAAGAGGTCACTTTGACTGGTACTAGTAGTCGGAATGTCTATCGTTTAAATTTTCTTTGTTTATCATTAGTATCTCTCATTTGTCTAGTTGCAAATGAGAAAGCCTCACATTATATCAAATGACACAAGAGGCTAGCTCATTTGAATTATAAGACTATAGGAAAGCTCTATAGTAAAGAGTTAGTTAGGATGGTCCTAAAATAAAATTGTTGGAGTTACCATGGTGATCTAGAAGTGGTCAAACATGTAATCTCACTGCCAACGCGATATGAGCCTGCAGGGTCGCACATAAGAGATGTGGAGAAGTTGGATGATTGACTGTGTTGGTAAAGGTTACCAATCACCGACCTGAATGGGGTTATGGGCAAAGTGTTGCCTTAAAGGATCGTCGGGTTGGGCAAATGTTGCCTTGAAGGATTGGTAAGAATAGTCGACCGAGGGTCGATGTGTATCGTCGAGTATTGTACTCTAATTCTCGCCGACTGATTCTCGCCGATCCTAGGTGATTCTCGCCGATCCTAGGTGATTCTCGCCGATCCTAGGTGATTCTCGCCGATCCTAGGTGATTCTCGCCGATCCTAGGTGATTCTCGCCGATTGATTCTCACCGAATCTGCTAGGTGATTCTCGCCAATTCTGGAACCCTAATTTTCTGGGTGGTCTGCGGATTGCGATATTCCTAAGTCCGTTTATGCCTTTGGTATAAATGGATACTTAGGGTTTTCGGGAAAAACTCTAGCTGATCGAATCGACGGAAGTGTTCTGCCATTTTTCGTTCGTTCCGTCAATCCCAAATCCCGCCGACGGAAGGGTTCCGCCGCCGTGCTCTCTCAGTCGACCTCCTCCTCTCCGGCGATTGTCGCTGGTCTTGCTATTCCTGGCGCGGACCTAGCAGTCCGTGGAAAAGCAAGGTTCGGTCATTCTCCTTCCCGATTATCTGTACGACAGAAAAGTCATTGTTCTCCCGCTCGTGTGGATTTCTGCAGAGACGTGGATATCATTCCATGTAGAACTCGCAACCAGCAAGAACACGAAGCTTGGAGCATCTCCGTTGAGTTGTGACTCAATGCCACCGAGGTAATTTTTGCCTAGTTGTATGTTAACTTCTTGATTCAAATACCATGGCCCGATCCCATCTCTTTTGGGTTTTCTTGATGTTTTATTCTTCCGCTGCGTGCACAAGTGTTGTGCCATCCTCATAGAGAAACCCAACAGTGGTATCAGAGGGAGGTTTCGGCCATGATTGTTGTATTGGAAGTTTTGTTATTCCAGTGCGTGTAAACCTAGGGATTTAGAAGTGTTCTAAATGTCTAGATTTAGTCTTGGTACCCCGCCAAGAACGTCTGGGATTTCGTGGAAATTTCTAATTGTTAGAAATTGTAGTCTCCTTAGCAGTAACCATCCCTCGAGATTGTTTTGGATTTTGAATCCAACATAGAGAGATGAGCTTGTCTACTGCTTTAAGTTGAGTTGTCTTTGCTTTTGTCCAATGCATGTAAATTTGAGGATTTGTAAGTTTCCGGATGTTCAGATTTAGCCCTTCATTCTATCAAATGTTGATGGTGTCAGGTTGTGCACATAAGGGATGCATGTGGTTTTAGAAAAATTGTTTTTCTTTGGATGTGCACATTGATCAAATGTTGATCATGGTTAACTGTTAACCTATAATCAAAATCCCTTCATCAAATATTAAGTGTTCGGATGCCTTCCGATGGATGACACTCTTCCTGCCTCGATCGATGAAGTGTGGGCTTGCCAAAGCAAGGTACATTAATCTATCTTGGTAAGGGTGCGAGCGGATAATTGTGATATCCCACTGTCGACATCAGGTCCAGCTTAACTAGGTGACCTCAAAGGTTGAGTGCCTAGAGGCATAGGGTTGGCATGCACCATATGATGGATGCGAGTAAGGAGTTATTCACCAACCATACAAGAATTGCATGAGGATGCAATTGGCAAGCGTTGCCTACCAAAATAACCGCATCGTGAGAGGAAAGCCAAAGCTGACTCATTGTGTTGGTGAAATACGGATCTTGTCCACTAAGAGAGTACCTCGCATGAACTCTCTGAATTGTTAGTGAGGGCTATCATTTCGAATAAAATAGTGGGAGTGTTTTAATTGAAGTCCAAATTAAAATAAATTGTATTTGAAATTTTGGTACTGATTTTATTCTGCATAAATTCTGGTAGAATTCCATGGCAAGTGTTTTTATTGTATTTGAGAGGAAAGCCAAAGCTGACTCATTATGTTGGTGAAATACGGATCTTGTCCACTAAGAGAGTAGCTCGCATGAACTCTCCGAATTGTTAGTGAGGGCTATCATTTCGAATAAAATAGTGGGAGTGTTTTAATTGAAGTCCAAATTAAAATAAATTGTATTTGAAATTTTGGTACTGATTTTATTCTGCATAAATTCTGGTAGAATTCCATGCCAAGTGTTTCACAATCCACGTTGTCTCTGAGAGCCATACTTGAGAAGGATAAGCTCAGTGGGACTAATTACATGGACTGGTACAGGAACCTGAGAATTGTTCTCAGGCAAGAGCGAAAGCTCTATGTCTTGGAAGAAGAAGCCCCCGAGGAGCCGATCGGGAACTCTTCCCGTGCTGAGAAGGATGCTTATAAGAAGTATACTGATGATGCTTTAGATGTCGAATGCCTTATACTTGCCACTGTGAACTCTGAGATTCAGAAGCAACATGAGAACATGGGGTGCAAGGAGATTGACGAGCATCTCAAGAAAATATTTCAAGGGCAGGCTCGTCAAGAGAGGTTCGACGTCACAAAAGCATTGTTTCAGTGCAAGATGGGAGTTCGAGACTCAGTAGGGACTCACGTAATCAAGATCATTGGGTATATAGAGAACCTTGAAAGGCTGGGTTTTCCTCTTGGTCAAGAGTTGGCCACAGATCTGATCCTGCAATCGTTGTCGGACAGTTATGAGCAGTTCGTCTTGAACTACAACATGAATGAAATAGACAAGACACTGCCCGAACTCCTAGACATGTTGAGAACTGCCGAAATCAATATGAAGAAGGCCAAGCCTACCATCCCCATACTGATGGTGCATAAGGGCAAGGGCAAGGCCAAGGGCTCTAAGAAGACGAAGGTGGGACCTAAGTCATATCTTGAGCCCAAGTCTTCTACACTGATGAAAAAGAAAAGCACGGTGAAGGATGGGAAATGCCACCACTGCGGTAAGGCTGGTCATTGGAGGAGGAACTGTCCTTCGTACATTGAAGGTCTGCAGAAAATGAAGGGAGGTATGACTTCCGCTTCAAATGTTCATGTTATAGAGATAAACCTTTCTGCTCCTTCATCTTGGGTATTGGATACCGGATGTGGTTCTCACATTTGTACAAATGTGCAGCAACTGGGAAGGAGAAGATTGCTGAGTAAAGGTGTGGTGGACCTCCGTGTCGGCAATGGAGCAAGAGTTGCTGCTGTAGCCGTAGGGGTTTACCGTCTTTCTTTGCCCAGTGGGCTTGTAATAGAACTAGATAATTGTTATTTTGTTCCGGCCATAACTAGAAACATTATATCTATTTCATGTTTGGACATGATTGGATTTTCTTTTATAATTAAGAACAACTGTTGTTCTATATTTAAGAATGATGTTTGTTATGATGTAGCCCAAATGTTTAATGGTCTTTATGTTTTGAACTTGGACCATCTGATCTGTAATGTAGAAAATAATAAAAGACTGAGAACAAATGACTCGAACCCTACATTTCTCTGGCATTGTCGTTTGGGCCATATCAACGAGAAGCGCATATCCAAGCTCCATAGAGATAGACTTTTGGACTCATTTGATTATGAATCATTTGAGCGATGCGAATCTTGTTTGTTAGGCAAGATGACTAAAGCTACTTTCACTGGTTATACTGAGAGGGCTGAGGATCTCTTGGGTGTTGTATATAGTGATGTATGCGGACCCATGAGTTCCATGGCTAGAGGTGGGTATTTCTACTTTGTTATATTTACTGATGATTTCAGTAGATACGGATATGTGTATCTTATGAAGTGCAAATCCGAGACCTTTGAAAAGTTCAAAGAGTTCAAGAATGAAGTAGAAAACCAGTTGGGTAAAAGGGTTAAAGCACTCCGATCTGATCGAGGTGGCGAATACCTGAGTCATGAGTTCCGTGATCATCTGAAAGAGTGTGGTATTGTATCACAGCTCACTCCACCTAGAACACCATAAAATAATTGTGTGTCTGAGAGGAGAAATCGTACTCTGTTAGACATGGTACGTTCGATGATGAGTCATGCAGACTTGCCTATTTCCTTTTGGGGTTTTGCTTTAGAGACTTCTGCAATGACATTGAATCGCGCTCCAACGAAAACGGTTCTGAAGACACCATATGAGATATGGACTGGGAAGCGTCCAAGTATGTCGTTCATTAAAATTTGGGGCTGTGAGGCATACGTGAGACGTCAAATGCCTGACAAGCTGGAACCCAAATCGGATAAATGTTATCTGGTGGGATATCCTAAGGAAACGAAAGGGTATTACTTTTACCTACCGTCTGAGGGCAAAGTGTTTGTCGCAAGGACTGATGTCTTCTTGGAGAAAGAGTTCTTATCAAGAAAGACTGAAAAGGTAGAGCTTGAAGAAGTTCAAGAACCACATGTAGTGAATGAACCGGAATTGGATTCTGAGATAGGACTACAAGATGTTGTAGCTAGAGAACCTGCTCAGGGAACACAAGTCCTATGTAGATCTGGTAGACCGAGGTTTGGGCCTGAGAGATATGGATTTCTCGTGTCTCAAATAGGTAATGTGTTGCTTATGGATCATGATGATGAACCAGCAACCTACCAAGAGGCTATGAATGGACCGGACTCCGACTAATGGCTTGAGGCTATGAAATCCGAAATGGACTCCATGTATGCAAACCAAGTTTGGAACTTGGTGGAACCACCTGAAGGGGTACGACCCATAGGGTGCAAGTGGGTCTTCAAGAAGAAGACCGACATGGATGGGAATGTACAGACATTCAAAGGGAGACTGGTGGCTAAGGGTTTCAAGCAAATTCATGGTATTGACTATGATGAGACCTTTTCCCCTATTGCCATGGTAAAGTCCATAAGGATATTGCTTGCTGTTGCTGCGTATTATGACTACGAGATCTGGCAGATGGATGTCAAACCGGCTTTCCTTAATGGAAACCTCCTTGAGGAAGTGTATATGACACAACCCGAGGGTTTTGTATCCCCAGATGAAGCCACTAAAATATGTAAGCGAATAAGTCCATCTATGGACTGAAACAGGCCTCTCGAAGTTGGAATCTTCGTTTTGATGAGAAAATGAAATAGTTTGGTTTCATCAAGAATGAAGATGAGCCTTGTGTTTACAAGAGAATCAGTGGGAGCATTGTTGTCTTCCTGATATTTTATGTAGATGACATACTATTGATTGGGAATGACATTCCTACCCTTAAAGTTGTTAAGAACAACCTAGGGAACTGCTTTTCAATGAAGGATTTGGGTGAAGTGACTTACATACTCGGTATTAAGATCTATAGAGATAGATCGAAGAAGTTGCTGGGTTTGACCCAGAGTACGTACATCGAAAAGGTGTTGAAGCGGTTCAACATGCTTGAGTCCAAGAAAGGATTTTTGCGCATGTCTCATGGTGTGAATCTCTCTAAGGACTAGTGTCCAAAGTCTTGTGAAGATAAGGACCGCATGAAGTTGATTTCATATGCTTCGGCAATTGGATCAATCATGTACGCGATGTTATGTACTCGACCCGACGTCTCCTTTGCTTTGAGCATAACTAGCAGGTATCAGTCAGACCCCGGTGAGTGTCACTGGATTGCAGTCAAGAATGTCCTGAAGTACTTGAGAAGGACTAAGGATGTGTTCTTGGTGTATGGTGGAGAGGAAGAGCTCATTGTAAGTGGTTACACGGATGCTAGCTTCCAAACTGATAGAGACGACTCCAAGTCTCAGTCAGGTTTTGTGTTTTGCCTGAATGGAGGAGCTGTGAGCTGGAAGAGTTCCAAGCAAGAGACAGTTGTTGATACTACAACAGAGGCCGAGTATATCGCCGCAGCTAATGTGGCGAAGGAGGCTGTATGGATTAGGAAATTCATCAGCGAGCTTGATGTAGTTCCTAGCATTGTTGGTCCCGTAGTTCTCTACTGTGATAATAATGGTGCAATTGCACAATCTAAGGAACCTAGATCCCATCAACGCTCCAAGCACATACTTCGGCGGTTTCATCTTATTCGTGAGATTTTCGAATGAGGAGATGTGAACATTTGCAGAGTGCCGACTGAGGAGAATATTGCGGATCCACTGACAAAGCCCTCGCGCAGAGAAAGCATGATGGTCATACTAGATCGATGGGTATACGATACCTAAATGATCAACTCTAGTGAGAATCTTGTGGATTGCATGTAAACATGTATTTTGTTGGCCATTTGTTCATATGATGAACAGTGTACCTAGTTTTTCTCTTACAATTAATGGCAAGTTCTTTTATTATGAGTTTTTCTATATGATAGTTAAATGTTAACTTAATAGATACCCTTAGAATGTTCGCTTCCATGGGACATCAAGTATGTGACTTGAATGTGAGAGCCTATGATTTATTTGAAGCTTCATTCTTAAAAGGTCCCTGGTCGAGTATCATCATAGAAGCTAAGGGTAATGATGGTACATGAAGGCTAGCACCTGCATTGACTGATGACCGGTTCTCACAGGTCATGATATTGTGATATCAAGTCATCACGTGTGTACTTGTTAGTGAACAAGTTGTACTGGACAGACCCAACCTGAGACTACTCTGTGGATTGTCATCCAGTCGTGTCACGAGTAGGTCTCAATTGACAATGGTGTTGTTGTCCTTTGACCTGAAGTCACAGCATTCATCAAGTGAGGAAGAGCGTGCTTTGATGCCATCTAAAGTCTTCCTTTAGAAAGGTTGATGATAAGGGTGGTTGTTGGGCATGTTACGAATCATTTGGGTGTTTGTGTGTGAGCAGATATGGGATTTGTCCTCCTATATGACAGGAGTTGCATCCATGGGCCCCTTGATGGAACTGGACTGAGAAATACATGGCCATGCTTGGTTGAGTCAATATGTGATATTGGACTCACCATTCTCTGGAAGTCCATCCTGGATCAAGAAACTTGGATTGAGCTATTACGAGGGTGACACGGTCCATGCCTCTAGTTCTTTCCGGATATAAGGGACAAAGGGACAAAGACAACGCTGATATATTGGTCATAAAGGCTTATGAGTTATAAACTCTTATTACTTGGGGAGCAATGATGCATTGCTAGATTCCGCTCATTGTTTGTGAGGTTTTTGGTTTGATACTTTCAAGATCAAGTGGGAGACTGTTGGAGTTACTATGGTGATCTTGAAGTGGTCAAACATGTAATCTCACTGTCAACGCGATATGAGCCTGCAGGGTCGCACATAAGAGATGTGGAGAAGTTGGATGATTGACTGTGTTGGTAAAGGTTACCAATCACCGACCTGAATGGGGTTATGGGCAAAATGTTGCCTTAAAGGACCGTCGGGTTGGGCAAATGTTGCCTTGAAGGATTGGTAAGAATAGTCGACTGAGGGTCGACGTGTATCATCGAGTATTGTACTCTGATTCTCGCCGATTGATTCTCGTCGATCCTAGGTGATTCTCGCCGATCCTAGGTGATTCTCGCCGATCCTAGGTGATTCTCGCCGATCCTAGGTGATTCTCGCCGATTGATTCTCACCGAATCTGCTAGGTGATTCTCGCCGATTCTGGAACCCTAATTTTATGGGTGGTCTGCGGATTGCGATATTCCTAAGTCCGTTTATGCCTTTGGTATAAATGGATACTTAGGGTTTTCGGGAAAAACTCTAGCTGATCGAATCAACGGAAGTGTTCCGCCGTTATTCGTTCGTTCCGTCGATCCCGAATCCTGCCGACGGAAGGGTTCCGCCGCCGTGCTCGCTCCGTCGACCTCCTCCTCTCCGGAGATTGTCGCTGGTGTTGCTATTCCTGGCGCGGACCTAGCAGTCCGTGGAAAAGCAAGGTGCGGTCATTCTCCTTCCAGATTATCCGTGCGACGGAAAAGTCGGTGTTCTCCTGCTCGTGTGGATTTCTGCAGAGACGTGGATATCATTCCACGTAGAACTCGCAACCAGCAAGAACACGAAGCTTGGAGCATCTCCGTTGAGTTGTGACTCAACGCCACCGAGGTAATTTTTGCCTAGTTGTATGTTAACTTCTTGATTCAACTACCATGGCCCGATCCCATCTCTTTTGGGTTTTCTTGATGTTTTATTCTTCCGCTGCGTGCACAAGTGTTGTGCCATCCTCATAGAGAAACCCAACAAAAATGCTCTAAGAAAGGTATTTGCTCTGCATGACAAAAGAGTAAGCAGAAAAAAACTTCCTTCAAAAGCATTGAGACTAAAGATTCTGTGAGTTGTTTATACCTCTTGCATATGTACTTGTTTGGTCAAATGTCAGTTCATAGTCTAGGTAGGATGGTCTACACCTTTGTGGTGGTTTATGACTTTTCCAGATTTGTTTGAGTATTCTTTTTGAAGAAAAAGTCTAAAACCCTAGATGTCTTGAAGACATTTGTCATCCAAATACAGAATGAGTTGAACAGTACTGTGGTCAAAATCAGAAGTGACCATAGGACTGGCTTTCAGACTGAATACATGACAAGAATCTATGAACATCATGGGATTCAGCAAGAGTTTTCCTCTCCAAGAACACCCCAGCAAAATGGGATAGCTGAGATGAAGAATAGAACTCTCATGGAGGCTGGTAGAACTCTACTAAATGACACTTCTCTCCCAGAATGTTTTTTGGCTAAGGCTGTAAATAAAGCTTGTCATGTCCTTAACATGGCTTCTATCACCAAGAGCCGTAATAAGACTCCATATGTGATTATGAAGGGTAGGAAACCAAACCTTGCATATCTCAGATTTTTTGGGAGCAATTGCTTTGTGCTCAACAATGGGAAATCTTATAAAACTAAGTTTGCTATCAAATCTTATGTGGGGATATTTGTTGGGTACAACAATCATAATAAGGTTTATAGGATCTACAACTTGATAAGTCAAGTTGTAGAGGAGTTAGTTAATGTAGTGTTTGATGAAATAAATATGATTAACAATGAGCAATCAAGCTCTTCTTCTAGTTCTACAGGTACTGAACAAATGTTGAAAAAGCTCACTCTCAAGGAAGCTACTCCAACAATATAAGACCAAGTACAGAGTGTGTGCATTCCAGAGGAAGCACAAGTCTTATAGGAAGTGGATGAAGATCAACATCATGAAGAACAAGATGTTGAAGCAATACTGCCTCCAGTAGTAAGATATCTGAGGGATCATCCAGACCATCAGAGTATTGGTAATGCAAGATAAGAAGTAGTGACATGGAATAAATGTCTCAACACAATAATGTACTCTTTCTTCTTATCATAGATAGAACCTAAGAAATTTGAAGAGGCTAACCAAGTATAGTTTTGGATTAGAGCTATGCAAGAGGAATTGAACCAGTTTAAAAGATGTAAGCTCTAGAAGCTGGTTCCTACACCTCAAGGACGTAATGTCATTGGAACCAAGTGGATCTACAGGAATAAACTTGATGAATATGGCATTATAGTTAAGAATTAAGCTAGACTGGTGGCTCAAGGGATCAGACAAGATGAAGGTATTGACTTTGATCAAACCTTTACCACTGTAGCCAGACTACAATCTATCAGGTTATTCCTTTCATATGTTGCATTCCAAGGGTTCAGTGTCTATCAGATGGATGTGAAATTAACATTTTTGAATGGAGATTTGAAAGAAGAAGTCTATATGGAACCACTTCTAGGTTTTGTTGTTCCTTATCTTATTGATTTTGTTTATAGACTAAGGAAAGCTGTATGGGCTAAAGCAAGTCCCTAGAGCTTGCTATAAAACATTGCCTAGCTTACTCATTGAAAATAAATTCTAAAGGGGGAAGATAAGGGCAATCTAAACACTAAACCCTAAACCCTGTTCATTAGGGAATCTAAGGACAAGATCATCCTAGTCCAGATATATGTTGATGACATTATCTTTGTGCCTACTGATGATAACATTTGCAGCAAGTTTACCAAACTTATGCAAGAGAAGTTTGACATGAGTAGCAATGGTGAAGTTAAGTTTTTCTTGGGTTTTCAAGTAAGACAGACTGACAATGGAATATCCATATCACAGTCTAAGTTTACCAGGGAGTTAATTAAGAAATTTGGGATGGAGGATGCTTCCACCATGAAAACTCCCATGGGATCAAATATGTCTTTAGACAAAGATGTGGCAGGTAAACCTATTGATCAAACTTTGTATAGAGGGATAATTGGTTCTCTTTTATACCTCTCTGCTAGTAGGCCAGACATCATGTATGTTGTATGTGTCTGTGCTAGATATCAGGCATGCCCTAAAGAGACTCATTTATCTTCTGCTAAGAGAATTTTGAGATATCTAAAGGGCACAACAGATCTTGGCCTATGGTACCCTAGAAATAGGGATTTTTAGCTAATTGGGTATTTAGATGCAGACTTTGCAAGCTACAGAAACGAAAGGAAAAGTATATCAGTTTCCTGTCAGTTTTTGGGTAGAAGACTAGTTTCCTAGAGCAGCAAGAAGCGGACTAGTGCATCTATTTATGCTGTAGAATCAGAATACGTAGCTGTAGGAAGTTGCAGTGCATAGTTGCTGTGGATTTAGCATTAACTCCAGGATTATAACCTCTAGATAAGTAGAAATCCTTTGTTTTGTGATTCTACAAGTGCAATCTCTATAGCTAGGAATCTTGTATCACATAGTAGGACTAAGCACATAGAGATTAGATATCATTTTATACGAGAGAATGTGGAATGTGAGGATATTAGTCTTGAGTTTGTCCTAATAGACAAGCAATTGGCTAATATTTTCACCAAGCTACTAGATGAAGCAAAGTTCAACACCTTCATATTTGAATTGGGTATGTTGAATTTTGTATAGCTTCAGTTGATCTTTATGATTTTTTATATCAGGAAAATTTAATCTTGCAAGTTGCTGTGGACTGAAGAAACTATCAAGAAGAAAGATAGTAGTTGTTATTACTCAGGGGGAGCAAGTTCAGCTCTAGGTGTTTCTCTGATCTCAAATAGGGGGAGTAGATAGCATGCTGCTCCTAATCTATTTCACAGAACTCAAAAGGGGGAGAATTAGTACAGGAAGAACAGTAGTAAGTATCAAGGGGGAGTAACAGCAATAAAGAAGCAGCTACAACAAAGAAGAAACTATAGGAAAGGCTTCATAGTTGAAGCAGTTTGTAGCAGTAGGATGCAACAAAGCAGTGGGAGCACAAGGGAAAATATGGTAACTCTTGATGCACTTAAATTAATGCAAAATTTATATTTTTGCAGCTTATGTTAGTGTATATCATTGACAAAGAATTCTCAAGTGGTGTTTTAACTACTTCAAATAAAGGGAGATTGTTGGATCCATTGATCCTAATATTCTGGATTTATAAGAAGTCAAACAGGTCAATGATATACATATAGTTGTATTTGATGTATGTTTAAGTTCATGCATACAGGCTGGTCTTTGTCAAAATGATTGGACATATAGTTCAAGAGACAATGACAGGTGGACTCAAAGTGATTGGTTGGAAATTTAGAAAAGTGCCTAAGTTCAGAAGCATTGAGTGTGGCAAGCTCACTCAATGCCATATAGCTAATAGCGCTGAGAGAAAGCTGGCAGTAAAAGCTTACAATATTGAAAAGGCAGAAATATGTCTAAGACTACATGCATTGAGTGAGCTCAACTTACTCAACACCATATGACAAGAATCGTTGAATCAAGGATATTATGTCAACACCCATGTATAAGTACAGAAGCGTTGAGGGAAGCTCATTCACTCAATGCCAAGTAAAAAGGCTTTGAGTCTAGTCTTCCTGTGAAGAAACAAGAATTCAGCTAAGTCCAGACTAGTTAAGTGAAGCTGGTTCACTTAACGCACTCAACTCCCAACTTCAACAAGATGGTAAGATTACAGAAAATCAGGCTAAGTAGAAAAGGCAGAAGAATGTGGCTAAGGCAAAAAGCGTTGACTGAGGCATATACACTCAACGCTCTAAGCAGAGCTGAAGAAAATTCCAAGTCCAGAATTGTTGAGTATTGCTTATCAACTTTTCGTCGAGCTGAGCTCTGAGTTCATTGAATGGAGTTTAGAGTTCGTCGAACTCAACTTTCACTTTTTTGTCGAGCTAAGCTTTGGGTTTATTAGACAGAGATCAGAGTTCGTCGAACTCATCTTTCACATTTTCATCGAGCTGAGCTTTGGGTTCGTCGAACTAAGCTCTGGATTAGTCGAACTGAGTTTTGAGTTCGTCGAGCTGAGGATTTCTGGAATGATGCTTGATATTTTTCTAACTCCAGAATGTTTTTGACGTCAGCAAAGTCAACAAGTCAACGAATTTCATATTCATTATTTAAATGCTGTGAGTCGACATTAATGTCGTCGTTAGTCTACAGTAAATCTCAAGTTGATTAAGCTGAGGTTTTAACCACCGTTAAAACTGGCACATGTGTCAATCATCCAGCAAATCGACGGGATTATAAATAGCTGCTTAGATCAAGATCAAAGAATAACTTTTTCTTATTAACATTAATTCATTCTGAAAATGAGAAGCGTGAGTTTGTCGTCTTCATCCTCCATTGTTACGGAGCCTAAGAACCTCAAATTGATAAATCTGAAGGGTTTTTGAGTCCGCTGGGCAATCAACATCTTCTACAACATATACAGAGGATATCTCTAAGGAAGATGAATCATGTAACGCCCCAAAATTCGAAATAGGGACAGACAGCGTTCAGAGCCATGTTTGGGTCTTGGTGAGGGGCACACGGCCTAGGATAAGGGTGTGTCCTTGTCCGTGTCATGCTCGGGTTCGTCGAGAGCCCGGTAAGTCGACAAATTTCTCTCGACAAGGTGTCGAGACAGGATACACACCCTAGGATACGGGCGTGTCTATGGCCGTGTCATGCTTCGTCAAGAGCCCGAGAAGTCGACGCACTACGCTCAACGAAGTGTCGAGATAGTGAACACGGCCTGGGAAACGGGCGTATCCAAGGTCGTGTCGTGTGCGTGTTCGACGAAGTTTCCACGAAGTCGAAACGAAGGCAGTCGACAATTGTCGAGACTTCGAACACGGCCTGAGACACGGGCGTGTCCCAGGCTGTGTCCTGCTCGGGTTGTTGGTCGGGCCGTATGAGGGGATAGACATGGCCTGGAGCCCAGGCATGTTAGTGTTGGACACGAGTGTGTTACATGTGACTCGGGCATGTTGAGTACTCGTGTTCTCCTCGGGTTGTATTTGGTGCTGTGTCGATGGAGGAACATGCCCAAGCACACGGGCGTGTATAACATGGCACGGGCATGTCAGCTTTGACACGGGCATGTTCAGAGCCCGTGTCCTTTTCTGGGTGCAATGGTTTCGGCGTCGATTGAGGCACACGACCTTGGACACGGGCATGTCGCAAGCCATGTTCGGCCTAGGTGTATTGGTTTTAATTTCGGATTGTGTCCGTTCGTTTCCTTCTAGTGAGATCTGATGGTACAGGTCCTTCCTTGCTGAGTTATGTCCGGGAATAGGGTTTGGAAACCCTCATTCTCCATCAAGTACTCTCTTTCTAAGTACTAGAGAGAAGGGAGAGCAAGGAAGAAGGTGAAGGAGAGATCCGGTTGCCGGAGAAGTTTCAGAGCCCCAAATCGCGAGCCGAGTCCAGATCCGCGGTGGCAAGTCCGTTGCGGTTGTTTTCATCCGGCTAAGTTTCCATGGCTAGGAAGAGGGGTCTTAAGGTAACGAAACTTCTCCTCTTGGTTTTAGGATGCGTGTTTAGCATCTTTTATTTCAAGCTTTTGGGTACCAAATCTCTCAAATGAGAGGGGTTTGGGTCATCATGGTTCAAGAGGAACCTCCGGGTCGATTGAGTCCGTCCCCGGCAAGCTTTAACATTAGAGATCTGCTACGTTAGTGGATAAGGCATTGTGGGTAAAGTCGTGGTCACGACTGTTAGTCTGACTGGGTGATGTTGCATACGAGCTTTAAGATTTTGTAGAAATCCATTGCGGCAAGATGTCGTTTCTGATGTTTGTGTTTTCCCCCTTTTCTGGAGTGAGTACCTGTAGCCGGAACCGGACAAGGTGAGCTCTGCAATGGTTGTAGATGGTTTCCTTGGTGGATATGTTTAGCTCCGCATTTGGGGTATATGGTTTCATTGGAGCGCTGGGACGTTGCAGTACAAATGAGGGATTAGGGTGGGAATGATATTGGATTGTGATGTGCTAAGGCGCGGCTGTGTCTCCGTGGTCGACTGGCTATCCCGTGACGTGCAAGTCATGTGTGGAGTGTATCCCGGCGAGACTAGTCCTCTTCTATAAGACTAACGAGAACGCCAAGCATGGGGAAAGCCCGGGAAATGAGGCCATGAGTGGGTGGGGTCCAACAAGGGCTCTTAGAATCGGTCAGTGTGTTATACGGAATCCTGACATGAGAAGTCAGAGCTTGCAGGCAAGCCCGGGTCTATGACCACGAGCGGGTGGGGCCTTGGCAAGAGTTATGTGTGGCAGCTTGTATGCCGTTAGGGGAATTGCAGTGCTGGTGGGCCAAAACCCGAACAGGCAAGCGTACCTGTCGAATCGTAGTACCAAGGTCGTATTTAAACATGGGGCTGTCAATTACTTCTACTCACGCTCTAACTATTTTCCTACCGGAAAACTAATGGGATTTGAGAATTTTTTAAGAATAAAACAAAAGACAACTTGCGAGACGAAAAAACTTATAATAAAAAGCTAGCATTTGATCGATGATTCACCATGAAATTAGATGAGAGAGATAAAAATAAAGATAGTTTTAATTTTGCAAATCATACTCGACCGTGACGGATCCGAAAATAAGACAAAATCTCGCTAGAGCATTAGGTCTCCTAACTTATAGACTCTTCGATCGAAATCTCTTTACAAACCAAAGAAGCCTAAAGTTGCATTATCGAGGTGATCCGCACTATTGGATTTGACTCCAATCCGGAGGATTTACGTCGTCCTATCTATAGGATTGCATTCAACTCCTTCCTTCTTTGAGTGATCTTTCACATTCATGAGCCTCTCGGCTACTCAAATATGAGATCCCAAGCCTACTACCGTATACCGGAAATACGGAGTCGACAATAAAATAAATCAAAGAAGGATCGAGCATGAAATAACAAAAATAAAACTAAGAAAGAAAATAAACTCTCATCTCACTTCATGGATCCTCACGATCGAATGCTATAGGAAATTAGCTACGCATAATTGAAGGGGAAGACAAAACAAAATAAGAGAGAAACATTTTCATTATTATGCAAAAAGAAGTACACAAAATATAACAAAGACAAGATTATGCTATGAAGAAACTTGCACTAATGGAAAAGAAAACTAATATAATAATGAAACTAACAACAACTCACAAGCACTCTCCTCTCTCCAACTCAACACTCACATTCAACTTGAAACTTTACTTCTCAAAATTTTTCCCACCTTTGGCTTGAGGGATGGGGTGGCTTTTATAGGAGATGGAGAAGGATCTAGAATGAAATGAAGAGGAGGAGGCCAAGGGGGGTGGCCGGCCATGTAAGGAGAGAAGTGCATGCATGGCAATAAATGAGGTGGAGAGAATTCATGCATGATATTTAATTAGGTGGAGAGAAAGAGGTGGGTTCATTACATGGACTTTAAGGGAATGATTTGGAAAATATAAAATAGAAAAGGGGAATGAATAAGAAATAAGAAAGAGAGAGAGAGAGAGGGGTTGAATGTAGAATAATAAAAACAAGAAATAAAAGAGGAGGAAAGAGTGTGGCCGGCCATGTAGAGGGATTCATGCATTTGGAAATTAATGAGGAGGGGAGAGAGAGAGAGCATGAGGTGGCCGGCCATGCATGGGCCTTAAATGGACCAAACAATGGAGAGAGTGGGCTGCACTTGAAGGGGACGGGCTGCTCCAATGTGGGTTGCATCTTGAAGTTGGGAAGAGGCCGGCCATGCAATTTGTGGGCTGCTCCAATGAAGAGGGCTGCATGGATGTTGAAGTGGTTGGGCTTGAGCTTGAGGGCTGCACCAAATTGAAAACTCGGGATGCTCTTGATGTGGGCTTGAGTGAAATAATTCAAGGGCTGCATGTTGAGCTCGGGTAGGATGTAGAGTGGGCTGCTCCTTGTTGAAAGCTCGGGCATGAACCTACAAAAAAGAGACAATACAATCATGTATTAGTCTACATAAAATAACAAAGTTAAAACAAGATTTTAAAACACAATAATAATAAAAACATTACAACATTAAAATTTAAACATTAAGACATATCATTAACTATAATTATTATACATAACATGACATAACATATAATAACATAATACATATAATAAGACTATATAGATTTTTATATCAAAACTCTAATAACACTAGGAATTAAAATATTGTAAAGAGACATTAAAACATGAAATAACAATCATAAAATATAAATAAAATTAGGCATTTTGAATACTAAATTACACCCAAAAAGGATGACTAAAATTAGTCATCAAATTCCCCCATGTTTAGACATTTGCTTGCCCTCAAGCAAATAAAAATAAAAACTAGGGAGGAGCAAAAAGAAAACAAAAGATATATATATTTTTAAGTTCCATAGTTAAGAAAAACAAAACATGAAAAATTAAACTATCCTAATATTCATATTATCAACTAGTGGGGTGAGAAGTGCACAATAGAAAATTTGAAAATGGAACCCTAAAAATCTCATTAAAACATAAGAAAAGTCTACTAATTTCTAAATCTTAAAACAAGCCATCCAAAATAAATGAAATTAAGGAAAACAAAAGTAGAGGTTCTAAATAAACGGCGCATTAACAAACTACTCGGTTGCTAGATAAACATTAACCCTAAAACACTCCAAGAAAACCTCCAAAGAAATCCATCAATGATGGTGGCCATAGGCTTGTACGTTCACACTTTCTCCACTACGCGAATTTACGTTCTAAGATCAATAGGACTTCTACTAGGCATTAAAACTTGGCTTAGGTAAATGATTAGGAAGTGGAATCAAAGATAAACATGAAGGTTTTAGGCACTAAACCAAGGTGAGCTCAAAAATAAACAAAACATAAAAAAAAAATGAGAAATACGAGTATGTCATTTCTCCAATATGAAACTACAAAAACAAGGCCATGAAAATTTTTCTTTTATAAACTTGGCCAAACATAAACTTTTTGCATTCATTTTTTTTTTGATTTTGTAATGATATTTTTTTTCCTTCTTTCTCAATTTTTTTCTTTTGAATAGCATTTGATAAGAAAGCTCCAAAAATAAGATTGAGAATTTCCTATTCATTTTAAAAATAATGCCCTTCCCACAAAAATAATTTTTAAGCTCAAATTTATAGTGCAAAAATAGGAAAGATTTTTGGCTTTGGTGAATATAATGAAATGAAAGGTGGAGCTAAAACAAGGAAAAAAAGGAAAAGGCCCAAAATTATTTTGCAAGGGTTTTGTTTTTGGTGGGCAAGACAAGCTCAAACTATTCAAATGGTGGCCTAAATCATTTCTAAAGAACGTAAAAACGGCGCAAATGCTTCGAGAGTAGCTTGGTACAAGTTCTAGACACCAAGAAAGGCTACCTCGCAAGTGAAAAAGAACTAATGATACCTAGCAACCATTCGTAAGCAACTAACCGAATAAAAAGACATAACTACACGTTGCTAGCTTGTAACGTAAAAACCGGATGCCTATATTTAAGAAAAAGAAACTAGTAGAACTAAATTATGCTAAAATGATAAGTTTAGAAAACATTTTCAAAGGAATCTATATAGAACTACAAAAACCGCACGGGCCTACACTTCACTAGAAGAAACATGAAAATAAAGATAGAAATAATTTTAGATTTTGTTTTTCAAATCGGTTTAAGCACAATTTTTTTTTTTAATTCTTGTTTTTCTAATTTTTTTGGGTTTTATATTTTATAATTTTTTTGGATTTTGATGACATAACATAAAATACTATACTAAAACATAATATTATTTTTTCTTTTGAAAGAAGAAAAACAGAAGGAGAAGACCAAAAGAAACTAGACCCCCCCCCCCCCCCCCATGCTTAAATTCTTCATTGCCCTCAATGAAGAAAACATAAAGAAAAAGAGAAGGGGACTGAGAAGAAGAAAAAAAGAAAAATGCAGGAAGAATAAATAAATAAGAACAGGACTTCCCCGGGTTCGTGAGATGAGGGCGGATGTCGCTCCCCCATGCTTACTTTTTAGAGTACTTGATCGTCAGCAGGTATGACTTGATCCATCTGATATCAGCAGCGGCGGAGCGGCGACCACGATCATGAGCTTGATTGGCCTCCGGTAGAAAGAGCAAAATAAAAGAAAAATAGATAGAGTGCATGGGCAGATGCCCGATAATGTTTTTTATTACAGCAGTCCAAATTAAAGAGTTTCATAAAAAAATAGTAGTCCAAAAATAAAAATGTCCATCAGAAAATAATAAACTAAGAATCAAAAAGAAGATTCTCCTTTGCAGGAGGCACAGAATAATTAGAGAAATAGAGTTTAAGTCTATGGCCATTAACTTTAAAGTCCCCCTTATCGGGGTGCGAAAGCAACACAGTTCCATCAGTATAAATTTCCTTGACCGTAAACGGTCCAGTCCATCGAGATTTAATGTGTCCGAAGAAAATACGTAAGCATGAATTAAAAAGAAGAACTTGATCGCCAGGTTTAAAAATTTTATGTTGTCCCAAGTTCTTATCGTGATCGACTTTCGTTTCAGGGTCAGGTGATTTTGCATATGAATTTTTCAGATTTTCGTCTTCTTCAAAAATGAGATTTTCAAGATTCTTTTGTTTAAAAACAGTTTCATTTTCAAAATTTATTTGCATGGACATAACCGTATTCTGAAAAACATTTGGAGAAAGTTCAGCAGAAGAAGACGAAAACTCATTTGGAGAAATATAGGAGTCTTCTTTTAATTCATCAAGAAAAAAACAAGTGTCATCATTTTGCAAAGAATTTCTCATAGATTGATTAATATCAAAAGTAACCTCTTCATCTCCCACACGCAGAGAAAGTCTTCCGTCACTCACATTTATGATTGCTCGAGCGGTGGCTAGGAAGGGACGACCAAGGATAAGAGGAACCTCGACGTCCTCTTCAATATCGAGAATGGCAAAATCCACCTTGAAGATGAATTTGTCGACCTTCACTAGCACATCCTCAACGATACCTAACGGATACTTAATCGATCGATCAGCCAATTGAATATTCATACGCGTAGGGCTGAGAGTGCCCAATCCTAGCTTTTTAAACAATGAAAAAGGCATCAAGTTGATGCTCGCACCTAGATCCGCTAGCGCGTGTTTAATAAAAAGATCACCAAAAACGTAAGGAATTGAAAAACTACCCGGATCGTGTATTTTTTTAGGCAAGTTATAGTTTTTAACGACCGCCGAGCACTCTTCATTTAACGTTACGTGAGAAAGATTTTCCAATTTCTTTTTATTCGTTAACAGGTCCTTAAGATATTTGGCGTATTATGGCATTTGGCTTATTGCTTCATGAAATGGCAAATTTATATGAATTTGTTTAAACATTTCAAGAAAACGTGAATATTGATCATCTAATTTTTCTTTCCTAAGTCGAGCCGGATAAGGAGGTGGCGGAAATTCCTTTATAATTATCGGAGCATCATTTTGAAACTCGTTAACTTCTTTTTCAAAAATAAGCTTTTCTTTTTCAAAATTAGATTTGTCTTTTTCTTTTTCAAAAATTTTATCATTTGATTCCGTAACGATAATATTTTCAGTAGTAGGAGAGGCAATCACCTCTGGCTCTTCCCTTGTGGTGGGCTCGTTAATAACTTTACCGCTCCGAAGGGAAATCACATTCACGTGTTCCCTTGGGTTAGGTTCAGTGTTCGAGGGAAGAGTTCCAGTTGGTCTCTCGGAAAAGGCCTTGGCGAGTTGGCCGACTTGATTTTCTAAGTTTTTCATTGATCCTGTTAAATTTCTAATAGTGGCATCGTTCGAGCTTATATATTTAGCGATGATCTCTTCCAAAGGGGAAGGTTTTTCAAAATTTTGTTGCGGTGGTGGTGGTGGTGTAAAATCGTGCGGTGGGCGTATGGCGTTAGCGTTATTATTCCACGAGAAATTTGGATGGTTACGCCATCCGGGGTGATAAGAATTAGAAGAAGAAGAAAAACTAGGCGGAGAAGAAAAATTCGGAAAAGCAGAAAAATTGTTTGCAGAATTATTTTGAGCAGGCCTGGGTATGTTCCCCAGATAATCCACCTGCTCGGCAGCAGCAGCATTCACATTTTCATATACCTTAGCGGCGGAGGAAGCAGTCATCTCCGAAATTTTCTTGTTCAACATTTCCACTTGCAATGCCAGTTGCGAAACCGAGTCCACTTCATAGATACCTGCAGGTTTAGATGGGCGAGTCCTAGACGAATTCCACTGATAAGTGTTCATCTCCATGTCCTCGATAAGCTCAAGAGCGGCTTCCGGAGTTTTGCGGTCCAAAGAACCAGCGGAAGCAGCATCTATCATTTGCTTAGTTTCTTGATTTAGCCCATTATAAAATGTCTGAACCTGTAACCATACAGGCAGAGAATGATGAGGGCATCTTCTCAAAAGTTCTTTGAACCTCTCCCAAGTGTCATAGAGGGTCTCAGAAGCAATTTGAGAATAAGAAGTTATATCATTTCTTAACTTAGCAGTTTTAGCAGGAGGGAAATATCTAGCAAGAAATTTATCGACTAAAATGTTCCAAGTAGTGATTGATCCTCTTGGAAGAGAACTCAACCACTGTTTGTCTTTAGTTCTTAAGGAGAAGGGGAAAAGTCTTAGCCTTATAGCATCATCTGAGACACCATTTATTTTGAAGGTGTCACAGATTTCAAGAAAATTAGTAATATGTAAGTTCGGATCTTCATCTTGTAATCCGTCAAACTGTACATATTGCTGCACCTTTTGAATGATGCTAGGCTTAAGCTCGAAGTTATTGTTCGCAATCGCAGGTCGAACAATACTTGTCTCTGTCCCCTCCAGATTGGGTCGAGCATAATCGGACATGGTCCTTTGCTGAGCCATTTCTGGGTTAGGGTCTCCCATTTCAGAAAAATTACAATCCCCGAAGGAATCCTCAACCGCTGTTTGAGAAGTGGAAGCCCCGAATCGTAGTTGTCTCCGAAAGGAGCGTTCGATTTCCGGGTCCAAATCAACAAGTAGCGACGGATTCGCTCGGGTCATGCACTAGCAAAGAAAACGAGGGAAGATGAAAATGAAAACTTGGAAAAGAAAGAAAAAGAGGAAAAGAAAGGAAATTGTGTTTTTTTGTTTTTTTCTTTTTGAAAAAAAAAGATTTTTTTTTTCTTAGACAGCTTGGCCCTCGAACTTCCCGAGGACTACCCGGTGAAGGGTTCGCCCGGTACTAGGTAAAATGGTGGTGCTTAAAGCCCCTTACTCTTTTCGAGAGATTTTAGGTGGGGTAGAAATAAGGTGAAGTGGGTTGATTATAGATATTTAAATAAAAAAATTATAATTTTTTTTTTATTTTTTGTAGAAGTAATAGCGCATGCGTTTTCAAAATTTTGACGAAGAAAAGTCCCCCGCAACGGCGCCAAAAACTTGGTGGCCAAAACCCGAACAGGCTAACGTACCTGTCGAATCGTAGTACCAAGGTCGTATTTAAACACGGGGCTGTCAATTACTTGTACTCATGCTCTAACTATTATCCTACCGGAAAACTAATGGGATTTGAGAATTTTTTAAGAATAAAACAAAAGACAACTTGCGAGACGAAAAAACTTATAATAAAAAGCTAGCATGCGATCGATGATTCACCGTGAAATTAGATGAGAGAGATAAAAATAAAGATAGTTTTAATTTTGCAAATCATACTCGACCGTGACGAATCCGAAAATAAGACAAAATCTCGCTAGAGCATTAGGTCTCCTAACTTATAGACTCTTCGATCAAAATCTCTTTACAAACCAAAGAAGCCTAAAGTTGCATTATCGAGGTGATCCGCACTATTGGATTTGACTCCAATCCGGAGGATTTACGTCGTCCTATCTCTAGGATTGCATTCAACTCTTTCCTTCTTTGAGTGATCTTTCACATTCATGAGCCTCTCGACTACTCAAATATGAGATCCCAAGCATACTACCGTATACCGGAAATACGGAGTCGACAAAAAAATAAATCAAAGAAGGATCGAGCATGAAATAACAAAAATAAAACTAAGAAAGAAAATAAACTCTCATCTCACTTCATGGATCCTCACGATCGAATGCTATAGGAAATTAGCTACGCATAATTGAAGGGGAAGACAAAACAAAATAAGAGAGAAACATTTTCATTATTATGCAAAAAGAAGTGCACAAAATATAACAAAGACAAGATTATGCTATGAAGAAACTTGCACTAATGGAAAAGAAAACTAATATAATAAAGAAACTAACAACAACTCACAAGCACTCTCCTCTCTCCAACTCAACACTCACATTCAACTTGAAACTTTACTTCTCAAAAATTTTTCCCCCCTTTGGCTTGAGGGATGGGGTGGCTTTTATAGGAGATGGAGAAGGATCTAGAATGAAATGAAGAGGAGGAGGCCAAGGGGGGTGGACGGCCATGTAAGGAGAGAAGTGCATGCATGGCAATAAATGAGGTGGAGAGAATTCATGCATGATATTTAATTAGGTGGAGAGAAAGAGGTGGGTTCATTGCATGGACTTTAAGGGAATGATTTGGAAAATATAAAATAGAAAAGGGGAATGAATAAGAAATAAAGAAAGAGAGAGAGAGAGGGGTTGAATGTAGAATAATAAAAACAAGAAATAAAAGAGGAGGAAAGAGTGTGGCCGGCCATGTAGAGGGATTCATGCATTTGGAAATTAATGAGGAGGGGAGAGAGAGAGAGCATGAGGTGGCCGGCCATGCATGGGCCTTAAATGGACCAAACAATGGAGAGAGTGGGCTGCACTTGAAGGGGACGGGCTGCTCCAATGTGGGTTGCATCTTGAAGTTGGGAAGAGGCCGGCCATGCAATTTGTGGGCTGCTCCAATGAAGAGGGCTACATGGATGTTGAAGTGGTTGGGCTTGAGCTTGAGGGCTGCACCAAATTGAAAACTCGGGCTGCTCTTGATGTGGGCTTGAGTGAAATAATTCAAGGGCTGCATGTTGAGCTCGGGTAGGATGTAGAGTGGGCTGCTCCTTGTTGAAATCTCGGGCATGAACCTACAAAAAAGAGACAATACAATCATGGATTAGTCTACATAAAATAACAAAGTTAAAACAAGATTTTAAAACACAATAATAATAAAAACATTACAACATTAAAATTAAAACATTAAGACATATCATTAACTATAATTATTATACATAACATGACATAACATATAATAAGACTATATAGATTTTTATATCAAAACTCTAATAACACTAGGAATTAAAATATTGTAAAGAGACATTAAAACATGAAATAACAATCATAAAATATAAATAAAATTAGGCATTTTGAATACTAAATTACCCCCAAAAAGGATGACTAAAACTAGTCATCAAGTGCCCCTTTTTGTTTGTGGCTCAACGCCAATGGGGAAAGTGAAAGTACCCAGATGTTTGATGATGTGCTAGATGCATACGCGATATGATGCCTTGGGTGAAGCCCGGGTTCTGCATACATGTTGCATAGTAGGCCCTTTTTATTATATGCTCAACATAGAAAACGTGCATGTTGTTTGAGACATCCAAGCATGTTCTTTTAGTACTTTACTTGTTTTTGTATATGGTATACTAATTGCTGGCTTGCTGGTTGAGGGTTACCCTGCGATCCATTAGGGGTGGCTGATGCGTAAGATCACGGCAGTGAACCGGTCACACAAGTAATATAATATGGGCGAGTTTTCCCAAGTATCGATCTCTCAAGGAACACAGTAATGTGGAGTTAATTTTGAGGAGGACTTGATATTGAAGTCCTTAGGTCAGAGGTAACGATGGGGGCTTTGATATTGCAGACAAAGAAAATAAAACACTATCAACTACTCCTATGCAATGCCGCTATGCGATGCTTCGCCAGGCGGGATGGAAGACTAGTCGGGCTGCTATGCACCGAATCACTAGGCGGATGGGCGAGTAGGCTTGCGGATGAGGTGATGAGAATGGCGGAATGAGGGTCGTGATCACCTCTTCGCTATGCACGCCACTAGCAATTGCTAGTGCGGCAAGGGTGGATGGTGGTGGATGGAATATGGCGCACCTCAAGAAAATAACAGAAATAAGAAATCACATAGACATGATTTGATACAAATGCATATTACACTAAGCATATCTTCATCAAATACAAATAGTTCAACTAAGCTATCAACAACATGAGATGAAAAGTGTGCGAAATCGACCGAATCCGAAGCCTTGCTGAGGATTCACGGTTGGAATTGTCGGGTTGTCAATCCGCGTCCAAGCTCGGTCCGCAACTGCGTCCGGGATAGAGAAGGGCCGTCACCACCTTCCAATGGCCCGTCTTCTTCGTGTCAAGATCCGGTGGAGGATGGCACAACTTCTCCTAGCTTGGTGAAGAAAGCTAGGTCAAGCTCTTCTTGAAGCTCAAAGATGAAGGAGGAGGCCGAGAGGAAGCTCCGGCTTGGATTTGGCAGTGAAAGCTTGCCCGGAGCACCTCCCTAGTGTGGAGATTGAAGGAGGACGGCGGAATCCCTCCTCAGAGATGAAAACGGCGGAGGAAAAATGAGCGATCCCAAATTAGGGCGGAACCTGCGAATTTATAGATTGCAGAAATTATAATGCACACGACCAGTGGCGCACGACCAGTGGTCGTGCGCACTATGGCTAGTGGTCGTGCGTTTTCCCCAGCCAGAATTTGTAAGAAAATGGGATCAATGCACACGATCAGTGGCGCACAACCAGTGGTCATGCGCACTATGTCCAGTGATAGTGCACATACCCCAGGCAGATTATGGAAATCAGGGAACATTGTGCACGAGCAGTGGCGCACGACCAGTGGTCGTGCGCACTATATCTGATGAGCGTGTGCAGTATTCCTGCTTCCAAATGTCCCCGGAACATGCACACAACCCCTAAACCCAGCACTGATATGTGCAGACATTCCAGGAAATCACAAAAAGAGAGTATAAATATTAAAAGTACAAAAAATACACAATCACGAGCCTAAGTGTGCACTTACTATGGAAATAAAGACAAGATGAAATATGAACGATATAGATATAAAAGTGAAGTGCAAACGCGTGAAAACTAGCCCAGATGAGTCCGAAAAACCCTATATAAATCGGACTCATCACACCCCCAGACTTAAGTGTTTGCGCGTCCAGAGCAAACAAAATCTAAGCAGATAGGGAAAATTACTAGCTAACAAAGAAATTGAAAAAAAAAGTACCATGCGAAGTCGCATGCTCGCGTGCATAAAAATACAATAGAGAAAAATTTCTAAGTATGCAGAATAGTTTATATTTTTCACAATGCGTATCAAAATTTTATTATTACTCAAAAATGGAATCACGGTGAATCATCCGGTCACGCGTAGGGAGAAAGTAGACTAATCGCTAGGCGTGCATTGCCAAAGATCGGGGCTCGGGATAACCTCCAAAGGAATCCACCAATGTCGGTGACCATATGCTTGCCCTTTCACATTCTCTCCACGGCACTGGTTTGGTTCACACACGAATCAGTAGGACTTTAGGTGAAGAGATAGGGCTTGGGTTTCGGTGAGGTAAACAATGATAAATAAGAATGGATATGCACCAAACCCAAATGAGCTAGTATAAAATGAATCCGTCAGCTAACCAAAATACATGCGGGTACACCACACCCCCAAACATAATTTTTAACATATGGGTGTATGCACCGCATACTCCAAATATAATCACATTTCCAAAAAGATTTTCAATTTAAACTTTTTCTTTTCACTTTTTTTTCTTTACGAATATTTTTCTTCCTTTTTTTTTCTTCATTTTATTTTCACAGTTCAGCAGATATAAACTTGGGAGCACTTCCACATTTTCACAAATAATAACACCACATCACATCCCAACATTAAAATGTAAAACTCTGAAGCTCAACTTGGGTGTGCGACTAGGATTGGATATGAGGCTTTGGTGAAATCATAGTAGAGCTGAATCAAAAGGAGGGGTAGGCACAACGGGGCTAGCGAGGATAAAATGTTAGGAACGGTACAAAGCTCAACCGGGCCAAAATGATGGCCTACATCACGCTCATGCATGACTAACCTATACCCATGCTTCAAGAATAGCTTGGGGCAAGTTCGTAGAAAACGAGAAAGACTATCCCTCCTCCCGACTCGAGCAATACGAACCTAACGTCCGTCTACACACATCCCTAAGCTACCATCGGATTCACAACGGATTCACCAACTTTTGAGTAGAATAAAAAGTATTTACGCAAATACAAAAGTATAAAACCATACGCATACAGAAAAATTAAATCTACTCGAATTTCTACACGAGACGGGAGCAGTTGACTAGGAGCACAACAAGGTCAACATTTTACTCCGTCTCACAATCCTATGTCAGCACCATAATTTTCCCAACTCATACAAAAGAAACGAGTTTAACTCGCAGCACGCAAAAAGCTAAGCACACGCTCATGTGGGTGCAGTGGTGTGTGATGCAATGAACTAATCAAAATAAAATAATAAAGGCTTCTAGAATGCACAAGAAATGTGTGCATGCAATAGGTAACAAATCTCTCCCCCAGACTTAAACTAAACTACACATCATATGATAGAGAAATTAAATTCATAAAGAGCTAAGGGAAGAGGTTAACCAATGCTCAGCCTGTGAGCATACCAGAAGACGCGTGTAATCCTGAAGCAGGTCCGCCATACGAAGAATTACAACCCCGCCAATGCAATTTGCTACGAATACCTGCAGGGGTGAGCTCCGCAAAAACAAAAGAAAAATATACAAAAAGAAATGCTAAAACTAAAATAGACATGAAAAATAAAATGCAGAAAATGAAAGATAAGTACTGAGGTTATTGTCATCCCAGCACTACTTATTCAGCTACGAAAAGGTTCTAGCTAATGGGCCTATGAAAAGAAAAATGCACAGGTAACTGTTCCAATATCCGTTTCAGTAACGGGTACCGATACGGCGATAGAACAGTTACCCCTCTACCTAAATAGTAATACCTGCCCAACACAGGTAGAGGAAATAGGAAGTAAGAAGAGAAGGAGCACTGGTCCTCACTCTTCTCACCACAAAACAAATCCTTTCCTAGCAAGGTTTCGTCCACCACAAGTTTGCTGGGGGCGAAGGTGATGGCAGGAGCTTCCACTTTGAAGGAGGTAGGAACCTCCTCACACAAGAGGATGCTCTCGTCGACAGCCTGAGCGCAAGGCTCAACGTCAACCCAACTTACCCGTGGAGATTCAACCTGCACAGGCTCAGATAAGGAAGGGGGGTCAAGAAATAAAAGAGACGAAGAACATAAAGAAATAATCGGGGGAGTGATCCCGGTTTCACTCCCCAAAGGCTGAGGTGGAAAAATATCGTCGTCAATGTCGACAATGCTACAAGGCTCGGCCGGATCCATAGATTCCTCCACCAAGACTTGGACTTCCTCCTTTGGTATCGAGGGAGAATCCTCGACACCAGGAAGGTTGTCCTCCTCCATGGGAGTGGAAACAATCCATGTATCACAAGCCTCAACTTGTGTTGCATCGTCGAAAATGTTGTCAGAGACGACTGAAGTAGAATGCACAAAAGGCAGAAGAACTTTGTTTGGATAAAAGTCAAGCGCAGGTTCCTCACAAAGAATCGGCTCCACGCTTGGAGATGTATGCACAAGAGAGATGGGCTCAGCCATGTCGAAGCCTAGATCAACAACACATCTGGCGGTTGTGTCCACATCATTCCCTTCAACAAATGAAGGTGACAGGGATACATAACCAGATGATTAAGGTGTGCCACCAAGGGTAGGAGTCGGGATGATCCGGATGTCCGGCTCATCATCCTCTTCCATAACACGGAGGTAATTAGCACAATCCTTCAGGACTTGATCTGTTCTACGACAATAAAAACACTTTCTCACATTACGTTGCGGTCCTTGTGGGGCCGGAGAGGAATAAGAGAACGGTGTATGTGGCGAGGTCGATTGACCATAAGCTCGGGGCACAGTGTTCGAAAGGCCATACGAATACAACATCTCATACATTGTGCGCTGAGGCTTATGCTCAATATCTCTCGTAGGGCATTCATGACTAGCGTGGGAAGGCTTTCCACACCAACGACATTGGGCATACGAATATCCCCACATAGTGTAGAAACAGCAGATTCAAAATAAATTGTGCAAATTACTAAATCCAACAATATATTACTACAATTGCCTAAAGAAACAAGAAAAAGGCAGGCAAAACAGAAATAGAACAAAACAAAAGCGATTTACAAAGGAAAAGGAAAGCAATCTCACGTCTCCCTCTCCGGAAACTCACACAACTGTGTTCCCCGGCAACGGCGCCAAAAACTTGATGCGTAAGATCACGGCAGTGAACCGGTCGCACAGGTAATATAAAATGGGAGAGTTTTCCCAAGTATCAATCTCTCAAGGAACACAGTAAGGTGGAGTTAATTTTGAGGAGGACTTGAGATTGAAGTCCTTAGGTCAGAGGTAACGATGGGGGCTTTGATATTGCGGACAAAGAAAATAAAACACTATCAACTACTCCTATGCAACGCCGCTATGCGATGCTTCGCCAGGCAGGATGGAATACTAGTCGGGCCGCTATGCATCGAATCACTAGGCGGATGGGCGAGTAGGCTTGCAGATGAGGTGATGAGAATGGCGGAATGAGGGTTGTGATCACCTCTTCGCTATGCACGCCACTAGAAATTGCTAGTGTGGCAAGGGTGGATGGTGGTGGATGGAATATGGCGCACCTCAAGAAAATAACAGAAATAAGAAATCACATAGACATGATTTGATACAAATGCATATTACACTAAGCATAGCTTCATCAAATACAAAGAGTTCAACTAAACTATCAACAACAAGAGAAGGAAAGTGTGCGAAATCGACCGAATCCGAAGCCTTGCTGAGGATTCACGGTTGGAATCGTCGGGTTGTCAATCCGGGTCCAAGTTCGATCCGCAACTGCGTCCGTGATAGAGAAGGGCTATCACCACCTTCAAATGGCCCGTCTTCTTCGTGTCACGATCCGGTGGAGGATGGCACAACTTCTCCTAGCTTGGTGAAGAAAGCTAGGTCAAGCTCTTCTTGAAGCTCAAAGATGAAGGAGGAAGATGAGAGGTAGCTCCGGCTTGGATTTGGCGGTGAAAGCTTGCCCGGAGCACCTCCCTAGTGTGGAGATTGAAGGAGGACGGCGGAATCCCTCCTCAGAGACGAAAACAGCAGAGGAAAAATGAGCGATCCCGAATTAGGGCGGAACCTGCGAATTTATAGATTGCAGAAATTATAATGCACACGACCAGTGGCGCACGACCAGTGGTCGTGCACACTATGGCCTGTGGTAGTGCGTTTTCCCCAGCCAGAATTTGGAAGAAAATGGAATCAATGCACACGATCAGTGGCGCACGACCAGTGGTCGTGCGCACTGTGTCCAGTGATAGTGCGCATACCCCAGGCAGATTATGGAAATCAGGGAACATTGCGCACGAGCAGTAGCGCACGACCAGTGGTCGTGCGCACTATATCTGATGAGCGTGTGCAATATTCCTGCTTCCAAATGTCCCCGGAACATCCACACAACCCCTAAACCCAGCACTGATATGTGCAGACATTCCAGGCAATCACAAAAAGAGAGTATAAACATTAAAAGTACAAAAAATAGACAACCACGAGCCTAAGTGTGCACTTCTTATGGAAATAAAGATAAGATGACATATGAACGATATAGAACTAAAAGTGAAGTGCAAATGCGTGAAAACTAGCCCAGATGAGTCCGAAAAACCCTATATAAATCGGACTCATCAGTGGCCGGGATGAGATGTGTTTGTTACACAGTTTGAGGTCAGTCTTTGCTGACCCACGTTACAACAAATTTTTACAGGGCAAGGATCGCAAGAAGGAGCTAGCTCGCTGGCCAAAAGGACCTAAGCCTCATGAAGTGTTTCCAGTTTTGACCTAGCTATATTTTTGGTGGCTCTGTATGCTTGATGCTTTTATTTTCCGGCTTCATGCCGAGGTAGCCTAGGAGTGTTTATGCACATTGTTATTTATGTTAATTTTTTGGAGTTTGGACTCTCTGTTGTTGTAAGGCCATAAGGTCATTTCGATACTCTTGTGCATGTGGATAACTTTTAGTCTTGTTTGTTGTTTTCGTTGTTGTTAGATATGCAGTTTTGAGAATTGGTGGTTATATCACCATTTAATGCTAAAGCTGTGGCGTCTGTATGTTGTGGGGCCCGGCCGGACCCATAGTATACGGTCATTACAGGGGAGGTGTTATAATTTGTTATCAGAGCCAGGTTAGATTCCAGGTTAGTGCGTATAGAAGTTATCCACATAGGAGTAATGCGGGACCATGAGTGTCCTTATGTTTGAGTCTTGCGATTAGAGACTGATTCCTTGTTTCCTTGATTTTCTTAAGAGTGCGAGAAACGAGGTGGGTACGTCAAGACCAAGAGAATAAATTTCGGTGAGCAGCGCCATTACTCGGGGTCCTTTGGGCATGGGTGTAAACGCGGCCGACTTTTGTCATATGCTTGCAGAAGCAATGGTGGCAGCCCAAGCGCCAGCGACAGCTCAGGTAGCAACTCCTGCTACCCCGGATACGGCGACGGTGTGCCGGGCGGAAAAGCCAGGCGAGTAGAGCCGTTGGTCGAAAGAGTGGTGGTCGGACATGGAGACCGGCAGATGAAGTATTTTCTGAACTTCCATCCTCCCACGTTCAAGGGAATTGGTAGGCCGACTGATGCAGAGGATTAGTGGGCACGGATTCAAGAGCTTCTGAGGGCGGCAGAGACGCCAGAAGAGAATAAATCTGAGTTTGCAGCTTTCATGTTGGAGGGAGATGCAAAGTTATGGTGGGTAAGCCATAGCGGCCACCAGTTTCTTGGACGCACCCCGTCCATAGACGAGTTTGGGAATGCTTTCCTAAAGAAGTACGTTCCCGTTTCGACGAGGTTGGCCCTTCAAATACAATTCCTGTACTTGGTGCAACTGGATAAGACGGTGGACAAGTATGTTCAGGAGTTCACTCGGTTGGGTCGTTATGCAGGAACGACAATGGCAGACAATGAGGAGAGGGATAACCCCTTTTACTTGGGGCTGAGGGAGAATCTAAGGCAACCCCTCATCGCCATGAAGAGAACTGGTTTCAATGAGTTGGTTGAGGCGTCCAGAACATTGGAGAGTGATCTGGAGCGAAGCCAACGCCATAAGGGGTTTGCGCCCAAGCAAGGGGAAGGGAAGCCTTCTTAATCCCAAGGAAGGTCTAAAGGGAATACGTGGAGGAAAAAGACTCACCCATTCAAGTTCGGTGAGAAAAGCAAGTGGACGTCCGGAGGGTCTCACTCTAAAGGACCACCAACGTGTCTCAATTTTGTAAGGTGGGGCACATTGCTCGTTTTTGTAATCAAGGAGGTGCGGAGCAGGAGCCAAGGCAGGAGCAGACTATGCGCTCCGGCCTAGTGTCGCAGAGAAAGGGAAGATGGCGGAGTCTAGCGCTTCTCGGTTCCAACCGGTACAACCAAGGGCCTACAACCTTGGATAGCAGGAAGCGATCCACCAACCCGATATGGTGACAGGTATGAGGAAGTTTAAGTTTAACCATGTGCTTCATACTTCTAGACTGTTATATGTGATGTCTATATTTTAGGATTTGTGCAAGTTTCCAGATACCCCGCTAGGGTATTGTTTTATACGGGAGTGTCGCACTCTTTCCTTGTGGAAAGCTTCATCCAGAGGATTGGAGTTGAGTCGTTCTCGGCGGGTGCAGAGTTGAAGGTGTGCATGCCCAATGGGTCATCCATGACCACCGGGGAGAAAGGGCGCATTTGTTAGGAGCTAGGCGGAGTTGACTTCATGTTGATAGCAGCGGTCCTACCATTGGTTGAGTTTGATGTGATATTGGGAATGGACTGGCTAGCAGAGCAGCGTGCCATTATTGATTGCCTGTCCAAGGTGGTGACCCTAAGAAGCGAAGGGCAGGCAGAAGTCAAGTTTGAGGGCATTAATGGAGTGGCCTGTTCCCTGATTTCGGTCATGCAGTTGGTGCGGGAAGTTAACCAGGGTGTAGTAGCTCTTGTAGCATTATTGGAGGTTCGACTTTCCAAGTTATCGCATGGGGAAGTGCATGTAGTGGCAGAGTTCAAGGATGTGTTTCCGGATGAACTTCCTGGAGCGCCTCCTCGGCGGGAGATTGATTTTTCGATTGAACTAGTGCCCGAGGCTAGGCCGGTGTCACGTCCTCCATTCAGGATGGCACCAAAAGAGTTGGCCGAACTCAAGGTACAGTTGCAGGAATGGTTGGAGCAGGGGTATATCAGACCCAGTTCTATATAGTGTAGCGCGCCTGTGCTGTTCGTGAAGAAGAAAGATGGTAGTATGTAGTTGTGCATAGACTACCGAGAGTTGAATAAATTGACAGTCAAGAATAAGTATTTGATTCCTCGAATAGACGACCTATTTGACCAGCTGGTGGGTTCGGTGGTGTATTCAAAATTGGACTTGAATTCATGATATTATCAGTTGCGAATTCGAGACGAGGACATACCCAAGACAACATTTGGTACAAGGTGTAAGACCCCCCTCCCCCTTACCAAGGAGGGCTACCGGATCTTATGCCCAGAACCGCCGTCTTACGGTGGCACTAACTCACGGGTTAGTCGACACCGCAACACGCCGATTCTGCCGGCTAGTACGATCATAAACCTGTAGGCCAATATGAGGAAAGAAGTAAAACTGTATATGTAAAAATACCAGTCCACAAGCCACAGTATAATCATGAAAAAGAGATGAATAGTACAACATATAGTCCACAAATAAGTACAACTGAAAGAGTAAAAAGGGCTTATGCCCAGTACATCAAATCTCTCTCTCTCACAAAATAGTAAATGCGGAAGCTAAACTAGAACATCAAGACTCGTCCCACCTGAGGACGCACAGTAGTAGTGGTAGCCTGCTGAAGCGGTATCTGCTCCTCATGTCCTGCCTCCTCGACGTGCTGGTGCTCCATCTCCACGGGCTCCTAAAAAAGTTGGTCAACGACCATTAGTCAAAAAGACTAAGTCGTTTCCTCCACACCTCGCCCCGCAGCTCCTAGGCACCGAGCGGGAGGACGAAGCGGAGGACAACAAGGGGTAGCAAAATGGAAGCAGGTGACAATATCTATCTAAAGTGGTACTAAGTAATGAAATTCTACTCTAGCAATGCTAAGTACAGTACAAGTAGTAAGTAAGTAAGTACGGTGCAGTAAAGGAGAGTAAAGAAACAGCTGTATAAACAAGTAAATAAACTAAGCTACCACTAAGCTATCATCACAAGCGTACCCTAACTTATATAAATGCCCATACAAATATATAAGTTAGGATTTCCAGGAAATTTAACTTATCATATAAAAGAGCCCATACTAATTTATATGATAAGGATCTATGAAGCGTATGACCTAATTATGAATGAATGATATGATGCAATTTTTATGCGCAGGCAAGTGCAACTCACACACAACGACTCTGTGATCACAGACCTTTAGTTCCCACTTTTTGAGAGCTAGCATCACTCTCGGGTACCACCGCTGTGGCTACGGCAGCAGCGGAGCGGGCGTCTCCGCTTCTAGACCGGTATGCACACTACCAAGCCTTAGACCCCTCTCATACGCCTCTGTACACGTCCAAGGTGCACTCTAGAGTCTCGCGTACGTACTTTGCTGACAAACCCGTCAGTCTTGTTGGGTCGGATGTGTGTTATCGGGGGTCGTCCTCCAGACCGCAGTGTAAAACAACCCACTGGCCCCTCTAACTCCCACAACCGCCTGGTGCACCGTACTGCCATCGGTGTGACGAACGGCCAGTACCGCATGCCCCGCCACGATATTTATGCACATGCAAGTAATTCATACCGAGCCTTCCGCTCGCAGGACCAAAACCCGTCCTGAATCCCTCAAACCCAAACCCGGGTGAGAACGCACATCAGTGCCTTTATACCAACTCCCTCAAACCCCCAAACGGGTGAGCATATATCACGAATCTCTCCAGCCCCCACACGGGCGAGAAGGTACAACAATGTCCTAACCTATTAAACTACTCTTGCCTACGGTTTATTATACTTAGAGATTTAAGGTTAATCCCAGGACTGCCCCCGGTATTCCCTGTGAAGGGCTCTCAAAGGGCACTAGGAACTATGTTGGGATTACGCCCAACGTTCCCTTTCGCAAGGATATTTATTTTAGTTGATGGCTACCCATGTATCACCCCAGCTCTCCTTATTGCTTTAGTACAACCCTAGTGGCTTAAAGTATTACCGGGAAAACCGACGGTCTTCCGCCGATCCCCACTCCAGTTGCTAGTTAAGACTTGCACTTTTGATCCCTCACTAAGAAAAACTCTACCCACCAGGGTTACATATGTTGAACTCTCTCTTATTTCTGCCGATAATCAGTCCCCTGGTAATTCCCCTAAGACAAGACCTATTTGTGTTATATGCAGACCATGACCTATGTTTACCCTAGAAATGTGATCTTCCAAAACTTAAGGCATCTTGCCTCTAAATATTTATCCTAAGGTATTATGGACTAAGGGAACTACCCTAAGGATTCTCATAATTTTTCCTGGCCAAATGGTCATTTAATTAATTCTCTTAATTTAAATGCTCGGCCACTTTACACATGAAGTGATTTAATTAAGCACCCACTGACTTAGGGAATTTTTCCTGAGATGTATATTGACCAAATATTGCTGCCTTCAAAATTTCATAATTTTCCTTAAATTATTTATTGTCATTTTCTATTTAATAACAATCCCACATAAATTCCATTTTACACATGAAGTATAAGCATTACATATTCAAAAATTCCAGAAAATTTACAGAGCCTTTAAGACACTAAATTATGGCTATTGGCAGAGATTCATCAAAATTGAATGTAAGATGGCCTATGGGGTTCCATTTTAAGGTATTTACCAAAATGCCATTGTACTAGTTTAACAAAAGTAATGCATCCAATAAATTCTGAGAAATTCATGATAAACTAATAACAATATTTTATGACAGTAGAATAAATCCCAAATTTTTCAGAGGTATATATATATCATTTCAAGAATTATCATGATAAGGGTAAAATGGGAAATTTAGGGTATCTACTCCAAGGTTCTTCAAAACAGAGAAATCATAATTTTCCTAGGTCAAGTGTGATGTAATCTATGCCTTGGTAATATTGTTTGGATTTGTTCTTGAATAAATCCTATTTTCCAATTTTTAATTCCAAAATAGCTATTTATAAAGTAAATTCCAATAAATGGAATTTTGATTCCAAAAATTACATTATTAATTTGAAGAGTGCCATTTACCCTAATGAGCCACTATAAATAATTTCATAATCCTTGCATGCAACCATTGGGCTAAATTCACCAAATTACATTTTTACTATTTGCACACCAAGCCTTAACATAGGCTATCACATGCAAGTGGATTCTCCCACATGCAGTGATCCCAAGGTGCTGAAAATTTTATCATGCACCAAGGGTGACCTCACTGACCCACCACCAAAAATTGGGGCCATGGGGAGGAGTAGAACTCCATATATATCATTTATTTAAATTTTGATATTTTACCAAAAACTATAGGAAAATATTTTCCAAAAATTCCTAAATTTTGGCAGGAGGTAAGTAAGCCCTAATCATGCATGTGCCCAAAATTTGGGGTCATGGTGACTAGTATTGAGACCAGGGCATCCAATATATTTTCTACCCTAGTCTAGGACCAGTCCTAGGAAAAATGTCCTACAGGGCTGTAATCTACCCCAAAATGTGTGTTTAGGGTGGCATATTAAAGGTAAGACCCTAGGCTACAATTTTCATTAAGGGCCTAAGTTCTGGAAATGCCTCTAAGAGGCCTAAATTTAACTTGCAAGAGGGCTGAATATATGTGACAGAAATGTTACTATTCATTTATTAATCCTGATTTATATTAAAATCGCGCACGAATCTTAAAGCAAGAATGGACGGAATCGGGTTATCGTCTACCTCCAGCCAACGGCTGAGATCGAGCCGACCTGGAGCGATTTTGCCGGCGGTTTCCGGCCAGCTGAGGCGTCGCCACCTCCGGCCAATGGTGCCATCACCTTCACGGTGGTGGTGGCTATCATTTCCCGGCGATGGGGCGGCGGGAGACGGCGGCGACGGCGATCCCGAGCGGTTTCAGAAACTTAGAATTTTCTAGATTTTCTCACATGGCATCGGGCTCAATTGAGCCCGATCTCTCGCCTATTTGATCTAAGAAGCTAGTGCGGGTAGAGGTGAAGTGAAACGCACCATAATCGGGGCTTGGCTGCGGGTCAGGCGGCGGTTTGCCGTGGTGGTGGTCCGCCGGCGAGCTCCTCCCCGAAAGTTGCATTCTCCACCGTTCTCCATGTGTAAGTAGTCGAATTCCACTCTTCTGGACCTTCTGAAGCTAATGGAGGGGTTATTTGGGGCTGATAGAGGGTATATGGGGAGATAAGCCCAATGTGAGCTCGGTTTGAGCTTTGGTTGTGTCACCATGGGTGCCATGTGGCTCTCAGCTCTGGAATTCTGCTGGGAATGAAGTGGGGAGGTCAGCCACTTGGCTTTGGGCAGCCTAATTCAGCTGATGGGGTGGCCATGTGGCCACCATTTCCTTCATCCCTCTTTCTCTCTCCTCTTCTCCTAAAATTTCCAATTTTACCCCTTTGCATGCATTCTCTCTCCAATATCAGGAGGGTAGGGGCTGTCATTAACCATTAAGGCTGGTCATGGGCCAATTTGGTGGGCTTGGTCCAAAGGAAAATTGCTTGGTCTTCATTTTCTCTCTTTAGGTCAAATTGTTGACCAAATTGACTTTAAGGTTGACTGGTCAACCATGGAGGGTGGACTGACCCCACTTGGTGGAAATGGGTCTAGTGGCACCACCCAACTTGGTTTGGGTCAAGGGGGTGCCCCACTTAGGTTAATTAGGCCTATGGGTGTGGGTTTGACCAAATTAAGCCCAAGGTTGACCTTGGTCAACTGGGGTCAAAATGTTGACCCAGTGACATACCCTAGGGTCCACTTAGATTGTTTTTAGGGTTAGGGCAATGTGGTGGGATCATGGTGTGGCTAGGGTCCTTAATTAGGCTAGTTTGACCTAGTTTGACTTGGTCCTATAGTGGGCTCCACATGGCTACCACCCACTATCTAGGGTCAAACCTAGTTGATCCCCTTAGGTCTCACCTCATGCCTAACCCAATCTAAGTTGAGGGGTCCAGAAGTAACATGGGATGTTACACAAGGTATGGTCATTTTGAGTTCTCGGTGATGTCGTTCGGGCTGACGAACGCACCATCAGTATTCATGTCTTTATTGATGACATTTTGGTGTACTCCAAATCAGAGGTGGAGCATGAGACTCACTTGAGAGTAGTCCTGCAAGTGTTGAGAGAGAACCATCTTTATGCAAAGTTCTCAAAGTGCGAGTTCTGGCTAGAGAGGGTGGCATTTTTGGGCCACGTGATTAGTGGGGATAGGGTGGCGGTAGATCCAACAAAAGTGGAATCCATCAGAGGTTGGCCGATTTTGAGAACCGTGGCGAAAGTCCAAAGTTTTCTTGGACTAGACGGGTACTGTAGAAGATTCATGGAAAACTTTTCGCGGATAGCTCTACCCCTCATATCACTAACTCGGAAGGATCAGAAGTTTGTGTGGACTCAAGAGTACAATCAGGCATTTGAGACACTGAAGGAAAGTCTAATGACAGCTCTAATCCTAAGTCTACCGAAGGATTTCAAATTTTCAGTGACGCATCGGGATGTGGTTTGGGTTGTGTTTTGGTGTAACATGGCAGTGTGATAGCCTATGGGTCTCGGCAGCTGAAGCCTCACGAGAGTAATTACCCCATCCATGACTTGGAGTTGGCGGCGTTAATTTTCGCGTTGAAATTATGACGGCACTATGTCTATGGTGCAAATGTGGAGATCTTCACGGATCACAAAGCCTGAAGTATCTCCTAGATCAGAAGGACCTGAATATGCGGCAACGCAGGTGGGTCGAGTTCCTTGGATACTATGAGGTGGCGATTCAGTATATGCCATGCAAAGCCAGTGTTGTGGCTGATGCGTTGATTAGGAAATACTCGAGGCAAGGGAATTAGATTGACGCTCATGATCAGCGGTTGGTGCGGGACTGGGAGTCCCTTGGTATGGTATTTATAGCAAGAGGCGAGTCTAGCGTGGCTCGGTTGAACTGGATTGAAATGCAGAACGATTTGTCCGATCGTATTTGGGAAGCGACTCGTTTGGACGTGGAGTTTCAGCCTTATGTGGTTGAAGCTCAAACGGGTGAGAGCGGTGCCTGGGAGTTGATTGATTGGATTCTGAGAAAGGACGGAAGGATTTGTGTACCACAGTTCGGCAAGCTCCACGAGGAGTTGATGTTTGAGGCTCACTTCACAAAGTACTTCATTCACTCGGGCAGTACAAAGATATACCTGGATATGAAGAAATCCTTTTGGTGGCCTGGACTGAAGTGGGACGTCGCTTTGTACGTGAATCGATGCCAAACTTGTGCGTTGATGAAGGCCGAGTGTCAGAAGTCGGGCGGGTTCCTTATGCCTCTTCCAATCCCCGAGTCGAAATTCAATGACATCTCCATGGAATCTGTGCATGGGTTACCTAGGTCGCGGTAGGGTAACGACGCGATTTGGGTGATTGTGGATTGCTTAACCAAAGTTGCTCACTTCATCCCAAATCGGAAGGAGGACAGCGTGGAGAAGATGGTAGAGTTGTTTGTGCGCAACATTGTGCGACTACATGGGATCCCTAAGAGTATAGTTAGTGATCGTGATGGACGTTTCACGTCCAAGGACTGGAGGTTGGTTCAGAAAAGTCTGGGCACAAAGCTAAAGTTCAGCATGGCTTTCCATCCTCAAAACTGACGGGCAAACTGAAAGAACAAACTGTACTATGGAGGATATGCTGAGGATATGTATTCTAGTCTTCGGCAAGAAGTGGGAGGATCACCTCTTCATGGTGGAGTTCGCCTATAATAATATTTAACAAGCAAGTATAAAGATGGTGCCATACGAAGCTTTGTATGGGAGGCGGTGTCGAACACCGATGTCTTGGACAGAGGCGGGAGACAACAAAATTTTGGGAAATCAAGTGGTAGCCTATGCATGTGAGTTGGTGCGAACCATTCAAGAGCACATGAAGGTAGCTCAAGACCAGAAAGCAAATTATTTCAATGCTCGCCGCAAGAAGCTAGACTTCGCGATAGGCGATTGGGTCTATTTAAAGATCAAGCCGTTCAATGGCGTTTCATGGATTCGCCGACTCAAGAAGTTGAGTCCGAGATTTTTGGGACCTTTCGAGGTTGTAGAACGTGTGGGAGAAGCAGCGTACCAGTTAGTGTTGTCCACGGAACTGAGTGGATTGCATGACGTCTTCCATGTCTCTGTCTTGAGGAAAGCCTTAGTAGAGGCTAGTGTGGTGATCGAATCGTCATCAGTGCCGATAAAAGAGGACTTGAGGACGCGAGTTGGTCCAGTTGCTATAGAGGATTCAGAAATTCGGCAGTTGCGGAACAAAGAGGTCAAGATCGTAAAATTCTGATGGGACAACTGCGGTTGTGAGGAGCACTCTTGGGAGCGAGAACAGATCATGCTGGAGGAGTATCTAGAGTTTTTCCATTCAGGTATCATTTAAGATTTGTGTACCCATTTTTTACTTTCTATAATTTCGGGATGAAATTATTTTAAGGGGGAGAGAGTTGTAATGCCCCAAAATTCGAAAGTGGGTCGGACAGCATTCAGAGCCAAGTTTGGGTCTTGGTGAGGGGCACACGGCCTAGGACATGGGCGTGTCCCTGGCCGTGTCGTGCTCGGTTTCGTCGAGAGCCCGGGAAGTCGATGAATTTCGCTCGACGAGGTGTCGAGACAGGGTACACGGCCTAGGAGACGGGCGTGTCTATGGCCGTGTCGTGCTTCGTCGAGAGCCCGGGAAGTCGACGAACTGTGCTCGACGAAGTGTCGAGACAGTGAACACGACCTGTGACACGGGCGTGTCCAAGGCCGTGCCATGCGCTTGTTCGATGAATTTTCCACGAAGTCGATAAGAAGGTAGTCGACGATCGTCGAGACTTCGAACACGGATTGAGATACGGGTGTGTCCCAGGCCATGTCCTGCTCGGGTTGTTAGCCGGACCATGTGAGGGGATAGACACGGCCTGGAGCCCAGGCGTGTCCGTGTTGGACAAGGGCATGTGACATGTGATACGGGCGTGTCGAGTACCCGTGTTCTCCTCGAATTGTGTTTGGTCCTGTGTCGATGGATGAACACGCCTAGGCATACGGGCATGTAGAGCGTGACACGGGCGTGTCAGCTTTAACACGGGCGTGTTCAGAGCCCATGTCCTTTTCTCGGTGCGATGGTTTTGGCGTCGATTAAGGCACACGGCCTTGGACATGTGCATGTCGTATGCCGTGTTTGGCCCAGGTGTTTTGGTTTTAAGTTCGGATCGTGGCCGTTCGTTTCCTTCTAGTGAGATCTGATGGTACAGGGCTTTCCTTGCTGAGTTATGTCCGGGAATAGGGTTTGGAAACCCTTATTCTACATCAAGTACTCTCTTTCTAAGTTCCAGACAGAAGGGAGAGCAAGGAAGAAGGTGAAGGAGAGATTCGGATGCCGGACAAGTTTCGGAGCACCAAATCGTGAGCCGAGTACAGATCCGCGGAGGCAAGTCCGTGGCGGTGGTTTTGATCCGGCTAAGTTTCCATGGCTAGGAAGAGGGGTCGTAAGGTAACAACACTTCTCCTCTTGGTTTTAGGATGCGTGTTTAGCATCTTTTCTTTCAAGCTTTTGGGCACCAAATCTCTCAAATGAGAGCGGTTTGGGTCGCCATGGTTCAAGAGGAACCTCCGGGTCGATTGAGTCCGTCTCCATCATGCTTTTGCATTAGAGATCCGCTTCGTTAGTGGATTTGGCATTGTGGGTGAAGTCGTGGTCACGATCATTAGTCCAGCTCGGTTATGTTGCATACGAGCTTTAAGGATTTTGTAGAAATCCATTGCGGTAAGATGTCGTTTGTGATGTTTGTGTTTTCCCCCTTTTCTCGAGTGAGTACGTGTAGCCGGAACCGGACAAGATTAGCTCCGCAATGTCGGTAGATGGTTTCCTTGGTGGACAAGGTTAGCTCTGAATTGGCAATAGATGGTTTCCTTGGTGCACGGGGACGTTGCAGTACAAATGAGGGATTAGGGTGGGAATGATATTGGATTGTGATGTGCTAAGGCGCAGTTGTGTCTCTATGGTCGGCTTGCTATCCTGTGACGTACAAGTCATGTGTGGAGTCCCGGCGAGACTAGTCCCCTTTTGTGAGACTGACGAGAATGCCTAGCATTGGACAAGCCCGGGCAATGAGGCCATGAGCAGGTGGGGTCCAACAAGGGTTCTTAGAATTGGTTAGTGTGTTAGATGGAATCCTGACATGAGAAGTCAGAGCTTGGAGGCAAGCCCGGGTCTAAGACCATGAGCGGTTGGGGCCTTAGCAAGAGTTTCGTGTGGCGGCTTGTATGCTGTTAGGGGAATTGCACTGCGACATTTTGTTTGTGGCTCAATGCTAATGGGGAAAGTGAAAGTACCCAGATTTTTGATGATGTGCTAGATGCATACGCGATAAGATTCCTTGGGTGAAGCCTGGGTTCTGCATACATGCTGCATAGTAGGACCCTTTTTATTATATGCTAAACATAGAAAACATGCATGTTATTTGAGACATCTAAGCCTGTTCTTTTATTAATTTACTTGTTTATGTATATGGTATACGGAGTGCTGACTTGCAGGTTGGAGGGGTACCCCTGTGTCCGTTAGGGGCGGCCGGGAGGAGATGTGTTTGTTACACAGTTTGAGGTCAGCCTTTGGCGACCCATATTACAACAAATTTTTACAGGGCAAGGATCGCAAGCAGGAGCTAGCTCGCCGGCCAAAAGGGCCTAACCCTCATGAAGTGTTTCCAGTTTTGCCCTAGCTATATTTTTGGTGGCTTTGTATGCTTGATGCTTTTATTTTCCGGCTTGCATGCTGAGGTATCCTAGGAGTGTTTATGCACATTATTATTGATGTTAACTTTTTGGAGTTTGGACTCTCTGTTGTTGTAAGGCCATAAGGCCATTTCGATACTCTTGTGTATGTGGATAACTTCTAGTCTTGTTTGTTGTTTCCGTTGTTGTTAGATATGCAATTTTGAGAATGGGTGGTTATATCAACTTTTAATGTTAAAGTTGTGGCGTCTGTATGTTGTGGGGCCCCGGCCGGACCCATATTATACGGTCATTACATGGGAGGTATTACAAATCATTCTAAGCAAGCCCTAGCTGAAATTGCTTCACAATTCAATCTGAGCCAAATCAGAAGATCATTTTCTGAATTGAAGAAGAAGAAGATATTTGTCAAAGAATTTTGACTGGACAGAAGAATAAGGCAGAGGAATTGCAATATTCCTTACATGATAGTTGTTTAAAGATAGTCTTCCCCTCTTTAATCAGCAAGTACAGAATCAAGATTCTATGGAATTTCAAGCACAAGTCGCAAACCATTGAAGATCAATTTTCTTATTGCTGGGAAGCAGATAGGGCTGAGATTTTCTATGCCCAGGAAGAAATCGACACAGGGAGCAATTTCTCTTGAGTTGAATCAACCTTCTTCTTTCAAAATCTGTGGATCTGTGATAGATGTGTGTTGAGGCCTAGATTGATCAGGCTGTGTGAGAGATCTGTGTGATCTAATTGTAAATCATAAATTATAAAGGCTATGAGAAGGATCTGTGAGATCTGTGTTAGGGTCATGGGCCAGTGATTGGATCCTTGTGTGGATCTGTGTGGGGTTGTTTCTCTCAGCTTGTGTTAAGGGCAGTTGTGCTTGTGTTTGGTAGTCAGGAGATTACTGTGTGGAGGGTTGTGAGCCTGTGTTATAAGACTCAGTGGAGACTGATTGATCTGGTGGGATCTCCCTGTAATCTTTGAGGACCATAGTTTTTGGAGAAGAGGCTTGTCTAGCATACTATTAGAAAGGGGGAGAGGGACAGTCGATGTACGCATATACTGGATAACCACTATAAAATCTGGTGTGATGTGTCTTTTGTTTTGTTGTGTTAAGTATTGTGTTCTTGAAAGCTGAATTACGAATACACAGTAGGACATAAGTCATAAAAGATTTTAAAGAACTATAAAAGACTGCAATAACCTATTCACCCCCCCCCCCCCGACTGTAGGTGATTAGCTATAAGACCCCTTTTTCTTTTTTTAACTACGGGGTCTTAGGCCTAGAACCAGCGCTTTGTGGTGACACCGTCATGCCCGGTAAGGTCGTCACCATAAATGTCGATCATGCCGGCCATATCGATCACAGAATAGTAGCAAAAGTATGAGAGTACATGAAGTTAGAACTCTAACACATGTCCACAATAATCACATATATAGTAATAATCCTCCATGAAGGGAGAGACCACAGCCATAATAATAATAGTACTGGAAATAGGGCTCATGACCGACAAATCAAAGTCCTCAATAAAAGTCACTCATAGTGGAAGCAAATCTATAACAAATACTAGCGAACGGGACTCACTATCCCAACTATCTGAACTTCGGTGCTAAACTATCCCGTCTCCGAGCGTGCCATCCTCTGGGGCTGCACATCCAAGCTGGGCTCCACGATCCCCTAAATGATTTGGTCTGAAAACCATTAGTCTAAAAGACTATGTCCTATCATCCCCTACCCCTCCCCCCATGGCTCCTAGGCACCGAGCGGGGAGAAGGAAAGTAAAGGTAATAAAGGTGGAGAATAAACAAGGCAGGTGATGGTGGAACTATTCTAGCAGTTCCTGATAATATATTTACAGCAAGTGAAGGAAGGTACAAGCTAGCAGTTAGGTAGGAAGTAAAGCAGAGCAGTAAGTATATGAAAGGTAAACAAAGAAGCAAGTAACCTTAACTTATATGAATGCCCATGCAAACTTATAGTTAAGGGATCTTTTACAAGGCTCCCTTCGTATAAAAAGTCTCATACCGATTTATACGTTGGGGTGTGGGTTTTCGAGCAAGCAATATATATATTCATAGAATAATAACCTTAGCTAATAAGCACGATCACGCAGACTTATAAACTAAGGGGTCATTTTCCATTGTCTATTGTATAAAATGTCTCAAACCAATTTATGCGATGGGTGTCAGGTTTAAATGCAATGATTTATGCTATGCTATGTTATGTCATGAATCACGCAAGTGCAACACACCTACCCAACTTTGTGCACACAGAACTTTAGTTCCCCCTTTCTGGAGCCTAACCTCCAAGGATACCTCCGTAGTGGAAAACAGAAGCGGTGGGTTAGGCCTCGCCCACCTCTAAACCGGTAATTGCACTACCAATCAGTCTTATTGTGCAATGACTTCATCCGTTCATAGGTATATAATAGAAGGCCCGGCCGGGGCCCCACAGCATATACCATAAAACAGACGGGGAAGTCACGTAGTGATACTAGAGTTGCGCATCCTAAATCATTGCATTCTAGCAGAAGCCTATAACATGAAGCTAAACTCACACACAGGAATGTCCACCATAAAGCTCCACCTTTATAAACAGGTATCGTAGCAAATACAATGTCAACTGGCCTTATGGCCTTACAGGGCTTTACACAACAGTGGCCTCAAACATTGGCGCGCAGGCAGGCCACGTATAATCAAATATAGTTATTTCATTTAGCCTTCAAGGTCTAGCAGTAGCAGTAGCAGCAACAGGAACTTCAGCCTTTATGCGTCCCGCTTGGCTCTCCAACACCTACACAGGTATAGCCCACCCAACGGTGGCAAATGGGCAACAGTCAGCAGTAAGCTGACCAAATAATAATGACCTCACCCCTTTCCTGGGGCGGTGGTATTCCTTCCCTGCAGGCATAGAATTTCAAAGGCAAATATGTATATCATATAGTGTGCCCTCAGGCACATACATGACATCACAACCGTCAGCCACACGGCCCGACGATCCGTGCACTCAAGGCACATTCTTGGTATACCGACGAACCAGGCTCCCACCACCGTATCAGGGTCGCAACCCAATGGTAACTATTGAGCATTTACTCCATGGCGTGCAGCCGGAGATTATAGTCTTAGTGAACCGGAATTGGCCCGTAGCCCCCCATTGTGTCACAACATGCAGGCCTAAGACTCTCGCTATGCGCTCCAACAAACCGCACTTTCAGGTTTCACATCAGACTGACATAACGCAGGTCAGATCATCAACCCCCATTGCTAAAATCTCCTTGGCATCACTGAGTACGGCGTACTCGCGGCTAAATAAAAGGCACGGGTCAGTTTCACCATTCATGTATGGCATAAAGCCTGGGTGTTTTCCTGGGCACACTAGTACTTACTATCACACCCAATCGTGTCACAACCTCAGAGGATCTTTCCTGGGCGCACCAGTACTTCCTGCTACTCCCTTCACAGGCACAACCCCACAAATATCACAAATGTCAAGGGTATTTTCCTGACTTACCACGCCAGTACATCCTGCTACTCCCCTTCACAGGTACCACCAATGAACATCAAGCATTTCAAAGGGTATTTCCTGGGCACACCAGTACATCCTGCTACTCCCCTTCATAGGTAGAACCCAATAGCACAAGCATCACAAGGGTATTTTCCTGGACTACCACTCCAGTACTTCCTGCTACTGCCTTTCACAGGTTTAATCGATCGACTCCTAAACTACACATTTATCACGGAGTCTTTTCCTGTGCATATATGGAACATCACCAATCCAGACCAACCTGTTCAGATGGGCTTCACACAACATGCCTATTCCGTACTCCTTTTCCGGATCTATATGCCAAATGATAGGGGATTCCATGAGTCAACCCAAAGGACTCCCACAATAAGCCATCCTCTGGTGGTGGAATCTCATGCACATGCCAAAAAGGAAGCTTTCACATGGCTCGGAAGAAAAGTCGTTACCCTCGAAGACCGCTTTGGCTCCATGAGCTCCTAGCTGGCTGGAAAGAATCGCAACGGCTTTTCCTCAGCAATGCTGGCCTCAGATCTCTGGTGAGAACTCCGCAGCACCAGAAGTGGCCAACTCCTCTTCTTCCTCCTCCTTATTCCTCTCTTTCTCTCTCTCTCTAGGATTTTAGAAAGATGAAGGCCAAATGACAAATGAGAATTCCCTTCTCATTCACGGGTATAAGGAAGCAAGGAGGCACCTCAGCCCTTGGATCACAGCTGAAGAAATGGACAGCCACGATTTTGCCACAAAATCATATTTTTTACCTGACACGGTGATAAGTTATAATTATACGCATTTTTTCTATGTTTTTAATATGATATTTAAGTTTAGTTTTGCTTTTTTTAGTTAGTTTCATTTAATAAATTGCTCCTTTTTGTAAATATTTACCTAACATAACCATAATTTTGATTTCTGAAATTTTCAGGAAAAAACCAAAATTTTGACTTGTCATGCCCGTGTACTTTGTGTCACGCCCGTGACCAATGCGTGACTCATCAAACACGTGGAAAGCCGCTATTTTTGAAGAGAAAAGTTAGTCACGCCCGGGGTCACGTCCGAGTCATTTGACATGCCCCGTGACCGTGGTCTTGACACTCAAGCTCGACGATCATCGAGCAACCCGACACGCCCCGTGTAGACAGAGACACGGGCGTGACTGACACATGTACTTCTCCACCTGGCCCACAAGACCCGCACGGCGACATTTCAACGCAACCCACGCCCAGTTCTACCTCCCCGACACGCCCAGAGTCATGCCCGTGACCCGAGGCTTGATCGGCGCGTGACCGACACGTGTCCAGCCCGATGTCAACTATGTTGTCAAATCGCTCGATCACATCGCGCACAGTGCTGACACCCCCCCCCCCCCCCGACACGCCCATTTCGGAGGGCGTGTACTTGGATTATTTTTCCTATAAATTGCCCATTTCTGTAAGGTCCAAGGGTTCACTTTTTTGAGCAAATTTTGTGTGTTTTGTGGGGTCCATCCGTGGATTCCTTTGCCATGTAAGGAGAAATTTCTCCTCATTTCTCTTTATTTTTTTATTAGCTTTGTATTAGCTTTGTAATAGTTCATTTTCATTAATAAATTATGTTTGTTTTTCTCTTCTTAAATGGCTTTGGAATGAACTTGTATGCTCACTTTCTTTCTCATTTTATCTCTTTGTTCATCTTTGTTTTTCTCTTTATCAAAAGTGTGCGTGTGTGTATGAGTGTAACTTGTTCATTTTGTATTTTTTTACTTGTCTCAATGATAGAGTTTTTTATAGATTTCATTTCCAAACATGATATGATATGTTTATCTCTTCTTCTACATGTTCTTCCTTAGTTTTTTTTTAAAATTTCATTCTTATGTATTTGTAAAAGAGATTTTAAAAGTGATTTCGTTTTTTTTACTTAGCTTTGTTTTAGGATTGTAAAACTTTTTGTTCTTTTCAATTTCTATTCAATTTTTAATCATTTTTATGAAACCTAAGAATGAAAAAGTTGTTATTTTAATTTTTGAAAGGCTTTAGTTTTTGACTTGTTTTGAAAAACTTTTGTTCTCTTTCTTTTTAATTTGTTCTTTTTGTGAGTTTTAGTTAAAATCCAAGTATAAAAAAGTAGTTGTTTTAATTTTTAGGTAACTTTCATTTTGTTTTTAGTTTGTGTGTGTGAGTGTATGAGTTAGGTTTTCATTTTGTTCTTTTTAATTTTTATGATGTGTGTGTGTGAGTGTATGAGTATAACTTTTAATGCTTTCTTTAATTATGTAGAGTGTGTGTGTAGGGGATAATTTTATTGCTTTCTTTTATGCTTTCTTCAATTATGTAGAGAGTGTGTGTGTAGGAGATAATTTTATTGCTTTCTTTTATCGCTTTCTTCAAATTATGTAGAGTCTGTTGTGCGTGCGCATTTATTTCCGCCCACTCGTTAAGAGTTAAATGGCGTGCTTTTATTTCCCGCCTACTCGTTTGAATAGGACTTGTAATTTCCTTTTTTTTCTTTTCCGCCTACTCGTTAAGAGTTAAATCGCGCGTCCTTATTTCCCGCCTACTCGTTTGAGTAGGACTTGTAATTTTTCTTTTTTTGTAACTTAGTTTTTTTTTTGTTTATTTATAATTTGAAGTGTGTGTGAGTTATCTTTTTAGCTAACTTTTCTATTTTCTAAATGTTTGTTATTTTCATGTCTTCTTCTTATAATCATTTAGCGTTTAATTACGAACTCACACCTCATCAAATTATAAAGCCGTCCCCATACTGATGTGTGGCTAATCGTTATTAGCCTCGACATCGAAGAGAATTGGGACATTTAAAAATGATTTGAAATAATTAAAGTTCTTAATTTTCACTTTAATTTAAGGACTTAACGTTTACTCCGTGTTAACGACGCGTAGGACCACAAATCTATGTGTGGGCCCTATTTCCGTTATCCATAAGCTAGCTAGCCGAGAGACCGTGCGTATGGAGAGATCACCCCTGGGTAAAGAGAGTTGCGTGCATACCCTAGAGAGAGGACAAGCGTAATTCTTCCGGATTGGGTTCCCCACCCAATAGCGGGGTTCTTAGCGTAAAGCGGGCGTTAAGAGGAGTCCTTCGTCAGACTAACGTTCGGTCGAATAGTGTTAGTGTTCAGGTGAGCAATATTTCTAGAGATAAGTGCGCTCATATTTGTGGAACCTCCTCGGCCAAGTTGCCTTTTATTAATTTGAAAACTAAGTTCAATAATTATTATAAATTATTTTAGTATTAATCCGATTCGATGCCGAGCGTTAACCCTTCATCGAATTTTTCTAAATCATTTTTCGCTCTTTTATTTTTCCTGTCTTTAGTTAATTAAAATCTCCACCTTAATTTTAGTAAAATAATAGTTCTCTTGGCGGAGTAAGTATAGTCAACCCGACCCCGAGGACAATACGACCTCAGTATTCTCCTGAATATCGAGTACTACTTGCGATAGGTACACTTGCCTATCTTAGCAATCTCGTGGCGATCGACACATCGAACCAACCACAATAACTGTTTGTTTGCGGGCCATCAAATTTTTGAATTTTTTTGTAAAGAGTTTTCAAGTCATCAAAAGAAGAAATTTTTTCTGACTTGAAAAATTTCTTTTGGGAGGACCCATTTCTTTTTCGTATCTGTTGAGACCAAGCGGTCCGAAGATGCGTTGCGGGTGTGGAGTGCTTGCAAGTTCTTAAGCACTACCACGAGGGTCCAGCCGGTGGGCATTATCAAGCCAACCGAACTGCTCGGAAGGCGCTAAAGGCGGGCTACTTTTGGCCCACTCGATTCAAAGATGCGCACACTTTTGTGCGCACATGCGACAGCTGTCAGCGGTCGAGTAACATCTCTCGTCGCGACGAGATGCCCTAAAACATGTTTTTAGAATGCGAAGTCTTCGATTTATGGGGCATAGATTTTGTTGGCCCCTACCTCCCTCTTTCAAAAATATGTATATTTTAGTGGTGGTCGACTACTTATCAAGCTGGGCGGAAGCGCAAGCTCTCCCCACCAACGATGCGCGAGTCGTCGTTACATTTCTTAAAAAACTATTTTTTCTTTCAGCACGCCTCGCGTAATTGTTAGTGATAGGGGAACGCATTTCTGTAACCCTCTTATGACTAAGTCGTTAGCTAAATACGGAGTCACGCACAAACTCGCCACCCCCAACCACCCGCAAACTAGTTGCCAAGTAGAGGTAGTTAATCGAGAGATTAAGCGAATATTAGAGAAAACCGTTTCACTAAATAGGAAAGATTAGTCCGTTAAACTCGACGATGCATTGTGGGAGTATTAGATGGCATACAAAACCACAATTGGTTGTACGCCGTTCCGGTTAGTATATGACAAAGAGTGTCATTTACCCGTAGAACTAGAGCATCGCGCTCTTTGGGCTTTAAAACTTTTAAACCTCGACTCCAACTTAGCCACTCAGAATAGAAAACTGCAACTAAACGAGCTCGATGAATGGCGTGCAAATGCTTACGAGAGCAATAAGTTCTATAAGGAGCATTCTAAGTTATATCACGATCGAAAAATCAAGTCCCCAAAATTATTTTCTTCGGGCGATCTTATCCTTCTTTACAATTCACGTCTTAAGTTTTTTCCCGGAAAACTAAAATCTAGATGTCCGATCCCTTCATCGTTGAAGAATGTTTTCCACATGGGACCGTACTCATCTCCCACCCGAAAAGAGGTTCGTTTAAAGTAAACGGTCATCGCCTAAAGTTATACATAGAGGGCGACCCAGTGATCGAGCATTACGAAACCATAACCCTTCTCGATTTATAACCCCGCCAAAATAGTCAAGCTACACGACTATAAACAAAGCGCTCCTGGGAGGCACCCCTCGCTTATCTTTTTCGCTCTTTATTTATTTTGTTTGCTACTTTTTCTAATAAACACAGTGTTTCTAATCGACACTTCTTCCCCCAACGCGTTTCAGGGAAGCTTCTACCCCCCTCTCTTTATTTTCTTTGTACAAATTGCATTTCCTGTTTGTTCCGCATACTAACGTTACAACATTGGGGACAATGTTGGACTTAAGTATGGGGGTATTTTCGTGCTTTATTTTCTGCACTTCTACTTTTCTGCATTTCAAAATGAAAAAACAAACAAAAAAAACTTTAAAATGAAAAATCAAAAAAAATTCTTTTCCTTTCTTTTTATTACAAAAATTCCAAAAAAGTATAAAACAAAAATTCCAAAAAAAATTAGTTTCATTTTGTAAATATTCTTGTAAATATCCTTATAAAAGAAATTTCAAAAAAATTATAAAACACAAAATTCAAAAAAATTACAAGTGCACCTATAGATTTCATTTTCAAACATGGTATGATATATTTATCTCTTCTTCTACATGTTCTTCCTTATTTTTTTTTTTAAAATTCATTCTTATGTTTTTGTAAAAGAGATTTTAAAAGTGATTTTGTTTTTTTTACTTAGCTTTGTTTTAGGATTGTAAAATTTTTTTGTTCTTTTCATTTTCTTTTCAATTTTAAAACATTTTTATTAAAACCTAAGAATGAAAAAGTTGCTATTTTAATTTTTGAAAGGCTTTAGTTTTTGACTTGTTTTGAAAAACTTTTGTTCTCTTTCTTTTTAATTTGTTCTTTTTATGTGTTTTAGTTAAAATCCAAGTATAAAAGATTAGTTGTTTTAATTTTTAGGAAACTTTCATTTTGTTTTTAGTTTGTGTGTGTGAGTGTATGAGTTAGGTTTTCATTTTGTTCTTTTTAATTTTCATGATGTGTGTGTGAGAGTGTATGAGTATAACTTTTAATGCTTTCTTTAATTATGTAGAGTTTGTGTGTGTAGGAGATAATTTTATTGCTTTCTTTTATGCTTTCTTCAATTTTGTAGAGTGTGTGTGTAGGAGATAATTTTATTGCTTTCTTTTATCGCTTTCTTCAAATTATGTAGAGTGTGTTGTGCGTGCGCATTTATTTCCACCCACTCGTTAAAAGTTAAATGACGTGCTTTTATTTCCCGCCTACTCGTTTGAGTAGAACTTGTAATTTTCCTATTTTTCTTTTCCGCCTACTCGTTAACAGTTAAATGACGCGCCCCTATTTCTCGCCTACTTGTTTGAGTAGGACTTGTAATTTTTCTTTTTTTGTAACTTAGTTATTTTTTTGTTTATTTATAATTTGAAGTGTGTCTGAGTTATCTTCTTAGCTAACTTATTTGTTTTCTAAATGTTTGTTGTTTTCATGTCTTCTTCTTATAATCATTTAGCGTTTAATTACGAACTCGCGCCTCATCAAATTATAAAGCCGTCCAGAAACCAATGTGTGGCTAATCGTTATTAGCCTCGGCATCGAAGAGCATTGGGACATTTAAAAATGATTTGAAATAATTAAAGTTCTTAATTTTCACTTTAATTTAAGGACTTAGGATTTACTCCGGGTTAACGACACATAGGACCACAAATCAATGTGTGGGCCCTATTTTCGTTATCCATACGCTAGCTAGCCGAGAGGCAATGTGTATGGACAGATCACCCCTGGGTAAAGAGAGTTGCGTGCATACCCTCGAGAGACGACACGCGTAATTCTTCCGGATTGGGTTCCCCACCCAATAGAGTGGTTCTTAGCGTAAGGCGGGCATTAAGAGGAATCCTTCATCAGACTAACGTTCGGTCGAATAGTCTTAGCGTTCAGGTGAGAAATATTCCTAGTGATAAGTGAGCTCACATTTGTGGAACCTCCACGGCCAAGTTGCCATTTATTAATTTAAAAACAAATTTCAATAATTATTATAAATTATTTTAGTCTTAATCCGATTCGATACCGAGCATTAACCCTTCATCGAATTTTTCTAAATCGTTGTTCGCTCTTTTATTTTTCCTGTCTTTAGTTAATTAAAATCTCCACCTTACTTTCAGTAAAATAATAGTCCTCCTAGAGGAGTAAGAATAGTCAACCCGACCCCGAGAATAATATGACCTCGATATTCTCCCGAATATCGAGTACTACTTGCGATAGGTGCACTTGCCTACCTTAGCAAGCGCACGGCGATCGACTCATCTAACCAACCACAATAAGAGTTTGTTTGCGGGCCATCAAGTTTCTGGCGCCGTTGTCGGGGAGCTCTTTTGAGTTGTTATTCCGAATTCCAGAGTCTATTACTTTTACCTATTTTCTAAAAAAAACAAACAAAAACCCCAAAAAAAAATTTTCTCTCGTTTTATTTTTTTTATGGTATATGACCCGTGGACAACCCGCCGAGTCTGAAGATTTTGACTTCGAGCCTGAGATCGAACGCTCCCTTGCGCGTATTCGATCTCAATGCCGAATTACTTCTTTAGACCCCGAAGAATCTATCGACGAACCCTTTGTCATAGTAATGGCCGACCCTAATCCGAACGCGGTCGCCGAGCGAACAATGTCTTATTACGCCCAGCCGAATTTGGACGATACTGGGTCTACTATTGTTCGCCCTACGGTGGAGAATAATAATTTTGAAATAAAATCAAGTGTCATTCAAATGGTCCAAAACGTCGTGCAGTTCGATGGAATGTCGGATGAGGACCCGAATGTCCACTTGTCCAACTTTTTGGAAATATGCGACACCTTCAAAATTAATGGCGTCACTGATGACGACATTCCCTTGTGCTTATTTCCAAAGTATTATCAATGTCTAGTAGGAAAATTGATTTATCCTATAGTTACAAGATCATATATTTCATTTGTTGTTGGAGTTGTCAGCCAATTCATGCATTCTCCACGAACGTCTCACCTCTAAGATGTCGAGCGCATCCTAAGATATCTGAAGACATCCCCTAGACAAGTGCTAGTATACAAACCATCTTCCTCTTCTACTTTTTCGTTGGTTTATTATTCAAATGATGATTATGTTGGCTCCCTGGATGATCGACGTTCTACAATTTGATTTTGTTCCAACTTCGGAGGATACCTTATTACTTGGTGCAACAAGAAACAATCTGTGGTTGCTCGTTCTTTGGCCGAAGAGGAGTATCATTCGATGACATCTATTGTATCTGAACAAACATTGTTAGAATGTCTCCATGATGATTTGGGATTCAATCTTTCCTTATTACCTACTGTATTTTGTGTTAATCGGGCAACTATACACATTGCTAAGAACAAACACATTGAACAGACCAAACACATTGAAGTTAACTTCCACTTCATTTGGAAAAAAGTTCAAATGATGAAGTTTGTATTAAAACATGTTTCGGATGCTAATCAAGTTGTTGATCTTCTCCCAAAGGCCTTATCATGCGTGTTATATTATTAGTTCTTGTCCAAGTTGGGTTATTATGATTTGTGTTTTCTAGCTTGCGGGGCAGTGTTAGAAGAGAGATCTGTAATGGCCCAAATAAAGGCCCATGTTTGGCCCTCTTCCTCAATATGTATTAGTCTCACACAGTGTTGTGGATATCCCGCAACATGGCCGACATTTATGACATAATGGTTCAATGGAAAAAAAGACAACTTTTCAATATTTTGATGCAAAATATCCTTTTGGAATATATCTTCTGATATATCCGCTATTGACAGATATAATCGATGTTACATCGGCCTATATATCCCGATATTTTATTGACTAATTTTTTTATATTTATTTTATTTAGTTTCTATTGTCTAACAAATTATAGATCAAAATTATTGCTTTATTTAGGTTGCTTTTTTCCTTCCTCTGCCTTTCTTCCTTGCTCAGGTCCATCAACTTTTATTATGCATGGACTTTGATGTATGGCCTAAAACTTTATTATCTTCCATTTTCATTGACAACATCCCGACATTTCTCTTTCACTTGTTTTATTTCATGTGTAATACCATTGTTACTTGTGTAACACAAAATGTTTGTATTAGTTTGATAAATTTTGGAGTTCAATAAATATCAAATTTTAAATATATTAATTTATATAAATTAAAAATTATTAAATTTATATATAATTACACATATTAATAATTAAATATTAAAATATGATATATGAAATATCATAGATAAATCCCCCGACATATTAAAATCGATATGAAAAAAACCTAAACCGACGTGTCCCCAATATCTGACATCAACAACCTTGGTATCACATCATAGATTGGGATTACTTTCCATCGTTCTTTACCTATATTAATGTACTAATACTTGTATTCATGGACGTATTGAGAGACAACAACAACAACAACAACAAAACTCAAGCCTTTATCCCATTATAGTGGGATCGACTATATGGAACCTTTGTTACCATTGTGCCTTATTTTTTTTTCATAATCTCACTAATGCCTAAGTACATCATATCTTTTAGTATAGTTTCATTCCAAGTCATTATTGGTCCACCCCTCCCTCGTTTAAAATGCCTAGTGACTAGACTTTCATAATGCCTAACACATGCCTCTAATGGACTCCTTTGTACATGTCCAAACCATCTTAATCGAGCTTCTCTCATCTTCTATACAATTGGTGCTACTCTTGTCTTAAACCTGATACATTCATTCCTAATTTTATCCAGTCTCGTGTGTCCACACATCTACTTTGGAATTCTCATCTCCGCAACACCCATTTTTTGCTAATGTACACAATTCACTGTCCAACACTCAGAACCATAGAGCATCACTGGTATAATTGTAGTACGGTAAAAGTTTCCCTAGATTTTTAATGGTACTTTACGATCACATAAGATCCTTGACGTGCCTCTCCACTTCAACCAACCCCCATGGATTCTATGTGTCACATCTTTATCAATACCTCCGCCTTTTTTAATTATCGATCCAAGATACTTAAAGCATTCACTACAGGAAATATCTTGATCACCAAACTTAATAATGTTGCCACCTGCCCTCCATGTACTGCTAAATTTAAGCTCCATATACTCTATTGTTGCCCTGCTCAACCTAAAACCCTTCTTTTCTAAAGTGTCTCACAAAGATTCAAGTTTTGCATTTACACCATCCCACATCTCATCAACCAAAATGATATCATCCACAAACAATAAACACCAAGGTATTGTTTGTTGGATATGTCCAGTAAGCTCATCTAAGATAAGGTTAAAGAGATAAGGGTTACAGCTGAACCTTGATATAAGCCAACAATGATAGAGAATTTTTGTGTTAATCCTCCAGATGTCCTCACCCTTGTCACTGAATTTGTATACATATCTTTGATTATATCAATATATTATACAGCTACACCTTTCTTTTTCTAAACTCTCCATAAGATCTCTCTTGGAACTCTATCATAAGCCTTCCAAGATCAATAAACAGTATATGCAAATCCTATTTTTTTCTCGATAGTTGTCATTGAGTCTAAAGGTTTTGCTTTAAGCCCTTATCTTAGATGAGCTCACCAGGAACATGAACATTCATATTCCTCCATAGGAAATATCTTCAAAGACGGGGAAAAATCACTAAAAATAATAAAATTCTCATCTAATATGTGGGGAGAAAAAACAAGTTGAAATTGTGAAAGTTCCCTAGAATTAGAAGAAGAAGCTTGTGTTGCGAAAGTGGAAGAATAATAATTCAGATCTAAAGAATTATTCACATTACTCAGCAATTTTTCTGCTTGATATTGCCAACAAGAAAAATCAAAATCTGAGTTCGAAGAAAAATTATTTAAATCAGAAATATTATTCTTGTTAAAGTTTGAAAATTTGTTTTCATGAAAACTAGATAAATCAGTAAAATTTCAAAAATTATTTTTACGAAAATTTGAGAAAGAATTATCATTAAAGTGGGAATAATTGTTTATAAAATTATTATCAAAATTATTTACATATGAAAATTTTTGATAATAATAAAGCTAACAAGCTTCACTTCGAGAGAGAGCATAACAATAATTACAAAAAAAATTGTGCTTTTATGCGGCTTCCAAAAAATTTAGTTTATTTTGAAACTCGGTAAAATTAGAGGCCAAATCAGATAACATATTCTTTTGAAAAAAATAAAACCAACTTTGCATAATAGAATTGTATTCAAAAAGAAAAAGTAAAAAGAGAATTAGGGGTAGAGAAAATGGATTGTTAAAATTAACAAAATTCGCGCTTTCAAATTATCAACAATAATAACTCCCTCACAATGACCCCAAAAACTTGATGGGTAAAATTCAATCTCCGGCAACGACACCAAAAACTTGAAGGTAAAACATGATTTTAATTATTGCATGTACTCCTTTTATCTTTGAGTGATCTCCTAGTATCCACAACCTCTGGGTAAAATCTACAATATAGATCTTGGATCGAAAAACATATTCATGTCATATGAATTTGACGCAACTAAATTCAAAGATAAATCAAAATGAATAATAGTAGAGAGCTTGAAAATTTGAGAAAAATAAAACAAGTTTATTTTGTTCCAAAGTTCACATAATCAAGTGTTGAATGGAGTTTAGCTACTCATCATGATAAGGGAATTACACAAAAAGTTGAAGAGAGACATGATTACAAATGAAAGGAAGTAATTGAATTAAAAATGAACAAAACTTAATATTACACTACGAATTGAAAAATATAGGGAAAAATGCAACAAACTCGAAACAAACTCCAAAATCGAACTCTAATCTGCCCCTAATATTCCTCCATTCTTCCCCCATGATCTGCCTCGAATTTATAGGAAACTTTTCTAGTGAGTCATGCCCCTAGGTCACGCGAGTGACATAGGTAATGTAAGGTACAGAACCGACATCCTGTTTCAAAAAATGGCAGGAGCTTGAAACAACAGGAGTTAATTTGGCATTTGTAGAAAAGGTCACGCCCCTAGGTCATGACCGTGACCTAGGGCGTGTAAGCTAGAACGGTTTGCAGTGGAAACTATATTCTTGATAGAAAATTCATGCCACCTGAGCTGGTTGTCATGTCTATATGCCACAACTGTGACATGAAGGTCACACTTTTGACTGGTGGGCGTGTAACTTTAATACGACATGGCATTGAATCTGGAGTTCTGGAACTGTGTCACGGTCGTGACTGTGGTCACACCCAGGCCACACCAGTAATTGGGGCATGTACTTTTAAATGACCTGGAAATCGATCTAGAACAACTGGAGGCATGCACGACCGTGACAATGGTCACGCCCGTGATTGGGGGGCGTGTACTTGTGCATTTTCTAATTTTTCATAGATTCATCTCCCGATCAATGCTGTCAGCTTCAAAATGTTAATTGCATCCCAGATTAACCTGAAATTAGAAAAGAAATTACTTTTGACATATATTTATATAAAACTAAATAAAATGTAATTATTTATTAAATAAAAACTATATTAAAATAACTATAAATAATGCTTTATCAGATTCCTTCATTCTAGATACTAATTCCCAAGTCGCGCTCCTGATGTCTTGATTTCGCCAAAGAACCTTAACCATAGGAATCGTCTTCCACCTTAACACTCGATCATGTATCTCTACAATATGGACAGTCTCTTTGACATATGATATATTTGGGCTGCAACCAGGACACATAGTCTAGGACATGACAATCCATAAGTACATATTTTCACAACAATTAAAACTCTTAAGTTTCAATGGTAGATAAACACCTAGAGGGGGGTGAATATGTTTTTGGTCTCTTTATAAATCATTATCCTCTATAAGTGTGTTGTGAGTTAGTTATATGTTAGCTTTCAAGAAATAAAACAGCACACTCCAGATTTATAATGGTTCCCCAGGTTATGGGTACATCCACTATCCCTCCCACCTTTCTAACAGTGTGTTAGGTCAGGTACTTCTCCAAAACTCAACTCCTAAGAGCTTACAACACAGATCCCTCAGAATCTCTCACTCTCCTGCAAGAATTACCTCAGGCACAAAGCCCTGCCTCAGACTAAGCTTGCTCCTACAACTCAATGATCTAAAGATCACCCACCTCAGACTAAATTAATAGTCCTACAGCTCAGGCTATGAGGTTAGCCCTACAACTCAGAGTGGATGACACTCATACAGCTCAGGCATAAAGTCCTACCTCAGATCTACAGCTGGATCCTACAAGTCATGCACAAAAGCCCTACCTCAGAGAGAATGACTCTCCTACAGCAGGCAAAGAACCGTACCTCAGGCACATAGGCCCTACCACTCAGATCAATAAATGATCTTACACTCAGCCTTTATAAAAACGAACTACAACTCATATCCAAAGAATCCTACTGAAGATAAAGGTTGGTGTTGATTTTTTGACTCCAGATAAATTTCTCTGATCCTTCTGCTTCTTGAGCTGACAAAATCTTAGTCATAAATTCTTCTTAGCAACAAGAATGTAATTCTTCAAGACACTGCTGCTTGTGGTGGAAGTAACTCAAAAACACAAGTTATTGACCTTGCAGATGAAGACAATGATTTGATAGTTCTTAGTATTCTTCAATCATCTAACCTTCACTGTAGAAATTAGAATGATACGCTTCTTCTTCTTTCTCAGAAATCTCTTTTGAACTTGTTGTAGCAGGTGATGATTGTTCTATCTATCTGTAACAATGGCGAGGAAGAAGACGATGAAGTTTCGCCTCATTGTAAAATGTTAAACCCTAAAACTTGACTTGCTTCTGCCGATCTTTATCCTTTTATCTTCTGCCATCCAACGACTATTTGACCTGTGGGCCCACTAAAGTTGTTGGTTGCAACTTTGCTTTTACATGAAAAGTCATACAGTAGGCCTTGTCGTGTACTGTAGACTTCCCGCAACATTATGAACTTTACTGATGTTTGCTGACATCAGCATCTGTAGACTTAGCCAATTTCAAACTTTCATCCATGGTGATAGGTGCGTTGAGTGAATGACCTTCACTCAGCACAAAAACCCTTAGTCAATTATTCTGCACCGCCAAGCGTTGAGTGAACCTTCATCACTGTCACGACCCGCATTTTTACCGCATTTAATAACTTATCAGAGTAAGGAAAAATGTGCGTCATGATACCTCGTCAGAATGGGATAACTGCAGACGCTCAGGCAAACACATACTTAATTATGAAGAAATATTCCTTAAGTTATTTTAAGGTAAAATCAGTTTAAGTGCAGTAGTTAACCGTATCCCTCGCCTTAATGGCTCATCTAGTCCACAAGAAAAGTAATTTAAATGATGTGGAAAGTACTTCTTTTATCAGATTAGACCCCCTATAAGAGCTTAGAGGTTCCCAAAGGACACCACAAGGCATACAAGTTCTAAATTTAGTAGAAATAAAAGTAGATTTGTACGGTCGTTAAATATAGTGGTTTTACATTTTAATCTATGTAATGCATGAGGTAATAATAGTAATTTTAAACTTGAAATTAACTATCATTCAATCCTAACATAAAATAACCCAGAGAGCAAGTAATCCACATCCACATAAAGAAAAATAAGCAGCTAGTAAGTATCTAAAAATAACAATTCTGTGGGCGTCAACAAAGTGACACGAACCCGCATACAGTATAGTATGTCTGAACCAGAAAAACAAAATAAACAACAATCTACCTCGCTAAGACGAGGCAATAACCACGGCCAACACTGCCACTCAAGCGCTCTAGAAACCATCACTGAACTCAGCTACAGCACCGAACCTGAGGCATTCCAAAGACAGAACACCTCAGCAAGAAAGTATAAGTGGTGGCAGAAAATAAGCCAACATAAACAAAGGTCAAAGGGTACCAACACAAGATCAAAAGCACTGAAGTAAAGTACAAAAAAACAAGGCATCAACAGGAAAAGAACACTTACGTGATTCGTGACGTAAAACAAGAATACACCAGACGCATGAGGCAATAAGGTGACAACATGAATAAATCATAAGGAAGAAATACAAAACCTTTATTAGGCACATATGGTCAACTATACCCAAAAACACGGGGAGATGGTCACTCAACTGGACACACCCTCATGAATATAATATCCGTCTAACTGCGAGGGAGTCTCATAATCTCCACCATACACCGCAGATGCCCAAAAACCTGGTAGACTTCCACAGGATACTAATAAAGGAAACAAACATTTACGGAGGTGGTTTTGTCCTCTAACTCCCGCATTCAAGAAAACCCACAAAAAAACACCACATATATCTCGAGACTTGGCACGTCAGATTCTACTTGACATTTCTAGATTCAAGATGTCGTTTATCAACCCTTAGGAATGATTTACAATCCTAGATAAAGTCTAATACGTTCAATAACGATAGATAAGGCGTTTAAAGCCATCAGTGAAACATTTCAAGAAAGATTAAACATTGCTTGACGAGACTGAATTACCATGACTACACTAAAAAAATACAAGCGATCTTCAAGGAAGTATTAAACATTTTAATAACTTGGAAAGGCAAGTGCAGAAAGATTAAAAACAAAACTTAACAGTTACCATTAACTGAAGAAGAGGAAATGACGGTAAACCACAACTTGCCTTGGTTTTTACCGGAAAAGTTAATCGAATCATTCCACATCGCAAATCGGGGAAAAAGAAGACGGAGTAGTCGAAATCTGAACAAAAATGGCCGAAATATAGGTTAGGGCCAAAAAACCCTAATGCGAAAACTCAAGGAATGGTGAAAGTTTTACCATGATGGCGTATCTCTAGACGAGAGCTTTCCAGATCTATACTCGGTTTAAGATTTCGAGCACCAGAGTACCGTTGGCGGCCACCGGAAGATTCACGAACGGTAGGGAGTCGCCGCACAGATGGTTTCGGTCTGGTCTAAGTCTTGAGGAAGAAGATGATGCTTTCTTTCTTTTCTAATTATCCTAAGTATAAGAACACAGATATATATATATATATATAAGTATTTATAAAAGGTTTTGTCTAAAAACGGACAATTTACGACCAGGTGCGCAGAAAATGAAAATAGAGTTTTAGGATTGCTTCCAATAGAAACGTTGTCAACATAAAAGTTGTAGATCTTGTCGAGACGAACAAATTTCATGTTAATCATTTATTTATACGACACGGTGTTGACCCTCAAAAAGGCGCTCGAACACAAACTGAAACGGACTTCTCGGGATGAATATACAGCACTCGAGAGCAAGATTACCGGTACTCGAGAAGTATAAAAAGTCTACTCGAGTACCAAAATTTAGTACTCGAGTACTAAAATTTAGAACTCGAGAACAACAGACAGAACTCGAGAAGTTGGAAGGCAGCACTCGTGTAGAAGATGCCAGCACTCGAGTAGAAGATGGCCGCACTCGAGTAGAAGATGGCAACACTAGAGTAGTTAAGAGAAGCACTCGAGTAGTTAAGAAGCTGCACTCAAGTAGCTAAGAAGCAGCACTGGAGCACTTAAGAAGCAGCACTCGAGTAGCAAAGAGCAGCACTGGAGTATTAAGACAATTAATTTGCATGAACAGTAACTTTTTACAAATATATCCAAAAATTCAAACTATAGAGATGAATAGTAAATGACATTTTTGAATAGTGCTTTAATATTAAAATAATCATATTTATATATTTTTTTGAATAAGGAAACACGAGTTAAAAACGGAGGCCCAAACACGCGCTGAATTAAACAAAATTAGCACCATAGGGAAACAATGACGCTACGAACCCAACGACGAAGTCAAAACCAAAATCCGACGAGCCATTCTCGAGATATAAATGTTCAAAGTCTACGGCAAACATAAATTCTACAAAACTTTGGAAAATCGTCGAGTCCCGAATATCTCTCCTATCGCGAGGAAACTTGACAAGCAAGACCAAAATTATTTAACTTAATTTTAAAATGCAAAAAATTTCCAATTACAACAAGAATTCATGAATTTGGCCGACTCGACCAAGCTGACGCGAAAATGCCTTAACGACGATGCGCCATCAACTCGACGTTAAAAGTAACTCCATGACGTCATAAATATGACAATACCAAATCAAATAAAATCATCGAAAAAAAATCGGTGGCGTTACAGTCACTTCCCCTAAAATGAAGTTTCGTCCCGAAACTTAATAGAACTCCAAAACCAAAACAAAATGATAAAATCAAACATGACTGAAAACATAAAGACATACACGAAACTAAGAAAAGAGGTGCAGATGAGATTCCATCATTGTCGATTCCAATTCCCACATCGCACTCTCGATGTCTTGATTTCTTCAAAGAATCTTGACCATGGGGATGGTCTTTCTTAGCAACATACGTTCTTGAGAATCCAGAATACGAATAGGTTCTTCCACATACGTAAGGTTGGGCTGAATCTGGGGCACCGAGTCAAGGACTTGACGATCATTACGAACACACTTCCGCAACTGGCTCACATTGAACACATCATGGACACCAGGGAAGGTCGTAGGCAAATACAGCCTAAAAGATGAAACTCCGACGTTTTCAAGAATCTGAAAAGGTCCCACGTACCGGGGGTATAACTTGTGATTCCTTCCAAACCTTTTAACGCCAGACATCGGAGAAACCTTCAGAAAAACCAAGTCTGCAACGGCAAACTCCAGATCGACCCTTCGTTGATTAGCATACTTCTAATATCGCTCTTGAGCCACATGGAGCTTTAATCAAATATGAGTCACGACACAATTCATATCCTCAAGGGCTTCCGGACCTAGCAACGGTCTCTCACCAACTTCAGCACAAAACAAAGGAGTTCTACAACGCCTCCCATATATGGCATCAAACGGGGCCTTTTGCAGACTCTTTTGATAACTATTATTGTACTCAAACTCCATGAGTCTGAGATGCTCGTCCCAAGCACAACAATGATCCAAAATATCACACTTATCATATCTTCTACGATCTGATTTACCTTTTTTGTCTGACCATTCGTTTGCGGATGATAGGCGGTGGAATACCTTAAATAGGTACCCAACCCCTCTTGTAAGCTCTTCCAAAAATGAGATGAAAATCTAGAGTCTCGATCTGATATGATGCTAACAGGCACTCCATGCAATCTGATGACTTCTTCAAGATATAACTCTGCTATTTATTTCATCGAATACTCAATCTTAAAGGGAACAAAGTGAGCACACTTTGTCAATCTATCGACTATCACCCAAACAGAGGCATGCCCACGGTGAGATTTTGGTAGACCGGTGATGAAATCCATTGAAGTACTCTCCCATTTACAACTTGTAATATCAAGCTGTGTCAGTTTACCACCAGGCCTTCTATGATCAGCCTTAACACGCTGACACGTATAACATTCTGATACAAACTTCGCGATATAATTCTTCATCCCTGACCACCGAACAATTTGTTTTAGATTATTATACATCATAGTGGATCCAGGGTGGTAGGTTACACTGGAACCATGGGCTTCAGCACAGATCTTAGCCCAAATATCCCCAAAGGCGGGGACATAAAATCCACCCCGATACTTCAAGGTATCCAACAAATTAAAGGAGAAATCTGGTAGCTCTCACTTCACAGTTCTATTCCGGAGGTGTAACAAATCCGGATCATCCTTCTGATGTGCTCAAGTAAGTGAAATCCAAGAGGGTTCTTCTGCTTCATGACTAGTAGGCACAGTACTACCCCCAACCTCAATATCCATCAATAAGAATTCTTCTAACATGGACTGTACCGACAGATTAAAAATTTTGGCGGTTTTTCTACTCAAAGAATTGACTACTACATTAGCCTTTCCTAGATGATAAAGAATTTCAACTTCATAAACTAACCACCAACACTGTCGCAGATTTAGTTCCTTCTGAGTGAAGATGTAACACCCCGAAGTTAATCGGATCAAGTTGAGCAAAATTGGGTTCAGGCCTGTGTGACACGGCCTGGGACACGGGCGTGTCCCAGGGCGTGTCAGGCCTGGGTAGTGTCGAGTCGGGCAGTCGACGAAATTTGGGGGCGACACAGTGGACACGGCCTGCGACACGGGCGTGTCGCAGGGCGTGTCGGGGCCTTGTCGACGATCGGCCTGGATGTCGACGAATTTTCTCGACGATCGTCGAGTGTCGAGTGTCGAGTGAGGACACGGCCTGTGACATGGGCGTGTCACAGGGCGTGTTAGTGGTCGTCGAACTCAACTCGACGATTCGAGCCGGGGCGTGTTTGCGGGACTCGGGGGTGTCCTGGTGCACACGGCCAGGAACACGGGCGTTTGCTAGGCCGTGTGCCCGGCCGTGTGAAGTCTCGGGTTGTTTTGGGATTATTTTCGTTGAGGTACATGGCCTCAGACACGGGCGTGTCTGAGGGCGTGTCGAGGACACGGCCGTGACACGGGTGTGTCACACGGCCGTGTTCTGGTTGGATTGAGTCGATTGTCTGCCGCTTAGGGGGACACGGCCTGTGACACGGGCGTGTCACAGGGCGTGTCAGGCCGTGTTTTAGCTTTTCTGGCCAAATCTGAGCCGTTTGTTTCCCTCTTCCTGGATCCAGTGGCTGGGCTCTGTCCAGGTGTTGTGAAGGCCGAGACAAAGGGGATTTAAACCCTCTTTTCTCTTCTTCTTCTTCTTCTTCTTCATCTTTATTCCAAGAGAGAGAGAAGAAAGGCCAAGGCAAGAGGGAAAGGGAGGAGTCTTCCAGCTGCTGTAGGAGCTGCGGAGTGCGGAGCAAAGATCCGAGAGCGGATTCGTGAAGGCAGAGTCGAGGCGGTGATTTCCATCCGGCTACTTCATGGCACCGAAGCGATCTTCAAGGGTAATGATCTCCTTCTTGGACATCGAAGTCCTTCCTTTATGAATGTGCTTGGAATCCTCCACCAAGAGGTGGATTTGCGGAAGTGATTCCTTTGTGAAGTCTGCATCTAGAGCCGGAAAATGGAGTACGGCATAGGCATGCTGTGTGAAGCCCATCTGGACCGGTAGTATGGATTGGTGATGATCATGGGTAAACCGGAGATGACTCCGTGGATTTGATGAGCTGGAAATGTTTTTCTCTTGTGATGAATGTATGGATATGATGCTGAATGTGAGGAGGCTTTACCAAAGCTCCTGGTTGTGATATGATCAATTGGTAACATGCCTGGGGAGCTCGTGATAAACCCGACTGTTACACCACTAGGGTGGGTTGATCTAGTTAGTTAGCGGGATCGATGGGTGGCAATGCTAGGGGAGCCGAGTTAAACCCGGGTTGCTGCACCACATAGTGTGGGTCGATCGGATTAGGAGGGGGGTCGATGGGTAGACATTACCTGGGGATCTTGGATAAACCCGGCGTACTACACCACATGTTGTGGGTCGACCTACTCTGGTTGTTGCTGTGAGGTTGTACCTCTGTGTGGTTTGGGAGGGATGTCGCCAGCTTGCGAGATTGTGGACTAGGGCCAGTCAACCAACAAGTTAAAAACCTCGGATCGGCGGTGTATGACTGGTGGATTCCGATACGCCAAGAAGGTGCCCTGAGTGCACGGAACGTTTGGTGGATTCCAGCGTTTGTGATGTAGTGTGTTTGCTAGTGGGATAAAGGAACTGATATACATATATTGTTGGATGATGCTTGATGATATTGATGAGCACTGTATACAGGGAAGGAACCACTACCCCGGGTAGGGGGTAGGGTCGTTATAATGGGTCAGCTAAATGCTGACCGTTACTTTGTTTTCTGGTTTGTCTAGGATGTGGAATTGCAGGTATTGCGGCTGGAAATGCATAAGAATGGCTAGCTTGATGAGGCCCTTGAAGGCTATGCAGAGAGTGTTGTTTGGATTTCATGTGTGGCCGGCCAGCGTGCCGATGTACGAAATGATTGTTGTGTAAAAGAGGAACTTGTAAGGCCATAAGGCCAGGGTGTGTGAGTTGTATACATTCCTGGTGTTGTTATATATAAATGTGTTCTTTATATATGGGTGGACATTCTGGTTGGAGTTCATGTTAACCAAAAAATGCTGCGCTAGAATGGATGAGTTAAGGATACGCGTCGATTTTGATTTCCACACGTGATTCCTTCGCTTGTCTATGATATATGGTGTGGGGCCCCGGCCGTACCCACCGTTATATGTCATGTGACAGGTGGGGGCATTACAAAGTGGTATCAGAGCCAGGTTTAGATTGTTTGGGAGGAGAGAACATAAATGAACTCATGAATGTCCACTAGGAATGTATGTCATGCACATGATGTGCGTGCGTGTGTAGTCAGTATATCAGTACCGTTATGATTTGGAAGGATTAATGGTGTTCTGTACATTGATAGGTGGCGAGGGATGGAGCTGGGCCGTCTGAGCCCCAGCGGTCTGCTGAGAGTGCAACACCCGTGGAAGCGCCTATGCCTCCCTCGGCAGAAGCCATACGGGTGGTGACGGAGACAGTGCTTGCAGTGTTACAAGCACAACCTATTGGACAGGCAAGACCTGGTGCAAGGCAAGAGCAAGTGGTGGTGGAGGCGCAATCCAGTGACGAGTCATTGACACGTTTTATGAACTTTCATCTACCGACGTTTGGTGGAGCGCTTTCCCCAACGCAGGCGGAAGATTGGTTGTCCAGGGTCAAAAGGATTCTCACTGCAATCAGGACGGTCGAGGAACAGAAAGTGATGTTGGCCACTTTTCTGTTGGAGGGCGATGCGAGATTGTAGTGGGATGAGATTGAAGTACATCACTTGGCAGGTCGAAGTTTAACGGAGGTTTCCATGGATGAATTCGCCGAAATATTTTTAGCCAAGTATGTGCCGGTGTCGCAGAGGATTGCGATGGAAAATGAGTTTCTCCGTTTGGTGCAGGGTGAGCGAGAGATCGATACCTACCTGCATGAGTTTACGAGATTGGGGAGATATGCGGGATCGAATTTTGCGGAGGAAGCACGAAAGACGAATCGGTTTTATGAAGGATTGCGGGATGAATTGAGGTTAGCACTTTCGAGTTCCGTGAGCCAAGGCTTCCAAGCGTTGGTCGATACAGCCCGTGCCTTGGAGAAGGATATGAAGCGCGTACAAGTGAATAAGCGACGGGCAGCGGAAAAGTCAGAGTTGAAAGTGTCGCAGTTGGATCAATTAGAATTTCGACGACAAGAGAAGAAAAGATTTAGGCCGGCGGAATCAGCTCCGTCGACTGTTTCTTCAGGGGCGACTTATGGGTCAGGACGTGTGGATACACGTATCTGCTATAAATGTGGACAGCAAGGATATATAGCAAGATTTTGTCGGAATGCCCCTCCAGGGAGTGAGAAAAAGATGGGTGCGTCCTATGAAGAAAAGGGAAAAGCAGTGGCCGAGTCATCTGCACCCCGGACGCAACCTCGATTGCACGCGATGGAAGTGCAAGAGCCGCAAAGCTCAGTGGGTGAAATTCAGCCTCGGGTGTTTAATTTGTCGTTTAATCGTGAATTTCAAAATCTGGAGGCTGAGCGAAAGTGGCGTGTGATGTGAAGCACGTCGATGAGCATGGTGGTATATGTAAACTATGTGTATATCTATATTTGTAATGAATGGTGTACATATCGATCAAACCTTGGTGCACTTGTGCTTGGGAAGAGATATATAAATTATGTTGTTTTGTGTTGAGGTCTTTGTGGATGATTATGCACAAGTGGAAGTTAGGGATGTTTGTTTGTATTGTATGTTTGTTCGTTTATGCGGAGGCTTGGGGGTAAGCTTTGTTGATGTTGTGATTGAGTGGAGTCAATTTCGAGGACGAAATTATTTGAAGGGGGGGAGGATTGTAACACCCCGAAGTTAATCGGATCAAGTTGAGCAAAATTGGGTTCAGGCCTGGGTGACACGGCCTGGGACACGGCCGTGTCCCAGGGCGTGTCAGGCCTGGGTAGTGTCGAGTCGGGCAGTCGACGAAATTTGGGGGCGACACAGTGGACACGGCCTGTGACACGGGCGTGTCGCAGGGCATGTCGGGGCCGTATCGACGATCGGCCAGGATGTCGATGAATTTTCTCGACGATCGTCGAGTGTCGAGTGTCGAGTGAGGACACGGCCTGTGACACGGGCGTGTCACAGGGCGTGTCAGTGGTCGTCGAACTCAACTCGACGATTCGAGCCGGGGCGTGTTTGCGGGACACGGGTGTGTCCTGGTGCACACGGCCAGGAACACGGGCGTGTGCTAGGCCGTGTGTCAGGCCGTGTGAAGTCTCGGGTTGTTTTGGGATTATTTTCGTTGAGGTACACGGCCTCAGACACGGGCGTGTCTGAGGGCGTGTCGAGGACACGGCCGTGACACGGGCGTGTCACATGGCCGTGTTCTGGTTGGATTGAGTCGGTTGTCTACCGCTTAGGGGGACACGGCCTGTGACACGGGCGTGTCACAGGGCGTGTCAGGCCGTGTTTTAGCTTTTCTGGCCAAATCTGAGCCGTTTGTTTCCCTCTTCCTGGATCCAGTGGCTGGGCTCTGTCCAGGTGTTGTGAAGGCCGAGACAAAGGGGATTTAAACCCTCTTTTCTCTTCTTCTTCTTCTTCATCTTTATTCCAAGAGAGAGAGAAGAAAGGCCAAGGCAAGAGGGAAAGGGAGGAGTCTTCCAGCTGTTGTAGGAGCTGCGGAGTGCGGAGCAAAGATCCGAGAGCGGATTCGTGAAGGCAGAGCCGAGGCGGTGATTTCCATCCGGCTACTTCATGGCGCCGAAGCGATCTTCAAGGGTAACGATCTCCTTCTTGGACATCGAAGTCCTTCCTTTATGCATGTGCTTGGAATCCTCCACCAAGAGGTGGATTTGCGGAAGTGATTCCTTTGTGAAGTCTGCATCTAGAGCCGGAAAATGGAGTACGGCATAGGCATGCTGTGTGAAGCCCATCTGGACCGGTAGTCTGGATTGGTGATGATCATGGGTAAACTGGAGATGACTCCGTGGATTTGATGAGCTGGAAATGGTTTTCTCTTGTGATGAATGTATGGATGTGATGCTGAATGTGAGGAGGCTTTGCCAAAGCTCCTGGTTGTGATATGATCAATTGGTAACATGCCTGGGGAGCTCGTGATAAACCCGACTGTTACACCACTAGGGTGGGTTGATCTAGTTAGTTAGCGGGATCGATGGGTGGCAATGCTAGGGGAGCCGAGTTAAACCCGGGTTGCTGCACCACATAGTGTGGGTCGATCGGATTAGGAGGGGGGTCGTTGGGTAGACATTGCCTGGGGAGCTTGGATAAACCCGGCGTGCTACACCACATGTTGTGGGTCGACCTACTCTGGTTGTTGCTGTGAGGTTGTACCTCTATGTGGTTTGGGCGGGATGTCGCCAGCTTGCGAGATTGGTGGACTAGGGCCGGTCAACCAACAAGTTAAAAACCTCGGATCGGCGGTGTATGACTGGTGGATTCCGGTATGCCAAGAAGGTGCCCTGATTGCACGGAATGTTTGGTGGATTCCAGTGTTTGTGATGTAGTGTGTTTGCTAGTGGGATAAAGGAACTGATATACATATATTGTTGGATGATGCTTGATGATATTGATGAGCACTGTATACAGGGAAGGAACCACTACCCCGGGTAGGGGGTAGGGTCGTTATAATGGGTCAGCTAAATGCTGACCGTTACTTTATTTTCTGGTTTGTCTTGGATGTGGAATTGCAGGTGTTGCGGCTGGAAATGCATAAGAATGGCTAGCTTGATGAGGCCCTTGAAGGCCATGCAGAGAGTGTTGTTTGGATTTCATGTGTGGCCGTCCTGCGTGCCGATGTACGAAATGATTGTTGTGTAAAAGAGAAACTTGTAAGGCCATAAGGCCAAGGTGTGTGAGTTGTATACATTCCTGGTGTTGTTATATATAAATGTGTTCTTTATATATGGGTGGACATTCTGGTTGGAGTTCATGTTAACCAAAAAATGCTGCGCTAGAATGGATGAGTTAAGGATACGCTTCGATTTTGATTTCCACACGTGATTCCTTCGCTTGTCTGTGATATATGGCGTGGGGCCCCGGCCGGACCCACCGTTATATGTCATGTGACAGGTGGGGGCATTACAGAAGACGCACTTCAAACTCTTACGGTATGTATAGATCTTTCACAGCGCGCCATACAATAAGTTTCGCGAAAGCTTCAGGTCATAAATTACAGCAACGAACTCCAAATTGTGCGTAGGTTAGTTTCTCTCATGAGTCTTTAGTTGCCTTGATCTATACGCGATCACTGTAGCATCTTGCATTAAAATACAGCCAAGTCCGTTGTGTGATGCATAAACATACACAGCATACTAAACTCCTTCAGTAGGTAAGGTTAAAACTAGAGCAGTACATAATCTCTTCTTCAACTCTTGGAAGGCTTCTTCACACTTATCACTCCAGATGAATGAAGTATTCTTCTGAGTAAGTATAGTTAGAGGAGCAGACTACACCGAAAACCCTTCCACAAATCTCCTATAATAGCCAGCCAGGTCTAAGAAGCTCCTAATCTCCTTAGGTGTAGAAGGTGTCTCCCATTCCATCACAGCAGAAATATTGGTCGGGTCTACAGAAATACCATCCTTGCTTACAACATGACCCAGAAAGGACACCTAAGGTTGCCAGAACTCATATTTGCTCCACTTCGCATATAACCTATGCTCCCTCCGGGTCAACAAAACCAAACGCAAATGCTGAGTATGCTCCTTAACATTTCGGGAATACACCAAGACATCATCTATAAACACAATAACAAATCGGTCCAAAAAATCATTAAACACCCTATTCATCAAATCCATGAAAGCAGAGGGTGGATTGGTTAAATCAAAAGACATCACCAAAAACTCATAATGTCCATGCCGCGAATGGAAAGCGGTTCGTGGAATATCTGCCTCACGAATTCTCAACTGGTGGTAGCCTGAGTGAAAATCGATCTTTGAAAATACCGAGCTACAATGCAACTGATCGAACAGATCATCAATCCATGGCAGGGGATATCTATTCTTAATGGTCACCTTATTCAATTCTCTGTAATCGATGCAAGGCCTCATCGATCCATCTTTCTTCTTGACGAACAAAACAGGAGCACCCCACGGAGAAGAACTTGGTCTAATAAAACCACACCTCAACAACTCATCGAGCTGAGTACACAACTCATCCAACTCACGTGAAGCCATACGGTACGGTGATTTGGCAATAAGACGAGTACCTGGCTCGAGGTCTATCACAAACTCTATCTCCCTCACCGGAGGAAGTCCTGGAAGACAGTCAGGAAAAACATCTGGAAACTCTCGCACCACCGAGATATCCTCAAGACGTGGTGTAACAAAAACAATTTCCAAAGCAGAAATAGAAACCAAAAATGCCTCGCAACCAGACTCTATAGCATGACAAGCACGTACCGCAGAAATAATAGGGGAAACCCTGTCTTGAAATCCATAGACGCTCATAGGTTGGCCATTGTGCATCCTGAAGCCCAGTCTCTTTGCCTTGTACTAGATGACCGCATCATACTTGGACAGCAAGTCCATGCCCAAAATCACGTCAAAGTCCGCCAGATCCAACACCATCAGATCTGCAAAGTCTAGGTAATCGCCTAGGTATATAGGGCATCTCAGAACTCCTTGATTAGATATCAACGAATCACCGGAGCGAAGCTTGACGTTTAAGGAGTCTCCTAATTGATCCACATCCAGGCGATGTTTATCTACAAACCTCCGGGCCAGAAAGGAATGGGAGCAACCCGAATCAAAAAGAACGCGCGCCCACCTATTCCGCACCTTAAACTCCCCTAAAACCGTAGCATACATAACTAAATGAATGATAACTAGGGAAACAACGATAAATAATAAGATAAATTAAACAGGCGCTAACCTGATAAATTAAACTGGGGAACGAAGAATTTTGGTGTCCCTTCTGCCCGCACTAGAAGCAAGTCCTTTCCTTCATCCAGCAACGACTCACATCATGACACTTCCTTTTACAGAATGAGCACACTAGCTCTCCCTTGGGTGCACCTTGGATGGCATGCACCTGCTGGTTCAGAGTGTCAGTCCTCTTGAAACACCTTTTGAAAGTGTGGTCGGATTGACCACAGAATCTACACACTTCCTTACTTTTCTTCTTCGAAGAAGGGCAAGATGCCCTGGAGCTACCATCCTCAACACCTTTCCTCTTCACTTTCCTCGTCCTAGTACCTCGATTCTTGGCGTTGTCGATCGCCTGGACCTTCAAAGCGGCTTCCACTGCTTTACTATAGCTTTCAGCTTGATAAGCGCATGCCTATTGCTGGACATCGCTTCTTAATCCTCCCAAAAAACATTTCACTCTACCCTCCTCAGAAGCTACCAAATCATGAGAAAACCTAATTAGTTTACTAAACTCAATCTCATACTCGCTCAAAGTGAGCTGTCTCTGCTTCAGATGCAGGAAGTTATTCATCAGGCTGTCTGAAAGAAAACGGTTGTCAACCTAAATCACCTAGAGGGGGGTGAATAGGTGAGTTGTGCGTCTTTTGCGGAATATAAAATAATTAGAGCACAACACAGAACTATCTACCAATATCACAGACGACATAAGATTTATAGTGGTTCCCCAACCTTGGGTACATCCACTTTCCCTCACCGATCTAGCAATCAACTAGACTCGGCAACTCCACTATCTCGGATCAAAAATCGATCCTACCCTCGGAACAATGTTCCTACAAACTCGATCCAAACAAGGGGATCTACACCTCAGAAGATAACACTTCCTACAAACTCGGAGTGAAAAACTCCTACACTCGGAGAAACTTTCTCCTACAAGATTAATAAAGATGAAAATTATACAACCAGTAAATCCAATCAGATCTGATGAAACGGCCATAAAACTTCTTCTTATGGACTTTGCAGCACTACAAGAAATCGGTGAAGAGAGTCTCGGCCCAGATCTGGATCTTCTTGCCTTTACAGAATCAGAGAGAGAAAATGAACGGTGATGTCGATCTCGATCTGTAACTTTCTTCAGAATGAATCCTCTGACCTTAGAAGCAGAAGCCTGAGAAGATGGTGGCGGTGGCGGCTTCCGTTTCGGGAAAACAGGGAGGAGTCGGCTGAAGAATTTTTCTCGAAAAAAAATGACAAGAAAGCTTGGAGAATACTTAGGGTTTGTCATTTTCTGATAAGACCTTATATAGGAGAGACTAACGGTCATAATCGGACATAATGATGTACATGTGGACCAATCATGTCGCGTGATTTTAAAATCCCATCAGAAAAAGGACTTAGCAAAATTTCAGAAAGGTTCAGCCAACTACATGAGTAAGTGAATAACTACTCGAGTAGTTGAATAACTACTCGAGTACATGAAGGAGAACATACTCGGGTATATAAAGATAGGCTACTCGAGTAGGTAGAAATCAACTACTCGAGTAAACAGACAGAACTACTCGAGTACATAAATGATCTACTCGAGTACTTGAAAAACTACTCGAGTATATTACATAAACTACTCGAGTACATGAAGGATTACTCGAGTGGGATACTTAGAATGAATTCTGGAGATGTCAGCAAGATCTACTCGAGTAGTTGAACTAAACTACTCGAGAGGAAGTAATCTACTCGAGTAGCTGAAAGTTCTACTCGAGTAAAAGACTTAGAAATTTCTTGAGTAGGAAAAATATCAAGGTACACGAGTGAAACATGATCTACTCGAGTAGGTATAACAAACTACTCGAGTATGATTCTATTTACTCGAGTATGTGAGTATACTAACTCGAGTCCATGACTTAGAAACTTTTTGATAAGTGAACCCTTTAATACTCGGGTATAAAGAGTAATCTACTCGAGTATATAAGCATGTTACTCGAGTATAAGATTATGTCTACTCGAGTAGGTGACTTAGCTACACGAGAGATACACTTAAGTACTCGAGTACAAGGTTCCTTTACTCGAGTAAATTATACCCAAACTACTCGAGTAGTTATAGACCTACTCGAGTAAAAGACTTAGAGAAATTTTTTGATGTTGGAAAACTGATTCTTCTAGAGTAGTCAACTTCCAATTCTTTTCCCATAGTCCAATAGCATGAATATGAACTGTATCCCAATAGAGATACCACACATGAGGCAACACCTTGGAATATGTAATGAGGGATTATATTGCACAGTTCCTGTATTTGGTGACCCACTGTGGACTGACATTGGTCTACACTTCCCAGTGAAATTCCTGCAAACATATAACTCAAACCAAGCATCAAATACAACTTAATTCATCTTAGTTCCAGGGTGACTTCATCAAATCTGCGTTAATGTGGATGTAATACTCAACAATCTCCCCCTATTTGTTGAAGTCAGAACCCTTTACACTAAGGTGAATTATGGACATAAAAGAAACTAAGTAGAAAAACATGAGCAGGTAAGCAATAGACAATGAAAAGGATAATTAGACAGGAATGGAGAATTTTATATATGTAAATTTCCAAAAACATCAAGTCTACATCTTGTCATTTCAATCTCTCAACATCTTTTAGGTTTAGGCTTGGGATTGCTGCTTATCCATCTTTTCTTGCTGTCTTCTTAGATAACTAAAAGGCTTAGGGAAATATTTAGGAGGCCTTGGAGGAGCAGCAGGGTTATTTCTCCCAAACTCTCTATCATGGATCCTCCTTTTTAGCATAGATTTCTCATATAACTCCCATTCCTGGGAACTGTAATGAATGTTACTGTTCTCATTAAGATCCAAAACTAGTCTGAGTGTGTCAAAAATTAGAGACTTGGAGTTTGGAGACCAAGCTTCAGCATGTTCAGTGGCTTTGGAAGGAGCAGTCCTGCTAGCAGAGGGGCCTTCACCATACTTCCTTTTCTTCTTGTGGATTCTAATCTCTGGAGGATCTTGAAGGAATATATCAGCAGTATCTTCTTCCCGTCCTGGAACATAAGTATCTGGAGGGGCAACTGAGTCTCCAGGCTTGGGAGAGAAGGTAGGTTGCAGAGGAACAGCTGGGGCAGAGACATCTGTAGCTAAAGGTTTGAGATGATGGGGAATGATGTTTGGGTAAACTGCAGGATCTGGCAAGATCTGATTGTGCATCCAGACAGCAGTGTCATATGTGTGAAATTTGACACTCTGTATTTGGGCTAGCACATCAGCATGAATGGTCTTCACATGAGCTTGCCATTCATCTGTCTTCTGAGCAGTAGATTTTTCTACCTGTTCTTTGAGTTCTTTTATCAAACCCTCCCCTTTCTGATTTCAATAGATAGCTGGGCTATAGCATCATCTTTGAAAATGCCCACTTCTTCACAAATCTTCATCTTGTTGGCTTCATTCCTCTTGTCTAGCTCCATATGATTGTTGGCCAGGGTGACACCTTGTTCCATAACATTGCCCACACTAGTGATAATATGGTCAAGGTCTTTGCCACCAAGTTGGAATAAGTACTTGAGCTTGTCAGTGTTATGCTGAATTTTAGCAAAGCCTCTGCTCATCTCAGACTCAAGAGCAGTTACCTTGTCAGTGACCATCTTTAGAGAGGTGTCAAAATGATGTCTTTGTTCTTGAAGAAGAATTGTGATGTGTTGCAGCAAAACTGAGGAGGAGACTGTAACAGCAGCAATAGAGGTAGCAGCAGTAGGGAGAGAAGGACTTACCCAAGGATCTAGTTCTTCAATTATCACAGAGCTGTGAGCTCTGGTGGTAGGAGAGAGAGCAACTTCTTCTTCTGTATCCTGAGGAAGAGAGAAGTCTAGATTTCTGAGAGGGGCCTCAGCTGGCTCAGGAGAAGGCTCATCAGCAATAAGAATGGTGTCTGGCTTGTCTGATGGAGGATTGGGAGATGGTGTTGGAGTCCTGGCTGGAGAATGGGCATGAGTCTGTGCTGGAGACAAGTCCTTGTGACCTTCAGAGGTTGGAGCTGGAGGAGATAGAGGAGGGGTGGGAGCACTTCTTCAGAGAGCTCTGCAATCAAAGCATCTATAGCAGCAGCTGTGGACAGAAGAGTGTCTTGAGGTATTTGATCTGAAGGAGTGGCTGGACTCTGTGGAGTATAAGGTAGGGATGGAATTTCTGGCTTAGGAGAGGGCTGCCTGACTGGGCTAGAAGGAGCAGGCTCCCCCTCACTTGGTGCACCAGAGGAGCTGGCCACATGATTAGGAGAGGGAGATGGAGTCCTGTCCTCTACAGCTAGAACTTCTGGAATTTCTGAAGCCTTTGTAGCTTGGGCAGAATTCTTTAGCTTGAGATCCCATCTCTGAATGGAGGAGATGGAGACCTTCTTCATGTGGTGAAGTGGGGTCCCTTTGGAGAAGTTGAATACTTCAGGATCTGTTTCATGGAGGAGCAGAGAGATGATTCTGGCATAGTTGGGGGATTTCGAGCTCTCCTTTATTTTATCCAGAATCAGCATAAAAAATTGATATTTCTTGCGGCAGACAATTGCTTGCATCATGTCGAAGAAATAGGATGGAATGTCTCTGATGGAGTGTGTCTTGCAGAGAAGAATTTTGCCAATAATGTCAACTAGAAATTTTCCTTCAGCATTCATGTTTGACCATTTAATATACTGAGCTTCAGGAGAAATGCCACAGAAAAGGGATGTTCGGTCAGAGTCTTCATCATCTAAATCATCTTCTTCATCGACAATCGGCAAATGGAGAAGCTGAGATACAGAGGTGTTGGTGAACTTAAGTTTCAAACCCTTCACTTTGGATTTTAGGACTTTTCCATTTCTTCTGACCTTGAGATTGGAGAAGAATTCGGCAACTTTGGGGAATAGAACGCGACAGGGTTCCTGGAGAATGAAGGAGAGGCCGGCGGTGTCGAGAAGGATCAGGAGGTTTTGGAAGTCATCGGAGAGCTCTCCAATACCTGCGGTGACTAGTTCTGAGCCGACGCCGATCTTGGAAGAAGTCACCATGGATGCGATTGACTGGAAGAAGTGAGAGAGGCGACTCTGCAACAGCGACGAAGGAGAGTAGGCGAAGCGGCCGAGTAGATGAAGCGGCAGAGGGTACTCGAGAGAAAGAAATAATGTCGTGTAGGTTTGGGTTTTCAGAATTTCATATATATAATTCTTAAATTACCGCTAATTAATTTAAAGGAAGAGGCGGCATTTAGCCTTGGGTGGCGAATAGAACAAATTTCAAAATCTGGGAAACAGGACACGAGAAAGAGATATACTACTCGAGTAGGTAAGTGAGTTACACGAGTAGGTCGTCAGGAGTTACTCGAGTAGGTCTGCAGAGAGTAATCGAGTAGGTGGAGAAAAATACTCGAGTAGATAGGTGACTTACTCGAGTAGGTAAGTGACTTACTCGAGTATGTTAGTAGATACTCGAGTAGGCACATTCTTATACTCGAGTAAGTAGAGAAGAGTACTCGAGTATGTTAGTTGTTACTCGAGTAGGTCTGTCTTGACTCGCGTAGGGAAGTCACATACTCGAGTTTTTCTCATGCTTCTCGAGTTGAATTTTGAAAAAGTTGAGAAAAACTAGATTTTGACTAACCCCTTGCAATTACTTGCTTCTTAGTCATCCAGCCTTCTTTAGTCCTCTTTGTTGAGCATCCCAAGCTCTGTCTTGAAGAACGAGAACTTGGTCACGTCCAGCAGCTTTGTGAAGATATCTGCAACTTGTCTATCTGTAGGCACATATTGGAGATCTATGTCTCCATGCTCCACATGTTCCCGTATGAAGTGATACCTTAGCTCGATATGCTTTGTCCGGCTGTGGGAGATTGGATTGTTGGCTATTACAATTGCGCTGGAGGAGTCACAGTACAAGGGAATATCCTTGAACTGCAGGTTGTAGTCCTCGAACTGATTCTTTATCCATAGCAACTGTGCGCAACAACTTCCTGCAGAGATATACTCTGACTCGGTCGTTGAGATTGCGACACAGTTCTGCTTCTTGCTACTCCAGGAGATTAGCCTTCTTCCGAAGAATTGGCAAGTCCCGGAGGTGCTTTTCCGGTCGTCTTTGCTACCTGCAAAATCTGCATCTGAAAATCCAATTAGTTCGCTGTAATTACTTCTTGGGTATCATAAGCCAAGATTTGGTGTGCCTTTAAGGTATCTCAGGATCCGCTTTGCAACAGCGTAATGAGATTCCTTAGAGTTCACCTGAAATCTAGCACAGACACATGTTGAAAACATTATGTCAGGCCTACTGGCAGTAAGGTAGAGCAAGGATCTAATTATGCTTCTGTACTTGGTTTCATCAAAAGGTTTCCCTTTTTCATCCTTATCCAGAGACATAGTTGAGCCCATTGGAGTCCTCATAGAGGTTGCGTTCTCCATTCCGAATTTCTTAATTAGTTCATTGGTGAACTTGGTCTATGAGATGAAAATTTCATCTTCAAATTGTTTCACCTGAAGCCTTAAGAAATACTTCAGCTCGCCCATACTGCTCATTTCAAACTTCCCTTGCATAAGTTTTGAGGACTTTTTGCAAAGGTTGTCATCGGTCGAGCAAAAGATAATGTCGTCGACATAGATTTGCACTAGCAAAATCTTGCCTTTTATTTCCCCAAGAAATAATGTCTTGTCTATCTTTCCCCTTATGAACTTGTTCTCAAGTAGAAAGTTAGACAGCGTTTCATACCAAGCTTTAGGAGCTTGTTTCAGACCATATAGGGCCTTGTGCAGAAAATAGACATGATCAGGAAAGTTAGGATCAACGAAACCTAGAGGTTGTTCCACATACACTTCCTCCTTTATGTTACCATTCAGGAAGGCCGACTTCAAGTCCATCTGATAGACGGTGAAGCCTTTGAAAGCAGCATATGCTAGGAACAACCTTATTGCCTCCAGCCTCGCCACTAGAGCATATGTCTGGTCGAAGTCGATTCCTTCTTCTTGACGATAGCCTTTAGCGATGAGTCTGGCCTTGTTCTTTATGATAGTTCCGTCTTCATCCGTCTTGTTCCTGTAGACCCATTTTGTTCCAATGGTGTTCTTTCCTTTGGGCCTTGGAACCAGCATCCACACATTGCAGCGCTTGAACTGATTTAGCTATTCTTCCATTGCCATTATCCATGATGCGTCTGAGTTTGCTTCTTCAAATTTCTTTGGTTCGACCTGTGAGAGAAAACTCAAATGAATATTCTCATTAGTTGTACCTCTCCGAGTTCTGACACCATCCCGGGGATCTCCTATGATCTGGTCCACGGGGTGATCCTTCAGATGTCTGAGCTCTAGAGATCTTGCATCTGGATTATCTTCAAGCACCGGAGTGATTTCTTCATCCTGGATGACTTCTTCATTTTGATCATCAGCCTCTCCAATAGGAGTTGGAGTGGTGATCTTAATGAACTTCTCTCCTTTGTCTTCGGACGGATCATCCAAGCTAGTTTCTTTCAGCTTTTCACCTGCATCTTCAGTGAGCACACTAGACGGATTGCTTTGCAGCAAGCTCGTCTCATCAAATACAACATGTATCGATTCTTCCACCACCAGGGTTTTTCTATTAAATATCCTATTTGTCTTACTATGGCTACTATATCCTACAAAAATACCTTCAAAGATCTTTTCGCTAAACTTGGTGGTATGATACTTACCATTGTTAAGTACGAAGCATTTACAGCCAAAGATTCTAAAGTAACAGACTGTTGGTTTCCTGCCTTTCAGAAGTTCGTATGGTGTCTTATTGTGGTCTTTGTTTATGAGTGCTCGATTTTGCACGTGGCATGTAGTATTGACGGCCTCAGCCTAGAAGTACTCCGGTAGTGAAGCATCACTCAACATGGTCCTGCAGGCCTCTATGAGTGTTCTGTTCCTTCTCTCAGCCACTCCATTTTGTTGTGGAGTATGAGGAGAGGAAAACTCATGAAAGATACCTAAGCTTTCACAGAATTCTTTCATGGCCCCAGATTTGAACTCTGTTCCGTTGTCACTTCTGATTTTGACTATGGAGCAGTTGTATTCATTCTGGACTTGCCTGATAAAATTAGTAAAGATGTCGAAGGTATCTGACTTGTGTTTTAGAAAGAACACCCACGCAAAGCGCGAGTAGTCATCAACAATTTCCAATGTATAGTCCTTACCTCCCAAACTTCTAATCTACAATGGACCAAACAAGTCCATGTGCAATAGATGAAGACATCTATTAGAGTCTTTGCCAATAATGCTTTTAAAAGTAGCCCTTGTTTGCTTGCCTTTTACGCATGCATGACAAGGTCTGTCTTTGACGTATTTGACATTTGGGGCATCATGTACTAAGTTCATTGAAAATAGTTTATTAATTGTTTTGAAATTAATATGTGCTAGTCTCTTGTGTCATTGGTCACCAAGAGACGCACTATCTTTTGCTAAAAGACACACTGGTGTAGAGGAATCTATATAGATGAAATTTAAACAGAAAATATTCCTGCTTCGAGTGCCGGATAGAATCGTTTCCATATTGTCAACGGATTTTATCAAGCACTTATCAGCATGGAACTCAACTATGTATCCTTTATCGTAGAGTTGGCTTATGCTAATGAGATTGTGTTCCAATCCTTCGACATAGGCAGCATCCGAGAAGGATACATTGCCGTTAGTAATCATACCATAGCCTCTAGTAATTCCACGATCTGAACCTCCAAAGATGACCTTTGGTCCGTTCACGACTGGAGTAAAGTTCTGAATGAGGTTTCTCGTCCCGGTCATATGCCGAGAGCATCCGCTGTCCAAGTACCAGATAGGCGTTTTGTTGGCCTTTGGACATCCCTGCAATCACAATCAATTTGCCTTAGGAACCCAAACACGTTTGGGTCCTTGGTCTCGGGTTAGAGTGCTCCCCCTATGAGTGTTAGCATTATGAGTGGTCTTTCTCATATTGCTGACATGAGGGGTAGCAGCATTTCTGGAATTGAACCAGCAATCTATGGCAAAGTGACCAACCTTGCCACAGCACCAACAGTCAAATCTGTTGTACCTTTGCCTCAAGATCTCCTGCTTGACCTTTTGGAACTTTGGTCTAGCAGTGGTAGCATTCTTGGAGGAAGATGCCTCATGATGATGGCAATCACATGGCTTCTTCTCCTTTATGTGCTTCTCTACAACAAGCTTTGTCTTTGGTGCTTTCTTGAAGTTATGCCCATGATTGAAAGGGTCATAGCTCTGAAGAATAACTTCTTCATAAGGTGCCTTAAAGACACTTTCGCCAAAGTTTCGGGGTCGAGCCCATCCTTGATAGCGGGACTTTGGCTCTACATAAGTAGGCCTAGCAAAGTGCCCGTATGATGAGTCAAAATCAAACTCATTTGATGGAAAGATGACCTTTTTGAATGTGGTTTGATTTTGAGGGGTTTTTCCCTTTTCTTCGGCTGAGGCGTTTTTGGCGGCCTTATTTTTCCGTTGATTCTTGTTTCTCCTAGAGGATTTAGTAAGAGCCTCTTCATGGCCTAGTCCAGCTCCCTTGGCCTTTGCTGAGAATTCAGCAACGAATGGAAGAACTGTTTTGGGCTTCGAGAAACTCTCAACAAGTTTCCTTTCAGCTGCAAGTTCGGCTTCCAATCCTTTGATGATCTTCTCCTTCAGGTCAAGGTGCTCAAGAGCCTTGTTATATTCTTCAATAGTATTATTGAAGTTTTCCTCAAGGGAGTCAGTTTTGCGACTTTCTCTCTCAAGTTGCTCTCTTCGGCTTTTAGAGATTTGATCTCTTTAGCCTGAGTCTTCATCACTCGACGACATTTGTCGTAAGCCATGATTAACACCTTGTACTGGGCCATCAATTCTGACTCATCGTCAGAGGAGCTACCCTCGCAATCATGTTCAGAGACTTCAGACTCTTAAAGAGGTGTATGAGAGTTTACCTTCCCAGTGAACTGGGTCTCTTGTTCATCATCTGTTTGAGCCATTAGCCCAAAGTAAGCTTCTTCTTCTTCGCTTGACTCAGATGAGTCGGAGTCACTAAGAGCCTTGCTCCTTTTGGCTATGAGGCTCTTCTCTTTCCTTTTCTTGTTGTGTGAGGATTTCTTGTCTTCTCTTCTACCACCCTCCTTCTTCTTGTGAGGGAAGTCAGCAATGACGTGACCTGGCTTATTACAGCAATAGCAAATGATGTCAGTTGAAATGTATTTGTTCTGTTTAGTATTATAACTTTCGTGGCTGCTTGAGCCTTTTCTTTGTCGATCGTCATCGCGCCGCGATCTTCTGTATGAGGCATCCTTGCCTTTCCATTGTTTCTTTTTATTGAAAAACTTCTTGAATTGCCTTGAGAGTAAGGAGAACTCTCCTTCAGATAGTTCAGAGCCTGAGGTGCTAGGATCTGATGTTTCTTATTCTTCATCAACTTCTGGAGCTGGAGCAGGGGAGGCAGCCTTAGTCTTTCTGGAGGTGTCTGCCCTTAGAGCGACAGATTTCTCCTTTAGTGCACACCTGCCTTTCTCTTCTTCAGCTTTTCTTGTATTGATTTGGAGTCCATAAGACATAAGCTTTCCAAAGAGATTTTGCGGGTCCATTTCAGCAAGCTTCCCGAACTCCCTGATGGCGCATACCTTTTTATCCCATTTCTTGGTTAGGGATCTCAAGAATTTGTCGTTCAGTTCTCCGTTGGTGAAGACACAGCCGTACACCCTTAGGCCATTTACAATTTTGAAGAAGTTCTCAAAGGTGTCGGCAATTGTTTCCTTGTTCCCTTGTCGGAACGCTTCATATTTTTGATTGAGGAGGGATCTCCGATCATCCCTTACTTCTTCAGTCCCTTCCATCAAAGTGACTAAGGAATGCCACATCTCCTTAGCTGATTAACAGTGAATCAAATTCTACAGCATCGAGTCATCAACTGCACTTGCTATAATATTCTTAACTTTCTTGTCGAGTGAGACAAGTGCAATCTCGTCTTTGTCGAGATCCATTAGCTTTTTGGGAACTTTCTTGGTAGGGTTGATAGTGGACACAGTCATGGGAACGTAAGGACCTTCTTCAACGATCATGAAGATCCTTGGATCCACAGCTTCCATGAAAAATTTTATCCTTTCTTTCCACATGGGAAAGTTATTTTTGTTGCACAGTGGAAACTTGGCGAAATCTTTGCCCTTGTCCATTCTATGGTAGAATCTTTCAGACAACAGATTTGGATCTAATCAAGGTGTTAACCTTTTGACGATCAACCTCCCTCTGATACCAATTGAAAGAAAACGATTGTCAACCTAAATCATCTAGAGGGGGGTGAATAGGTGAGTTGTGCGTCTTTTGCGGAATAATAAATAATTAGAGCACAGCACAGAACTATCTACCAATATCACAGATGACATAAGATTTATAGTGGTTCCCCAACCTTGGGTACATCCACTTTCTCTAATCGATCTAGCAATCAACTAGACTCGGCTACTCCACTATCTCGGATCAAAAATCGATCCTACCCTCGGAACAAAGTTCCTACAAACTCGATCCAAACAAGGGGATCTACACCTCGGAAGATAAAACTTCCTACAAACTCGGAGTGAAAAACTCCTACACTCGGAGAAACTTTCTCCTATAAGATTAATAAAGTTGGAAAATTATACAACAAGTAAATCCAATCAGATCTGATGAAACGGCCAGAAAACTTCTTCTTATGGACTTTGCAGCACTATCAGAAATTGGTGAACAGAGTCTCGGCCCAGATCTGGATCTTCTTGCCTTTACAAAATCAGAGAGAGAAGATGAACGGTGTTGTCGATCTCGATCTGTAACTTTCTTCAGAATGAATCCTCGGACCTTAGAAGCAGTGGCCGGAGAAGATGGTGGCGGAGGCGGCTTCCGTTTCGGGAAAACAGGGAGGAGTCGGCTGAAGAATTTTTCTCGAAATAAAATGACAAGAAAGCTTGGAGAATACTTAGGGTTTGTCATTTTCTGATAAGACCTTATATAGGAGAGGCTAACGGTCATAATCGGTCATAATGATGTACACGTGGACCAATCATGTCGCGTGATTTTAAAATCCCGTAAGAAAAAGGACTTAGCAAAATTTCAGAAAGGTTCAGCCAACTACACGAGTAAGTGAATAACTACTCGAGTAGTTGAATAACTACTCGAGTACATGAAGGAGAACATACTCGGGTATATAAAGATAGGCTACTCGAGTAGGTAGAAATCAACTACTCGAGTAAGCAGATAGAACTACTCGAGTATGTAGAGTGACTTACTCGAGTACATAAAGGATCTACTCGATTACTAGAAAAACTACTCGAGTATATTACATAAACTACTCGAGTACATGAAGGATTACTCGAGTGGGATAATTAGAATGAATTCTGAAGATGTCAGCAAGAGCTACTCGAGTAGTTGAACTAAACTACTCGATAGGAAGTAATCTACTCGAGTAGGTGAAAGTTCTACTCGAGTAAAAGACTTAAGAAAATTCTTGAGTAGGAAAAATATCAAGGTACACGAGTGAAACATGATCTACTCGAGTAGGTATGATGAACTACTCGAGTATGATTCTATTTACTCGAGTATGTGAGTATACTTACTCGAGTCCATGACTTAGAAAATTTTTGATAAGTGAACCCTTTAATACTCGGGTATAAAGAGTATTCTACTCGAGTATATAAGCATGCTACTCGAGTATATGACTATGTCTACTCGAGTAGGTGACTTAGCTACACGAGAGATACACTTAAGTACTCGAGTACAAGGTTCCTTTACTCGAGTAAATTATACCCAAACTACTCGAGTAGTTATAGACCTACTCGAGTAAAAGACTTAGAGAAATTTATTGATGTTGGAAAACTTTTTCTTCTATAGTAGTCAACTTCCAATTCCTTTCCCATAGTCCAATAGCTTGAATATGAAGTGTATCCCAATAGAGAGACCACACATGAGGCAACACTTTGGAATATGCAATGAGGGATTACATTGCACAGTTCCTGTGTTTGGTGACCCACTGTGGACTGACATTGGTCTACACTTCCCAATGAAATTCCTACAAACATATAACTCAAACCAAGCATCAAATACAACTTAATTCATCTTAGTTCCATGGTGACTTCATCAAATCTGGGTTAATGTGGATGTAATACCCAACACTATCCTACTCGACCGAGTGTAGTAACTTCTTCAGCAGCATCTTCTTGAAAGACTCCCATGAACATCTTTCCGCCAAACTTTCCTTCTCTCAAATCCACCAGGTCTTTTCTAGGCCTTTTAGCAGGTAGGCCGCAAGCATCCTCCTCTGGGCTTCAACAATCCCCGAATAAGTAAACATCGCATCCATAGTGATAATCCAATCATCCAAAACCATGAAATCAGCACTCCCGTCATATGTGGGAGGTCTCAGTCACTGGAAATGCGATATAAGGTTCATTTCTAGAGGTAATGTCACCGAGGAACTAGAGGGGTAGGGGTATCAGGAATAGCTTGTCCCAAGGTGGAATCTTGCACTAAAGGTTGTTGCGCGGGAGCGGCAGACAACAAATACTGAATTTACGATTGCATCGTAACTAATTGTCTCGACAGAGCCTCATTGCTCTGACACAGACCCTCAATAATCGCATCACTTTGCGCTCCTAACGACTCGCCCTCTGACTGTGAGTTGACCTCGTCGCAACACGCTTTGACAGCATTCTAAAAGGAAACAAACAACTCATCAAAATCCTAACTAAGCCACTCAATTAGTTCAGACCATACTTAAACACACTTGCCAAAGCTGCAACTTGCTCTCGGATTTTGTAATGATGATATGTCCTACTTAGTATTATATCCTCTCATCCTATTTACTCATGTGCCTATGATATGAATTCATGAATTCTTCATTCTCCTTTAAAATCATGTGGGTACATGTGTCATCATGTAAACCTGAACTTAGCACGCGTGTTTATGCGATGATATGCTATGTATGCAGTGTTATGCATTCGAAAAAGGCCTTAATGCATGCATGAGTGGCGTATAAATGAAATGTTATGCATCCCATACTACATAACATCACATGCAATGAGAAAAGAAAAAACGTGCTAATGGGCACTGATGTGATGATGGTTATGCATCCCATACTACATAACTGTCATATGTTGCCTCCTATGATTGATCCATATACAAATATTTATTATGCATCCCATACTACATAATATGCCTCGTATACTTCTAATCATACTATGAGTGCAGTGACTATTCTTCGGTCAAGGCATGCTGAAGACACATCAATGTGTGTATGCAAATGAAAGAAGGAAACAAACTAAATGAGATTGACTGGTTCGACCAATTTGTCCACCCAACCGCCCTCTAATACCAACTGTCACAACCCGCTTTTTTACCGCATTTAATAACTTAACATAGTGTGAGAAAATGCATGTCATGATGCTACGTCAGCAGGGTGTTGGATCCCATGTTGGATTTGTGCTAGGTTCACTAAATTAGGATGTTTGACACAACATGTATGTTAGGGTCATGTGTGTGTCCTAGAGTCTAGGACATGTCCTTAAAGTCAACACTAAATGGACCAGCCATCAACAGACTCCAAAAGACTCAAGACTTAGAGAAATTTCAATAACTCAGAAAATGATTTCGATGTTCGTCGGACTCAGGTCGACGAAAGTCATGCTCAGCTCGATGAACTTAGAGAAAATTCTCTGAGCTGAGCTCGACGAACTTGAATCGCAGCTCGACGATTTCTGGAGTATACTTCCAGCATTCCAAGTCCAGAATTCTTCACACTTAGCTCCAGTCGACGAACTTAGTTTTCAGGTCGACGAACTTAGTTCTCAGGTCGACAATTGCTGGGTATTCTACTTCAACATCTTATTCCAGAAACGTCAAAGTTCAGGATCACACTCAAGTCGACGAACTCACCTTCTCAGCTCGACGAACTTAGACCACAGTCTTGGCAAGATTTATCAAGTAGTAGTTAGAAGCTCTCTGCTCGACGAAACTAATTCTCAGGTCGACGAACCCAGTTCTGAGGTCGTCGATTTCTGGACACGTTACTTCAACATTCTTGAGTCCAAGAAACATGGAATTCTGAACTCCAGTCGACGAAGTTATACTCTCATCTCGACGATCTTGATGCACAGAATTGGCAAGGGTCTAGAGAAAGCGGTTATCAGTTCTTAGGTCGACGATCTTGCATCTCAGCTCGATGAACAACTATTATCCGGTCAACGAACTTGACTTCTCTGCTCGAAGAACTCTGAACACAGATCGACAAACTTTTTTTTTCTGCTCAATGAATTCTGTAAAGTTCCAGACTTGGAAATTTCCCTCCCTCTGTCCCTTTTCTATTGCAATAATTCCTGAGTAATCAATGCTTAAATATTCTCTGAATATTACCGTTAGAAGCATGCATTGATTACGGTCTTCATCAAGATTATTACTTGCCACTTTTCAATGGGACAGTTAGGGAAATCAATCAATGCAAATATTCTCCAGGCCGTCAGCATTGAATGAAGGAAGAAATTCAAATTCAGAAGGAAGATTACACAGTAATATAAAAAGGATTTTTCTTTTTTTCCCCTCAGCAGAATAGACAAAAACACAGTAAATAAGCTTTTCTTCTTCCTTCTTGTCTGAATACAGAAAAAATATACCGGGCAAAAACATACAAAAATCAGAAGCCCTAGACCAGAGAAAGAACAACAAGCTCAAGAAGAAGAAGAACAACCATTTAAATCAAGAGTCTTCTTCTGTCTTCATCCCAGGATTCTTCGGAGGACAACAAATATTCTATCTGTCAAAGAAGTTCCTGGATACCATCTAGTCAAAGCTGAAAAACTGAAGACCTACTCACCCTACAGTAAGGCTCAAATATTCCTGAGTTCAATATCTCAGGGGGATCTTTTGCTAACATCAAGATCCACTAAAGTCTTCTCAGTTGTGTTTGAGAAAGAAAAGACATAATCACTCTCTCATCCCCCACTGTATAAATGGTTCTTAACTCCCTTCAAACGTTATTCCTATTTGCAAGTCACCTGATCAAAAGACTTGAGGATTGGTTTTTGAGCACCTGATCAAAAGCTCATTGGTGGCAGTTACCTGATCAAAAACCTGAGTGGATTCCTACCAGGGTGGTAGAAGAGTGGATGTACCTAATGTAAGACCCCCCCCCTCCCGAATCATAATAACATGGCACGAAGTGGGGTCTTATGCCCGAAACAGCCGCCTTGCGGTAGCATTAGCACACGGCTAACCTGTACCACAAGACGCCTATTCCGCTGGCTCCAACAATATCAATAATACATGACAACCCAACCAAGTATAAGAAGTAAAAGAAGTCAAATCCACATTAAGCATTTAGTCCAAATACATCAATAAAGGAGAAGCTAAAACATGCTTCTACAGTATATCAGATTACAGCTAAACATTGCCCAAACATGCTAAATCAGAGTATCAAGATACTAACATGAGTAACCGCCGGTATCAACAGCATCGTCACTTCAGGCCCTATCGTCCTGGTCTGACTGTCCTGCTGCGTAGTCTGCGGCTGCTCTACCTGCAGCGTGACCTCCTAAAAGGAAGACGTAGCAACCGTTAGTCGAAACAACTAAGTGGTTTCACATCTGCTCCCCTGATGACTCCTCTGCACCGGACAGAGAGAAGGAACAAGGGTAATATATATATGCAAGTAAAAGAGGTACAAGCAGGTGGCAAGGTACATAAGTATTAATGCATAAACTAGCAATTCTACCAGAGCTATCAATGTATAAACTAACAATTCTACAAGAGCTAGTATAACATCAACTGTAAGAAAACTACAACAGGTAAGTAACTTAACTTATAAGGATGCCCATACAAGCTTATAAGTTAAGGGTCGATCTGCATAAAGTAGCTCATCGTATAAGAGTGCCCATACAAACATATACGATGAGGATATTATTGTGCAATGATATGAAATGGTATATATGCTATGCAATTACTCACCCATGATCACACACATGTTATTGCAATGTCGACACAGACTATAGTTCCCACTTTTCGAGGAGGTAGCTAACCTCTCAGGCATCAGCCGTCGTGGCCAGGCTGTGACAGTAAAACGGGCACTTCTACTACTAGGCGGGTATCCACATTACTTCACCTAGGACTCCGTACGCCTCAACGCTAAGAACACAACAGTGGAGCCCATGCGTATTACTGCCCAGCGGGAGCCTCGGGTAGACGTGAACACCGAGGACCAAGCCCAACCGCCCAAAGTCTAACTGTCGACTCCCGTCGGTGTGACGACTGGCGAGCCCGTAGACCTGCCACACTATCCTTAACCCAGGATTACGACACCGCTTGTTGACTCACACCACAAGCAAATTCCACATCGTCGTGGCATGGAAGGAGCCTCGAATGAAGGCACGAGGACCAAGCCCAACCATCCACCTGGCACGGAAGGAGCCCCGGGACGTGAACACCGACTACCAAGCCCAACCGTCCGTTTGTCTCATCTCAAGCTATCCATGCTTGTGACGGTCAACACCGCACTTACATCCCTCCCCAATACTACCCATAGGGAGCCGACGCTCTAAGTATTGGACTACTAAATTTCATTCATCAATCGAACATATACATGGCCATAACTTATCATCCCATAAGACATCCCAAATGATCCCAACATAATACATATATGATGTGCATGTAATAATCTACAAATTTCTATCAAGTCATTCCGTTCAAGCAATCTTGCATCGCAATTCGATTGTAGGAAATCTGCTTCCAACATGATATAACAAGATATACATCTATAACAACTTACCAAATTCTATCAAGTCAAATCATTCAATAAGGCTAGCTTCACAATTAGTTGTATGAAATCTAATTAACAAGATTCATCATTCATAGCATTACGGTGGTTATTTATAAAATATTTCATAAAAAACCTCAAGCTAATTTGCAACATCGATTCCACCGAACCCAAATCCATATTATATAAAACCCAGAATTTTAAGTGCAGATTGAATCTGGGCAGCAACTTCAACTGGCGATTCCCGAGGCTACAAGAATCCAGTGAAGACGTGTAACCCCTCGATGGAAAGGTCTTGTCATGGGTTACAACTTTGATATTCAGCCCACAACTCAGATTTGAATCTATCCTATTTGAATTTGGCTTCAAAGTCCGTTGCGCACAGAACACAATTCTGCATGCAGGATTTATCGGATGTCATTTTCGTCCAGGCTTTCCAGTGGCTACATACTTCTCCCGAAGTCGTACAACCATTCGTTGGAAAGGTATTTTCAAGGGCTTCAACTTTCGTGTTTAGCCGAAAGCCCAGATCTGGCCATATCACATCTAAAAATGGTCACGAAGTTCGCTGCGCGCATAGAATACATATTCTGCACGAATCTTAAGGCGGAATGAACGGCATCGGTTCATCTTCCTCCTCAAGGCGATCTTCCCAAATCATTCCAGAAAACCTCCTCCCTTATTCAACCTCAAGAGGTCAATACCCTTCACGAAACCATCCCCTATCATCACATAGAAGAAGGGAGTGGTTGGAGAGATCTAAAACCTAGAACACAAGTCCTAGCATGGCCCTTCCTAGAAAACTCCTCCTCTCCATCAAGAATCTTTTGAGTCGATGTCTCGCCTAGGAAAATAACTATAGATCTAGCACCAAGGGAGAGGGTAGGAAACTCACATCATTTCCAGCGGTTCCATTTCCGGCCATAGATCTTGTGATTCTTCGCGGCGGCATCCTCTCTTTTACGGCGATGGCAGATCTCCTTCCCTAGATCTTCCTCCAGCAAACTCCCTTTCTCTACAAGACTTCTCTCAGAAAAATACGGCTGGAAAGAAGAGTGAAACAGCTAGGGTTTTCCACTGTTCCTTATATATATAATGTGACACGGGTAGGGACACGCCCGTGTCCGTACCCGTGTCCCGCTCAAGTGAAGCATTTCAGGCGGTTACAATGACGATTCAATACTCGACACGACGGACACGCCCTTGTCACGCCCATAGTCACGCCCGTGACACCGGGCGTGATGCCTATCGTCGATCGGGATTCGTCGAACTCAACTAAAATCGTCGAACGGAGAAGACGCCCAGGTCACGCATATGGTCATGCCCACAGTCACGCCTGTGACATGGGGCGTGCAACCCTCTCACTCGAGAACCAACCACCTTTTCGAGTACCTTAAGCACCTACTCGAGTATCTTAAGTCATGCCCCTGGGTCACGCCCGTGACCCAGGGCGTGTAGCCCATTTTACTCGAGTGATTTGAAGACTACTCGAGTAACCGTGGCTGCTACTCGAGTACCTTCAGTCATGCCACTGGGTCACGCCCGTGACCCAGGGCGTGTAACCTGCTCTGGACTAACTTCTCCAGACCACAAGTGCCGCCCTTTTTCCTCCACTTTCCTGAACTCAAGCCTGCCCTCCTGACTCAAAACTCGTACGGGGGCCTAGCGCGAATCGGGACGTTACAAATCCTATAAACAAAATAAAAGATTTCGTCCCCGAAATCAGGCTAGGGCTATGGGGAAGACAAGCATACAGAAAATAAGTATGCCTTAAATCAAACTTACCTGGAGGAAATAATCCCGGGTAGAGTTTTTGCATCAAGTCCACTGGCTCCCAGGTAAACTCTTCCTTCCCATGATTGGACCATTGTACCTTCACCGAGGGAACACTTTTGCGGCGCAATGTTCTTGTCTCGTTGTCAACAATCCGCATAGGCTCTAGTCGCACAGACCTATCCGACGCCACTGCACCATCAGTAGTGGGGGTATATTGATCGGGCCGTAATAACACCTTTCGAAGTGACGACACATGGAACACGTCGTGGAGGTTCTCTAGTTCTGGTGGTAACTCCAACCGATAGGACAACGGGCCAATCCTTTCCAGTATGGTATAAGGCACAACATATCTTGGGCTGAGCTTTTTCACTCCACGAACCCGTGACACTCCGTGCATCGACTGAATCTTAAGAAACACTTTATCACCCACTTGGAACTCCACCATCCGGTGCTTTGCATTGTAATACTTCGCCTGCCGACTTTGAGCCTCCAACATGCGATCACGTATCAATCTAACGGTTGCATCAGTATCATCTATATAATCATTTCCCAATGTCTTCAGATCTTCATCCTGTACCCAAGACAAAGGGGTCCTGCACCTTCTTCCGTAAAGGGCTTCATGTGGTTTCATACCGATGCTCGCCTGATGACTGTTGTTGTAGGAGAATTCCACCAGTGGTATGAGTCTTTCCCACGGCTCACCCCTATCCAACACACATAATCTCTGCAGATCCTCCAATGTCCTAATGGTCCTTCCAGACTGTCCGTCCGTCTGAGGATGAAATGCGGTGCTGAAGGTATGGCGTGAGCCCAAATACGCCTGTACCGCCTTCCACTCCTTGGAAGTAAAGCGACCATCACGGTCAGAAACGATCGTCTTAGGCACGCCGTGATATCGTACAAACTAATCCACGAATAGGCGTACCAAGACATCCACATGAGCCTCTTTCTTCATGGGAATGAATCAGGCTACTTTTGTGACCCGATCAACAATAACCCACACCAAATCATTCTCGGAGTGTGAGCAAGGTAGCCCATGGACAAAGTCCATGAAGATATCCTCGAACTTCCATTCGGGGATGGGCAAATACTGCAACAAATCACCAATACTCCCGCATTCAGCCTTCACTCTTTGACAATTTTCACAATGAGTAACATAATACCGGACATCCTTCTTCATTCCCGGCCAACACATGGTCTTCCGCAAACCGGCGTACATCTTAGCAATACCCTGGTGCACTGAATATTGAGAGCTGTGTGCCTCTCTCAAGATATCCTCCCGGATTTTACCGCCCTTGGGAATGTAGAGCCGGTCGCGAAAGTAAACGAGGTCATCTTTGAGTGTATACTCGTCGGTAGTTCCTTCTTCTATTGATTTAATTATCGCGGCCAAAGCCGCATCCATTCCTTGCTCCACCCGAATCTGGTCCCGAATATCAAAAATTATGCTCATGCTTGCCAAAAATTCTGTATACTCTGCCGAAGGAGCCCAGAATATCAAGGTAACCTCCATCTCTTCGATCATCCGTGCCAACTCCATGCTCATCAATCGAGACTCTGGGCTAGAGCGTGGAACTTTTCTACTCAATGCATCAGCCATCGAGTTCGCCTTTCCGGGGTGGTAGTTCATGGTAAACTCATAGTCGCATAGAAATTCTAACCACCGTCGTTGCCTCAAGTTAAACTCCTTCTACATGTGAACATACTTCAAGTTTTTATGATCTGAAAAGATCTCACAGTGGACGTCGTATAGATAGTGCCTCCAAACCTTCAAGGTGAACACCACTGCTCCCAACTCCAAATAATGAACCGGGTAATTGATTTCATGCTTCTTCAGTTTCCTGGAAGCATAAGCAATCACATGCCCATGCTGCATCAATACTGCTCTCATCCCTTGATATGACGCGTCCGTATAAACTTGAAATCCTTCCTTCCCAGATGGAAGTGCAAGGATGGGGGAGAAGGTAAGTATATCCTTCAACTCTTGAAATGCCATTTCATATTGAGGTGTCCACTCAAATAGAACACCCTTCTTCGTCAAGGAGGTACGAGGAAGGGCAATCTTGGAGATTCCTTTTACGAACTTGCGGTAGTACCCGGCAAGTCTAAGAAAACTCCGAACGTCGGACGCCGATTTCAAGGGCGACCATTCCTTTACGGCACGCACCTTGGCTGGATCCACCGCCAGTCCAGCTCCACTGATTACATGGTCTAAGAAGGCAACCTCTTTGAGCCAAAATTCACATTTGCTAAACTTGGCGAACAAAGGGTGCTATTTTAATTTCTTCAGAACCAAGGTCAGGTGCTCGGTATGCTCCTCCTCCGTCTTTTTATAGACCATTATATCGTCGATGAAGACGATGATGAAGACGTCCAAATAGGGTTCGAATACCTTGTTCATCAGGCTCATGAAAGCCGAAGGGGCATTTGTGAGCCCAAATGGCATTACCGTGAACTCATACAAACCATATCTTGAACTGAAGGCCGTCTTCTGGATGTCCTCCTCCTGTATCCTCAACTGATAGTATCCCGAGAGCAAGTCCGGCTTAGAAAACCAATGCGCTCCCACTAGATGATCGAACTACTCATCGATCCGAGGTAGCGGATAAGTGTTCCGCACCGTCAGCCGGTTGAGTTCCTGATAGTCTATACACAAGCTCAGGGTTCCATCCTTCTTCTTCACAAACAATACAGGGGATCCCCAGGGTGATGAACTGGGGCGAACGAACCCTGACTCCACCAATTCTTGAAATTGAACTCTAAACTCCGCGAGTTCCTTCGGGGCGATTCGGTAAGGGGCCTTGGATACAGGCTTGGCACCCGGTACTAGGTTAATACATAAATCGACTTCTCTATGAGGGGGTAACCCAGGTAGTTTCTCTGGGAACTCCTCGGGGAAGTCCCGCACTACCCGAATATCTTTTACCTCCAATGCTACCTCCTTCAACTCAAACTAGATCATGAAGACCTCATCCCCTTTCATATGGGCCTTTACAGCCCGAACTGAAGATAAGAGCATACGGGGTGCGAAATTAATACCTTGGAAGATAACCTCGGTGTCCCCATGCCTCAAATAGATCTTCTTCTCCGCGCAGTCGATCCTCGCGAAGTGCCAATTCAATCACGCCATGCCCAAAATGATGTCGAACTCCGGCATCTTCAGGACCGTGGCAGGCGTATCGAAAGCCCTTCCTTCAATAAATATCTCAAACTCGCACTTGGCGGTAACGATCATCTCTTAGCCATCCGGGAGGCGCACTCGTCGGGCTATTCCGGAAAAGTATTGTATGCCCTCCATACCTTTAATGAAATCTTCGGACATGAAAGAGTGTGAGGCACCGTTATCAAACAGTGCATAGGAAGTCTTCCCACCGATTACCACGGTGCCTAAGTACCAATAACCAAACTCAACCACTAGGTATCTAGTATGTCTTGAATAGTTTAAATTAAATGACAAAATTTGAGAAGGTTAACTGCACGTACCAGCTATAAAATCCTGGCAATTCCGCTCTTGCGCCATGTCCAGCGCATACACCTGATCCCGGACCGGGCCGGGGTTACCTCTTGGCGGTCCTCGTCCTCCACCACGCATATATCCCCATCCTCGTGGGGCTATTGAAGGGAGAGCGGGAGGGAGAGCAGGAGGGACATTCCCATACAGCTGTGGGCAGTAGCGTCTAATGTGGCCCGGTTGATTGCACTAGAAACACACCAACCCACGACGCCCCTCTGGTTGCCGAAATTGTTGAGCCTGTGGTGGTGGAGGCAGCGCGGCCGGCTAATGGACTGGGTGCTCCACTCTATAGTTTTGGTGGAAACGCCCTCCACCCCTCTGGTATCCCCCTCCTCCTCTACGATCCTGTCTCCTCCTATTGCTCGGACCGGCCTCCATAACGCCTTCTGCAGGCCTCTTGCCACTACTCAAGTGATCCGCCTCCAACCTCTTTGCCATGTCAATAATCTCTGCCAAACTTCCATCCGCTATAAACAAAAGGGACTGCCTTAGGGGATCTCGCAGCCCTTTGCAGAAACGTTTGGCATAACCTCTATCGTCCAACTCATAAGAGTTCGCAAACATTGCGAGATGCTGGAATTTCCGCTGGTATTCTGTAACCGAGTTTGATCCCTGCTTCAGTAGTAGAAACCTCTACTCAAGCTCATCTCGGGCCGAAGTAGGATTAAAGTGCTACAAGAAAACACCCGAAAATTCGCTCCAACTTATCTCTATATAAACTCGGCCATGGAAGTTAGAGCCCATAAGGGACTTCCACCACCTCTTAGCATGTAACTCCAAGACGGACACTGCCAATGACACGACCATGTTGGCTGGGCAACGGATACCAGCCAATAGCTCTTCTACTGTGTCGAGCCAAACCTCCGTACATACGGCTGACTCCGTCCAACGATAGACAGGAGGGGAGAGAGCCCGGAAGGTGCTCAGCCAGTTAGAGCCCAGGGCCTGTTGTTGCACCGGAGGCTGTTGCGCCTTAAAAGCATCAAGAATGGCGGTGAGCGTCTGCCCCAACTCAGACTGTTGAAACTGAGTGGGTATGGGAGGGGTAGGAGTACACCCTATTGGCTCAACATGCAGTGGAACCTACACGTACACGACAAATTTGTGGTCAGGTTGGCTAAACTTAAGGTCAAAATTGGACAAACTTAATGTGAATTACATATGGGCGCACCACTGCTTCCGCTAAGTCAGTTTGTCCCCAAGCTGACTAATCGAACGGGGGTGGCACCATTGTTGAATGACTTCTTAATTGAGGATCGTGGCAAACTGATACCATTTGTAAGACCCCCCCCCCTCCCGGATCCCAAAAACAAGGCACGAAGGGGGGTCTTATGCCCAAAACAGCCGCCTTGCGGTAGCATTAGCACACAGCTAACCTGTACCACAAGACGCCTATTCCGACGGCTCCAACAATATCAATAATACATGTCAACCCAAACAAGTATAAGAAGTAAAAGAAGTCAAATCCACATCAAGCATTTAGTCCAAATACATCAATAAAGGAGAAGCTAAAACATGCTTCTACAGTATATCAGAGTACAGCTAAACATTGCCCAAACGGGCTACATCAGAGTATCAAAATACTAACATCAGTAACCGATGGTATCGACGGCATCGTCACTTCAGGCCTTGTCGTCCTGGCCTGGCTGTCCTGCTGCGTAGTCTGCGGCTGCTCTACCTGCGGCGTAACCTCCTAAAAGGAAGACGTAGCAACCGTTAGTCGAAATGACTAAGTGGTTTCACATCCGCTCCCCCGGCGACTCCTCGGCACCGGGCGGAGAGAAGGAACAAGGGTATATATATATATATATATATATATATATATATATATATATATATGCAAGTAAAAGGGGTACAAGCAGGTGGCAAGGTACATGAGTATCAATGTATAAACTAGCAGTTCTATAAGATCTATCAATGTATAAACTAACAATTCTACAAGAGCTAGTATAACATCAAGTGTAAGAAAACTATGGCAGGTAAGTAACTTAACTTATAAGGATACCCATACAAGCTTATACGTTAAGGGTCGATTTGCATAAAGTAGCTCATCGTATAAGAGTGCCCATACAAACTTATACGATGAGGATCTTGTTGTGCAATGATATGAAATGGTATGTATGCTATGCAATGACTCACCCATGATCACACACATGTTATTGCTATGTCGACACAGACTATAGTTCCCACTTTTCGAGCAGATAGCTAACCTCTCAGGCATCAGCCGCCGTGGCCAGGCGGTGATAGTAGAACGGACACTTCTACTACTAGGCGGGTATCCACACTACTTCACATAGGCCTCTGTACGCCTCAACGCTAAGAACACAACAGCGGAGCCCATGCGTACTATGGCCCAGCGTGAGCCTCGGGTAGACATGAACACCGAGGACCAAGCCAAATCGCCCAAAGTCTAACTGTCGACTCCCGTCGGTGTGACGACTGGCTAGCCCGTAGACCTACCACACTATCCTTAAACCAGGATTACGACACCGCATGTCGACTCACACCACATGTAAATTCCACAACATCGTGGCATGGATGGAGCCTCGGATGAAGGCACAAGGACCAAGCCCAACCATGCACCTGGAACGGAAGGAGCCCCGGGATGTGAACAACGAGGACCAAGCACAACCGTCCGTTTATCTCATCTCAAGCTATCCAAGCATGCGACAGTCAACACCACACTTACATCCCTCCCCAATACTACCCATAGGGAGTCGACGCTCTAAGTATTAGACTACTAAATTTCATTCATCAATCGAACATACACATGGCCATAACTTATCATCCCATAAGACATCCCAAATGATCCCAACATAATACATATATGATGCGCATGTAATAATCTACAAATTTCTATCAAGTCATTCCGTTCAAGCAATCTTGCATCGCAATTCGATTGTAGGAAATCTGCTTCCAACATGATATAACAAGATATGCATCTATAACAACTTACCAAATTCTATCAAGTCAATTCAATCAATAAGGCTTGCTTCACAATTAGTTGTATGAAATCTAATTAACAAGATTCATCATTCATAGCATTACGGTGGTTAATTATGAAATATTTCATCAAAAACCTCAAGCTAATTTGCAACATCGATTCCACCGAACCCAAATCCATATTATATAAAACCCAGAATTTTAAGTGTAGATTGAATCTGGGCAGCAACTTCAACTGGAGATTCCCGAGGCTATAAGAATCCGGTGAAGATGTGTGACCCCTCAATAGAAAGGCCTTTTCATGGGTTACAACGTTCATATTCAGCCCACAACCCAGATTTGAATCTATCCTATTTGAATTTGGCTTCAAAGTCCGCTGCGCACAGAACACAATTCTGCATGCAGGATTTATCGGATGTCAATTTCGTCCAGGCTTTCCCGTGGCTACCTACTTTGCCTGAAGTCGTGCAACCATTTGTTGGAAAGGTATTTTCAAGGGCTTCAACTTTCTTGTTTAGCCTAAATCCCAGATCTGGCCATATCACACCTATAAATGGCCACGAAGTTCGCTGCACGCAGAATACAGATTCTGCATGCATCTTAAGGCGGAATGAATGACATCGGTTCATCTTCCTCCTCAAGGTGATCATCCCAAATAGTTCCAGAAAACCTCCTCCCTTATTCAACCTCAAGAGGCCAATACCCTTCACGAAACCATCCCCTATCATCACATAGAAGAAGGGAGTGGTTGAAGAGATCTAAAACCTAGGACACAAGTCCTACCATGGCCCTTCCTAGAAAACTCCTCTCCATCAAGACTCTTTTGAGTCGATGTCTCGCCTAGGAAAATAACTATAGATCTAGTACCAAGGGAGAGGATAGGAAACTCACATCATTTCCAACGGTTCCATTTTAGGCCATAGATCTTGTGATTCTTCGCGGCGACATCCTCTCTTTTACGGCGATGGCGGATCTCCTTCCCTAGATCTTCCTCCAGCAAACTCCCTTTCTCCACAAGACTTCTCTCAGAAAAATACGGCTGGGAAGAAGAGTGAAACAGATAGGGTTTTCCACTGTTCCTTATATATATAATGTGACACGGGTAGGGACACGCCCGTGTCCTTACCCGTGTCCCGCTCAAGCGAAGCGTTTCAGGCGGTTACAATGCCGATTCAATACTCGACATGATGGACACGCCCTAGTCACGCCCATAGTCATGCCCGTGAACTGGGCGTGATGCCTATCGTCAATCGGGATTCGTCGAACTCAACTAAAATCATCAAACGGAGAACACGCCCAGGTCACGTCTATAGTCATGCTCATAGTCACGCCCGTGACATGGGGAGTGCAACCCTCTCACTCGAGAACCAACCACATTCTCGAGTACCTTAAGCACCTACTCCAGTATCTTAAGTCACGCCCGTGGGTCACGCCCCTGACCCAGGGCGTGTAGCCCATTTTACTCGAGTGATTTGAAGACTACTCGAGCAACCGTGGCGGCTACTCGAGTACCTTCAGTCACGCCCCTGGATCACGCCCGTGACCCATGGCGTGTAACCTGCTCTGGACTAACTTCTCCCAACCATAAGTGCCGCCCTTTTTCCTCCACTTTCCTAAACTCAAGCCTGCCCTCCTGACTCAAAACTCGCACGGGGGCCTAGCGCGAATCGGGACGTTACACCCAAGTTTAGGGGAACCACTATAAAATTCTTGTGTTGTCTTGTTGCTCTTTTTCTTTTGTTCTTGCTGTGGCTGTGCTAGCTAGGGTGTTGTGTTTGTGATATGCTGTGCTAGATTACTTTATCTTAGGTTTGTTTTATTTACAGCAAAAAAAAGTTTTAAGTTTTCAAGATACTCTATTCACCCCACCCCCTCTAGAGTATTTCAGATCTAACCCTTACTTTTAATTGGTATCAGAGCAAGTTTCCTTTTGTTGTACAAGTTAACCCCTTGAACCAAAAGATCCTGTGTTAGATCTGACTTTTACTTCTATTAAGTTTACATTCACAGCATGGCACAGAACAAAGACTAGGCAAGCAGCAGATCTCCAGTGTGCAACCTAAATAGGTTTGCCATCTAGAAGGCAAGAATAAAATTATATATGAATTCTATTGATGAGGATATCTACAATTCCATCTTGACAGGTCCTCCTCAAGCTACTGCCTCTACATCAACAACAGCTTCAAGCACTAATGTAGTTCCACCACTTGAGTGGACTGAAGCCCAGAAGAAAGCTAAAGTTGCTGATGCCAAAGCCATGAATATTCTGGCTCAAACAATGTCAAATGACATCTTCCAGAAAGTGGCAGAATGCACATCAGCCAAGGCCATTTGGGATTCCCTTAATCAAATGGTGGTTAGATCTGCTGATGAAAGAAAAGACAGAAGATCCAATCTCATATCACAATATGAGAACTTCAAGAAGGAAGAAGCAGAATCTGTATCAGACATGTACAATAGGCCGAGCTCTATCATCAATGAGCTGAAAGCCTTGGACAAGGACATCACCCTCACTGAGTTGAATGATAAAATCCTTATATGAGTCCCAAGCTCATGTGATTCAAGGATCTGGCCAATCAAGGAGACCAGAAGCTTAAATGAGACTTCCACTGAATCTCTTTTAGGAAAGCTCAAGTCTGATGAGGAGCTCATTAAATCTAGTGAAGCAGCAGAGCAAAGGACACCTCCACCACCCAAGAAGTAACACAACCTGACTTTCAAGGCTGTTGGAGAATCTGAAGCCTCAACAGTGAATGAAGAGTTAATGAGTCTGCTTGCCAAAAGATTCTATAAAATGGCAAGGAAGGAGTCCAGGAAGAGGTCATCTAGGAAGGATGACAAGCCAAGGTATGACAAAACCCCTACTAAAGAGGTAGTGTGTTTTGGATGCAAGAAACCTGGACACTTCATCTCAGGGTGTCCAAAAAATCAGAAGAAAGAGAAAAGAAGAGAGAAGGATACAAGAAGACAACAAAGTTCCAGACCTTCCTCCAGCAAATACAAGAAGAAGGAGAATGATTTTGTAGCCGAATCCTGGAGTGAAACTGAGGATGAATCCACATCTTCCAGTTCTAGTGAAGATGAAGAAGAGGCAAGGGCCAAGGAAGTATGCCTCATGGACATTAATGGCTCCAGAAGCCAATCAGAAGAAGAAGAATATGACAATGAAGAAGCTTCAGAAACAGAAGCTGATCAGGTGAAGAGCTGTCCAGTTGTAAATCAACTATGGTATCTGGACAGTGGATGCTCCAAGCACATGACTGGCAGCAAGGACAACCTACAAAATTACAAGTCCAAGCTAGGACCAAAGGTTATCTTTGGTGATTCAAAGTGTGGCGAGTCTGAAGGCTATGGAGAAGTAAAGATTGGAGCAGTCACATTCAAGAAGGTGACTTATGTAAAAGGACTCAAGCATAACATCATCTTTATTAGTCAATTGTGTGATGAATGATATCAAGTACACTTTAACTCTACATCCTGTATTATTTCTAATAAAGAAAAACAAAAAGTTTTAAATGGAAATAGACAAGGAAACATATACTTCGTTGATTTTCTTTTTGCTAATTTAGATATTTGTCTGCTTAATATTGTTTACACTCAAAATGAATTATGACATAAAAGACTAAGACATGTAAACATGTAGAATATTTCTAGGCTATCTAAAGACAGTCTTGTAAGAGGCTTACCTTCTGGTCCCTACAAGAAGGAAGGCCTTTGCAGGGCTTGTCAACTAGGCAAGCAAATTAAATGTAGTTTTAAATCAATTAATAAAAGTGATTCACTTAAGATTTTCTACTTACTACACATGGAACTATTTGTAGATATTGCCGTACAAAGCTTAGGAGGGAAATCCTATATACTATTCATTGTAGATGACTTCTCAAGATTCACTTCGGTGTTCTTTCTGAGATCTAAGTCAGATACCTTTAAAGTTCTTACAGATTTTCTCAGGACCATACAGATTGAGTACTCTACTCATGTTGCATTGATCAGAAGTGATCATGGTACATAGTTTGAGTCTCTTCTTATGCATGAGTTCTGTGAGTAGGAAGGTATCAGGCACTGCTTCTCAGCTCCTAAAACTCCCCAATAAAATGGGGTAGGTGAAAGGAAGAATAGAACCCTGATTGAAGCTGCAGGCACATTACTTACAGATGCTTATATGCCACTATCCTTTTGGGCAGAGGCTGTAAGCACAGCAAATTATGTACTGAATAGAAGTTTGATACATAAACTTAAGAATAAGACTCCCTATGAATTACTTAAAGGGAAGAAACCTAAAATCACCTATTTTAATGTATTTGGATGTGTATGCTATATACATAATAATAACAAGAAATATATTAGAAAGTTTGAAGCTAAGGTTGAAGAAGGATTTTTTCTAGGATATTCCAAAGTAAGCAAAGCTTATAGGGTGTTTAACAAATCTACTTTGAAAATTGAAGAATCTATACATATAACCTTTGATGAAACTAACATATCTTATAAGGAGAAAGAGATTTCTACCAGTAACACTTTGCAGGTACCTCACCTGTGTGATAAAATGGGTGAGTTGAACCTTCCACGAGAAGTTATATCACCTCCTACTCCATAAGTTTTTGAAGACAGTGAAGATGAATCCTTGGAAGAGGCTGAACCTCATTCAACATCAAGCATAATTCCATAAGAGGAATTAAATTCAAATGCTATTGTCGAACCAACTCCACCCACTGATCTTGTCATACTAAGGGGTCACCCTAGATCCCAAGTGATTGGAGACATAACAGTAGATGTACAGACAAGGCATCAACTCAACCAAGATGTGATGCATGCCTGTTTTCTCTCTCAAGTTGAACCTCAATCTATAAAAGATGTTGAGCAAGATCCCCACTGGATCATTGCAATGCAAGAGGAACTCAACCAGTTTGAGAGATGTAGAGTTTGGTATTTGGTTCCAATACCCAAATACTATCCAGTCATTGGAACCAAATGGGTATCTAGAAACAAACTAGATGCCCAAGGTGCAATTGTGAGGAACAAGGCTATGCTTATTGCTCAAGGATATAGACAAGAAGAAGTCATAGACTATGATCAAATATTTGCACCAGTTGCAAGGTTAGAAGCAATTAGAATCTTTCTTTCCTATGCTGCCTACAAGAAGTTTATGGTCTACCAGATGGATGTGAAAAGTACCCTTTTAAATAGAGTGCTAAAAGAAGATGTTTATGTTGAACAACGTCCAGGTTTTGTCTGTCCAACCCATCCTTCTTATGTATTTAGATTGCATAAAACCCTCTATGGTCTAAAGCAGGCTCCAAGAGCTTGGTATGAGACCTTAGCTAGCTTTCTGATAGAGCATGAATTCACTAGAGGCGTAGTAGATAAAACATTATTCACTAGTCACCATAAGGATAAAATCTTGTTAGTATAAATTTATGTGGATGACATCATATTTCGGTCCACTGACTCTAAACTATGCAAGAGGTTTTCTGAACTCATGCATTCAAAGTTTAAGATAAGTAGCATGGGTAAGCTCTCCTTCTTCCTTGGTCTCCAAGTGAAGCAGCTACCTAATGGCATCTTAATCTCCCAGGCTAAGTATGCTAAAGAGCTTCTTAAAAATTTTGGGATGGCTGATTCCTCAGCAAAGAAAACACCTATGGCTACTAATGTTGTAATAGATTTTGATCCACATGGGAAACCTGTTGACCATAAGTTATATAGGGGCATTGTTTTGTCCCTATTATATCTTACAGCTAGCAGACTTGATATCATGTTTGCCACATGCCTTTGTGCTAGGTTTCAAGTGAACCCTAAAGTATCTCACCTAATTTTTCTAAAAAGAATTTTGAGATATTTAAAGAGTTGTCTTAGTCTAGCCCTTTGGTATCCTACTGAGTCAGAATTTGATTTAACTGGATATTCAGATGCTGTCTTTGCTGGATGCAGGGTTGACAGGAAAAGTAACTCAGGAACTTGGCAGTTCCTTTGTATGAGACTAGTGTCTTGGTTCTTTAAGAAACAATCATTTATGTCTACATCAACAGCTAAAGTAGAATATATAGCAGCTGACAGTTGTTGTTCACAGATGTTGTGGATTCAGAATCAACTCCTGGACTATGGTTTCAACTTAAATAATTCAACTTTATTATGTGATAACACAAGTGCTATATCCATAGCATAGAATCCAGTCCATCACAGTAGGACTAAGCATATAGACATTAGGCATCAATTCATTAGAGAATGTGTAGACAAAAACAAAATCAAACTTGTCTATATCTATACTGATTTACAAAGAGCTGATATTTTCACCAAACCCTTGGATGAAAGGAATCACTTGTTCTTTATAAATTAGCTCGGCATGATCAATGGAGTTGCTTTGATTTAACTTCTGTATGCACTCGACGAATTCTTCAAAGTTCGTCGAACGGAGCTCGATGAACTGGGAAAAGTTCTTGAGATATTCGTCGAGCGGAGATCGACGAACTCTCTGCGAGTGAAGCTGTTTTTGTCGAATGGAGTTCGATGAATCTGCTTCAGAAAACTTTCGTCGAACAGAGCTCGACGAAATGTCTTCAAATCTTCAAACTGTGCTCGATGAATTGTTTACCTCCAAATTATTTCGTCGACCTCAGATCGAAGAATTATTTTATTTTTCGTGGAACGGAGATTGTCGATTCATATTCTGGAAAACCTTATATCTAGGTTTTCTTCGACCTCCATCTCGCGCTTTTAGTTCCCTTGCCCTTGATCTTCATTTTTCTCTTGCAGGTGAACCAATGGCGATTCCAGCAGGCACCCTCACAGTAATAAAATTCGACATTGGATTTGATGTCGATTTTGATTCCTTCCAACATGTTGGATCCCTAGTTGATTTGTGCTAGGTTCACTAAACTTAGGATGTGACCCAACATGTATATCCAGGGTCAAAGCTGTGTCCTAGAGTCGAGGCCAAGTCCTTAGATTCAAAATCAGATGGACCAACTATCAACAAGACTGCCAGAGACTCAAGTCTTAGAAGATTTCAGGACTAAGTAAAAATGAGTTTGACGTTCGTCGAACTCAGGTCGACGAGAGACGTTCTCAGCTCGAAGATCTTGAGACATTTCTCTGAGCTGAGCTCGACGATCTTCATTATCTGGTTGACGAAAATTGGGACACTTCAACAAACTAAAGTCAGGATAACTCCAGATTTTTCTAAGTCCAACTTCAGACTTTGGTCGACTAACAAGATTCTGAGCTCGACGAACTTGAACCTCAAGTACACAACTTCTCAGGTCGACGAAGTCAGTACTCTACTCGACGAATTCTGGAACCAGAAGATTTGTGTCGACACTTAGGGCATGTGTCGACACCAACTATGTCGACACCAGAAGATTTGTGTTGACACCAAAACTAATCAGTCGATATCCACCTGTGTCGACACTAGAAGAATCATGTCGACAAACAGAATATTAATCAACACAAAATACTTGACTAAGTCCAGAATTGTTGCTGAACTCCAGTCGACGAATGCAATTGTCAGCTCGACGAACCGCAGACAGAAAAGACAAAGGTTCTGAAGCATGCAGTTCGGTTATCAGCTCGAGGATCTTAGAACTCAGCTCGACGAACAAGAAGTTGTCTGGTCGACGAATACAATATCTCAGCTCGACGAATTGGTAACTCACTTCGATGAATACTGCCAACTGTTCGATGATTCCAGACTTAGCCATTTCCGACATTTAGTACTCACTCAAATGCAATAATTCCTGACAGATTAATGCTCAAACATTCTCTGAATATATCCGTTAGAGGAAGCATTAATTACGGTCGTCCTCAGTATTATTACTTGCTGATTTTCCATGGGACAGTTGAGGAAATACATTAATGTCGATTATTCTCAGGCCGTAAGCAATAATTACAGAGGATTCAAATTTTTGAAAAGAGATAAAAAAAAAGAAGATCGACAATCAGTACAAAGAACTAGAACATACTCAGTCAGAAAAATACACACATATAGACTGACAAAAAGAACTCATACAGCAGCAGAAAAGCTTTACACAAGAAAAACGCTAAAGCTTACAGTGACAAGCAGTGATCTTCATTCTGAAGAAGAAGAACAGTCATACAATATCAAGAGTCTTCTTCTTCCATATTCTCTCCAGGACTTCCAAGGACAACAGATATCAAATCAGTCAAGAAGCTCCTGCATCACTGCTTGTCAAGAAATCTGATTGAAGACCTATCACACTATAACAAAGCTTCCAAATCTTCCTGAACCATTCAATAATTCAGGGGGAACATTTACTAAATATCAATCCACATAAGTCTTCTCAGTTTATTGAGAAAGAGAAGACAAAATCACTCTCTCACCCCCTCCTGTAGAAAGGGTTGTCATCTACCTTCAAAAGTGATTCATGGTTGCAAGTCTCTTAATCAAAAGGCTTGAGTTGGTTTTTGGGGACCTGATCAAAACCCACTGGTGTCAGGCTCCTAATCAAAAACCTGAGTGGATTCCTACCAAGGGTGGTAGAAGAGTGGACTACCCAGATTTGGGGAACCACTATAAATTTCTTGTGGCGTCTGGTTTCCTATCTTTTTCTTTTTGTTCTTGCTGTGTTGTTGTGATTAAGTTTATTATTTTCCATTCTCTGTTTTCTAATTACTGCACGTTCTCAGTTTACTGTAAAAGCTGTAACAACACTATTATAGGGATCTAACAAATTTTTAAATATACTCTATTCACCCCCCTCCCTCTAGAGTATTGTAGACCTAACCCTCACTTTCAATTGGTATCAGAGCAAGGTTCCTTTGGTTGGACAAGTTAACCCTTGAACCAAAGATCCTTTGTTATATTTACACATCACCTTCATTCGCATTTAACTTTTAAAGTAGAAACACAGCCATGACAGAGAATAAAGATTATGCAAGCACCAGACCTCCAGTTTGGAACTTGCAAAAGTTTGGAATCTAGAAGACAAGAATCAAGATATATATGAACTCTATTGATGAAGATATCTTTGCTTCCATCTTAACAGGAGTACCTCCACCACCTGCAGCTCCTCCAATCAGCTCTACAAATATGACTACAGTACCTCCTGCAGACTACAATGATTCTTATAGGAAAGCCAAGATGGCCGATGAAAAAGCAATGAACATATTGGCATAAATAATGTCTGATGATATTTTCCAGAAGGTTGCTGAGTGCACATCAGGAAAAGCCATTTGGGATTCCCTAAACCAAATGGTTGGTGGATCAGCTGATGAAAGGAAGGATAGGAGATCAAATCTCATATCCCAATATGAGAATTTCAAGAAATAGGAAGCTGAGATAGTTTCAGAGATGTACAACAGATTAAGCTCAATCATTAATGAGCTAAAAACTCTGGACAAGGTTATCACTCTCACTGAAGTGAATGACAAAATTCTGATGTGCTTCCCAAGCTCATGGGACATAAGAATTTGGCCTATCAAGGAGGCCAGATGCCTAAATGAGATTTCAACTGAATCTCTATTGGGTAAACTAAAGTCTTATGAGCAGTTAGTAAAGACAAGGGAGGCTGCTGAACAAAGAACACCTCCTGCAGCCGAAGAGATCAGAACATAGCATTCAAAGCCTAAGAAGAATCAGAATGCACTGCATCAAATGAAGAGCTCATGAGTATCTTTGTAAAGAGATTTTTCAAGATGGCTAGAAAGGACTTCAGAAGAAAGTCATAAAGAAAAGATGACAGGCCAAAGTATGATAAGACACCAACAAAGGAAGTGGTGTGTTATGGATGCATGAAGCCTGGACACTTTCTCTATGATTGTTCAGAGAACGATAAGAAAGAGAAGAGAAGAGAAAAGGAAAAGGATTCCAGGATACAGTACACCAGCAAACCCTCCTCCTGCAAACACAAGAGGAACGAAAAGGGGTTTGTGGCCGAGTCCTGGAGTTAGACTGAAGAAGAGTCAACATCCTCAAGCTCCAGTGAAGATGAGGAAGAAGAAAGAGTAAAGGAGGTTTGCCTCATGGCAATTAATGCCTCAAGAAGCAAATCAGAAGAAGGAGATTCAGATAATGAGGAAGCTTCTGAATTAGAAGCTGATCATGTGAGAAATTGTCCAATGGAAAATCAAACTTGGTACCTGGACAGTGGCTGCTCCAAGCATATGACTGGCAATAAGGACATCCTACTCAACTATAAGTCCAAGCTGGGGCCAAAAGTTATTTTTGGTAACTCAAAATGTGGACAGTCAGAAGGAGTGGGAGAAGTAAAAATAGGAGCTGTCACATTCAGAAAGGTGACATATGTAAGCGGACTGAAGCATAACCTCATCTCCATAAGTCAATTATGTGATGATGGTTATCAGGTATAAGTTAACCCATCTACTTGCTCTATCATTGATAAAAATAACCAAACTGTTTTAACTTGAAGTAGACAAGGAAACATTTACTTAGTAAGCTTTTCTTCTGCCACAACTGATATCTGTTTATTGAATTTAACTAGTAATCAGAATGAATTATGGCACACAAGACTAGGACATGTAAACCTGAAAAACATTGTTAGGTTATCTAAGCACAATCTTGTTAGATGTCTACCTTCTGCTCCCTACAAGTAGGAAGGTCTCTGCAGGGCTTGTCAACTAGGCAAGCAAACTAAAACAAGTTTCAAATCAATTAATAAAAGTGATTCACCTATGATCTTGTACCTGCTACACTTGGACCTTCTTGGACCCATAGCTGTACAAAACCTAGGTGGGAAATCTTACACTTTAGTTATAGTGGATGACTTCTCCAGGTTCAGTTGGGTATTCTTTCTGAGAACAAAGTCAGATACATTCAAGGTTCTTACAGATTTTCTAAGGACTATACAGATTGAGTTCTCCACTCATGTTGCATTGATCAGAAGTGATCATGGCACAGAGTTTGAGTCTCTTCTTATGCATGAGTTCTGTGAGAAGGAAGGTATCAGGAATTGCTTCTCAGCTCCTAGAACTCCCCAACAAAATGGGGTAGCTGAAAGGAAAAATAGGACACTCATTGAAGCTGCAGGCACATTGCTTGCTGATGCATACATGCCACTAACCTTTTGGGCAAAGGCTGTAAGCACGGCAAACTATGTCCTGAATAGGAGTTAAATTCATAAACTAAAGAACAAGACTCCCTATGAATTGCTCAAAGGGAAGAAACCTAAAATAAACTATTTTAAAGTTTTTGGTAGTACATGTTATATACATAATAACAACAAGAAATATATTAGAAAGTTTGAAGCAAAGGCTGAAGTCGGAGTTTTTCTAGGATACTCCCAAGTAAGCAAGACTTATAGGATATTCAATAAATCAACATTAAAAGTAGAAGAGTCAATTCATGTTTCTTTTGATGAAACTAACATGTATTGCAAGGAGAAAGAAGTTTCTACCATCAGCAACTTGCAGGTACACCACTTGTATGAGACATTGGATGGACTAAACCTCACCCAAGAGGTTCCCACTCATCCCTCTCCACAGGTCATTGAAGATAGTGAAGAAGATGAAGCTAAAGAACATGGGCCTCAACCAACAGCAAATATAATTCCACAAGAGGAATTTATTCGAAATGCTATTGCACAACCAACTCCACCCACTGATTTTGTCACACTTAGGGATCACCCCAGATCTCAAGTAATTTGAGAAATATCAGCAGGTGTACAGACAAGGCATCAACTCAACCAAGACTTGATGCATGCCTGTTTTCTCTCTCAGGTTGAACCTCTAACCATTCATAATGCTGAGCAAGATCCCCACTGGATCCTTGCAATGCAAGAGAAACTAAACCAATTTAAAAGATGTAGAGTTTGGGATTTGATTCCAAGACCCCAAAACTACCCAGTTATTGGAACCAAATGGGTTTTCAGGAATAAGCTTGATGCCCAAGGAGTCATTGTGAGGAACAAGGCTAGGCTTGTTGCTCAAGGATATATGCAAGAGGAAGGAATTGACTATGATCAGACCTTTGCACCTATTGCAAGGTTGGAAACTATAAGGATCTTCCTTGCCTATGCAGCATTCAAAAGATTCAAAGTTTTTCAAATGGATGTGAAAAGTGCCTTCTTAAATGGAGTGTTATAAGAGGAGGTTTATGTAGAACAACCTCCAGGTTTTATTACTCCAACTTACCCCACTTATGTTTTTAAATTAAATAAGGCTCTTTATGGTCTAAGGCAAGCTCCAAGAGCTTGGTATGAGACCTTAGCAAGTTTCTTATTAGAGCATAAATTTACTAGAGGAATTGTCGATAAAACCCTTTTCACTAGACATCATAAGGACCAAATCTTGTTAGTGCAAATCTATGTAGATGACATTATATTTGGCTATACAGATTCAAAAATGTGCAAGAGGTTTTCTGATCTCATGCATTCTAAATTTGAAATGAGTAGCATGGGAGAACTTTCATATTTCCTTGGTCTCCAAGTGAAACAGCTTCCTGATGGCATCTTCATCTCTCAAGCAAAATATGCTAAAGAACTTCTAAAGAAGTTTGGGATGGCTGATGCCTCAGCTAAGAAAACTCTCATGGCCACCAATGTTGTTTTGGACTCTGATATACCAGGAAAACCTGTAGATCAGAAACTTTATAAGGGCATTGTTGGGTCCCTATTATACCTCACAGCAAGTAGGCCAGATATTATGTTTGCTACATGCCTTTGTGCTAGGTTCCATGTGAACCCTAAAGAATCTCATCTAATTTTTTCTTAAAAAGGATTTTAAGATATATAAAGAGTTGTCCTAATCTAGGCCTATGATATCCTGCTGAATCAGAATTTGAGTTAACTGGATACTATGATGCTGATTTTGCTGGATGCAGGGTTGATAGAAAAAGTACTTCAGGAACCTGCCAGTTCCTGTGTATGAGAATAGTATCATGGTTTTGAAAGAAGCAAACATTAGCGTCAACATCAACTGCTGAAGCAGAATATATTGCAGCAGGCAGCTGTTGTTCACAAATGTTGGGTATACAAAATCAACTTCTAGATTATGGGCTCAACTTAAATAATTCAACCCTATTCTGTGATAATACTAGTACTATAGCCATAGCACAAAATCCAGTTCACCATAGTAGGACTAAGCATATTGACATAAGACATGATTTCATTAGGGAGTGTGCAGACAAAAATAAGATTAAGCTTGTCTATATCTACACTGATTTACAAAAAGCTGATATATTCACCAAACCTCTAGATGAGAAAAATCATGCTTTCTTTCAAAATCAGCTGGGAATGATCAATGGAGAAGATTTAGCTTAAGTTCTGTCTGCATTCGACGAATTTTCCAAAGTTCGTCGAACGGCTTCGACGAACCGGGGAAGGTTTGAGAGATATTCGTCGAACGGAGTTCGCCGAATTCTCTGTATGAAACAATTTTCGTCGACCGGAGGTCGACGAACTTGCTTTAGAAGATATTCGTCGACAGGAGTTCGATGAATTGTCTTCAAGACTTCTGAATGAGATCGACAAATTATTTAGTATTAAATCATTTCGTCGACCTCAGTTCGAAGAATTAATTTTATTTTCATGGAACGAGGTTTGTCGATTCATATTCTGGAAAACATTATATCTAGATTTTCTTCGACCTCCATCCCACGCTTTCTATTCCCTTGCACTTGATCGTCGTTTATCTGTCTTTCTTGCAGGTGATTTCAATGGCGGCTCTGGCAAGCAATCTCACACGAATGAAGTTTGACACAGGATTTAACATGGATTTCGATTCGTTTCAGCATTCCGACATAATCTTTCTGTACATCCTGGAACTTTGTGAAGAACAGGAACTAAAAACCCTGATGACGAGAAGGATTAAACTGCATAGCTTGGAAATCAGGGAATGGGTATACACACTGTCATCAACAGAAGAGAACACCATGACAGGCACTATCGCGGGTAACTCAGTTTCTTTAACCCCCGCAATCTTAACTGAGATTTTTGGATTGAAAAATGGAGAAGAGGACCTCGATATTGAAATAGAGCATTCTGATATGATGTTGAACCTCATGGAATATGCTGGAGACAATCCCCACAAACTGTTGAAGAAACACTTGTCGGCGCCATATAAATTTTTGGCAGACTTGGTCGGTAACGTGCTACTTGGAAAACAAACTGCACATGATTATACCACCTGACAACAGTTTCTGGTTATGTGTGCCATCATCAATAAGAAGAAAATAAACTGGGCACAACTTATGTTTGACTTGATAAAGAAGAAGAACACTAAGAAGGAAGTATGTTTTGGAAGAATTTTAGGAATCTCCCTACAGGAAATGGCTGCAGAATCACTGGTCTCCCAGACCATTTTTATTAATGCCAGTAAAATGCTAACCTGTGCCTTATTTGGCAGATGGGAGAGGACCATCAATAAGCCCTCTCAGGCTTCCACCTCTTCCATCAAAGCTACTGAAGGCACAAGGGCTATCAAAGCCACTCCCCACCCGGCTGAAGAGACCATTCCTTCCACATCTTCTCTTCCAGCCCCCCTTCCAACAACAACAAAATCCCCAGTCACCCCATCTTTACAAATCCACATAACTGACATTCCATCTTCCTCCCTTCAGGAAAATCAACCACTCACACCTCCTGAATCCCCTCATGACACATATATTTCGACACCACCACAGTCTCCACTTCCCCCACATCTCTCTTCCATACCATCTTACATCCTACCATCAGACACCATAATGTAAGATGCCACCCTTCCATCCCCATCAACATCTAACCTTCACATACCTGATGTTCCACCCCTATTCCATCAACAGTTGCCACGTTTTCCACACCAACTGCAACCCCCTCTACCACTTTATCATTGGACCCCTCTACCATCTCATCTATCATCACCATCATAACTCCCCTTCTTAAATCCCTTATAGCAGAGGCCATTACACCTCTTGCTACTACTATTACCTCTTTATCTGCCCAAATATCTGCCCTCACTGCTGCCCCCTCCTCAGTCAGGGGCATGGCCTCAGTTCCCTCTGAAACCAGGCAGGGGGAGATGTTTGATGATGAAGCAGCAGCTACAGCTTCAGACAATTCAGCTCCAGCACCAGCAGATACTCCAGTCCCCATAGCAGCATATACAGATTGTATAGATAAAGATTTAATTAATTTCATTGATACTGACATGGATTTTGATGAGTCAGATTCTGAAGGATTCACAACTGTGGGTGGTTTTATTCTAAATCCCACAGTTCACTTAAAAGAATTGTTGAAAATATTTGATACTGTACATATGCATTATCTTACAGCAGAATTTATTAAGCCACATTTGGCTATCATTCCTTATACCTCTCCTGTCAGTCAAGCAGTTGCTAAGAAACTATGTGATAGCTTTGTAATTCCATAATCTACACTAACCTTGGCAGTCATTCCATCCCCTCTAGTAGCTATCTCTGCACCATCTTTTGTAATGGATCGCTCCCCTATGCCAGATCTAAATGAGTTTATCTTGGCTGACATTGCAGAAGAAACAGAAGCAGCTGAAAGCTCAGTTTAGGTTCCTGCAGAAGAAACAAAAGCAGCTGAAAACTCAGTTCAGGTCCCAACTGAAAAACCTATTGTATCTGAGGACATCATGAGAGATATAGATGCTTTATATGATAATCCTCAGGATTCAGATGATGATGATGATGATGAAGATTCAGATGACGAAGCTGCTAAGAAAAAGAAGAAACTGTTGTCAAAGAAAAGGAAAGCCCGTCCTCCTCCTGCTGCTAAGCCAAGCTCAAAGAATGACACTCCATACTACATTCTTCAAAATATTACTCCTTACAAAGGAATGCCAGCATGGATGTGGTTGTCTAGAAATCAGCAAAAGGAGAAGAAAAGAAGTAGAAAATATTCTCCTCCACCAGTTTAGAGATATAGAAGTGATCCACCTCATCCACCTCCTCCAGCAGCTGGTGCCACTGTCTCTAGCTCTCAGAGATCTGCCCCTATGCAAACTTATCAGAGACATCAAGGGAGATCTTCTGGAAGCAGTCAGCAAAGGCATCACTCTTCAGAAACTCAACAACAACAACATCAACAACATCAACAACCTCAGCAGCAACAACAAAGTATCCCTGCAGATCAGAAGGCTAATAGTCCTGAAAGACCATATTCACCACCTATTCCTTTTGAGGATCCTGAAACAGCAAACATTGCTAAAATGGCCAGGTTTCAGGAACTTGTTGGTCTATCATTGATTAATAAAGCAAAAGCTGAAGGCAAAGATATATCAGGATATTCCACTATGTCCAAATACAGGAAGGAAGAACTCAAAAGATTTGATAAAGCAAATAAATTATTTAATGTTGATGATTACATGAAGCTACATCCTGAAGCAGTTGTCCCCAGAACTACATCCCTGAAGATTATTGGGGCATCTGACATGACAATGACACAGGCACAGTCTTTGGATCGAAAGAGAGAAATTATCTTTACAAAGCCAGGTGAAAAGACTAAAGAAGACAAGTCCATAGAGAAGAAGCAGTAGAAGTAATCCTTACTTTGTTTTAATTTCTTTTCTTTTCTTTCTGCATTTGCTTTAAAACTGTGTTATCTGTTTAAACAAAGCTTATGTACATATATATATCTGCTGCATGTGTTAGTAATTCTCTGCCAGATATATCATTTTCTTGCTTTGTTTATTTTTATGTTTATGTTTTGAGTCTATTAGTGACCTCACACAAATAGGGGGAGATTGTTGGATCCCTAGTTGATTTGGGCTAGGTTCACTAAACTTAGGATGTGAACCAACATGTATAGCCAGGGTCAAAGCTGTGTCCTAGAGTCTAGGCCAAGTCCTTAGAGTCAACATCAAATGGACCAGCTATCAAGAAGACTGCCAGAGACTCAAGACTTAGAAGATTTCAGGACTAAGTAAAAATGAGTTCGACGTTCGTCGAACTCAGGTCGACGAAAGACGTTCTCAGCTCGATGATCCCGAGACATTTCTCTGAGCTGAGCTCGACGATCTTCATTATCTGGTCGACGAAAACTGGGACATTTCAACAAACTAAAGTCAGGATAACTCCAGATTTTTCTAAGTCCAACTTCAGACTTTTGTCGACGAACAAGATTCTGAGCTCGACGAACTTGGACCTCAAGTACACAACTTCTCAGGTCGACGAACTCAGTACTCTACTCGACGAATTCTGGAACCAGAAGATTTATGTCGACACTTAGGGCATGTGTCGACACCAACTATGTCGACACCAGAAGAATTGTGTCGACACCAAGACTAATCAGTCGATATCGACCTGTGTCGACACCAGAAGAATCATGTCGACACACAGAATATCAGTCAACACAAAATACTTGACTAAGTCCAAAATTATTGCCGAACTCCAGTCGACGAATGCAATTGTCAGCTCGACAAACCACAGATAGAAAAGTCAAATGTTCTGAAGCATGCAGTTCTGTTATCAGCTCGATGATCTTGGAACTCAGCTAGACGAACAAGAAGTTGTCTGGTCAACGAATACAATATCTTAGCTCGACGAATTGGTAACTCAGTTCGACGAATTCTGCCAACTGTTCGACAATTCCAGACTTAGCCCTTTCCAGCATTCAGTCCTCACTCAAATGCAATAATTCCTGACAGATTAATGCTCAAACATTCTCTGAATATATCCGTTAGAGGAAGCATTAATTACGGTCGTCCTCAAGATTATTACTTGCTGATTTTCCATGGGACAGTTGAGGAAATACATTAATGCCGATTATTCTCAGGCCGTCAGCATTAATTACAGAGGATTCAAATTTTTGAAAGGAGAAAAAAATGAAGAAGATCTACAATCAGTACAAAGAACAAGAACATACTCAGTCAGAAAAATACACACATACAGACTGACAAAAAAAACCCATACAGTAGCAGAAAAGCTTTACACAAGAAAAACACTAAAGCTTACAGTGACTGGCAGTGATCTTCATTCTGAAGAAGAAGAACAATCATATAATATCAAGAGTCTTCTTCTACCATATTCTCTCCAGGACTTCCAAGGACAACAGATATCAAATCAGTCAAGAAGCTCCTACATCACTGCTTGTCAAGAACTCTGATTGAAGACCTATGACCCTACAGCAAAGCTTCCAAATCATCCTGAACCATTCAATAATTCAGGGGGAGCTTTTGCTAAACATCAATCCACATAAGTCTTCTCAGTTTATTGAGAAAGCGAAGACAAAATCACTCTCTCACCCCCTCCTATATAAAGGGTTGTCATCTCCCTTCAAAAGTGATTCCTGGTTGCAAGTCTCCTAATCAAAAGGCTTGAGTTGGTTTTTGGGGACCTGATGAAAACCCATTTGTGTCAGGCACCTGATCAAAAACCTGAGTGGATTCCTACCAAGGGTGGTAGAAGAGTGGACTACCCAGATTTGGGGAACCACTATAAATATCTTGTGTCGTCTGGTTTCCTATCTTTTTCTTTTTGTTCTTGCTATGTTGCTGTGATTAAGTTTATTATTTTCCATTCCCTATTTTCTAATTACTGCACCTTCTCAGTTTACAGCAAAAGCTATAACAACACTATTATAGGGACCTAATAAATTTTTAAATATACTCTATTCACCCCCCTCTAGAGTATTGTAGACCTAACCCTCACTTTCACAACATTTAGACCCAATCTTCCTGGACATCCTCCAACTCCTTGAAGAACAGCAATTGAAGAATCTGCTATCCACCAGGATCAAAATAGCTAGCGTTGAGATCAGAGAGTGGGTCTACACTTCTTCCACCACCGATGAGAACACCATGATAGGGAGAGTCTTGGGTAATGCAGTTTCTCTCACCCCAGCTGTTCTAACTGAAAATTTTGAATTAACTAATGGCAAAGAAGAGTTAGAAGTTGATACTGAGGAATATGATGTGATGTTGAGTATTATGGGGTATACTGGAGAAACCCTAAATAAATTGATGATGAAACACTTGTCTGCCGAGTTCAAATTTCTAGCAGACATTATGGGGAAAGTGTAGCTAGGCAAGCACACTACCCATGATTACATAACCTGGCATCAATTCCTCATGATGTGTGCAATAGTAAACAAGAAGAAGGTGAACTGGGCTCACATCATGTTTGATCTGATTCAGAAAAAGAATACAAAGAAAGTGGTTTGCATTGGAAGAATATTAGGAATCTTCCTGAAGGAGAAGGTTGCTGAATCACAGGTCTCCCCGACCATATTCATCAATGCCTCCAAAAGGCTCAACTGTGCCCTTTTTGGCAAGTGGGATAGGACAATCACTAAGCCCTCCAAGGCTCCAACCTCTTCCTCCAGGCCTTCTGAAAGCACAAGGGAAGAAATAGCCTCTCCCTCACCCTCAGAAGCAGCTCCCTCCTCCTCCAACATTCCTTGTCTGCAACAACCACAACAACAACCACAACAACCAGTTCATATTTCTACTCCAGCTCCATCTCCTGCAAATTCTCCACAAATGAATATCACTGAAATTCCCTCCTCCCCCATTCAGGAATCCCATCAACTCTCTCCTTCCCAATCACCATAACCATCCCCACCTCAATCCTCTCTTCCAGCTCACTTAACTATCACAGATCCTGACACTTTTATCTCCTCCCACACATTCAATCTCGTGATTCCCTCATCCTCCCCACATCAAGAACCCCTCCCCACACCACAAATTCCACCCTCTACAACAGCTCCTCCCTCTGTTCCCTTCCCTTTCCTAGTCAAAACAAACCTTCCATCTTCTACACCTGACTACACACATACAAGCATGTCTAGTGCATTTTCTATTTGCTCCAATTGTGGTCATCACAATCCCTACTCCTCCACTTCTCCAGAATCTCTCTTTTTAAACTTCTCTGATATTGCTAAAGATTTACTTGCATTCATCTCTCCCACTATTCAAATTCTTTTAAATAAAGCTCTAGCTCCTTTCACTACTTCCATCCAAACTATATCTGCCCAAGTTGCTGTTCTATCTCCTGTCCTTTCTTCTGAGGGACTGGCTCCAGGACCTCTGCAGCCAGTCAGGGGGAGATGCTTCATGATGAAGAAGCTCCAGTAACAGCAGCAGCACCAGAGTTTGAAGCAGCAGCAGCAGCAAAAGAAGCAGTAGAATCAGAAGCAGCAGCATAGTTTGATTCCTTTATGACTGACTCTTCTGAAGATATACCAGATCCTTCTGCAATCATAGACTTAATAGAATCAGGTACTGAGATGGATGAGCCTATTTTGGCTGAAATAGATACTGCTGGTGATTATATTATAAATCTCACAGTAGATCTATTAAATTTATTGAGTATTTTTGATATAGCTTATTTGAATAATCTGTCAGCAGACAGCATCAAGCCATCTTTGGCAAGAGTTCCTTACACCTCTCCCATAAGCCCCAAGGTTGCCAAGCAACTAAAGGCTAGTTTTGTTACAACAGAGGTTCCAGCTATATAGGTTCCAGCTATTTCATCTCCTCCTGCTCCAGTTTTTATTATGGATGATTCACCCATGCCTGATCTTGATGCATTGATCAAGGATGATATAGAAGAAGAAAACAAAATAGTGGCTGAAAGCACTGTTATGTATAGCCCTCTTGTTCCAGCTCCAGCTCCTCCTCCAGTTTCCTCCCAGCTAGAGAAACCCTTGATATCTGCTGAGGCCCTAAAAGAAATTAATGCACTATATGATAATCCTCAAGATTCTAATGATGGGGATGATGATGAAGAGGACTCAGATGATGATCCAAAGAAAAAGAGAGTGTCTAAGAAGAGGAAGGCTCCTCCACCTCCTGCCCTAAAACCAAATCCAGCAAATGACACTCCATACTATATACTCCAGAAGATCACACCCTATAATGGCATGCCAGTATGGATGTGGCTGTCCAAAAACCAATAGAAAGAAAGGAACAAAAGTAGAAGATATTCCCCACCTCCTCAAAGATACAAAAAGGATCCTCCTCCTCCTCCACCTGCTGCTAGTGCTTCCAGTTCTTCAACTCAGAGGACTACACAGTTTCAATCATATCAAAGACATCAGGGTAGGTCCTCCTCTTCAGGAAGCAGCCAACAAAGGTATTATTCATCTGTCAAGCAGCAGCGTAAACAACATCAACAGGAATAATTCACTGAGCATCAAAAGGCTGAAATCCCCAAGAGACCTGCTTCCCCTCCTGTACCATTTGAAGATCATGAGACAGCTACAACTGGTAGGATGGTCAGGTTCTAGTTATTGGTTGGCCTATCCATGATCAACAAAGCAAAAGCTGAAGGAAAGGATCCATCTGAATATACTACAATGTCCAAGTATAGAAAGGAAGAACTTAACAGGTTTGATAAGGCTAACAAATTTATCAATGTTGATGATTATATGAAGTTACATCCTGAAGCTGTAGTGCCAAGAGCCACCTCCCTGAATATCATTGGAGCTACTGAGATGACAATGACCAAAGCTCAAGCAGCTGATCCAAACAGGGAGATTAAGTTCACTCATCCAGGTGAGAATGCCAAAGTGGAAAAGCATAAGGAACAAAGGAAGAAGAAGTAAATTATAAACTGTTTCCAGTCGTTCTGTTATTCTAAAACTGCTTATTTATATCTTGAAACAAAGCTCTCTATGTATATATATATATCTGATGCATTTGTTTAAATTTTTTATGCCAGATATATGTTGTATTGCTTTGTATATTTTGTATGTCTGTAATTAGTGACCTTACCCAAATAGGGGGAGATTGTTGGATCCCTGGTTGGATTTGGGCTAGTTTCACTAAATTAGGATGTTTGACCAAACATGTATAGCTAGGGTCATGTGTGTGTCCTAGAGTCTAGGCCATGTCCTTAAAGTCAAAACTACATGGACCAGCCATCAACAGACTGCAAAAGACTCAAAGACTTAGAGAAATTTCAATGACTCAGAAAATGAGTTTGACGTTCATCGAACTCAGGTCGACGAAAGTCGTGCTCAGCTCGATGAATTTAGATAAAATTCTCTGAGCTGAGCTCGATGAACTTGAATCTCAGCTCGACGATTTCCAGAGTATACTTCCAGCATTCCAAGTCTATAATTCTTCACACTTAACTCCAGTCGATGAACTTAGTTCTCAGGTCGACGAACTTAGTTCTCAGGTCGACGATTGCTGGGTATTCTACTTCAACATCTTACTCCAGAAACATCTAAGTTCAGGATCACACTCCAGTCGAAGAACTCACCTTCTCAGCTCGACAAACTTAGACCATAGTCTTGGCACGATTTATCAAGTAGCAGATAGAAGCCATCAGCTCGACGAAACTAGTTCTTAGGTCGACAAACACAGTTCTGAGGTCGACGATTTCCGAACACGTTACTTCAACATTCTTGAGTCCAAGAAACATGGAATTCTGAACTCCAGTCGACGATGTTATCCTCTCAGCTCGATGATCTTGATGCACAGAATTGGCAAGGGTCTAGAGAAAGCTGTTATCAGTTCATAGGTCGAGAATCTTGCATCTCAGCTCGACGAACAACTATTATCCGGTCGACGAACTTGACTTCTTTGCTCGACGAACTCTGGACACAGATCGATGAATTTTGTTTTCTGCTCAATGAATTCTGTAAAGTTCTAGACTTGGAAATTTCTCTCCCTCTGTCCCTTTTCTATTGCAATAATTACTGAGTAATCAATGCTTAAATATTCTCTGAATATTACCATTAGAAGCAAGCATTGATTACGGTTTTCATCATGATTATTACTTGCCACTTTTTAATGGGACAGTTGGGGAAATCAATCAATGCAAATATTCTTCAGGCCGTCAGTATTGAATGAAGGAAGAAATTCAAATTCAGAAGGAAGATTATACAGAAATATAGAAAGGATTTTTCTCTTTATTCCCTCAGCAGAATAGACAATAACACAGTGAATAGGCTTTTCTTCTTCCTTCTCGTCTGAACACAAAAAAATACACAGGGCAATAACACAGAAAAATAAGAAGCCCTAGACCAGAGAAAGAACAGCAAGCTGAAAAAAAAAGAACAACCATTTAAATGAAGAGTCTTCTTTTGCCTTCATCCCATGATTCTTCAGAGGACAACAAATATTATATCTGTCAAAAAAGTTCCTGGATACCATCTCGTCAAAGCTGAAAAACTGAAGACCTACTCACCCTGCAGCAAGGCTCAAATCTTCCTGAGTTCAATGTCTTAGGGGGAGCTTTTGCTAACATCAAGATCCACTAAATCTTCTCAGTTGTATTTGAGAAAGAGAAGACATAATCACTCTCTCATCCCCCACTGTATAAAGGGTTCTTAACTCTCTTCAAAAGTTATTCCTGGTTGCAAGTCACATGATCAAAACAATTGAGGATTGGTTTTTGAGCACCTGATCAAAAGCTCATTGGTGGTCGTCAGCTGATCAAAAACTTGAGTGGATTCTTACCAGGGTGCTAGAAGAGTGGATGTACCCAAGTTTAGGAGAACCACTATAAAATTCTTGTTTTGTCTGGTTGCTCTTTTTCTTTTGTTCTTGCTGTGGCGGTGCTAGCTACGTTGCTGTGTTTGTGATATGCTGTGCTAGATTACTTTATCTTATGTTTCTTTTTATTTACAGCAAAAAAAAGTTTTATGTTTTCAAGATACTCTATTCACCCCCCCCCCCCCTCTAGAGTATTTCAGATCTAACCCTTACTTTCATAGGGGATAACTGCGGACGCTTAGGCAAACACCTACTTAATTATGAAGAAAGATTTCTTAAGTTATTTTAAGGCAAAATCAATTTAAGTGCAGTAGTTAGCCATATCTCTCAGCTTAGTGGCTCATCTAGTCCACAATAAAAGTAATTTAAACACTGCGAAAAGTACTTCTTTTATCAGATTAGACAACCTACAAGATCTTAGAGGTTCCCAAAGGACAGCTGAAGTCATACCAGTTCTAAATTTAGTAGAAATTAAACTAGATTTGTACGGTCATTAAATATAGTGGTTTTATATTTTAAAATATGTAATGCATAAGGTAATAATAGTAATTTTTATACTTGAAATTAACTGTCACAACCCGCATTTTCTCATTTAATAATAAATCAGAGCACGAGAAAACTACGAGCTGTGATGCCACGTCAAGCAGGGGATAACTGCTGACGCTCAGGCAACACTCTAATCCTTCAAATCATAAGTTAAAATGAATAGAAAACTGATTTTTAAATTAATTGGCCGTATCCCTCGGCTCAGTGGATCAGATAGTCCACGGTTTGAAAACTATTTTTATACGTAGCGGAAAAATACTTCATTTATGCTAAACATTCTAAAAGAGCGCATAAGCGTCCTAAGAGGACAACTTACACTATGCAAGACCCTATATTTCAATTTATAATATTTATAAGGGAAACCATCTTTTTACGCATTGGAAAATAGAGTTTGAGCTTTTATAAAACATGCTGATCATGCAATACATATAGTAGTTCTTTTATAGGGTTTAAAGTAACTAGCAACCTAGCATAAAACATTCCCAGAGAGCAAGTGAAACTACCACAAAACAGGTAAACTAGCAGCTAAGCAAATACTTAATATCACAAAGGAAAACCACCAACGAGCGTCAACAACCTGACACGAACTCGCTGGTGAGCATGTATGTCTGTACTACTACAAGGCTAAAGAACTACCTCGACAAGCGAGGAAAACATTGCCAAAGCGCAGTCCACAGAGAAACTCCTGAAACTACCCGCACAGCCGGCTACAGACCTGAACCTGAGGCATTCAAAAGAAGAACACCTCAGCAAGAAAATAATGAAATAAGTGGCAAAGAAGCATCAGATAATAATTGAATAAAAGAACAGAAAGAAAAAGGGTTACCAACCCTGCAAGAGTAAATGCCGAAAACTCAGCTAAAGAATCCAAAAGAGGACAAAATGCAGGTGTAATAATCAGTAAAGTGAGAGAAAATACAACAAGTACAGAAACGTACCAAACTCCGCTCAAGCCTGCAGAGACAGAAGGAAATCAATATGCATCAAATGAACAGTAAGAAGGAACTAACAGTCCTAAACTTGTAAATCATTAGCACTGGCACAAATCCCAAACCTGTGTCGGAGACTAAGAACAGTCACGACCGAACAACCAGGTCCAGGTGTCTCAAGAGTACTAAAGGGGCCGCCACAGGGTCCGCACACATAGAGTTCCAACCTCTTACAGGAACCCAAAAAAAATATCCAAAGGAGGGAATGGTGGTGGCCACGGCTCGAACTCCCCTGGTACCATACTCCTTCAGAAACCCAGCTACCACATGCTAAGGATCCACGATTCGGCGGCAAAACTAGCCGACAACACCACTTAGAAACTACCCAGTTCTACAACCAAAACCCGCCGAATATTTCCCCCTACCCAACGATTTATTTTCCCCTACCCGCCGAGTTATTTTCCCCTACCCGCCGAGTACAACTAAAAACAAAACCGATAACTTCCTAGTTTAGGCCAACCACGAGCCCTAAGCTAGGAACATTCCAATTTCACCTATTCTACGACAAGGAGAAAAGAATAATACGACAAAAATGCAACTCATGGAGGCACGCAAGGGGGGAGAAATCCACTTGCCTCAAATCGACCTTGAAAACTTCCTCCCAAAATACTCCAACACGTAGATCCGTCCAAAAGGGACACGCGGAGATGAGATCTACGAAAAAACGGACAATCGGGGTTAGGGCCGAAAAAAATCTAGGGCGAAACGATCACCGAAACGGGAAAAACTTACCGCGATCTCGAAGCTCTCGCCGAGAGCTTTCCAACGCCGCGATCGGATCGAAAATCCGTCCACCGGATCGGCGGTGGCGGCCGCCGGAAGTTTCGCGAACGGAACCGCACTCGTCAAAAAAAACGCACAGGGGGGGCTGCTGTCTCGGGGAAGAAGAAGGGAATTTCTTCTAACTTATATATATATAAATATATATAATTAATAATTATAATAATAATTATTAATTATTAAAAAAAAGGCATATAAAAGGGGGGGGGGGGGGGCTGTCTCACCGAACTAATGATTCGGTGAGAATCATCTCACCGAATCATATGCATTCGGTGAGATGATTCTCACCGAATGCTTACCTCTTTTTTTTTTATTATTTATTTTTTTATATAAATATATATATATATAATAATATATATAATTATTATAATATGATAACTTTATATGGTTACGGAGGGTCAAACGCACGCCGAATCGAACGAAATTCGCACCGTAGGCGAATGACGACGCTACGAATCCAACGGCGAAGTCGAAATCGAATTCCGACGCACCGTTTTCGAGATAATAATTTCTAAAGTTAACGGCGTACGCGAAAGCATACAAACTTCAATCGCGCGCCGAGGATCCAAAAACGCTCGGAACGCGATGAAACTTGACGAGCAAGTCTAAAATTAGCCGATCTACTTTCCTAATATAAAATTTTCCACTCCCGACGCAAATCCCAAAATTTGGCCGGTCAAACCTAACGAACGCAAAACGCGCTAATGACAAAATCGGTAACAAAATCCGACGAACAAAACTCGGGCAAAAACTCCCGAAGCCAAAACACAAGCATTCCCCAAGAGGCTCCACCGAGTCAACAAACAGACTCCGGCTCGCTAGGGAATCTTGCTACCAGGCATCACCAAGCCACACAGGGAACCTAAAGAGCTAAAAGCCCGCTCTAACAACGTCACACGACCAACACGCGCTAACAAAACGCTCTGACGTCAAAATACGCCAAATAAGAAATCAAATAAATCGCTGAAAAATCGGGGGCGTTACAGTCACTCCCCCTAAAAGAAAGTTTCGTCCCGAAACTTTACGCATAAAACAATTCTACCAAAGAGGAAAAAGAAAATAACCAAGGGTTATCGAATGCTTACCGAGCACAACTAGGAGAACAAATGAGGATGCGCCTCCCTCATAGCTGACTCCAGCTCCCAAGTCGCGCTCTCCACGTCTTGGTTTCTCCACAGAATCTTTACCATCGGTATTGTCTTTTTCCGCAACACTCGATCTTGCACATCCAAAACACGGATAGGAACTTCCACGTAGGAAAGGTTAGGCTCCAACTGGGGCACTGCATCCAGCACTTGTCTGTCACTTAGCACACACCTCCGCAGTTGGCTCACGTGAAAAACATTGTGCACGCCAGGAAAATTTGCGGGCAATTTCAACTTGTAGGCTGACACACCAATCCGCTCCACAATTTCAAATGGTCCCACATACCTCGGGTCCAACTTATGGTTCTTACCGAACCTCTTCACTCCAACCATCGGGGAAACCTTAAGGAATACCATGTCCCCCACAGAAAATTCCAAAACGGACCTACGCCGATTGGCGTTCTTCTCGTATCGCTCTTGAGCTATCCGAAGCTTCTCTCGAATAAGCTTTACAGAGACTTCCATTTCTTCTAAGGCATCTGGACCTAACATCGGCCTTTCACCAACCTCAGCCCAAAACAGAGGAGTTCTACATCGTCTTCCATATAACGCTTCGAAAGGAGCCATTTGCAGACTCTCTTGATAACTGTTATTGTATGCGAACTCCATCAACCTCAAGCGTTCATCTCACGCTCCTCCGTGGTCTAATATATAACAACGGATCATATCTTCTACAATCTGATTAACACGCTCTGTTTGACCATTGGTCTGTGGATGATATGCGGTAGAATATCTCAAGTCAGTTCCCAATCCTTCTTGAAGGCTCTTCCAGAAACGAGACGTAAACCTGGAGTCTCGATCTGATACTATACTTACGGGTACTCCATGTAACCTGATAACTTCATTCAAATATAGCTCCGCTATCTTCTTCATCGAGTAACCAATCTGAAAGGGTACGAAGTGTGCACACTTTGTTAACCTATCAACAATCACCCAAACAGAGTCATGCCCTCGGGGAGATCTCGGCAAACCAGTAATGAAATCCATTGAGATACTCTCCCACTTCCAAGTTGGAATCTCTAAAGGCGCTAACTTTCCACCAGGCCTTCCATGATCAGCCTTAACTCTTTTGCACGTAAAGCATTCTAACACAAACCTTGCAATGTCACCCTTCATCCCAATCCACCAGGCAATCTGTTTCAAGTCCTTATACATTTTTGTAGACCCTGGATGGTAGGCCACACTTGAACCGTGTGCCTCACTGCACAACTTATCTCGAATTTCTCGAAAATTGGGGACGCAAAATCTACCGCGGTACTTTAGGGTTCCCGCGTCATCGATCGAAACGTCAGGCAGCTCCCCCTTCTCAGTTCTATTATGAAGGTGCAGTAGATCGGGATCGTCCTTTTGATGAAGCCTCGTAAGAGAAATCCATGAAGGCTTAGACACTTCCAAACTGCTTGGCGAGTCACATCTACCAACTGAAATATCCATTAAAAGGAACTCTTCTACTAACAACTCAGTGGAGAGATTGAAAATGTTCCCTGTCTTCCTGCTTAAGGCGTCGGCTACCACGTTAGCCTTACCCGGATGGTATAAGATCTCCACTTCATAATCAGCCACATACTCTAACCATCTGCGCTGGCGCAAGTTCAACTCCTTTTGAGTGAAAACGTACTTCAAACTCTTATGATCTGTATAAATCTTGCACTGCGCGCCATACAACAAGTGTCTCCATAATTTCAATGCATAAATAACTGCTGCGAATTCTAAGTCATGCGTAGGGTAGTTCCTTTCATGAATCTTAAGTTGTCTTGACCCATACGCAATCACTTTTCCTTCTTGCATCAGCACACAACCAAGACCCACGTGGGATGCGTCCACGTAAACAGCATAGTCTAATCCTTCCGTAGGCAATGTCAATATCGGAGTAGTGCACAGTCTATTCTTTAGCTCTTGGAACGCTTCTTCGCACTTATCGCTCCACACAAATGCTGCATTCTTCTGCGTCAGCTTAGTCAATGGCGCAGATAACGTAGAGAAACCTTCTACAAATCTCCTATAATAGCCAGCCAACCCTAGGAACCTTCTAATTTCTTTGGGTGTGGCAGGCCGCGTCCATTCCATAACTGCGGCTATCTTTTCTGGGTCGACAGAGATTCCGTCCTTGTTAACCACATGGCCCAGGAAAGAAACCTGAGGCAACCAGAACTCGCATTTACTTAGCTTGGCGAACAACTTATGGTCCCTCAAGGCAGACAAAACTAGACGCAAATGTTGGTCATGCTCCTCAACATTGCGTGAATACACCAACACATCGTCTATAAATACGACCACAAACTTGTCCAGAAAGTCCTTGAAGACCCTGTTCATCATGTCCATGAAAGCAGAAGGTGCGTTGGTCAAACCGAACGACATCACCAAAAATTAAAAATGTCCATGTCGGGAACGGAAGGCAGTCCGCGGTATATCTGATTCACGGATCCTTAACTGGTGGTAGCCCGAACGAAGGTCAATCTTAGAGAACACGGCGCTGCCTCGCAGTTGATCAAACAAATCGTCTATCCTCGGCAACGGATACCTATTCTTGATCGTTACCTTATTTAGCTCTCTATAATCGATGCACAACCTCATCGATCCATCCTTTTTCTTGACGAACAAAACGGGAGCACCCCAAGGCGAAGAACTCCGCCTTATAAATCCATTCTCAAGCAACTCGTCTAACTGGATACGCAACTCCTCCAGTTCGCGTGGGGCCATTCGGTAAGGCGCCTTGGCAATAGGACGCGTACCCGGCTCCAAATCTATAACAAACTCCACGTCTCGATCAGGCGGGAGACCAGGAAGATTAGCTGGAAAGACATCAGGATAATCACGAACCACCGGGATCTCCTCCAAACACGGCAAACTAACCTTGGTTTCTAAAACCGAAACCAAACAAGCAAAACATCCGGAATCTACAAGCTTCCGAGCACATACCGCCGATATAGTCGGAGAATCCTGGCGCGGATAACCGTAAACACTCCCGGGCTGGCCGTTGTCCATCCTGAAGTCCAAGCGTTTACCCTTGCATTGGATCACAGCATCATATCTGGACAACCAGTCCATACCTAGGATCACATCGAAGTCTTCCAGATCTAACAGCTTCAAATCAGCAAACGCGAGGAAATCGCCTAACAAAATTGGACAACTCTGGATACCCTGGTTCGAAACTACAGATTCGTCTGAAGGAAACTTGACACAGAACGCATCACCAACACGATCGAGATCCAACCGGTAACGCTCTACGAAGGCCCTAGCCATGAATGAGTGGGTAGCGCCGGAATCGAACAGAACACGCGCCCAGCAGTTCTTTACCTTAAATCGTCCTATAAAATTGCACACGCGACTAAGGAAGCGAACGCTCAAAACTATAACTATGAGCTAAACATTAGAACTAGGGAAGAATCTAACCTGATATCACTTGCGTGGACGTCTGAGCTTCCTCCATAGAGACCACGTTCAACTTTCCTTTCCCCTTGTCCACTCGCTGCGGCGGCGGCAAGGCCTGAAGAGGAACTGGCTGCAGAGTAAGCTGAGCTTGCGGGCACTGATACTTGAGATGACCCACTTGACCGCACAAGAAACAACTTCTAGTCTTCTTCCAGCAATGGGCATCATCGTGCCCCGGCTTCTTGCATACCGAACAAAGCAAATCTTTCTTTTGGACACCTTGGATCGCATGAATCTTCTCTTTCTTTTGAGCTCCTAACCTTTGATAACATCTTTCCAATGGATGGCCCGGTCGGCCACAGAAACTGCATACCTCTTTGTTTCTCTTCCTCGGAGCAGCGTCAGGGACCTGAGTACTCTTACCCTCATCAGATTTTCTTTTATCCTTCCTCAATTGTTGACCTCGATTCTTGGCATTATCAATTGCCTCTACCTTTAAGGCAGCTTCCACCATACCAGCATAACTTGAGGTCGCATAGGCACTTGCTAATTGCTGGACGTCACTCCTTAGCCCAGCCAGAAATCGCTTGCTTCTATTTTCATCGGAACTCACCAAGTCTGGGGCAAATCGGCTTAGCTTACTAAACTCGATTTCGTACTCGCTAACCGTGAGCTGCCTCTGCTTTAAGTGCAGGAAATCATTCATCAGACGGTCTCTCTCGACCGATGGCAGAAACTTGCTCAGAAGTAGCTCCTTAAAGGACTCCCAGGAACACCCGTCCTTCAGACCTTCTTTCTCCCTCAGCCACCAGCCCTTCGCCAACCCTTGAGTTGATATGCGGCTAACATCACCTTCTGGTCATCAGTGATCCCGGAGTATGAGAACATCTCCTCGATTGATATCATCCAATCGTCTAAGACCATGAAATCTGCCTTGCCATCATACGTCGGAGGCCTAAGTCGCTGAAACTGAGAAATAAAGGTCATCTCTGGTGGCACCACCATCGGAGGCACCAGAGGAGCGGGGGGAACAGGGACAGCTTGACCCACCACAGGGTCCTGAACTCTCGGAATCTGCCCTGCCACAACTGCTATCAAGGACTGGACCTGAGACTGCAAATCCACTACTTGCTTTGACAAGGCTTCATTGCTTTGTCTCAGACCTTCTATCACTGCGCTGATCTGCGCACCTGATGATTCTCCCTCCGATTGGGGAGTCAACCTTGTCGAAGGACGCCTCGACATTCTAACGGATCAACAAAACACTAATTAGACACCTAGCCCACCCACTAGAACCAAACAACATAGTACAAACAATACATACTTAAGTACTTGCTCATGCTGCTAACTTGCTCTGGGATTTTTTTTTGTAATGATGATATGCTTATCCTACGATGATTCACTATCATCACACTAACTCTTGTGCCTAGATCGGGAATGCATGAATTTGTATTCTTTTTGACTCAAAATTATGTGTGTACACATGTCATCCTGCAAATCTTTAGCTTGGCACGTTGTGCTTATGCAATGTTATGCTATGCATGATTGTGCTATGCATTCTAAAAAGGCCTAATGCATGTTATGAGCGGCGTACACATGAAAATGTTATGCATCCCATACTACATAACATTTCCATGCAACGAAAAGGAAAACGTGCTAGCCGCATTCATGTGGTGAGGTTATGCATCCCATACTACATAACCCTCACATGTTGCCTCCTATGGTGGATCCATATACAAACACATATTATGCATCCCATACTACATAATATGCCTCGTATACTTCTTGTCATGCTATGAGTGTAGTGTTCGTGCTTTAGCCAAGACATGCTGATGACATATCGATGTGTGTATGGTATGAATCTAAACACCTAACACTAACAGGGACAGGTTGCCCGACAATTTGTCAAGCAACCTCCCTCTGATACCAACTGTCACAACCCGCATTTTCTCATTTAATAATAAATCAGAGCACGAGAAAACTACGAGCTGTGATGCAACGTCAAGTAGGGGATAACTGCTGACGCTCAGGCAACACTCTAATCCTTCAAATCATAAGTTAAAATGAATAGAAAACTGATTTTTAAATTAATTGGCCGTATCCCTCGGCTCAGTGGATCAGATAGTCCACGGTTTGAAAACTATTTTTATACGTAGCGGAAAAATACTTCATTTATGCTAAACATCCTAAAAGAGCGCATAAGCGTCCTAAGAGGACAACTTACACTATGCAAGACCCTATATTTCAATTTATAATATTTATAAGGGAAACCATCTTTTTACGCATTGGAAAATAGAGTTTGAGCTTTTATAAAACATGCTGATCATGCAATACATATAGTAGTTCTTTTATAGGGTTTAAAGTAACTAGCAACCTAGCATAAAACATTCCCAGAGAGCAAGTGAAACTACCACAAAACAGGTAAACTAGCAGCTAAGCAAATACTTAATATCACAAAGGAAAACCACCAACGAGCGTCAACAACCTGACACGAACTCGCTGGTGAGCATGTATGTCTGTACTACTACAAGGCTAAAGAACTACCTCGACAAGCGAGGAAAACACTGCCAAAGCGCAGTCCACAGAGAAACTCCTGAAACTAGCCGCACAGCCGGCTACAGACCTGAACCTGAGGCATTCAAAAGAAGAACACCTCAGCAAGAAAATAATGAAACAAGTGGCAAAGAAGCATCAGATAATAATTGAATAAAAGAACAGAAAGAAAAAGGGTTACCAACCCTGCAAGAGTAAATGCCGAAAACTCAGCTAAAGAATCCAAAAGAGGACAAAATGCAGGTGTTATAATCAGTAAAGTGAGAGAAAATACAACAAGTACAGAAACGTACCAAACTCCGCTCAAGCCTGCAGAGACAGAAGGAAATCAATATGCATCAAATGAACAGTAAGAAGGAACTAACAGTCCTAAACTTGTAAATCATTAGCACTGGCACAAATCCCAAACCTGTGTCGGAGACTAAGAACAGTCACGACCGAACAACCAGGTCCAGGTGTCTCAAGAGTACTAAAGGGGCCGTCATAGGGTCCACACACATAGAGTTCCAACCTCTTACAGGAACCCAAAAAAAATATCCAAAGGAGGGAATGGTGGTGGCCACGGCTCGAACTCCCCTGGTACCATACTCCTTCAGAAACCCAGCTACCACATGCTAAGGATCCACGATTCGGCGCCAAAACTAGCCGACAACACCACTTAGAAACTACCCAGTTCTACAACCAAAACCCGCCGAATATTTCCCCCTACCCGCCGATTTATTTTCCCCTACCCGCCGAGTTATTTTCCCCTACCCGCCGAGTACAACTAAAAACAAAACCGATAACTTCCTAGTTTAGGCCAACCACGAGCCCTAAGCTAGGAACATTCCAATTTCACCTATTCTACGACAAGGAGAAAAGAATAATACGACAAAAATGCAACTCATGGAGGCACGCAAGGGGGGAGAAATCCACTTGCCTCAAATCGACCTTGAAAACTTCCTCCCAAAATACTCCAACACGTAGATCCGTCCAAAAGGGGACACGCGGAGACGAGATCTACGAAAAAACGGACAATCGGGGTTAGGGCCGAAAAAAATCTAGGGCGAAACGATCACCGAAACGGGAAAAACTTACCGCGATCTCGAAGCTCTCGCCGAGAGCTTTCCAACGCCGCGATCGGATCGAAAATCCGTCCACCGGATCGGCGGTGGCGGCCGCCGGAAGTTTCGCGAACGGAACCGCACTCGTCAAAAAAAACGCACAGGGGGGGCTGCTGTCTCGGGGAAGAAGAAGGGAATTTCTTCTAACTTATATATATATAAATATATATAATTAATAATTATAATAATAATTATTAATTATTAAAAAAAAGGCATATAAAAGGGGGGGGGCTGTCTCACCGAACTAATGATTCGGTGAGAATCATCTCACCGAATCATATGCATTCGGTGAGATGATTCTCACCGAATGCTTACCTCTTTTTTTTATTATTATTTATTTTTTTATATAAATATATATATATATAATAATATATATAATTATTATAATATGATAACTTTATATGGTTACGGAGGGCCAAACGCACGCCGAATCGAACGAAATTCGCACCGTAGGCGAATGACGACGCTACGAATCCAACGGCGAAGTCGAAATCGAATTCCGACGCACCGTTTTCGAGATAATAATTTCTAAAGTTAACGGCGTACGCGAAAACATACAAACTTCAATCGCGCGCCGAGGCTCCAAAAACGCTCAGAACGCGATGAAACTTGACGAGCAAGTGTAAAATTAGCCGATCTACTTTCCTAATATAAAATTTTCCACTCCCGACGCAAATCCCAAAATTTGGCCGGTCAAACCTAACGAACGCAAAACGCGCTAACGACAAAATCGGTAACAAAATCCGACGAACAAAACTCGGGCAAAAACTCCCGAAGCCAAAACACAAGCATTCCCCAAGAGGCTCCACCGAGTCAACAAACAGACTCCGGCTCACTAGGGAATCTTGCTACCAGGCATCACCAAGCCACACAGGGAACCTAAAGAGCTAAAAGCCCGCTCTAACAACGTCACACGACCAACACGCGCTAACAAAACGCTCTGACGTCAAAATACGCCAAATAAGAAATCAAATAAATCGCTGAAAAATCGGGGGCGTTACATTAACTATAATGCAATCCTAACATAAAATATCTCAGAGAGCTAGTAATCCACATCCACAAAAAGAAAACTAAGCAGCTAGTAAGCATCTAAAAATAACAATTCTGTGGGCATCAACAAACTGACACGATCCCACATACAGTATAGTATGTCTGAACTAGTAAAACAAAATAAAGAACAATCTACCTCGCTAAGACGAGGCAACAACCACGACCAATACTGCCGCTCAAGACCTCCAAAAACCAAGACCGAACTCAGCTACAGCTCTGAATCTGAGACATTTCAAAGATAAAAAACCTCAGCAAGAAAGTACAAGTGTTGGCAGAAAATAAGCCAAAGTAAACAAAGGTCAAAGGTGTACTAACCCAAGACCAAAAGCACTGAAGTAAATTAGTAAAAAAACAAGCAATCAGTAGGAAAAGAACACTTACGTGATTTTTCACGTACAACAAGAATACACCAAATGCACGAGGCTATAAAGTGACAACATGAATAAATCATAAGGAAGAAATACAAAACTATTATTAGGAACTTGTGGTCGACTCGACCCAAAAACACGGGTGAGGTGGACACTCAACTGGACATACCCTCACGAATATAATATCCGTCTATCTGCGAGGGATTCTCATACTCCCCACCACAAACCGCAGACGCCCAATAACCTATTAGACTTCCACAGGGTACTAATAAAGGAAACAAACATTTGTGGAGGTGGTTTCGTCCACTAACTCACGCAATAAAGAAGACACACAAAAAAACCACCACATATATCTCTAGAATTGGCACGTCAGATTCTACTTGACATTTCTAGATTCAAGACGCGGTTGATCAACCCTTAGGAATGATTTACAATCCTAGATAAACTTTAATACGTTCAATAACGATAGATAGGTTGTTTAAAGCCATCAGTGAAATATTTCAAGAAAGATTAAACATGGCTTGATGAGATTGAATTACCATGACAGCACTAAAAATAGAAGCGATCTTCAAGGATTGATTAAACATATCAATAACTTGGAAAGGAAAGTGCAGAATGATGAAAAAAAAACTTAACAGTTATCATTAATCGAAGAAGTGGAAATGAGGGTAAACCACCACTTGCCTTAGTTTTTGCCGGAAAAGTTCACCAAATCATTCCACGTCGCAGATCGGGGCAAACGAGGATGGGAGGAGTCAAAATCTGAATAAAAATGACCAAAATAGAGGTTCGGGGCGAAAAACCCTAACGTGAACACTCAAGGAATTAATGGGAAAGTTTTACCAGAATGACGTAGCTCTCGATGAGAGGTTTCCAGATCCATACTCGGTTGAAGATTTTGAGCACCAGAGCACCGTCGGCGGCCACCGGAAGATTCACGAATGGGAGGGAGTCGAGGCACATATGGTTTTGGTTCGGTCTAATCTTGAGGAAGAAAATGAAGTTTTCTTTCTTTTCTAATTATCCTAAGTATAAGAACAAATATATATATATATATATATATATAAGTATTTATAAAATGTTTTGTCTAAAAATGGACTATTTACGAGCGGGTGCGCGGAAAATGAAAATAGAGGTTTAGAATGGCTTCAAATCGTAAAGTTCCCGCCATGAAAGTTGTAGATCACGTCGAGACGAACAAATTTCATGTTAACCATTTTTTATACAACACTGTTTTGACCCTCAAAAAGGCGCTCGAACGCAAACTGAATCGGACTACTCGATATGAATATACAGCACTCGAGAGCAAGATTATAGGTACTCGAGAAGTAGAAAAAGGCTACTCGAGTACCAATATTTAGTACTCGAGAACTAAAATTTAGTACTCGAGAACAACAGACAGAACTCGAGTGGTTGGAAGGTAGCACTCGAGTAAAAGATGACAGCACTCGAGTAGACGATGGCAGCACTCGAGTAGAAGATGGCAGCACTCGAGTAGTTAAGAGCAGCACTCGAGTAGTTAAGAAGTAGCACTCTAGTAGCTAAGAAGTAGCAATCGAGTACTTAAGAAGGAGCACTCGAGTAGCTAAGAGCAGCACTTGAGTATTAAGGCAATTAATTTGCATGAACAGTAACGTTTTACAAATATATCCAAAAATTCGAACAATAGAGATGAATAGTAAACGACATTTTTGAATAGTGCTTTAATATTAAAATAATCATATTTATATATTTTTTTAAATAACGAAACACGAGTTCAAAACAGAGGTCCAAACGCGTGTCGAATTAAACGAAATTCGCACTGTAGGGCAACACTGACTCTACGAACCCAACGACAAAGTCAAAACCAAACTCCGACGAGATATTCTCGAGATAAAAATTTTCAAAGTCTACGGCGAACATAAATTCTACAAAACTTTGGAAAATCACCGAGTCCCGAATATCGCTCGGATCGCTACGAAACTTGACGAGAAAGTCCAAAATTATTTAACTTAATTTCCAAATGCAAAAATTTTCCAATGCCTATCAAGTTGTGTTGCAACCCTTCAACAGAAGCAACTTTCGAGATGGTGACTATGCCATTGGTAATCTTAGCATAATCTCTTATAACTCCTCTATCTGAACCACCAAAGATTACTTTGGGTTCATCCTTCACTGCAGTGTACTCCTTTAATTTACTCCTTATTCCAGTCATGTGCCTGGAAGAACCACAGTCCAAGTACCATACCGAGGTATGGAGAATTGGACTAACCTATAACATATAAATTTTCTTACCTTAGGACCCTAATATTTATTAGGTCCCAGGTTCTGATTAGTCAGAAATAGAAACTGTCTTCCTGTAGATTTTTTGACAGGAAGACTAACATTTTCTCTGGGCACAATTGGATTGTGCCGTCAATCTAGGGCAAAATGCCTCACCTTACCATAGCACCATCACTGATGAATGTCTTATCTTCTTTTTTGAGTAGGTCCTGCAATTTGGTTAACTGCTGCCTGTATAGAAGGAAGAGAAGCAACAGCCTTCTTCATGTTCCGTTCAACAAGGATATAACTGAAGGTGAGTCTTTCAGCAAACTTCTTGGCTTGCTCTGAATGCTATTTATAGCAATCTTCTTTGCAGAGGACAAGCTATTTGTACCATCAGAGACAACTAGATCTGGCCTACTGATAGACTTACCCTTGATCTGAGTCTTTGCTGGAAGGTCTTGAGAGTTGTCCACTGCCAATTTCTGGAGTGAGAGGGCTGATGCACTAAATATAAATGGTCCATGATAGGCCATTTGAATTTCCTCATGGGGAGCCTTAAAGGCACTCATTCTAATACTATATCTTCCACCATGGCTATGAACATGTTTGTTCATACAAGTGGATCTACCTTTCATCTAGTGACTATATATGCTTTCTGGTCATACCTGTTTGAAGGCAACTGAACTTTCCAAAAAGGAATGGGTGGCTTGGATGTCAGAGTATGAACACGAGCTTTGCCTTTCCCTTTCAAATAGGCAACTCTTGTGCTTCACTTGAACCCAACCCCTTATTACACTTTTGAGAGGAGAAGGAGACTATTAGGGGGAACACAAAACTTGGCTTAGAGTAACTAGCCACTATACTTTTCTCCCTCTGGAGTTTCTCTTCAAAATCCCTAATGAGAATATTTTTGAATCTGATAGTGCCAATCTTAATGAGGGAAATGGTGTTCAGTTGACTGATTTCCCTTGCCTTCTAATCAAGCAAGGATGTTGTCTCAACATGTTGGGAGGCAACTAGCTGAAGGGAGATAATCTCCTCAGCTTGTTTTTTGGCCAGTTTCTTGCTTCTTCTGAAGGAATTCAGAAGGGCACCATACTTGTCAATCAATTGATTGACATGTTCTTCAGATTCTGACCCACATTCATCACTGGATGAGGATGCCTCAGAATTTGGACTAGTCTCATAATCTGAGCAAGAAGATGAGCTGGATAGAGAGAATACTTTTCTTGACCAGGCTGACCGTGGCTGGATTCTTCAACAGACCTGGACATCAAGCCATAAAAGCTTTTGGCATCATCTTCATCTTCATTATCCTCTGAGTCACTATCCGAATGTGATACAGGGGCCCTAATTCCTATCATGGAATCAAGATAGTCTTCAGCTTCTTTTCCAGCTTCTTCTTCAGCAGCAAAGAGCCCAATATAGACCTCTTCTTCTTCAGACATAGAAGATGCTGGGTCAGACTAACTCCAGCTCTTCCACTTCTTTATAGTGAAGGACTTTTTATTCTTACCTTTATGCTGGTGGACCTTTTTCTCACCAGCCTCTCTTCTTTTGACAGGGCAGTCAGCTATCACATGCCCTGGCTTACTGCAATAACAACAGACAACTTTAGAGGAAATATGCTTGCTAGTTTTAGAATCATACGTGTCTCCCTTGGAGAGGTTCTTCCTGTGATGAGAGGAGGAGGAAGGTCTACTCCACCACTGCTCCTCTTCATCAACTTTTGAATCTTCCTGAAGAAGGCAACAAATTCTTCATCATAGCTGCTATAGTCTGATGTGCTTGGCCTCATACTATCTGAATAAGCAGGACTCCTAGGTGTTGGAGTTACCATGGTGATCTGGAAGTGATCAAACATGTAATCTCACTGCCAACGCGATATGAGCCTGCAGGGTCGCACATAAGGGATGTGGAGAAGTTGGATGATTGAATGTGTTGGTAAAGGTTACCAATCACCGAACTGAATGGAGTTTTTGGGCAAATGTTGCCTTAAAGAGTTCGACGAGTATCGTCGAGAGAGTCGTCGACCGCGGCTCGACGATCGACGAGAATCGTCGAGAGTCGTCGACCGCGGCTCGACGATCGACGAGAATCATCGAGAGTCGTCGACCGCGGCTCGACGATCGACGAGAATCGTCGAGAGTCGTCGACCGCGGCTCGACGATCGACGAGAATCGTCGAGAGTCGTCGACAGCGGCTCGACGATCGACGAGAATCGTCGAGTTTTGTACTCCGATTCTCGCCGATTCTCTCTGATTCTCGCCGACTGATACTCGCCGGTTCTGGGACCCTATTTTCTGGGTGGTCTGCGGATAGCGATATTCCTATGTCTATTTATGCCTCTGGTATAAATAGACACTTAGGGTTTTCGGGTATTCTCTCTGGCAGCTGATCGAACCGAATCCCGCGACGGAAGCGTTCCGCCTTTCCGTTCGTTCCGCCGATCCCGAATCCCGCCGCCGATGGAAGTGTTCCGCCGCCGACGTGCTCACTCCGTCGACCTCCTCCCCTCCGACGATCGTCGCTGGTGTTGCTTTTCCTGACGCGGACCTAGCAGTCCATGGAATAACAAGGTGCGGTCATCATCCTTCCCGATTATCCGTGCGACGGAAAACTCGGCATTCTCCCACTCGTGTGGATTTCTGCAGAGACGTGGATATTATTCCACGTAGAACTCGCCACTAGCAAGAAGACGAAGTTTGGATCATCTCCGTTGAGTTGTGACTCAACGCCACCGAGGTAATTTTTGCCTAGTTGTATGTTAACTTCTTGATTCAACTATCATGGCCCGATCCCATCTCTTTTGGGTTTTCTTGATGTTTTTATTCTTCCGCTGCGTGCACAAGCGTTGTGCCATCCTCATAGAGAAACCCAACAGTGGTATCAAAGCGAGGTTCGACCATGATTGTTGTATTGGAAGTTTTGTTATTCCAGTGCGTGTAAACCTAGGGATTTAGAAGTGTTCTAAATGTCTAGATTTAGTCTTGGTACCCCGCCAAGAACTTCTGGAATTTCGTGTAAATTTCTAATTGTTAGAAATTGTAGTCTCCTTAGCAGTAACCATCCCTCGAGTTTGTTTTGGATTTTGAATCCAACATAGAGAGATGAGCTTGTCTACTGCTTTAAGTTGAGTTGTCTTTGCCTTTGTCCAATGCATGTAAATCTGAGGATTTGGAAGTTTCCGGATGTTCAGATTTAGCCCTTCCTTCTATCAAATGTTGATGGTGTCAGGTTGTGCACATAAGGGATGCATGTGGTTTTAGAAATATTGTATTTCCTTGGATGTGCACATTGATCAAATGTTGATCATGGTTAACTGTTAACCTATAATCAAAATCCCTTCATCAAATATTAAGTGTTCGGATGCCTTCCGATGGATGACACTCTTCCTGCCTCGATCGATGAAGTGTGGGCTTGCCAAAGCAAGGTGCATTAATCTATCTTGGTAAGGGTGCGAGCGGATAATTGTGATATCCCACTGTCGACATCGGGTCCAGCTTAACTAGGTGACCTCAAAGGTTGAGTGCCTAGAGGCATAGGGTTGGCATGCACCATATGATGGATGCGAGTAAGGAGTTATTCACCAACCATACAAGAATTGCATGAGGATGCAATTGGCAAGCGTTGCCTACCTAAATAACCGCATCGTGAGAGGAAAGCCAAAGCTGACTCATTGTGTTGGTGAAATACGGATCTTGTCCACTAAGAGAGTAGCTCGCATGAACTCTCCGAATTGTTAGTGAGGGCTATCATTTCGAATAAAATAGTGGGAGTGTTTTAATTGAAGTCTAAATTAAAATAAATTGTATTTGAAATTTTGGTACTGATTTTATTCTGCATAAATTCTTATAGAATTCCATGGCAAGTGTTTCACACTCCACGTTGTCTCTGAGAGCCATCCTTGAGAAGGATAAGCTCAGTGGGCAAATTACATGGACTGGTATAGGAACCTGAGAATTGTTCTCAGGCAAGAGCGAAAGCTCTATGTCTTGGAAGAAGAAGCCCCCGAGGTGCCGACCGGGAGCTCTTCCCGTGCTGAGAAGGATACTTATAAGAAGTATACTGATGATGCTTTAGATGTCGAATGCCTTATGCTTGCCACTATGAACTATGAGCTTCAGAAGCAATATGAGAACATGGGGTGCAAGAAAATGTTTCAAGGACAGGCTCGTCAAGAGAGGTTCGAGTCACAAAAGCGTTGTTTCAGTGCAAGATGGGAGTTCGAGACTCAGTAGGGACTCAGGTACTCAAGATGATTGGGTATATAGAGAACCTTGAAAGGCTGGGTTTTCCTCTTGGTCAAGAGTTGGCCACAGATCTGATCCTGCAATCATTGCCGGACAGTTATGAGCAGTTCGTCTTGAACTACAACATGAATGAAATAGACAAGACACTGCCCGAACTCCTAGGCATGTTGAGAACTGCCGAAATCTATATGAATAAGGCCAAGCCTGCCAGCCCCATACTGATGGTGCATAAAGGCAAGGGCAAGGCCAAGGGCTCTAAGAAGACGAAGGTGGGACCTAAGTCATACCTTGAGCCCAAGTCTTCAGCACTGATGAAAAAGAAAAGCAAAGTGAAGGAAGGGAAATGCCACCACTGTGGCAAGGCTGGTCATTGGAGGAGGAACTGTCCTTCATACATTGAAGGTCTGTAGAAATTGAAGGGAGGTATGACTTCCGCTTCAAATGTCTACGTTATAGAGATAAACCTTTCTGCTCCTTCATCTTGGGTATTGGATACCGGATGTGGTTCTCACATTTGTACAAATGTGCAGGAACTGGGAAGGAGAAGATTGCTGAGTAAAGGGGAGGTGGACCTCCGCGTCGGCAATGGAGCAAGAGTTGCTGCTGTAGCCGTAGGGATTTACCGTCTTTCTTTGCCTAGTGGGCTTGTAATAGAACTAGATAATTGTTATTTTGTTCCGGCCATAACTAGAAACATTATATCTATTTCATGTTTGGACATGATTGGATTTTCTTTTATAATTAAGAACAACTGTTGTTCTATATTTAAGAATGATGTTTGTTATGCTGTAGCCCAATTGTTTAATGGTCTTTATGTTTTGAACTTGGACCATCTGATCTGTAATGTAGAAAATAATAAAAGACTAAGAACAAATGACTCGAACCCTACATTTCTCTAGCATTGTCGTTTGGGCCATATCAACGAGAAGCGTATATCCAAACTCCATAGAGATGGACTTTTGGACTCATTTGATTATGAATCATTTGAGCGATGCGAATCTTGTTTGTTAGGAAAAATGACTAAAGCTCCTTTCACTGGTTATACTGAGAGGGCTGAGGATCTCTTGGGTGTTGTACATAGTGATGTATGCGGACCCATGAGTTCCATGGCTAGAGGTGGGTATTTCTACTTTGTTACATTTACTGATGATTTCAGTAGATACGGATATGTGTATCTTATGAAGTGCAAATCCGAGACCTTTGAAAAGTTCAAAGAGTTCAAGAATGAAGTAGAAAACCAGTTGGGTAAAAGGGTTAAAGCACTCCGATCTGATCAAGGTGGAGAATACCTGAGTCATGAGTTCCATGATCATCTGAAAGAGTGTGGTATTGTATCACAGCTCACTCCACCTAGAACACCACAACATAATGGTGTGTCTGAGAGCAGAAATCGTACTCTGTTAGACATGGTACGTTCGATGATGAGTCATGCAGACTTGCCTGTTTCCTTTTGGGGTTTTGCTTTAGAGTTTGCTGCAATGACATTGAATCGCGCTCCAATGAAAACGGTTCTGAAGACACCATATGAGATATGGACTGGGAAGCATCCTAGTATGTCGTTCATTAAAATTTGGGGCTGTGAGGCATACGTGAGACGTCAAATGCCTGACAAGCTGGAACCCAAATCGGATAAATGTTATCTGGTGGGATATCCTAAGGAAACGAAATGGTATTACTTTTACCTACCGTCTGAGGGCAAAGTGTTTGTCGCAAGGACTGGTGTCTTCTTGGAGAAAGAGTTCTTATCAAGAAAGACTGAAAAGGTAGAGCTTGAAGAAGTTCAAGAACCACATGTAATGAATGAACCGAAATTGGATTCTGAGACAGGACTACAAGATGTTGTAGCTAGAGAACCTGCTCAGGGAACACAAGTCCTATGTAGATCTGGTAGACCGAGGTTTGAGCCTGAGAGATATGGATTTCTCGTGTCTCAAATAGGTAATGTGTTGCTTATGGATCATGATGATGAACCAGCAACCTACCAAGAGGCTATGAATGTACCGGACTCCGACAAATGGCTTGAGGCCATGAAATCTGAAATGGACTCCATGTATGCAAACCAAGTTTGGAACTTGGTGGAACCACCTGAAGGGGTACGACCCATAGGGTGCAAGTGGGTCTTCAAGAAGAAGACCGACATGGATGGGAATATACAGACATTCAAAGGGCGACTGCTGGCTAAGGGTTTCAAGCAAATTCATGGTATTGACTATGATGAGACTTTTTCCCCTGTTGGCATGGTAAAGTCCATAAGGATATTGCTTGCTGTTGCTGCGTATTATGACTACGAGATCTGGCAGATGGATGTCAAAACGGCTTTCCTTAATGGAAACCTCCTTGAGGAAGTGTATATGACACAACCCGAGGGTTTTGTATCCCCAGATGAAGCCACTAAAATATGCAAGCTGAATAAGTCCATTTATGGACTGAAACAGGCCTCTCGAAGTTGGAATCTTCGTTTTGATGAGAAAATCAAAGAGTTTGGTTTCATCAAGAATGAAGATGAGCCTTGTGTTTACAAGCGAATTAGTTGGAGCATTGTTGTCTTCCTGATATTGTATGTAGATGACATACTGTTGATTGGGAATGACATTCCTACCCTGAAAGTTGTTAAGAATAACCTAGGGAACTGCTTTTCAATGAAGGATTTGGGTGAAGCGACTTATATACTCGGTATTAAGATCTATAGATATAGATCGAAGAAGTTGCTGGGTTTGACCCAGAGTACGTACATCGAAAAGGTGTTGAAGCAGTTCAACATGCTTGAGTCCAAGAAAGGATTTTTGCCCATGTCTCATGGTGTGAATCTCTCTAAGGACCAGTGTCCGAAGTCTTGTGAAGATAAGGACCGCATGAAGATGATTCCATATGCTTCGGCAATTGGATCAATCATGTACGCGATGTTATGTACTCGACCCAACGTCTCCTTTGCTTTGAGCATGACTAGCAGGTATCAGTCAGACCCCGGTGAGTGTCACTGGATTGCAGTCAAGAATGTCCTGAAGTACTTGAGAAGGATTAAGGATGTGTTCTTGATGTATGGTGGAGAGGAAGAGCTCGTTGTAAGTGGTTACACGGATGCTAGCTTCCAAACTGATAGAGATGACTCCAAGTCTCAATCAGGTTTTGTGTTTTGCCTGAATGGAGGAGCTGTGAGCTGGAACAGTTCCAAGCAAGAGACAGTTACTGATTCTACAACAGAGGCCGAGTATATCGCCACAGCTAATGCGGCGAAGGAGGCTGTATGGATTAGGAAATTCATCGGCGAGCTTGATGTAGTTCCTAGCATTGTTGGTCCCGTAGTTCTCTACTGTGATAACAATGGTGCAATTGCACAATCTAAGAAATCTAGATCCCATCAGCGCTCCAAGCATATACTTCGGCGGTTTCATCTTATTCGTGAGATTGTCGAACGAGGAGATGTGAACATTTGCAGAGTGCCGACTGAGGAGAATATTGCGGATCCACTGACAAAGCCTCTCGCGCAGAGAAAGCATGATGGTCATACTAGATCGATGGGTATGCGATACCTAAATGATCAACTCTAGTGAGAATCTTGTGGATTGCATGTAAACATGTATTTTGTTGGCTATTTATTCATATGATGGACAATGTACCTAGTTTTTCTCTTACAATTAATGGCAAGTTCTTTTATTATGAGCTTTTTCTATATGATAGTTAAATGTTAACATAATAGATACCCTTAGAATGTTCGCTTCCATGGGACATCAAGTACGTGACTTGAATGTGAGAGCCTATGATTTATTTGAAGCTTCATTCTTAAAAGGTCCCTGGTCGAGTATCATCATAGAAGCTAAGGGTGATGATGGTACATGAAGGCTAGCACGTGTGTTGACTGATGACCGGTTCTCACAGGTCATGATATTGTGATATCAAGTCATCACATGTGTACTTGTTAGTGAACATGTTGTACTGGACAGACCCAACCTGAGACTACTCTGTAGATTGTCATCCAATCGTGTCACGAGTAGGTCTCAATTGACAATGGTGTTGTGGTCCTTTAACCTGAAGTCACAGCATTCATCAAGTGAGGAAGAGCGTGCTTTGATGCCATCTAAAGTCTTCCTTGAGAAAGGTTGATGATAAGGGTGGTTGTTGGGCATGTTACGAATCATTTGGGTGTTTGTGTTTGAGCAAATATGGGATTTGTCCTCCTGTATGACAGGAGTTGCATCCATACGCCCCTTGATGGAACTGGACTGAGAAATGCATGGCCATGCTTGGTTGAGTCAATATGTGATATTGGACTCACCATTCTCTGGAAGTCCGTCCTGGATCAAGAAACTTGGATTGAGCTATTACGAGGGTGACATGGTCCATGCCTCTAGTTCTTTCCGGATGTAAGGGACAAAGGGAAAAAGACAACGCTGATACATTGGTCATAAAGGCTTATGAGTTATAAACTCTTATTGCTTGGGGAGCAGTGATGCATTGCTAGATGCCGCTCATTGTTTGTGAGGTTTTTGATCTGATACTTTCAAGATCAAGTGGGAGTCTGTTGGAGTTACCATGGTGATCTGGAAGTGATCAAACATGTAATCTCACTGCCAACGCGATATGAGCCTGCAGGGTCGCACATAAGGGATGTGGAGAAGTTGGATGATTGACTGTGTTGGTAAAGGTTACCAATCACCGAACTGAATGGAGTTTTTGGGCAAATGTTGCCTTAAAGAGTTCGACGAGTATCGTCGAGAGAGTCGTCGACCGCGGCTCGACGATCGATGAGAATGGTCGAGAGTCGTCGACCGCGACTCGACGATCGACGAGAATCGTCGAGAGTCGTCGACCGCGGCTCGACGATCGACGAGAATTGTCGAGAGTCGTCGACCGCGGCTCGACGATCGATGAGAATCGTCGAGAGTCGTCGACAGTGGCACGACGATCGACGAGAATCGTCGAGTTTTGTACTCCGATTCTCGCCGATTCTCGCCGACTAATACTCGCCGGTTCTGGGACCCTATTTTCTGGGTGGTCTGCGGATAGCGATACTCCTAAGTCTATTTATTCCTCTGGTATAAATAGACACTTAGGGTTTTCGGGTATTCACTCTGGCAGCTGATCGAACCGAATCCCGCGACGGAAGCGTTCCGCCTTTCCGATCGTTCCGCCGATCCCGAATCCCGCCGCCGACGGAAGTGTTCCGCCGCCGCCGTGCTCGCTCCGTCGACCTCCTCCCCTCCGGCGATCGTCGCTGGTGTTGCTTTTCCTGGCGCGGACCTAGCAGTCTGTGGAATAGCAAGGTGCGGTCATCATCCTTCCCGATTATCCGTGCGACGGAAAACTCGGCGTTCTCCCGCTCGTGTGGATTTCTGCAGAGATGTGGATATTATTCCACGTAGAACTCGCCACTAGCAAGAAGACGAAGTTTGGAGCATCTCCGTTGAGTTGTGACTCAACGCCACCGAGGTAATTTTTGCCTAGTTTTATGTTAACTTCTTGATTCAACTACCATGGCCCGATCCCATCTCTTTTGGGTTTTCTTGATGTTTTTATTCTTCCGCTGCGTGCACAAGCATTGTGGCATCCTCATAGAGAAACCCAACACTAGGAGGCGAGGAAATCCTATCCTTGCTCCACTTGGTACAATCAGCTCTGAAGGATAAATAATTTTCCTTGGCCTGGGAGTTGTTGATGGTCTCCTCCTCTTTCCTGGTAGTTAGACTCATCTAATAAGAGAACAACTTTCCAAATATAGTGTGAGGGGGAGTATCAGCTAACTTTGTCACCTCTTTGATGACACAAATCTTGGTGTCCCATTCTCTAGTTTGAGACCTTAGGAAGTCGTCATTAAGCTCATAATGACTGAATACCCTCCCATAGGTTCTCAGTTCATTCACTATTCTGAAAAATCTTTCATAGTATCGAGCTATGCTCTCTTTCTTGGACTTCCTAAAAGCCTCATACTCTTAGTTGAGCACAGACTTCCTGTCATCTCTGACCTCCTCTGTGCCCTCCATGTAGACCACCAAAGTGTTCCACATCTCCTTGGATGTCTGGAAGTGAACCAGATTATGAAAGGTAGAATCGTCAATAGCATTAACTATGATGTTCTAAGCTCTATTATCCATGGTTTCCAAGATGTCTTCATCTTTGGTCATCTCTTAATATTTCATTGGTGTCTGGACTATTACATCCAGAACTGAGACTTTCATAGGGATGAAAGGTCCCTCTTTGACTATAATAAAGATCCTTGTGTCAGATGCTTCCATGAAAAGCATGATCCTCTCCTTCCAGATTCCAAATCTCTCCTTCCTGGAAATTGGAAGCTTCATGGAACCCAGCTCCTTATGGTTCTCTCTTGAACCCATAAGTATACTTCTTTTAGCTACCCTTTGAGATCTACTTAGACTAATACGTCCTATTTGAGCAACCTCCCACCTATATCACTTGAAAGTCTTTGATTCAAGGGTAGCTAAACATATAGAGGGGTGAATAGGTTTTTGGTCTCTTTATAAATCATTAATCTCTTTAAGAATATTGCGAGCTAGTTATATATTAGCTTTCAAGAAATCACACAGTACACACCAAATTTATAGTGGTTTCCCATATTATGTGTACATCCACTATCATCCGACCTTTTTAATAGTGTGTTAGATAAGGCACTTCTCCAAAACTCAGCTCTTAAGACATTACAATATAGATCCCTTAAGATCTCTCAGTCTCCTCCAAGACTTATCTCAGGCATAAAGCCCTACCTCAGAGCAAGCTTGATCCTACAACACAGTGATTCAAAGATCACCTACCTTAGAGTAAATTAGTAGTCCTACAGCTCAGGCTATGAGGTTAGCCCTACAACTCAAAGTGGATGACTCTCCTATAGCTCAGGCACAAAGCCCTACCTCAGATCCACAACTCAATCCAAAAACTGATGCCCAAAGGCCCTACCTCGAAGAGAATGACACTCCTATCTCAGGCAAACAACCCTACCTCAGGCACATATGCCCTACCACTCAGATAAGCAAATATCCTACACTTAGCCTTTATAAAATAGGCCTATAACTGAGATCTAACGGATCCTATAAAAGATAAAGGTTGGTGTTGATGTTTTAACTCAAGAGAAATTTCCCTGAGCCTTTTGCTTCCTGAGCTGAGAAAATCTCAGCCCTAACTTCTTCTGAGCAACAAGAATTTTGTTCTTCAAGACATTGGTGCTTGTGCTGGAAGTAACTCAGAAACATAAGTTTCTGACCTTGCTGATGAAGACATACATTTGACAGTTCTTAGTATTCTTCAATCTAACCTTCACTGCAGAAATTAGAATGATCTGCTTCTTCTTCTTTCTTAGAAATCACTCCTAAACTTGTTGTTGTAGGTGATGGTCGCTACAGCTATTTGGGTGAACTTTTAGATCAGCGAGTTTGATCTTTAGCTTCATGCTCTGTAATAATGGCGAGGAAGAAGACGATGAAGTTTCGCCTCTTTGCGAAATGTTAAGCACTAAAAGTTGATTTGCTTCCGCCGATCTTAATCCTATTAACTTCCGACATCCAACGACTATTTGACCCATGGGCCCCACTGAAGTTGTTGGCTATAACTTTGCTTTTATAGGAAAAGTCATACAGTAGGCCTTGTCGTGTACTGTAGACTTCCCGCGACATTTTGAACTTTACTGATGTTAGTACCTGTGGACATTGCCAATTTCACAAATTCATACCAAGCATTATGTGCGTTTAGTGAAGGCCTTCACTCAGCTCAAAAAAACTTAGTCAAATATTCTACACCGCCAGGCGTTGAGTGAACCTTCACCACTCAATGAATTTGGAATTAGGCAATATCTCTGCACTACTAGGCGTTGAGTGCGTTGAGTGATCCTACGTCACTCAATGCTTTTGTCCTTGGACAATCTTCCTACTGATTAAGCGTTGAGTACATTGAGTGAACTAGATTCACTCAACGAATTTGGACTTATCCAATTTCTTGTACAATGCCAGGCGTTGAGTGTGTTGAGTGAATTTTCATCACTTAATGCTTCTGGACTTTGTCGCTTCACTGATTTCATACCTTCATGCTGAGGCATAGAGTGAACTTGCTTCACTCAATGCTTTTGTACATAACCAAATCTCTCTTTATGAATGCTTTGAGTGAGCCTTCATCACTAAATGCTTATGTACTTAGCTAATCTTCTTGATGAGCTTGCATTGAGTGAGTGGTCCACACTCAACACATCTGGACTTACACAGATTTTTCTATCACTTCTTAAGCTTTGACTGATCATTGCTCTGTCAATGATTGCTTCTTTGGGCGTTGAGTGAGCTTTCCTCACTCAATGGTTCTGGACTTAGTCAAAATTCATCCTTCCAATGCTAAAGCTTTGACAGACTGAGCTTTACTCGATGCCTCTTATTACATGGCGTCGAGTAAACTGCCTTCACACGACGTCTGTAGACTTAGATACAAATCTGATTTTCAAACTGTTTAGGCTTTGACTACCTAAGCTTTACTCAATGCTTCATGGCATCTCGCGTTGAGTGAACATGCTTCACTCAATGTAAGTGGACTTAGACAAATCTTTATCTCTCCACCTTTCTACCTTGTGACCACATATCACAATCACTTAGACAACATGTCTAAACTTGTTCCAAGGAACATCATGTGCATAATGTACTTGAACAACATCAAATACAATTATACTCTTAGTATTGATTGTGAAGCCTCTTCAAATCTACGAAAAATTGAGGGCGATATTCCCGACAACTAGCTTACATGAAACACATCATGAACCCCTTGGAAAGTAGCAGGCAGTTCCAACCTATAAGCATACACTCCGAGGCTCTCAACAATCTGGAAAGGTCCCAGATACCTGGGGTCCAACCCAAGGTTCCATCTAAATATCTTAAAACCTAGCTGTTGAAACCAAAATTCAGTCTCTTGTGGAGTTCGGCCTTGGGGAAAGGGGTGGTCTCGCACCTACTTCGCTCCTGCAAACAAAATAACAAGGAAACAAGGAAAGACCGACCCAAAGGCTCTGCGGGGAGGTCCCACCACACACCCGGAAGATTTAAAAGCGCTTCCCCTCCTTAGCCAGAGGCCGAGCTAAGGTACCCTCAGAGAGCGCTTGAAAACTGAAGCAGGAAGACACAGGAAGCCTGCTCTTTGGGGTACCCCTTGGGTCCTATTTATAGTCTTTGGAATCTGAACTGCTAATAACCAAATGAACTGACCTGAAGTTACCAGAAAAACCTTGGCTGGGTATGCCAACAGCCAGTCTCCGCTATTTTGAAGGTATATAGGCAGACCTGCAGGGGTAAAATAGTAAAAAGTACCTCACATATCCAGGCGAGCTGCGGAGCTTGATCACCTCGGCAGGTCCTAATCGCCTGCTGTTGCCGTGCTCCATTGCAAGGCGCGAGCTTAGATGGTGAGCTCGCCCATCCACTGGTCGCCATAAGTTGACCTGAGCTTTGATGATTCTTGGACTAGCGTGGCGATTGCCGAGCTCGGGGTCGACGAATGCCGATCTCCGGTCGACGAATGTCAATCTCGGGCTCGGCTTCTCTATTGCCGAGCTCGCCCATTATCTTCAGCACGATCTGTCTGGTCCCTGGAGATCTTGCTCGCCGGACACGGGGTTGTACACTAGCATCAGATAAACTTTCAAGAAAACCATGTCCTCCACTGCGATTTCCAGATCATCCCTTCGTCAATTCGTATACTTTTCATAATGCTCTTGAGCCACATGAAGCTTATCACAAATATGCGACACCTCAATGCTCATCTCTTTCAAGGCTTCTGGACCTAACAACGGTCTCTAACCAAGCTTAGCACACAACTTGGGAGTTCAATAATGTCTTCCACACAAACCTCCAAAGGGCATCATCTACAAACTCTCCTGAAAATTGTTGTTGTAGGCAAATGCCATAAGTCTAAGATTCTTGTCCCAAGCTCCACTGTGGTCCAGAATATGGAATATAATTAGTTTGCCGAGGATAAGCGATAGAATACCTAAGATCAGTGCCCAAAGCTCCCTGCAAGCTTCGACAAAATTGAGACATATATCTGGAATCCCGATCTGACATAATACTTACTAGCACACCATGCAATCTGATAACCTCATCCAAATTAAGCTATGTTATTTTCTCAATGGAGTAGTTAATCTTGAATGGAATGAATTGAGTACACTTCGTTAATCTATCAACAATAACCCACACAGAATCATTCCCTCAGGAAGACCTCCGCAAATCGTTAATTAAAAATCCATAGAAATGCTCTCCCACTTTCAACTTAGAATATCCAAAGGTGTCAACTTACCTCTATGCCTTATATGATCTGCGTTAACACAATGACAAGTATAGCATTCAGATACGAACTTTACGACATCGTTCTTCATACTTGATCGCTGATATAAATGTTGGTATGCAGGGAAGAAAAGGGGTTGAGAAAAGAGATGGAAATGTGGCTGATAATATTCTCCAATTCTATATCTGATAAAGGCTAGTATAGCTTATTGTTTATAGTATAGGATAGTTAAGTTCAATATCAAGTGTTATTTCCCAGGGCGGATTGATTACTTCTACTTTTTGGAGTTACTATTATCTTATCAAATGATTTTCTTGGTTTGTTTTACTTACGTAAAAGAGTGAATAATTGCATGTTATAAAAAAGGGTTAAAACTATGGAAACATAAATTAGTGCTCGATTTTGAATCAATTCGGCATAAGCTAATCAAACGAAATAATAAGCTAAATATTAAAAAAAGTAAAAGGCAACTAGTCCATGGGGGTTCCTGAATCTTGAACATGCTCATCTAGCAGACGTCCCAGTTGAGTTTAGGAAGATCTGACCAAACTTTCGTCCCGTATTTGATTGCTTAAAGCTCGCCTTAAGTGGTTAACCTCACTATTGGATTTGACTGCAATCCGAGAGATTTACGTGATTCTCTCTCGAGAGGTCCATGCAACTCTATTTACTTTTGGGTGTTCAATTCAAACTATCAGCCTCTCGGCTACGTGAGAATGAAAACCTAAGTGGAGACAATAAATTGATAATATAGTCCCACTAAATTTAAATCAAAATTAAGTCGAAGGCCAATACTTTAAGAAGAGAAAGAAAGCTAACACATCATAACTTGATCAAAACATCCTCAGATCATTGCAATCAAGTACTAAGAAGGATTTAGTTACTCATGGTGGAATTGTAAAAATGAGAAATGTGGTAGAAGTTCATGAAAAAGTAAATAGAGAAAGTAAGAGGAAGAGAGAATGTTTTATTACATAAACTAAGTTAAAGTTGAAATAGATATTATAATTGCATCAAAAAGAGACTAGCTACGCACTAATTCCACACTATTAAAATACATTATAAGTTCATTACAAAAGTTGCATGAAATGTAGAAGAGAAAAAACTTGAAGTGAGAGAAAAAGAGAAAATTTAAGAGCACAAACACCAAGAAAACAAGTAACAGCCATCCCCTCTCAATCAAATCTGGTCCTGGAACACTTAGAGCTTGTTGGAATTTATAAAAACAATTTTGGGAAGTACACGCCCCCTTACATGGCCTTGTAGGGGGCATGTAAGCATAGTTGACTTCGACTGATGGAAATCTAGCGAGGCAGCGACTGGCTTGGGTGTTGGTGTACACGCCCTCGTATGGGGCTTGTAAGGTACTGCGTGATGGAGGATGGGCGAAAGTGATGTTGCACCACCGAAAATTGGAACTTAGTCGGACATGCCCGGAGGTTTACACCCGTGTAGAGGGTAGACGATCGTGACCTAAGGGGCATGTAAGGTGGATCGACAAATTTCACGCTGCGGCGTAGAAAATCGGTACTTGGCGAGACACACCCGGAGGTACACGCCCATGTAGAGTGTGCACGATCAAGACTTAAGGGAATGTAAAGTTGATTTTCTAGTATCTGACCACAGGAGCGTATCTACATCGGGATTGTGTTAAATGCCAAAGTTACATGCTCGTGAAAGGGGTACACGGTCGTGTCCTAGGGGCATGTAACATGAAAAATGACCAAAAGTGTCCAAAACATGAAAAATAGAAAATAAACCAAGCTAAAACATTTTTTTACAAAAGAAACTAATTATTGTCTCAAAATTCATAAAGTATATAATTTCAAACAAAAAATATAGAGATTTCCCAAGTAAACTAGTCTAAAATAAGTATCATCAAATTACTTCATACTTATGCTTTGCTTGTCCCCAATCAAAGATAAAAAAACTAGCCAACATAAAAGTAACTAATCAAAAGACATAATCTTGTTACACACGAGTAACCTATGAAATTCTAGTAGGAAAAAGAAGAAAAATAAACCTAAAGCTTTTAATTATGAAATAACATTTTAAACTTTTTACTAACAAAAATTAATCATCCAAAATTTTAACGAATACTTTATAAACAAATCAAAGTAATGTAACAAAGGAATAATGCATTGAGTTGTTACTATACCCTAAGAGACAAATTATAATCATATCAATCTAAAATCAAGCATCTAAATCCGTACCCAAAAACTTTGCTAATCTATTTTCTTCTCTACTTAACTTAAAACAAAATTAGGAGCATTTATCAGAAGTTCTTCGTTAGGACCGAGACGTGGCTTAATTATATGATTTGGAATGGATTTCAAAGATAAAACTGGTGGCTAACAATCACACTAAACCAAAACATATGTTTCATAAAGATTTCAATCATGAAGCACAGACAAAGTATAAGCAATTTTTCTTCTTTTCTTGCCCCGCTTTTTTATATAACATTTTTTTACAATAGACCATAAATATTTTTCTTTTGAAATTGGTCATACACAACTTTTTAGATAAAACACACTTTTTTTAAGTTCTCCAAATATCACACAACCCAATCACAATCATGAAATTTAAATAAAACTCAAAAAGTTAGCATGATCAAATAGGTTACAAAAATTGTGTTTGGTGAGATGATAAGTGGAGGGAGCAAATAAAATATGGAAAAAGGACCAAAAGAAGCTAACTAATGATTTATTTAAAAGGTTGGCATGAAGGCTCAAACGAATTCAAAAATGACCTAAATTCTTTTCAGACTCCTAAATTCATCTAAATCATTTGTTTTGAGAAATTTCGAAAAAAATAAGTCCTAGATAGCAAATATAGACTAATGATATTATCATGAACATAACAATAATAAGCATCTAGGACAATTCACATCTACTACACTAGTCCAAAGTTAATATTACGAAATTTTCTAAAAACGAAAAAGGAAAATTGTGGATGAAGAATTTTTAGGACAGTAAGAGAATAAAAGAAGAAAATCATAAAGAAGTGCAATGTTTAGAAAAAATCTTCAAAATAATATGCTACCTAGAATTAGAACACTACATGGCCAACAATTTACTCGTATAACATAATTAAGAAAAATGATTAGGAAAAATTAAAACAAGCTAAGTTTATATAAAAGATTTTTAGAATAACAAAACATAAATCAAGGTGTACTATTGATTCTACCAGAATTAGTCTAAATTACTATTATTTATACATATTGGTTTTCTTCAAAGATTTTATAAATTTTTTTGGAATTTTTGAAATATAATCGTTTTTATAAGATAAAATAAAAAGAAACATAAGTAGAAAGAAAATTAAACCTTAATAACTTAAGAAGAATTTTTTTATATTATTAATAAATTTTTAAAAAAATTCTTGGACTTCCCGAGAGCTACCTTGTGAAGGGTTCGCAGCCTGTACTTGGCGATATGATTGGGTGAATTCCCAAATGGCCCATTACAAGATTTTAGGTTTTTTGTTACGATTAAAACAAAGAGAAAATATTTTTGAGATTTTCAAAGTTTTATATTTTTTTTAATATTGAAAGACTAAAATAATAAAAGGCTCCCCCAAACTTAAAATTAAACATTGTCCCTGATAACTCTAATTATTTATCTATTTTAGATAAGTATTTAATTTAATATTTAGTTATTATATATATCAATATTATATTATAAAGTATAAAATTAACTTCTTTTGATGTTTCCTATTTATTTGTGCTAATAATAACATTTTTAATCTTGCATTACTGATCAGGAGCATTTCTGGAGAAAAGAGAGGACATTTTCCAAACACACGACCCCATAACGGGCGTGGCCCTCATGACACAGGAGTGTCACCCTGGCGTGGCCATAGTCACGGTCGGTGCCGCCCAGCCATTGTCCAGAATGTCCCCGCTTCAATTTAATATTACACGGCCTAGGTCACGGCCGTAACCTAGGGGCATGGACCCACGCACGGGTCATGCCAACCGAATGAACTTTAGGAAGATTGGTGAATTGAATGACTATCAACCCGAAAAGGCAAGTGCACCTATCGAATTGTAGTACCAAGGTCATCTTTAAAACTCGGGGTTGTCAAATAATATAACTCACGCTGCTACTATTATCCTACCGTACGATTGATGGGTGTTTTGGGAATTTTAAATTAAACAAAAAATAATATTAAAACGAAAACTTCAGATCAAAAGATAGCATTCGATCAATGATTCACCATGAAAAGAGATAAGAAGGATAAAAATAAAGTTTTATAATTGCAAATCATTCTCGACCGTGGCAGATCCAAAAATAAGAAATAATCTTGCTAGAGCATTAAATCTCCTAATTTCTAGACGTTTGACCGAAATCTCTTTGCAAATCAAAAGGACTAAAGTTGTATTATCGAAGTGAACCACACTTTTGGATTTGACTCTAATCCGGAGGATTTACGTCGTCTTATCTCTAGGATTGCGTGCAACTCCTTCCTTCTTTGAGTAATCTTTCAAGTCAACGAGTCTCTCGACTACTATGAAGTGAGATCAAATTGCCTACTACCATATACTGGAAATACGGAGTCGACACGAGATAAATCAAAGAAGGATCGAGAAAACATTTAGCAAAAATAAAACTAAGAATCAAAGAAAAATCTCATCTCAATTCATTGATCCTCATGATCGAATGCTAAATAAAATTAGCTACGCATATTCAAGAAGGAAACCACAATAAGATAGAGAAATTTCATTTTCATTGATTGATAAAAAAAGAGTACACAATAATAATAGAAGAGACAATATTATACAACCAAGAAAAAGATTACACTAATAAAAAGAATGTAACAACAAGAAAAGAACTCTCTTGCACTAGTACTCTACTTGCTCTCCATTGTCCCTATAGAATCTTCCCCCTTATATAGATGAGGGGGAAGGTTCTACAGGGAGGTGGAGATGAAAGGGCACGAAAAGGGGGGGGGGGGCACACATGGGTGGAGAAGTGCATGAATGAAATTAATGATGGGAAGAGAGAAGGGGAGAGAGAATAAAGTTCATGTCATGTTATTTAAAGAAATAAAAATAAAAAAAATAGAAAAAATAGGAATAGAAGAAGTGGGGATGAATAAGTAATAAAAGAGTGGAGAAAAATATAAATGGGGGAGAGAGAGAAGGGAGGAGGGAGCCGGCCAAGCAATAAGTGGACAACCATACAAAGGTGGCGGGTGGATTTGATGAGTGAAATGGGCTACTTTAGATGAGCGGTATTAATTCAATTAAAGGTGACGGGTGGCTGCATCAAGGAGGGCCGGGCTAGACTTGAGATAAAGGGTCGGCTGCATTAAGGAGGGCTGGACTGGATCTTGAGCTGGCCGAATGAGATTAATGCATGGCTCACGGGTTTGGACAGCACTAAGGAGGCTCGAACCTACAAAAAATAAAACAAAACATAACATTAGTTATGTTTTATAACATATTAAAGCATAACATCAAAAATAAGATATTAAAACATAACAAACATAAAATTATAATTAGACCTCGGAATTTTTTATGCTAAACTAACCCAAAAATGATGACTAAAACTAGTCATCAAATTCCCCCATGCTTAAGTATCTGCTTGCCCTCAAGCAAATGGAATTAAAAACTAGGGAACAGGAATAAAAGCAAAGAAAGCAATTTTAAGTTTCATAATTAAAAAAACCAAAATATGAAAAATTAAACTATCCTAATTTCTATGTTAACAATTAGTGGGGCGAGAAGTCCACAATAGAAAACTTGAAAAAAGGAGACCCAAAAATATCATTGGAATATAAGGAAGAATTACACATTTCTAAATTCCTAAAACAAGGCATCAAATATTTTAGTAGAATAAGAAAGACAAAAGTAGAGATTCTAAATAAACGGCGCATTGAACGAACTACTAGGTTGCTAGAATAACAATTACCCCAAAATCACCTCAGGATAACCTCAAAAGAAATCCATCAATGATGGTGGTCATAGGCTTGTCCGTTCACACTCTCTCCACAACGAAGGTTTGTGTCACGTTCTAAAGATTAAAAGGACTTTTATAGGCGTAAAGACATGGCTTAGGTAAATGATTAGGAATAGAAAATCAAGGATAAAAAATGACTGTTAAAACACACTAAACCAAGGATGAGCTTCAAACAAAAATGAGAAATGATAAGTATGCCATTTCTCCAATTCAAACAAAAAAACACAAGGCCATGCTTTTTTCTTTTCATAAGATCGGCCAGAAGTAAACATCTTCTTTTCTTTTTTTTGATTTGATTTTTTTGGATAATAATTTTTTTAGGAGAGCTCCAAATGTAGGGTTAGTATTTCCTTTTCATTTTTCAAAGATATAACCCATCACAATAATGAAATTAAATAAAGCTCAAAGTCTAGTGTGAAATAGGAAAAGCATTTTTGCTTTGGTGAAAAATGAAAGGTGGAGCTAAACAAAGAAAAAGGAAAAAAGGCCCAAAATTATTTTTGCAATGGTGAAATATTTTGGTGGGCAAAAAGGCTCAAACGGGACAAAGGGTGGCCTAAATCATCTCTAAAGTTCGTGAAAAATGGCGCAAATGTTTTGAGAGTCTCCAGAGACAAGTTCTAAACACCAAGAAAGAATTACCCCAAAATGAAAAAGTGATAACGTTATCTAGCAACCGTTCATATGCAATTAAACAGAATAAAAAGAAAAACTACAATTTGCTAACTTACAACATAAAAAACCAGATGCCTATATTTAAGAACTAGAAAATAGTAAAACTAAGTTATGTTAACATAATAGATTTAGGAAACCGGTTCAAAAAAACTCTACTTAGAATTAAAGAACCGCAGGGGCATACACACCACTAGAAGAAACATAGAAATAAAGACAGAAAATAATTTTTGATTTTTATATTCAAATAGATTTTAACAATTTTTTTGGATTTTTGATTTTTTTTGGGTTTTGTATTTTCTAGTTTTTTTTTATTTTTGATAAAGTTAAAGAAAAAGTTGTACTCCTAAGAAGTTTAATATAACTATAATAAATTTTTCTATTTTTTTTGTAAAAAAAGAAAAAAAAAGATAGAAAGAAAATAAACGAAACCCTCCCCCATGCTTAGAGTTTTCATTGCATTCAATAAAAAAAGCGAGAAAGAGAAGGAGAAGAGGTGTGATAGAAAATGCAGTAAAGTAAAAATAAGAAAAAAAAAGAACATGACTTCACTGGTTTTGTGAGGCTGAAAGCGGATGTCGCTCCCCCATGCTTTTGCTTTAATTCACTTTATCACCAACAGGCTTGACTTGATCCTTCTTGAAATCAGCAACGTTGGAGCGGCAATCACGAACTTGTACTTGTATGGCCACCGGGAGGAAGTGCAAAATACAAAAATAAAAGCAGACAAATCCTTGGGCAGGCTCCCAAGAGTGTTCTTTATTTAACAAAATAAAGTTCGAAATAATAATAATAGTTTTATAATAATAAGAAGTCCAGAAAAAGAAAGAGTTTCACATTAAAATAAATATTAAGAGACAAATATAGAATGCTCCTTTGCAGGAGATACCGAATCATTTGAAAAATACAACTTCAGTCTATGACCATTAACTTTGAAGTCACCCTTGTCCCGGTGCGAGAGCAACACAGTTCCGTACAAAAAAACTTGCTTGACCGTAAACGGTCTAGACCATTGAGACTTAAGCTTTCTAGGGAGAAGACGTAAGCGGAAATTAAAAAGAAGAACCTGATCGCCTGGTTTAAACATTTTAGGGTGGCGCAAGTTCTTATCATGATAAAATTTTCTGCGTTCTTTATATATTTTGTTGTTCTCTTAAGTGTTTGCTCGCCACTCGTTGAGTTCATTTAATTGATTTTTTCTGTGCTCACCGACCGAGTGCGAATAAAAATTAAAAACTTTAGTTCCCAGTACGCACGGTGTTCTACTTCTACTGGGAGATGACACGATTTACCATAAACCAATTGGAAAGGAGTACAACCGATAGCGGTCCTGTACGCTGTCCGATATGCCCATATAACATCGTCTAACTTTAAGGACCTATCTTTATGAGAAGTAAAAACAGTTTTTTCCAAAATTCTTTTAAGTAAGCGATTGACTACCTCGACCTGACCGTTCGTTTGGGGGTGATAAGCGGTGGATAGTTCATGCGTAATGCCATATTTAGTTAAAGCTTTAGCGAGCTGAGCGTTGCAGAAATGACTTCCCCTATTACTAACTATTGCTCGAGGAAAACCGAAGCGAGAAAATAATTTTTTTATAAAAGAAACTACGGCTCGAGCATCGTTACTGGGTAAAGCTTGGGCCTCCGCCCACCTAGAAACATAATCTACGGCGACTAGATTATATTTATTACCTAAGCTTGAGGGAAACGAGCCTAAAAATTCTATGCACCAAAAATCAAAAACTTAACACTCAAGTAAATAATTTTGTTCCATTTCATTTTTATTGGATATGTTTCCAGTCCGCTGACATCGATCACACCCGCTCACAAAGATTTGTGCATCTTTAAATATGCTTGGCAAATAAAAGCCAGCACTAAGCACTTTGTGGGCGATGTGGTTTGCTTGAAAATGCCCGCTAGTCAGACCTTCATGAACATGCTTCAAAATCTGTTGACCTTCTTCCCGGGAAACACATCTTCTTAGCACCTGGTCTGCACAAATGCGGAATGGAAAGGGGTCCTCCCAAAAATAATACTTCAACTCAGAATAGAATTTTTTCTTTTGCTGAGAAGAGTACTCTTTTGGAAGGACCCGGGCCACGAGATAATTGGCCAGATTGGCAAACCAGGGGGTAGAATGAGAAACGTTTATGATTTGTTCATCTGAAAAAGAATCATTAATAAAATTTTCATTGAAAACACCGATTTCAGGATTTTTGAGGAGAGAAAGATGATCAGCCACTAAGTTTCCGCTCCTTTTTATCCCAAATCTCTAAGTCGAATTCTTGAAGTAAGAGGATCCAGCGAATAGGGCGTGGCTTGGCGTCCGGTTTAGAAAGGGGGTACTTCAAAGCGGAATGATTCGTAAAAATGATAACCTTAGAAAGAGTAATGTACGGTCGGAATTTATCGAATGCGAAAATAACATCTAAGAGTTCCTTTTCAGTTGTGGTGTAGTTTTCCTACGCCGAATTAAGCATTTTGCTCGCGTAATAAATTGGGTGGAAATTCTTAGCTATTCGTTGTCCTAGCACCGCACCGACCGCAAAACTACTTGCATCGCATATTATTTCGAAACGCAAATCCCAAACTGGGGCGATCGTAATTGGAGAATTAATAAGTTTAGATTTAATCAACTGAAAAGCAGCTAGACATGATTCGTCAAAATTAAATGGGGTGTCTTTTTCCAGAAGTTACTTTAGAGGCTTGGTGATTTTAGAAAAGTCTTTAATGAAGCGCCTATAAAACCCTGCATGGTCTAGAAAACTCCTAATCACTTTAATGTTTGTAGGCAGCGTTACCTTCTCAATCACCTCGATCTTAGCTCGATCGACCTCGATTCCCCTACCAGAGATTTATGTCCTAAAACTAGACATCCTCTCACCATAAAGTGGCATTTTTACCAGTTTTAAACCAGGTTCGTTTCCTCGCACCGTTCTAAGACACTAGCTAGATTTTGTAAACATAAAGTGAAAGAGTCACTGAAAACAGAAAAGTTGTCCATAAAGACTTCCATTATACTCTAAACGTATTTATCGAAAATGGCTAACATGCATCGCTAAGAGGTATCTGGTGCGTTGTATACACCGAAAGGCATCCTACGGTAGGCAAAATTTCCGAAGGGGCAAGTGAATGTTGTCTTCTCTTGGTCCTCAGGTGCGATATGGATTTGGAAATACCCTGAGAGACCGTCGAGAAAGCAATAGAAACTATGCCAGGATAACCATTCTAAAATCTGATCGATAAAGGGGAGGGGGAAGTGATCTTTACGAGTGGCATCGTTTAGCTTACGTTAGTCGATGCACATCCTCCATTCCGTTACCGTCCTAATTGGAATTAAATCGTTGTTCTCATTCATCACTACAATGATTCCACTCTTCTTAGGTACAACCTAGACCGGACTTACCCACTTACTATCGGAAATTGGGTAGATTATTCCTGCATCTAATAATTTAAGCTCCTCTCCCTTCATGACCTCTTTCATGTTCAGATTAAGATGAAGTTGAGGCTGGACTACACATTTAGAGTTATTTTCGAAAAATATTCTATGGGTGCAAAAAGAGGGGCTTATGCCAGAAATATCAGATATTTTCCACGCTATAGCTCGACGATGTCTTTATAGCACTTCGATGAATTGATCGTTCTCAGATTGAGAAAGAAAGGCCAGAAATATAACATGCAATTTTGATTTTTTTTTCCAGAAAAGAATATTTAAGATGTTCGGTGAGTGGTTTTATGTCAAGGTTGGGTGGTTCATCATAAGAGTTTTTCAAATTTTTTTCCTTTTTCAAAAGTAAGATTTTCAAAATTCTTTTGTCTAAAAATAGGTTCATTTTCAAAATTGGCTTGCACGGACATAACCGTGTCTTCAAAAACATTTGATGAAATTTCAGAAAAAGAAGAGGAAAAATCATTTGAAGAAACATTGGAAAGGGAAAGAGAGGAGTCTTCATTTAGTACATCAAGAAAAAAAACAAGAGTCATCATTTTTCAAGAGTTTTTCATAGATTAATTTATAGAAAACGTAACCTAATCATCTCCCACATGAAGAAAGAGCTTCCCGTTACTCACATCGATGACTGCTTGAGAGGTGTCTATGAAGGGATGACCAAGGATAAGAGAGACCTCGACGTCGTCTTCAATATCAAGAATAAACAAATCCACCAGGAAGATGAATTTGTCGACCTTCACTAGCACGTTCTTTACAATACCTAACGGATAGTTGATTTATCGATCGGCTAACTGGAAACACATCTTATTACCACTTGGTCCGCAATCATAGGATATTTTCAACGTAAAGTTTCGCCAGCTTTTCCACTGAATCGTCCTTCTTATTTGGAATGAAGTGTGACAGTTTCGTTAAACAGTCAATGATCACACAGATGACGTCATTCCCCTTCTGCAATCTGGACAAGCCGTGCATAAAATACATAAATATGTCATCGAACTTCCACTCTGGTATAGGTAATGACTTCAGAAATCCACTGGGCTTCTAACATTCGGTGTTTACTAAGGCAAAGGTGTAACACTTTGCCACATATAGAGCTATGTCCTTTTTCAATCATATCCACCAGAATAACTTTTTCCTGTCCTCGAACACTTTTGTGCTCCCTGGATGGATTGAGTACTTTGTGAAGTGCGCCTTCTACATTAATTCTCCCATATTTTGCCAACATTTGGGATTCACAAACAATTGTTCTTCCATAATAGGCCATCACTAACTGTAAACTGGGAATTTGACCCATCCAAGAACTCTGCCAAGTAGCATTTCTTATTATCGTCCAGCTCCAGCGCCTGCTGAATCCGGTCTACGAGGTCATACTCCACTTCTGTATAATTCAAGCATGCTTCAGCACAAGATCTCCTAGCAACACACAAGATCTCCAAGGCCTCAAAATTTCGAATAAGATGCTCATCATACATCTGTATCCAGTGGGCCCGTGCAAGAATCCAATGTCTTAGTTCATCCTCAACATCATTACACTTGCCAGGAACATAATGTATCTTGAGGGTGTCATCCCCAAGGAACTCCATCCACCACCGCTGACGCATATTTAAGTCCTTCTGATCGAACATATATTTTAGGCTATTTTGGTCTATAAAGATATTGAACTTTACATCACACAGGTAGTGCCACCAAAGCTTCAAAGTGAATATCACGGCCGGTAACTCCAAATCCTCGACCAGATAATTCCTCTCTTTCACCTTTAATTGGCACAATACATATGCTATCACCTTACTATGATGAATTAAAACGCAGCCTAAGTCGCTCCCCGATGCGTCACTATAGATTTCATAACACTCCGAACTATAATGCGAGCACAAAATATGTGTCGTGGTTAGACAACTTTTCAACTCTTCAAAAGCTTGCGCGCACGCAGATTATCAAATAAACTTCTCATCCTTCCTCATCACGGTAGTGAGGGGTAACACTATCTGCGAGAAGTTTTCCTCAAATCACCTGTAGTTGCAACCAAGCCCCAAAAAACTCCGAACTTTCGCCACAGTAGACAACACATGCCACTTTCGTTTCACAACTATCTTCGACGGATCTACCGCAATTCCATCTCCACTAACAACATGACCAAGGAACGCTACTGAAGATAGCCAAAAATCACACTTGGAGAACTTGGCGTACAACTCATTAATCCTCAGGGTCTCCAAAGCAATCCGAAAATGGTCTGCATGTTCTTCCACACACTGAGAGTACTCCAGGATATCATCAAAAAAGACTATCATAAACTGGTCCAAGTATTCTCTGAACATCTGATTCATCAAGTCCATAAACATGGATGGCACATTTGTTAGGCGAAACGACATGAAAGTGAACTCATAATGCCCATAATGTGTACTGAATGTGGTCATGGGAATGTCACTTTCCCTGATCCTCAACTGATAATATCCAGATTTTAGATCCAGTTTTGAGTATACAGTTGATCCAACTAGCTGGTCAAACGGATCATCGATTCTCAGAATCAGATTCTTGTTCTTCTCTGTCAGCTAATTCAATTCTCGATAATCAACACACAACCGCAAACTACCATCCTTTTTCTTCATGAAAAAAACAAGTGTTCTCCAAGGTGACCTACTTGGATGCACATAGCCTTGCTCTAGCAGTTCTTGATGCTGCACCTTAAATTCCGCCAATTCCCTTGGTGCTAGTCATTACAGAGAGCATTATACAGTCTTGGCACTTGGTACTAGCTCTATTGTAAAATTGATCTCTCTCTGAGGTGGAGCTCTAGGGAGATGTTCAGGGAAAATGTCAGAAAACTCTGATACCACAAAATTACTTATCAAACAAGGCTTGGGCTTCTTAGCCTCCAATAGGATAAAGAATAACTCTGCACCTTCCCGCATTCCTTTACTACTTGGAGATCCCTTTATACCCGAGAAGGTAGTTTCAGGACCCGTATACAGCCTCAGTTTGACTATCTTGAGATTGCAATCAATATATGCATGTTGCTCCGAGAGCCAATCCATGCCAAACATTACATCAAACTCTACTATCAGTAGTAACAATGCTTCCAACTCAAACTCTTGACTCCCTATATGCACCTTTATGCTACAAACACTATCCGCACGCTTCAAGCATCCGTTAGGCAGCAATACATACAGACTATCCTTCGCCATAGAAGAAGGTATTCTGATACGCGACACAAAGTCATCAAATAGAATGGTGTGTGAAGATCTTGTATCAAACATAGCTCTCGCTTGATAGTCCAAGATTAAGACAAAGCCTAAGAAAAGATAGTCATACAACCAGTGCGCAAGGCGTATGGTATGGAAAGCAATAAATCTAAAGTCAAAATCATACCTGTTGTAACGCCCCAAAATTCAAAAGAGGGACGAACATCGTTCAGAGCCAAGTTTGGGTCTTGGTAAGGGTCACACGGCCTGAAACACGGGCGTGTCCAAGGCCGTATCATGCTCGTGTTCGACGAAGAACTCGGGTGGTCGATGAACTATGACCGACGAAGTGTCGAGACAGTGAACACGGCCTAGGACATGGGCATGTCCATGGCCGTGTCGTGTTCGGGTTCGACGATTTTTGCATGGTCGACAAAAATGCGCTCGACAATCGTCGAGAGGATGAACACGGCCAGAGATACGGGCGTGTCCCAGGCCGTGTCCTGCTCGGGATGTTAGTCGGGCTGTGTTAGGTTATAAAAATGGCATAGATCCCAGCCGTGTTCGTGTTTGACACGGGCGTGTCAAATGTGACAGGAGTGTGTTGAGTACCCTTATTCTCCTCAGGTTGTGTTTGGTCCTATGTCGATGGAGGAACATGCCCAGGCACACGGGCGTGTACTGAGTGACACGGGGGTGTCAAATTTGACACAGGTATGTTCAGAGCCCGTGTCCTATTCTGGGTGCGATAGTTTCGGCGTTGATTGAGGCATACGACCATAGACACGGGCGTGTCTCAAGCCGTGTTCGGCACAGGAATTTTGGTTTTAAGTGTGAATCGTGGTCGTTCGTTTCCTTCTATTAGTATCTAATGGTTCAGGGCTGTCCTGGCTGAGTTATGTCCGAGAATAGGGTTTGAAACCCTCATTTTTCTTCAAGTTTCTCTTTCTAAGGTTTTAGAGAGAAGGGAGAGAAAGGAAGAAGGTGAAGGAGATTTCCGGCTGCCGGAGAAGCTTCGGAGCCCCAAATCACGAGCCGAGTCCAGATTCACGGATGCAAGTCCGTCGCGGTAGTTTTCATCCGGCTCAGTTCCCATGGCTAGGAAGAGGGGGCGTAAGGTAACGACACTTCTCCTCTTAGTTTCTAGGATGCATGATTAGCATCTCTTACATTCAAGCTTTTGGGCACCAAACTCTCAAGTGAGAGGGGTTTGGGTCGCTATGGTTCAAGAGGAACCTCCGGGTTGATTGAGTCCATCCTCAGCATGATTTTGCATTAGAGATCTGCTACATTTGTGGATTAGGCATGGTGGGTGAAGTCGTGGTCGCGACCGTAGTCCGACTCGGTGATGTTGCATAACGAGCCTTAAGTATTTTGTAGAAATCCATTGCGACAAGATGCCATTTGTGATGTTTGTGTTTTTCCCCTTTTCTCGAGTGAGTACGTGTAGCCGGAACCAGACAACGTTAGCTCCGCAATGGCGGTAGATGTTTTCCTTGGTGGACAAGGTTAGCTCTGCATTGGCGGTAGAGGGTTTCCGTGGTGCACGGGGATGTTGCAGTACAAATGATGGATTAGGGTGGGAATTATTATGGATTGTGATGTGCTAAGGCACGGTTTTGCCTCTGTGGTCGGCTGGCTATCCTGTGACGTGCAAGTCATGTGGGGAGATTGTCCTGGTGAGACTAGTCCCCTTCTGTGAGACTAACGAGAAAGCAGACAAGGTGCAAGCCCGGGCAATGAGGCCACGAGCGGGTGGGGTGCAGCAAGGGTTCTTAGAATCGGTCAATGTGTGAGACGGAATCCTGAAGCGAGAAGTCAGTGCTTGGAGGCAAGCCGGGGTCTAAGAACCATGAGTGGGTGGGGTTTTTGCAAGAGTTCCTTGTAACGTCTTGTATGCAGTTAGGGGAATTGCAGTACCCTCATGTTTGCGGCTTAACAGTAATGGGGAAATTGGGAGTCCCAGATGTTTTGATGTCATGTTAGATGCATACGCGATAGGGTGCCTTGGGTGAAGCTCGGGTTTTCCATACATGTTGCATAGTAGGCCCCTTTTTATTATATGCTCAACATAGAAAATGTGTTTGTTGTTTGAGACATCCAAACCTGTTCTTTTAGAGCTTTACTTGTTTATGTATATGGTATACAAAGTGCTGACTTTCAAGTTGAAGGGGTACCCCGGGGTCCGTTAGGGTCGGCCGGGAGGAGAAGTATTTGTTACACAGTTTGAGGCCATCCTTTGCTGACCCACATTACATGCAATATTTACAGGGCAAGGATCGCAAGCAGGAGCTAGCTCGCCGGCCAAAAAGTCCTAAGCCTCACGAAGTGTTTCAAGTTTCATACTACCTCTATTTTGTGGCATTGTATGTTGGATGCTCTTGTTTTTTGACTTGCATGTCGAGGTAGTTTAGGAGTTCCCATGCACATTGATTCTTGATGTTATCATGTTAGTTTTAGACTCTTTTGTTGTAAGGCCTTAAGTCCGTTTCGATACTCTTATATGTGGATAGCTTCTGGTCTTGTTTGCTGTTTTCGTTGTTATTTGGTATTGAGTTTTGAGATTGAGTAGTTAATATCATCTTTTAATGCTAAAGATGTGGCGTCTGTATGTTGTGGGTCCCCAGCCCGACCCATATTATACGGTTAGTACAGGGGAGGTTTTACAATTTGGTTTCAGAGGTCGGATTTCGTCCAAGGTCAGTTAGGGCGGTCGATTCAACGTAATCGGATCGCGTATAGAAGTTATCCAAATAGGAGTAATGCGGGACCATGAGTGTCCTTATATTTGAGTCTTGCGATTAAGAGACTGATTCCTTATTTCCTTGTATTTCTTAAGAGTACAAGCAACGAGGTGGGTACGACGAGACCAAGAGAAGAGCTTTCGGTGAGTAGCGCCACTGCTCAGGGTCCTTTGCGCATGGGTGTAAACCCGACCGACTTTTGTCGCATGCTTGCAGAAGCAATGGTGGCAGCCCAAGCTGCAGCGACAGCTCAAGTATCAACCCCTGTTGCTCAGGTAGCAACTCCTACTGCCTTGGATACGGCGATGTCCGTGACGGGCGGAGAAGCCCGGCGAGCAGAGCCTTTTGCCGAAAGGGTGGTTGTCGGGCATGGAGATCGGTAGATGAAGTATTTTCTGAGCTTCCATCCACCAAAGTTCAAGGGATTCGATACGCCGACTGATGCGGAGGATTGGTGGGCACAGATGCAAGAGCTTCTGAGGGCGGCAGAGATGCCAAAGGAGAAGAAATTTGAATTTGCGGCCTTCATGTTGGAGGGAGACACGAAGTTGTTGTTGGTGAACCATAGCGGCCGCCAGTTTCTCGGACGTACCCCATCCATGGAAGAGTTTGGGAATGCTTTCCTAAAGAAGTACATTCCTGTTTCGACAATGTTGGCCCTCCAAAGGCAGTTTCTTCACTTGGTGCAGCGGGATAAGACGGTGGACGAGTATGTGTAGGAGTTCACTCGGTTGGGTTGTTATGAAGGAACGACAATGGGAGATGATGAGGAGAGGGATAACCTCTTCTACCAGGGGCTGAGGGTCAATCTAAGACAACCCCTCATCGCCATGAATAGAGGTTGTTTCAGTGAGTTGGTTGAGGCTGCCAGAATGTTGGAGATTGATCTAGAGCGAGGCCAACATTGTAAGGGTTTTGCGCCCAAGCAAGTGTAAGGGAAGCCTTCTCAATCCTAAGGAATGTCTGAAGGGAATATGGGGAGGAAAAAGCCTCACCCATTCAAGTCCGGTGAGAAAAGCAAATGGACGTCCGGAGGGTTTCAATCTAACGGACCACCGACATGTTTAAATTATGGTAAGGTGGGGCACATAACTTGTTTTTGTATTCAAGGAGGTGCGGAGTAGGAGCCAAGGCAGGAGAAGATTGTGCGCTCCGCCCCTAGTGCCGCAGAGAAAGGGAAGATGGAGGAGTTTAGCGCTTCTCGGTTCCAACCGGCGCAACCAAGGGCTTACAACCTTGTATAGCTGGAAGTGATCCGCCAACCCGATGTGGTCACAGGTATGAGGAAGTTTAAGTTTAACCTTGTGCATCATACTTTCAGACTGTTATATTTAATGTCTATGTTTTAGGATTTGTGTTAGTTTTTGGATACCCCGCCAGGGTATTGTTCGATACAGGAGCGTCGCACTCTTTTCTTGCGGAAAGTTTCATCGGGAGCCTTGGAGTTGAATCATTCTCGGTGGACGCAGAGCTGAAGGTGCGCATGCCCAATGGGTCATCCATGACCACCGGGGAAAAAGGGCACATTTGTTGGAAGCTAGGTGGAGTTGACTTTATGTTGATAGCAGCGGTCCTACTGTTGGTTGAGTTTGATGTGATATTGGGAATAGACTGTCTAGCAGAGTAGCGTGCCAGTGTTGATTGCCTATCCAAGGTGGTGACCCTAAGAAGCGAAGGGCAGACAGAAGTTAAGTTTGAGGGCCTTAATGGCGTGGCCTGTTCCATGATTTCGGCCATGCAGTTGGTGCGGGCAGTTTACCAGGGGTGAGTAGCCCTTGTAGCATTATTGGAGGTTCGCCTTTCCAAGTTATCACTTGGGGGCGTCCCGTAGTGGCAGAGTTCAAGGATGTGTTTCCTGATGAACTCCCTGGAGCACCTCCTTGATGGTAGATTGATTTCTCGATTGAGTTAGTGCTAGAGTCTAGTTCGGTGTCACGTCCTCCGTTTAGGATGGCACCAAAAGAGTTGGCTGAACTAAAGGTATAGTTGCAGGAAGTGTTGGAGCAGGAGTATATCAGACCCAGTTCTTCACCGTGGAGCGTTCCTATGTTGTTCGTGAAGAAGAAAGACAGTAGTATGCGGCTGTGCATAGACTACCGATAGTTGAATAAATTGACTGTCAAGAATAAGTATCTGATTCCTCAGATAGACGACATGTTCGACCAGTTCGTGGGGTCGGTGGTGTATTCAAAGTTGGACTTGAAGTCAGGATACTATCAGTTACGAATTCGAGACGAGGCATACCCAAGACAGTGTTTGGTACGAGGTATGGTCACTTTGAGTTCTCGGTGATTCCATTAGAGCAGACGAATGCACCATCCGTATTCATGGATTTGATGAATCGAGTATTTCGGGAATACTTGGAATTTTGTGGTTGTCTTTATTGATGACATTCTGGTGTACTCCAAATCGGAGGTGGAGCATGAGACTCACTTGAGAGTAGTCTTTCAAGTGTTGAGAGAGAACCAGCTTTATGCAAAGTTCTCGAAGTGCAAGTACTCGCTAGACAAGGTCGCATTTTTGGGCCACGTGATTAGTGGGGATGGGGTTGCGGTAGGTCCAACAAAAGTGGAAGACAACAGAGATTGGCCGATTTTGAGAACCGTGGCGGAAGTCCGAAGTTTTCTTGGACTAGCCGAGTACTATAGAAGATTCGTAGAAAACTTTTTGCGGATAACTCTACCCCTCACATCACTAACTCATAAGGATCAAAAGTTTGTGTGGACTCAGGAGTACGGCTAGGCATTTGAGACACTGAAGGAAAGGCTGATGATGGCTCCAATCCTAAGTCTACCGAAAGGAACCAGAGGATTTCAAATTTTCAGTGACGCATCGGGATGCAGTTTGGGTTGCGTATTGGTGCAACATGGCAGTGTGATAGCCTTTGGGTCTAGGCAGCTGAAGTCTCATGAGAGGAATTACCCCGTCCATGACTTGGAATTGGCGACGTTAATTTTCGCGTTAAAATTGTGGTGGCACTATGATTATGGTGCAAATGTGGAGATCTTCACGGATCATAAAAGCCTGAATTATCTCCTAGATCAGAAGGACTTGACTATGCGGCAGCGCAGATGGGTCGAGTTCCTTGGAGACTACGAGATGGTGATTCAGTATAAGCCAGGCAAAGCCAACGTGGTGGCAAATGCCTTGAGTAGAAAATACTCTGGGTAAGGGAATTGGATCGAAGCTTATGATGAGCGGTTGGTGCTAGACTGGGAGTCCCTCGGCTTGGATTGTGTAGCAAGGGGCGAGTCTAGCATGGCTCGGTTGAACTGGATTGAAATGTAGAATGATTTGTCAGATCATATTCGGGAAGCGACCCGTTTGGATGATGAGTTTCAGACTTTCGTGGCGGAAGCTCAAATGGGTGAGAGCAGTGTCTGAGAGTTGATTGATGGGATTCTAAGGAGGGACGGAAGGATATTTGTACCGTAGTTCAGCAAGCTCCGTGAGGAGTTGATGTTTGTGGCTCACTTCACAAAGTACTCCATTCACCCGAGTAGTGCAAAGATGTACTTGGATATGAAGAAATCCTTTTGGTGGACTGGATTGAAGCGGGACGTAGCTTTGTACGTGAATCGATGCCAAACTTGTGCCTTGGTGAAGGCTGAGTGTCAGAAGCCGTGCAGATTCCTGAAGCCTCTTCCTATTCCCGAGTGGAAATTTGATGATATCTGCATGGACTTTGTTCATGGGTTACCTAGATCGCAATAGGGTAACGACGCGATTTGGGTGATTGTGGATCGCTTAACCAAAGTGGTTCATTTCATCCCAAATTATAAGGAGGAAAGCGCGGAGAAGCTGGTAGAGTTGTATGCGCAACATTATGTGACTACATGAGATTCCTAAGAGTATAGTTAGTGATCGCGATGGACGTTTCACGTCCAAGGACTAGAGGTTGGTTCAGAAGAGTCTGGGCATGAAGCTAAAGTTCAGTACGGCTTTCCATACTCAAACTGATGGGCAAACCGAAAGAACGAACCGTACTATGGAGAATATGCTGAGAATGTGCATTCTTCACTTCGGCAAGAAGTTGGAGGATCACCTCTTCATGGTAGAGTTCGCTTATAACAATAGTTACCAAGCAAGTATCAAGATGGCGCCATATGAGGCTTTGTATGGAAGGCGGTGTCGAACACCGATGTCTTGGACAGAGGCGGGAGATGCCAAACTTTTGGGAAAAGAAGTGGTAGCTGATGCATGCGAACTGGTGCAAACCATTCAAGAGCGCATGAAGGTGGCTATAGATCGGCAAGCAAAATATTTTAATGCTCACCACAGGAAGCTAGAGTTCGCGTTATGTGACTGGGTCTATCTAAAGATCAAGCCGTTCAAAGGCATTTCACGCATTCGCCAACTCAAGAAGTTGAGTCCAAGGTTTTTTGGACCTTTCGAGGTTATAGAATGGGTGGGAGAAGCAGCATACCGGTTGGCGTTGTCTGTAGAGATGAGTGGATTACACAATATCTTCCATGTCTCCATCTTGAGGAAAGCCTTAGTAGAGGCTAGTGTGGTGATCGAATCGGCATCAGTGCCGATAGAAGAGGACTTGAGGATGCAAGTTCATCCAGTTGCTATACTGGATTCAGAAATTCGTCAATTGCGGAACAAAGAGGTCAAACTCGTAAAAGTCCGATGGGACAACTGCGGTCGTAAGGAGCTCTCTTGGGACTGAGAACAGACCATGCTGGAGGAGTATTCAGAGTTTTTTCGCTCAGGTATCATTTAACTTTTGTGTACCCTTTTACTTTCTGTAATTTCGTGACAAAATACTTTTAAGGGGGAGAGAGTTGTAACGCCCCAAAATTCGAAAGAGGTACGAACAACATTCAGAGCCAAGTTTGGGTCTTGGTAAGGGTCACACGGCCTGGACACGGGCGTGTCCAGGGCCATATCATGCTCGGGTTCGACGAATAACTTGGGTTGTCGATGAAATACACTTGACGAAGTGTCGAGACAGTGAACACGGCCTAGGATACGGGCGTGTCCATGGCTGTGTCGTGTTCGGGTTCGATGATTTTCACGTGGTCGACGAAAATGCGCTCGACAATCATCGAGAGGACGAACACGGCCTGAGACACAGGCGTGTCCCAGGACGTGTCCTGCTCGGGATGTTAGCCGGGCCATGTGAGGGGATAAACACAGCATGGAGCCCAGGCGAGTTAGTGTTTGACACGGGCGTGTTAAATATGACACGGGCGTGTTGAGTACCCATATTCTCCTCGGGTTGTGTTTGGTCCTGTATCAATGGAGTAACACGCCTAGGCGCACGGGCATGTACTGAGTGACACGGGCGTGTCAACTTTGACACTGGCATGTTCAATGCCTGTGTCTTGTTTTGGGTGCGACGGTTTCGGCGATGATTGAGGCACACGGCCTTGGACACGGGCGTGTCTCATGCCGTGTTAGGCCAAGGAATTTTGGTTTTAAGTGCGAATCGTGGCCGTTCATTTCCTTCTATTAGGATCTGATGGTTCAGCGCTGTCCTGGCTGATTTATGTCCGGGAATAGGGTTTGAAACCCTCATTCTTCTTCATGTTTCTCTTTCTAAGGTTTTAGAGAGAAGGTGTTGGAACCCCAGTTTGGATTTGGGCAAGAAACACTATTAGGAATCTTAGATTGACCCAACATGTATATTCATGGGTCATATGACTATTTCCAGGACAAGTTTTTCAGAAGAACTTTCCAGCATTGCAGAAAAGAACTCCAAGAAATGCAGTCAAGACAAAGGAAGAAAATCAGATCGACGATCGTCGAACGCAGTTCGACGAACGCCAATCTCCGGTTGATGAATTCGAAGTTGCTTCTCTGAACTCAGGTCGACGATCTCAAGACTCCGGCAACTGTGTCGACACTCAACAGTTCTCTCAGCTCGACGAACACAGAAACTGAGCTTGACGAACTGCAAGCTCCGGTCGACGAACGCAGGCAAGATATTCAGCTCGACGAAGGTCAAACTCAGGTCGATGATTGATGAACTCGATGAAAGTTCAGGTCGACGATTTCTAAGAAATCAGTAACAGTTGACAGAATTAATTGAGGATTAATTATAGTCAACATTTCGAGTGAAAATAGCCGTTCAAACGGACAGTTACAGTTGGATTAATTATAGATCAATTTCCAAAGCATCTACTACTCTCGGGAATGTTTCTTCCGCCATCAAGCCTAAAGAATTCAAATAATAATTAGAAGAAGATGATGAAAAAACACACAGAAAACACAAAAAAGAGACAATAGAGACAGAGAATACAGAATACAGAAGATAGAAAACAAACACAGCAAGGGAAATATCACTACAGTTACTAGCAGCCCTAGACCAGAGGAGACAGCTATCATAAGAAGAAGAAGAACATCCATTCATATCAAGAGTCTTCTTCCTTATTACTGCAGGACAACTTCAAGGACAACAAACAACATATTAGTCAGAAGTTCCTGAAGGATACTCTTGTCCAGGCCTAAAGATTGAAGGCCTATCACCCTGAAACAGTGCTCCAGATTTCCCTGCACCATTCAAGATCTCTGGGGGAGCAAATCTGCTAACATCAATATCCACTTGAGTCTTCTCTCTGATTGTTGACAGAGAAGACAATATCACTCTCTCACCCCCACCTGTATAAAGGGTTGTCATCTCCCTTCAAAAGTGATTCCTGGTTGCAAGTCTCCTTCCAAATGACTAGAGTTGGTTTTTGGCGACCTGATTAAAACCCATTGGTGGCAGTCACCTGATCAAAAACCTGAGTGGATTCCTACCAGGGTGGTAGAAGAGTGGACTTCCCATATTTGGGGAACCACTATAAAATCCTTGTGTCTCTTCTGGTTGCTTAATTTTCTTTCTTTATTATGTGCTGTGATTTTACTCTAATCAGCTTAGTTAAGATCTATCTCCTTTCAATTGGTATCAGAGGGAGGTTGGTTAAAATACCAGACCTTGAGAGGTTGATTGGTTGCACAGGCTAACCCCTGAACCAAAAGATCCTTTGGTAGAACTTAACAATCTTTAGAGTTTATCATGGCAAAATTTGATGAGTTTTCAAGCACCAGACTGCCCATGTGCAATGTAGATAAGTTTGCACCATGGAAGACAAGAATTAGATTTTATATGGACTCCATTGATGAAAACATCTTTAAATCTATTTTGTCATGTCCAGCTCAATCTCAGCAAACAACAAGTCCAGATGCTGTTCCATCATCCCAGTGGACACATGCTCAGCAAAAGATGAAGATTGCTGATGCACAAGCTATGAATATTCTAGCACAATCAATGTCTGATGACATTTTTGAAGAACTTGCTGAATGTTCATCTGCAAAAGAGATGTGGGACTCCCTCACCGCATTGGCTGAAGAAGAAGCAAGAGCAATAGAATTTTGCCTAATGGCAATAGATGCTTCTCGCAACAGCTATGCTGAAGAATCAGAAGAACCAGAATGTGAACCGGAAGAAGAAGATCAGGTAATCTCTACCCTTGATCTTTCATCCGGTATACATCTTCAGAAAATCTTAGTTCAAAATAATTCGTCGAACGAAATCAATTCTATTCATCGAACTCAGATCGACGATCTCTGAACAAAGATTCTGCTTTGAACTGTTTAGGAATCTGTGCTCGACGAAACTAATTTAATTCGTCGAATAGAGCTCGACGAACTCAATATCTTTCGTCGAACTCCGCTCGACGAAAGTATTTTAATTCGTCGAACTCAAAATTTCATTGTAGAAATTTTTATCATTTTATTTCTGATTATTTTAAAAGAGAATCAGGACCCAAGGTTATCTGGGTCCAGAACTCCTAACATCTCCTTGCAGAAAAAGAATTCAGTCCAGCAAATATACAGGCCATATAAGTGGTTGTTGGATTTGAGAAAGGAACTGCAAATCGGGGGAGATTGTCTGGTTTACCACAGAGGAATAAAGGCTATGCAAATAGGGGGAGATGCCTATAAATAAAGCTGCAGAACTTCTAGCAGCAGCAACAACAATAGATTATAATGATGCAGATTTGGGCAAAGATCAGCAGCAGCAACATCAGATTTTCTTGATCCAGATTTAGGGGGAGATTGTATTTAATTGCCTTGTATTTTACTTATATTCATGTAAATAGTGTCCTTACCCAAATAGGGGGAGATTGTTGGAACCCCAGTTTGGATTTGGGCAAGGAACACTATTAGGAATCTTAGATTGACCCAACATGTATAGTCATGGGTCATAGGACTATTTCCAGGACAAGTTTTTCAGAAGAACTTTCCAGCATTGCAGAAAAGAAGTCCAAGAAATGCAGTCAAGACAAAGGCAGAAAATCAGATCGACGATCGTCGAACGCAGTTCTACGAACGGCGATCTCCGGTCGACGAATTCTAAGTTGCTTCTCTGAACTCAGGTCGACAATCTCAAGACTCCAACAACTGTGTCGACACTCAACAGTTCTCTCAGCTCGACGAACACAGAAACTTATCTCGACGAACTGCAAGCTCCGGTCGACGAACGCAGGCAAGATATTCAGCTCGACGAATGTCAAACTCAGGTCGACGATTGATGAACTCGACGAAAGTTCAGTTCGACGATTTCTGAGCAATCAGTAACAGTTGGCAGAATTAATTGAGGATTAATTACAGTCAACATTCCCAGTGAAAATAGCCGTTCAAACGGACTGTTACAGTTAGATTAATTATAGATCAATTTCAAAAGCATCTACTACTCTCGGGAATGTTTCTTCCGCCATCAAGCCTAAGGAATTCAAATAAGAAGAAGAAGAAGATGATAAAAAACACACATAAAACACAGAACAGAGACAATAGAGACAGAGAATATAGAATACAGAAGATAGAAAACAAACATAGCAAGGGCAATAACACTACAGTTACTAGCAACCCTAGACCAGAGGGGACAGCTATCATAAGAAGAAGAAGAACATCCATTCATTTCAAGAGTCTTCTTCTTCCTCATTACTGCAGGACAACTTCAAGGACAACAAACAACATATCAGTCAGAAGTTCCTGAAGGATACTCTGGTCCAGGCCTGAAGATTGAAGGCCTATCACCCTGAAGCAGTGCTCCAGATTTCCCTGCACCATTCAAGATCTCAGGGGGAGCAAATCTGCTAACATCAATATCCACTTGAGTCTTCTCTCTGATTGTTGACAGAGAAGACAATATCACTCTCTCACCCCTCCTGTATAAAGGGTTGTCATCTCCCTTCAAAAGTGATTCCTGGTTGCAAGTCTCCTTCCAAAAGACTTGAGTTGGTTTTTGGGGACCTGATCAAAACCCATTGGTGGCAGTCACCTGATCAAAAACCTCAGTGGATTCCAACCAGGGTCGTAGAAGAGTGGACTACCCATGTTTGGGGAACCACTATAAAATCCATGTGTCTCTTCTGGTTGCTTAATTTTCTTTCTTTATTTTGTGCTGTGATTTTACTCTAATCAGCTTAGTTAAGATCTATCTCCTTTCAGAAGGGAGAGCAAGGAAGAAGGTGATGGAGATTTTCGATAGCCACAGAAGCTTCGGAGCCCTAAATCGCGAGCCGAGTCCAGGTCTGCGGAGGCAAATCCGTCGCGGTAGTTTTCATCCGGCTCAGTTCCCATGGCTAGGAAGAGGGGCCATAAGGTAACAACACTTCTCCTCGTGGTTTCTAGGATGCGTGCTTAGCATCTTTTACTTTCAAGCTTTTGGGCACCAAACTCTCAAGTGAGAGTGGTTTGGGTCACTATGGATCAAGAGGAACCTCTGGGTCAATTGAGTCCATCCACGACATGATTTTGCATTAGAGATCCGGTCCGTTAGTGGATTAGGCATGGTGGGTGAAGCCGTGGTCGTGACCGTAATCCGACTCGGTGATGTTGCATAACTAGCCTTAAGGATTTTGTAGAAATCTATTGCGGCAAGATGACATTTGTGATGTTTGTGTTTTCCCCTTTTCTCGAGTGAGTATGTGTAGCCGGAACCGGACAAGGTTAGCTCCACAATGGCGGTAGAAGTTTTCCTTAGTGGACATGGTTAGCTCCATATTGGCGGTAGATGGTTTCCTTGGTCAGCGGGGACGTTGCAGTACAAATGATGGATTAGGGTGGGAATGATTATGGATTGTGATATGATAAGGCGCGGCTTTGTCTCCGTGGTCGGCTGGATATCCCGTGACATGCAACTCATGTGGGGAGAGTGTCCAGGTGAGACTAGTCTCCTTCTATGAGACTGATGAGAATGCCAAGCATGGGGCAAGCCAGGGCAATGAGGCCACGAGCGGGTGGGGTCCAGCAAGGGTCCTTAGAATCGGTCAGTGTGTGAGACAGAATCCTGGCGTGAGAAGTCAATGCTTGCAGGCAAGCCCAGGTCTAAGAACCATTAGCGGGTGGGGCCTTGGCAAGAGTTCCGTGTGGCGGCTTGTATGTCGTTAGGTGAATTGCAGTACCCTCTTGTTTGCAGCTTAACGCCAATGGTGAAATTGGGAGTACCCAGATGTTTTGATGTCGTGCTAGATGTATACGTAATAGGGTGCCTTGGGTGAAGCCCGGGATTTGCATACATGCTGCATAGTAGGCTCCTTTTTATTATATGATCAACATAGAAAATGTGTTTGTTGTTTGAGACATCCAAACCTGTTCTTTTAGAGATTTACTTATTTATATATATGGTATATGAAGTGCTGACTTGCAGGTTGAAGTGGTACCCCGAGGTCCCTTAGGGGCGGCCGGGAGAAGTGTTTGTTACACAATTTGAGGTCAGCCTTTGCTGACCCACGTTACAACCAATTTTTATAGGGTAAGGATCGCAAGCAGGAGCTAGCTCTCCGGCCAAAAAGGTCTAAGCCTTAAGAAGTGTTTCAAGTTTCGTACTAGCTCTATTTTGTGGCAATGTATGTTGGATGCTCTTGTTCTCCGGCTTGCATGCCGAGGTAGTTTAGGAGTGCCCATGAACATTGATGCTTGATGTTATCATATGAGTTTTGGACTCACTTTTTTGGTAAGGCCTTAAGGCCGTTTCGATACTCTTATATGTGGATAGCTTCTGGTCTTATTTGTTGTTTCCGCTGTTGTTTGGTATTGAGTTTTGTTGGGTATTATATCCACAACGTACCTGATTTGAAGAAGCCCCTGAACAAGCTAAGGTAAATAGACAATGTATTTGATAAAATATTTCAAGTTGTGCTTGCAGTTATTCCATGCTAAGTGCACACCAATGTCAGGGTGCAGTAGGTCAATATACACGGGTCTGCACGACGTAATCCCTCGTTGAGCAGATCAGTGTGTTGGCCTACGTGTACTCTCTCTATTGGAGTGTACTTATTTTCAAGTACAGGGCTGTGATATTGCAAGAGCAGACAAGGAGCAAGGATGGGTCAAAGAGCAGTCCATGGGCGGAGAGACGAAAAATCGTCTAAGTGTTAATCGACGAGAATCACCAAGTGATTCTCGCCGATTCGGGGAGAATCATCAAGTTATTCTCGCCGATTCAGGGAGAATCACAAGTGATTCTCGCCGAATCGTCGAGAATCACTAGCTGATTCTCGCCGTCTCCTTCTGGCGAAAACAGTGCGTGCAACCAAGTCAACTTCGACGAGAATCATCTTTGATTCTCGCCGAATCGTCGAGAATCACCTTTGATTCTCGCCGAATCGTCGAGAATCACCTTTGATTCTCGACGATTCGGCGAGACTCACCTTCGATTCTCGTCGATTTTGACTTGGACGAATTCTGGATCCCGCTGGACCGGACTCTGCCGCTGGCGCTGTTTTGAACCGGAGTTAGGGTTTCTTCAGGTGGGACCCATAACGGTTATAATGTAGTGTTTCCACCGTATAAATATACGCGTATTTTGAACAGAAAACACACAGAAAAATCTACGAAGCCGAGCCACCGACGTGACCTAGATCGCGATACCTGTTCCGCCGCCGTCGTCGCTCGTGCAAGTCGATCGCCGGCCGTGATCGTGGTTTCTTCCAGATCTTCCGGCGACAGAAGCTTAGCCAAGATTAGAGTCTCACGCGTCTAACCAGAGATCCTTTGTCTCTTGATTTGTTGATCGGGAAAACCTTCCCCGTCCGAATCGATCGAGACGATCGATCCTAGTGTGACCGTTGGAAGACCTAGCTAGCTTCGCTACGAAGTTTGAATCTCCAAAGTACAGCAGCCGCACATCATTGTGGCCGACGATCCCGAGAACCAAGCCGCCGCCCGTCTAGCCGCCGCCGGTTTCAGGGAGATTCTCTCCAAGTGAGATCTAGGGTTGTGGACTCTTCGTGACTTCGAGAACACGTCATCAAACGAAGAGGGACACCTTAGTCTCCGAAAGTAGTTTGTATTTCTTGTACATTCTAGTTCATTTTTGTTGTATAGGAACGTTGGTTCCGAGTTGTAAGGGTTGGGTGCAACCCGTGTTGTGGGAGTGTTGTCTCCTACGTGTGGAAGGGTTCCTTCCGATAGTGCAAGGATTGGATTTCAATCCTGTTGGTGAAGTGACCGAGTCGTCCCTTGTTGGGAGATAGGTCGAAGAGGGAAAGTGGATGTACCCAACTCGGGGAACCACTATAAATAGCTTGTGTACCTTCTTTGCTGTGCTGGTTTGTTTATTTGTGTAGGTACAATTTTAATTCCGCAAAAACACTGCACGTCACCTATTCCCCCCCCCCCCATAGGTGAAGGTAGTTGACACTAGGTGGACTTTCAAGTGGTATCAGAGCCAGGTTACTCATCAAAAAGGTTAACACCTTGAGTTGAATCCTGCCGCTAGTGTCAAGAAGAAGGCAAACATCTACTATAGATGGGCTCAAGTTCACAGGCAAGATCCCAGTGTGCACCAGGCTCAACTTTCCTATCTGGAAGGAAAGGATCAGGTTCTACATGAAAGCTGTTGATCCTCGACTCTTCATGATCGTGGAGGAGGGACCTTATGTCCCTACTAAGGTCTCCACCAGAGATCCTACCAAGAAAGTGCCAAAGAAAATTTCTGAAATGGACAAGGACGAGATGGTGCTGGTGGGACTTGACAAGAAGGCGCAGAACATTCTGGTCAGCGCAGTCGATGACTCAATGATGCAGAACTTCTGCAATTGCAGGACAACAAAGGAGATCTGGCACTACCTGATTATCCTAATGGAGGGCACTGATGAAGTGAGGGATGATCGGAGATCCCTTCTGAACAAGAAATATGAGGCATTCAGACAAGGGCCTAAGGAGGAGATCAGAGTCACCTTCGAGAACTTCCTCAAGATTGTCAATGCCCTCAAAGGATATGGTAGAGTGTTCACTGATGGTGAACTTAATGATAAATTCCTTAGGTACCTTACTAAGGAATGGGACACAAAGATCTGCGCCATCCGAGAGTTTGGCAGACTAACTGAAACAGACCCGCAAATTCTGTTTGGGATGCTGATGTCCTATGAGCTTCAACTGAACACCAGGAAAGCAGAAGAAGAAGCAAAGAAGGCTGCAGCCAAAGAAAAGACTGTGGCTCTAAAAGCCATTCACTCCAGAAAAGGCAAGGGTGCGGTTTCATACCGTGCCAGGAAAAAGGATGAGGAGGAGGACTCCGAGCCATGCTCCTTCAGCTCAGAGCTGTCTGAGGAGGATTTCTCCCTCATCACCCGAGAATTCAAGAAGTTCCTCAAGATGAGGAATCAAAGAAAGAAAGACGGCTCCTCCTCCAGGCATCAGAAGAAAAAGTATTCTTCTGACAGGTATGCTTCTAAACAGAACAAACATCGCTCCTCTGACATTATTTGTTTTGGATGCAATAAGCCAGGACACGTCGTGGCCGACTGCTACCAAGGCAAGAGAGAAAAAGGAAAAAGAGAGGAGCACAAATCCTCTAGAGATAAGAAGAAAGAGCGGAGCTACATTGCCAAAAGGCCAAAGACACTGAGTGAGTTTGATTCCTCAGACTCCAGTGATGATGAGGAAGTCTACTTCGGGCTGGTGGGTCGCTCCGACTCAGAAGGAGAATGCCCCCCATTTACTGGGAAGGTAAAAGCTCACACCCCTCTCTCCGACTCTGAATCTGATCCTGAGTCTCAGGATGACGACCCTGAGGATAGCCTTTCGGCCCGTGAAGCAGAGCTCCTCGAGAAGTATGAGCTTATGCTCAACACTTTCGAGGAGTGCCGTAAGAGATTGAAGGCTGAGAAAAAGGAAGTGAAATTCCTTAAGGGAGAGAGTGTCTCCCTAAGGGAAGAAATCACAAGTTTGATTTCTCTCCGACAGGAGCACCTTGACCTGACTTCAAAGCATTCAGAGTCTCTTAAGCTCCTTGATCTTAAGTAGGAGGAAGTCGACAAGTTGGAAGAACAACTTGCGGCAGAAAGGAAGATCTTCAAGAGCTTCTCTATGCCAAAAACAGTTCTTCCAGTAGTTGATACCTTCTCTGCTCAGGCCAAAGGAGCTGGCTTGGGGCATGTAGGGGTATCTGGTTCCTCATCCAGGAGAAACAGGAACCAGAGGAAGAATAAGTCCGTCAAGAAGGCCTCTGCTGCTGAAAAGGGAAAGGCTCCGTTCAGTCCTGTTGCGTTCAGAAAGCCTAGCTTTCCTTGTAACCAACATGACTTTGAATCAACCTTTGGTCATCATTTCCGACCCTCGGTTGCAAAGCCAAAGAGCCGATATGATGGTTGGAACTTTCCCCGGAACTTTGGTGAGAGTGCCTTCAAGGCACCTTATGAGGAAATCCACATGGGAAATTATGGTCAATTCTCTAGCGGCCATAATGGAAAGCAGGCACCAAGAGTCAAGCCTGTTATACTGACGAAACAGAAGGTGAAGAAGTCATGTGACTGCAATCACTATGAGGCCTCCACCTCCAGATCCAAGGCCCCGGCTGTACCCGTCATTCCCAGGGTAAGGCAGGAGCCTAGGAAGAGGTACAACAGATTTGACTGTTGGTGTTGTTGCAAAGTCGGTCACTTTGCCGTGGATTGTTGGTTTAATCTGAGGTATAACGAGACTCCCTATGTTAGCACTGCGAGGCCGACCACTCATAAGGTTAACCAATCGAGGGGGAGTATGCTAACTAGGAATCTAGGACCCAAGTTCGATTGGGTTCCTAAGGGAAATTAATTTTGTTTTGCAGGAATGTCCAAAGGCCACCAAAACGCCAATCTGGTACTTGGACAGTGGATGCTACCGGCATATGACTGGGACAAGAAGCCTGCTGCGTGATTACACTCCAGTCGAGAATGGACCCAAAGTCATCTTTGGAGGGTCAGATCGAGGAGTCACTAGAGGTTACGGTATGATTTCCAACGGTATAATCTCTATCACCGACGTGGCTTATGTTGACAGGTTAAACCATAACATGATCAGTGTAAGTCAGTTATGTGACAAAGGTTATGACGTTAAGTTCTGCAAAGATAAATGTTTGATAATATCATGTGCCTCTTCTGAGACGATATTAACAGGCATTAGGAGCAGAAATATCTTCTGCTTAAATTTCTCAGTTTAGATTCATCTACCCCCGTATGCCTTGTGGCAACAGGCAGTGCATCTCTTTGTCAACAATGGCACAAGAGATTGACACATATTAATTTCAAAACAATTAGTATGCTGTTTTCTAAAAACTTAGTAAGGGATTCTCCCGTTATCAAGTGCATCAAAGATAGCCCCTGTCCTGCATGTCAGATGGGCAAACAGACTCGAGCTACTTTTAAAAGCATTGCAGACAAAGACTCTTCCCGATGTCTTTACCTTCTACATATGGACTTGTTTGGTCCAATGCAAGTTCATAGCTTGGGAGGCAAGTCCTATACGCTAGTGATAGTTGATGATCATTCTCGGTTTATATGGGTGTTCTTCTTAAAACGAAAGTCGGATATGTTTGACATCTTCACTAGTTTTGTCAAGCAGGTTCAGAACGAATTTAACTGCCCAGTGGTCAAAATCAGAAGTGACCATGGAACAGAATTCGAATCTGGTGCTATGACAGAGTTTTGTGAAGAACAAGGTATCTTTCATGAGTTTTCCTCCCCGCGCACTCCTCAGCAAAATGGAGTTGCGGAGAGGAGAAATAGAACTCTCATTGAAGCATGCACGACAATGTTGAAAGACGCTTCTCTCCCAGAATACTTCTGGGCAGAGGCGGTCAATACAGCTTATCATGTACAAAACCGAGCATTGATCAACAAGCATCATCGTAAGACGCTTTATGAGCTACTGAGAGGCAGGAAACCAACCATGTCCTACTTGAGGATCTTTGGTTGCAGATGCTATGTACTAAATAATGGGAAGTACCCGCGTACTAAATTTGGTGAAAAATGCTTTGAAGGCATATTCATGGGCTATAGTTCCCACAGTCGGGCATATAGGGTCTTCAATAAGAAAACCCTAGTGGTAGAAGAATCAATTAATGTTGTATTTGATGAAGGAAGTTTGCTTAATAGCAATTCTTCCAGTGGTATTCTTGAAGATGCAGGTGCACGACTTGAACAGCTGTGTCTCGATGAGACCGCTAAAGATGAAATTCCTAAGTACGTCAAAGTTTCCACCTCAACGTCAACTGGGGCTGTTGAAGATCAAAATGGAACAAATCTCTTAGAAGAAGGAGAAGCCCAAGAAGTAGTCGAAGCTCCAGACGCCAGACTTCTAGAGCTCCGGCACGTGAGGGATCATCCTAGAGATCAGATTATCGGAGATCCTCGTGATGGTGTCAGAACTCGAAGAGGTACTATTAACGAGATTTTGCATCTTAGCTTCCTGTCACAGGTTGAGCCAAAGAAGTTCGACGAGGCGAACAAAGATGCGGCATGGATTTTGGCCATGCAAGATGAACTACATCAATTCGAACGATGCAACGTTTCGACGCTGGTTCCCAGACCACACAAGCAGAATGTGATTGGCACCAAGTGGATCTTCCGAAACAAACTGGATGAACATGGTGTCATCATAAAGAACAAGGCCAGGCTGGTGGCTCAAGGTTACAGACAGGAGGAGGGGATTGACTTCGACCAGACCTTTGCACCAGTGGCAAGGCTCGAGGCAATCAGATTGTTCCTGGCGTATGCTTCGCACAAAGGATTCACAGTCTATCAAATGGATGTGAAATCGTCATTCTTGAACGGAGACCTTAAGGAGGAAGTATACGTCGCTCAACTGTAACGCCCCGAAACTCAAAGGAGCAAAGGGGGACGTTTTGGGCCAGTTTGGGTTCTGGCAGCAGTCACACGGCCTGGGACATGGGCGTGTCCCAGGGCGTGTCAAGCGTGTGTCTACACTTAGCCGCGAAGTCGTCGAGTTTTACTCGACGATTCGTCGAGAGTGGGCACACGGCCTGCGACACAGGCGTGTCGCAGGGTGTGTCGACCCGTGTCGACACTTAGCCGTGAAGTCGTCGAGTTATACTCGACGATTCGTCGAGAATGGGCACACGGCCTGCGACACGGGCGTGTCGCAGGGCGTGTCGACCCGTGTCGACGATCGTCCCGGGGAGTCGTCGAGATTCACTCGACGATCGTCGAGACAAGGAACACGGCCTAGGACACGGGCGTGTCCAAGGCCGTGTCATCAAGTCGTCGATCTTCCCTCGACGAAATGTCCCGTGTACACGGCCTGGGGTCCAGGCATATCAAGGTGACACGGGTAAGGACACGGGCGTGTCCTAGAACCCGTGTAGTGCTCGGGTTGAAAATGGGGGAAAATCATGGGGTACACGGCCGACTACACGGCCGTGTCAGGTGGAACACGAGCGTGTCAGCTCGAACACGGGCGTGTCCGATACCCGTGTGAGGTTCCAGGTGATTCGATTTTGACGGCGAATGCGGCACACGGCCCTGGACACGGGCGTGTGCCAAGCCGTGTTCGGTCCAGATTGGGCATTTCAGCCCCGAATCAAAGCCGTTCGTTTTCTTAGGTTGAGATCCAACGGTTGGGGGTTGTTCCTGAGAGGATATACCCGTGAGTTGACTTAGAAATCCATCACTTTCATACCTTATCATCTCTCCAAGTCCTTGGAGAAAGAGGAGAGCCATTGGAGGAAGAAGAACTAGATCCCGCCATTGGAGGAGCTTCGGAGCTCCGAATCGCGAGCTGACTCCGGATCCACGGAGGCAACGCAAGTGCGGTGATTTCCATCCGACTACTTTTCAATGGCGCCAAAGAGGAACTCAAGGGTAACGATCCTCATCTTGAGCATGAATAGCTCTCTTTCTTAGCATAGGAAGCCCGCTCTCGCGAGTTTGCGGAGAGTTGGAGGCGTTCCTTCGGGTAGATATGTAAAGTCCCCGTTGTGTAGAGTCTGTATGCGAGAACGGACATAGGCATGATGTGTGAAGCCTACCCGGACATGTTGGTCTGGATCGGTGATGTTGCATTGCATAAGGCCGGAGAAGACTCCGCGCTATGGTTTGTTTTTCGGGTTTTCTACGCGGTAGATTGCAGCAGGGAGCCTTTGGCACTAACCCAAAGGTGCACCCGGAAAACTGGGCGGATACGAGATCTTGCCAACTTGGTGGCCTGAGTGCCAGCTTGAACATAATCTGATTATGTGAATTGTGATGGAAATGGGACTCGGGAGAAGTTTGACCTGCGCATATGGTTTAAATTACCGTTGCGGGCGCATATGGTTTAAATTACCGTTGCGTTGTGAGCACGGGTTAGATGGAACCGTACCCGTTCTATGTCGTTCGGATTAGAGCCGTTGGCATAGATGAGAGTCTTCGGCGGTCTATGGTTTTAATTACCGTGACCCATGCCGGGAAGACAAACTGCTCATTGTTTGGCCGTCCAAAGGGGATGGTGGTGAGTCGGCAGACTTAGACTGCGTTCACCGAGAATGTGCCCTGAGTGTACGGGGTGTGTGGCCGTTGAGCCTCCTCCTGTGATGAAATGGCTATGGTTATATATATGGATCGCTTATGCTAATGAAATGCAGGGAAGGAGCATCGCCGCCCCGAGTTGGGGGCGGGATCGTTATAATTTGGTCAGCATTGCTGACCGTTGCCTTGTTTTGCCACCGTGCGGTGGTTTGTTGCTTGCAGGTGCAGCTGGACCAAGCGGTCAATAGCGGGCTAAAGCCCTTTTTGCGAAGCTGGCCCTCGAAGGCCCAAGTAGAAGTGTTTACTGCTTTATTCATGTATGACCGGCCTGCGTGCCGTGGTTTGTAAAACATGTAATATTCAAGTGAAACATTTTGTAAGGCCTTAAGGCTTGTTTTGGGTATTTTTGTAATAACATTCCTAAGTTGTACTAGTGGACATTCATGCTTGTATGCTGGGTTCTTTGTTTACAACCTTTATAACTGCTTCCACTAGAATGCTCAGTGTAGGACGTTGAGATTGGTTGGATGGTTTCCATAAGTAACCACCCGGTCTGTCTGTGGTATATGGCGTCGGGCCCCGGCTGGACCTACTGCTATATGCTATGCGACGGATAGGGGTGTTACAATTTGGTATCAGACTACTGGTTTTGGTTGGGCTTAAACTGAATTCGTGGGCGAATTCTTTTTAAGGGGTGGTGAGCACATTGTGTGTGTCATTGTAATAACAGTAAAAAGAACCCATGAATGTCCACTTTGGAATGAAAATACTCGTGTTTGAGGAACCCGCGTGTTCCTATAATTGCTGTTTGCAATTTATGTGGTCGCTTAACGATGCTTTGTACAACTATAGGTGACCAGAAGTGGTGTTGGGCCGTCAGAACGCCGAGTTTCTGAGGCTAGTAGTGCACCGGATGTTGCTCCTGCAACACCTCTGTCGGCTGAAAATATACGATTGGTGGCTGAAGCGGTGTTGGCCGTGATAAATGCGCAGCCTGGAAGGCAAACGCAGCAGCCCGCTCCTGTGATGGAGCAAGTATCTCTGCAAGAGGCTGAGCCGAGGAGAGTGGAGCAAGTGGTTGTAGAACCGGTAGTGCCAAGGAGGGCAACTGAGAGGCATCTAAAGCATGTAATGAGCTTTAACCCTCCGTTATTCTCGGGGTTGGGAACCCCATCTCAGGCTGAAGACTGGCTCTCCAGGGTGAATAGAGTCATGACAGCGACGGAGACGGAGGAGTGGCAAATGACCACCATCGCTACGTTTCTTCTGGACGGTGAAGCGAGGATGTGGTGGGAAGGATTGGAGCTGCACTTACTGAGAGATAGGCAACTTGGTGATGTCTCGATGGAGGAGTTCTCGAGATTATTCTTGGCTAGATACCTTCCTTCAACGCAGAAGATAGCGTTGGAGAATGAGTTCCTGAAGTTGGTTCAGGGTGAGAGGAGCGTGGATGAATATCTCCACGAGTTTACTCGATTAAGTCGATATGCTAGCTCCACCATCATGGATGAGGAGCGCAAGACAAATCGCTTCTACGAAGGGTTGAGAGACGAGTTGAGGTTGCTACTCTCGGGGCCAATGACGCAGGGTTTCTTAACCTTGGTCAATACTGCTCGGTCCTTGGAGAAGGACATGAAGAATGTGCAGGCAAAGAAAAGCTTGGGCGAGAAGAAATCTGGGTTCAAAGTGCCGACTACTTCAAAGTCTGGCTATCAAAGATTCTTTAAGAAGCATAGGACTTCGGGTCCAGCTCCTTCTGGCGCTTCTGGGGCGACTACGGGTCGGACCCCGGGCGCGTGTTTTACATGCGGAAAGACGGGGCATTTCGCCCGTGATTGTTGGAGCGGACGTCCTAAGTCCGAGAGGAAGCCGGGAGCTACATATGAAGAGAAGGGAAAGGCGGTGGAGTCGACCGCATCCCATTATGCTCCGGCCCAACCAAGGGTCTACAATCTTGGCCAACAGGAGGCCATTAAACAAGCTGATGTGGTGACAGGTACGGTTTAATTTATAGCAAGTCAATTTCTTTAAATACTTGTTATGCACATGTTACCTTACCACTACTTGTTTAGGATTTGTATTGATTTGTGAAAATCCGGCACGAGCACTCTTCGATACGGGAGCCTCACACTCCTTCTTGTCCGAAGGATTTATATCACGCATCGGAGTCCCTTCTTCGATGGCGAAGGATAAGTTGGATGTGTTGTTGCCCAATGGGTGTTCGATGCGAGCGGATAGGATCTACGATGTTAAGGTTCGTATTGGGGAGCAGGAGTTCGACCTGCGAGCGTCTTTACTTCCGTTAGTGGAGTTCGACGTCATATTTGGCATGGACTGGCTCTCGGAGCAGCAGGCCCATATATATTGCGGTAGCAAGGAAGTCAAGCTGGGAGCAAGTCGTGAAACGACTTTTACGGGCTTAAAGGGTTCGAGCAAGACATTGATGTCTGCTCTTCAGGTGGTGAAGGCGGTTCGTGCTGGTGCAGAACTGCTCTTTACACTAGTGGAGGTTGCAAAGCCGAAGCCCGCGTTGGATTGTATTTCAGTGGTATCGGAATACCCTGATGTGTTCCCCGTGGATCTTCCTGGAGCCCCGCCTCAGCGGGAGATAGACTTTACGATCGAGCTAGTGCCAGGTGCAAAGCCTGTGTCACGATCTCCGTATCGGCTAGCGCCTAAGGAAATAGCGGAGCTGAAAGTTCAACTGCAAGAGTTGCTGGAGCAAGGGTATGTGCGCCCGAGTTCTTCGCCTTGGAGCGCACCGGTCCTCTTTGTTATGAAGAAGGACGGAAGCTTGAGGCTATGTATTGATTATCGAGAGATAAACAAGCTAACGGAGAAGAACAAGTACCCGATCCCCCGGATTGATGATCTCTTTGATCAATTAGTCGGGTCGACGGTGCACTCGAAGTTGGATCTCAAGGCTGGGTACTATCAGCTGCGGATAAGGGAGAGTGATATCCCGAAGACAGCGTTTAGTACGAGATACGGGCATTATGAGTTTACGGTCATGCCATTTGGGCTGACTAATGCGCCGTCAGTATTCATGGATTTGATGAACAGGACGTTCAGGGAGTACTTGGACCATTTCGTGATCGTCTTCATCGACGATATTTTGGTGTACTCGCAAAGTGAGGAAGATCACTTCAAGCATCTTCATTTGGTGTTGGAGATTCTAAGGAGAAATCAGTTGTATGCCAAGTTATCGAAGTGCGAGTTTTGGCTATCCTCAGTGGCGTTCCTCGGTCATATAGTGAGTGGAGAGGGTATTGCTGTGGATCCGGCGAAGATTGTTGCGATACGGGAGTGGCCTGAGCTTGCTACGGTAGCAGAAGTCCGGAGCTTTTTGGGGCTTGCCGGCTATTATAGGCGCTTCGTAGAGAACTTCTCGCGGATAGCGTTACCTCTCACTACTTTGACGAGGAAGGAGCATAAGTTCGTTTGGACGCCAGAGTGCGCGCGAGCTTTTGAGGAATTGAAGTGTCGGTTGACCACGGCGCCTGTGCTGAGTTCGCCATGTGGAACCGAAGGCTATGAGATATATAGCGATGCTTCGGGCAGCGGTTTGGGTTGCCTGTTACTGCAGCACGGAAGCGTGATAGCTTATGACTCGAGACAGCTAAAAGTGCACGAGAGGAACTATCCGGTCCATGACTTAGAGTTAGCGGCCGTGATTTTTGCCTTGAAGTTGTGGAGACACTATTTGTACGGTGTGAAGATTGATATCTACACCGATCACAAGAGCCTATAGTATCTTATTGATCAGAAGGATCTGAATATACGACAGCATAGATGGATGGAGTTCTTGGGGGACTATACATTCAAGATCCACTACGTGCCTGGCAAAGGGAATGCGGTTGCGGACGCGTTGAGTCGCCGAGCCCCAGCTCAAGCCAATTGGCTATCGGTGCATGATGAGCGGTTGGTGCGGGAGTTGGAGGTGCTGGAGATTGTTGGTGTGGATAGACAATCAAGTGCTGAGGCAGTTCTGAATTGGACTGAAGTCCAATATAACCTGGCTGATCGTAATCGGCAGGCTTTGGATATGGATGCTCATATGAAGCAGTTCATGGTAGAGGCTCTGGATGGGTCAAATCAACAATTCGTAGTGGAGGACGGATTGCTTTGGAGAGACGGTCGTTTGTGCGTCCCAAGTGTGGGCAATTTACGGGGGGAGTTGTTGTACGAGGCGCACCATACCAAGTACTCGATTCACCCGGGGAGCACGAAGATGTACCGTGATGTGAAGAAACTGTTTTGGTGGCCGGGTTTGAAAAAGGATGTGGCGCTATACGTAGCAAAGTGTCAAACCTGCGCCTTGGTAAAGGCGGAGTGCCAAAAGCCGGGAGGATTTCTTAAGTCCTTGCCTATTCCGGAGTGGAAATTTGACGACATCTCTATGGACTTTGTGCACGGTTTGCCAAGGTCGCAAAAGGGAAACGACGCTATTTGGGTGGTTGTTGATCGATTAACGAAGGTGTCGCATTTTATTCCGCATAGGAAGGATGATCCAGTGGAGAAGCTGGCAAAGCTTTATGTGGATAACATAGTACGGATTCATGGTGTGCCCCGCAGCATCGTAAGTGACCGAGATGGGCGGTTCACGTCCAATGATTGGAGGCTGGTGCAGCAAATGTTGGGAACAAAGTTGAAATTCAGCACAGCCTTCCATCCGCAAACTGATGGGCAGACCGAGAGGGTCAATAGAACCATGGAATACATGCTTCGCATGTGTGTCTTAGATTTCGGAAAGCAATGGGAAGACCACCTCTATTTGGTGGAGTTCGCATACAACAACAGCTACTAAGCGAGTATTCAGATGCCGCCCTTCGAGGCCCTATATGGTAGAAGATGTCGCACGCCGTTGTCTTGGTTAGAAACGGGTGAGTCAAAGTTGTATAAGCAATCAGAATTGGAGGATGCTACTTCTTTGGTGAGAACCATTCGGGAGAGGTTGCTTATTGCTCAGGACCGGCAAGCAAAGTACTATAATGCCAAGCATAGGAACGTGGAGTTCGCTGTGGGCGATTATGTATACTTAAAGATCAAGCCGTTCAAGGGTGTCTCGCGGGTGCGGCGATTGAAAAAGCTAAGCCCGAGGTACCTTGGACCGTTTGAGGTTCTGGAGCGAGTTGGTGAAGCAGCCTATAGGTTGAAGCTTTCAGTGGAGCTAAGTGGTTTACATGATGGATTCCACATTTTGGTGCTTCGGATGGCGGTGCAAGAGCCTACGCAAGTGATCGCGGTTGATCGAGTGTCGGTGGATAGTGGGCTAACGACAAAGGTCAAGCCCGTGCGGATCGAGGACTCGGAGGTCAAGCGGCTACGCAATAAAGAGATCAGGATGGTCAAGGTCCGGTGGGACAATTGCGGTCGTGAGGAGCTCTCTTGGGAGCGAGAGCAGACTATGCTTGACGAGTATCCGAAGTTGTTCCGCTCAGGTACAAATTTTGGTTTTGTATGTCTTTCCTTTATGTAATTTCGTGGGCGAAATTCTTTTAAGAGGGGGAGAGTTGTAACGCCCCGAAACTCAAAGGAGCAAAGGGGGACGTTTTGGGCCAGTTTGGGTTCTGGCAGCAGTCACACAGCCTGGGACACGGGCGTGTCCCAGGGCCTGTCAAGCGTGTGTCGACACTTAGCCGCGAAGTCGTCGAGTTTTACTCGACGATTCGTCGAGAGTGGGCACACGGCCTGCGACACAGGCGCGTCGCAGGGCGTGTCGACCCGTGTCGACACTTAGCCGTGAAGTCGTCGAGTTATACTCGACGATTCGTCGAGAATGGGCACACGGCCTGCGACACGGGCGTGTCGCAGGGCGTGTCGACCCGTGTCGACGATCGTCCCGGCGAGTCGTCGAGATTCACTCGACGATCGTCGAGACAAGGAACACGGCCTAGGACACGGGCGTGTCCAAGGCCGTGTGATCAAGTCGTCGATCTTCCCTCGACGAAATGTCCCGTGTACACGGCCTGGGGTCCAGGCGTGTCAAGGTGACACGGGTAAGGACACGGGCGTGTCCTAGAACCCGTTGTAACGCCCCCGATTTTCCAGTGATTTATTTAATTTCTTATTTGACGTATTATGATGTCCGAGAGTTATGTTAGCGCGTGTTGGTCAAGTGACATTGTTAGAGCGTGCTCTTAGCTCTTTAGGTTCCCTGCGTGGCTTGGTGATGCCTGGTAGGAAGATTCCCTAGCGAGCCGGAGTTTGTTTGGTGACTCGGTGGAGCCTCTTGGGGAATGCTTGTGTTTTGGCTTCGGGAGTTTTTGTCCGAGTTTTGTTCGTCGGATTTTGTTACCGACTTTGTCGTAGCGCGTTTGCGTTCGTTAGGTTTGACCGGCCAAATTTTGGGATTTGCATTGGGAGTGGAAAATTTTACGTTAGGAAATTAGATCGGCAAATTTTAGACTTGCTCGTCAAGTTTCGTCGCATTCCGAGCATTTTTGGAGGCTCGGCGCGCGATTGAAGTTTGTATGTGTTCGCGTACGCCGTTAACTTTAGAAATTATTATCTCGAAAACGGTGCGTCGGAATTCGATTTCGACTTCGCCGTTGGATTCGTAGCGTCGTCATTCGCTTACGGTGCGAATTTCGTTCGATTCGGCGCGCGTTTGGCCCTCCGTAACGATATAAGGTTATATCTTTTTATAATAATTATAACTATTATGTATATATATTTATTTATATAAAGAAATAAAAAATAAATAATAATAATAAAATAAGAAAATTCGGTGAGAATGATTCTCACCGAATCGGATTCGGTGAGAATCATTCTCACCGAATCCACTGTTCGGTGAGAATTCTCACCGATCAGTTAGGCAAGTTATAATAAATATTAAGTTTATAATAAATATTATGTATAGAATATTATTATTAATATTATTATTAAGTATGTTTATATAAAAAAAAAGAGAACTCCTTTCTTCTTCCCCGAACCAGCAGCCCCCCCCCCCCCCGGTGCGACATTTTTCGGCGTGTGCGGAACCTTTCGTTCGCGAATCTTCCGGCGGCCGCCACCACCGATCCGGTGGACGGAATTTCGATCCGATCGCGGCGTTGGAAAGCTCTCGGCGAGAGCTTCGAGATCACGGTAAGCTTTTCCTGTTTCGGTGACCGTTTCGCCTTAGATTTTTTCGGCCCTAACCCCGGTTGTCCGTTTTTTTCGTAGATCTCGTCTCCGCGTGCCCCCTTTTGGACGGATCTACGTGTTGGAGTATTTTGGGAGGACGTTTTCAAGAATGATTTGAGGCAAGTGGGTTTCTCCCCTCTTGCGTGCCTCCATGGGTTGTATTTCGCTTTATTATTTCTCTTTGTCGTAGAATACCGGAATAGTATAGGTGAGACTAGAAATATTCCTATGTTAGGGCGTGTAGTCGGCCTAAACTAGGAAGTTTCGGAAGTTATTTTCAGTTGAATTCGGCGGGTAGGGGGAAATAATTCGGCGGGTAGGGGGAAATAATTCGGCGGGTAGGGGGAAATAATTCGGCGGGTTTTGGTTGTAGAACTTGGTAGTTTCTAAGTGGTGTTGTCGGCTAGTTTTGGCGCCGAATCGTGGATCCTTAGCATGTGGTAGCTGGGTTTCTGAAGGAGTATGATACCGGGGGAGTTCGAGCCGTGGCCACCACCATTCCCACCTTTGGACATTTTGGGTTCCTGTAAGAGGTTGGAACTCTATGTGTGTGGACCCTGTGGCGGCCCCTTTAGTACTCTTGAGACACCTGGACCTGGTTGTTCGGTTATGACTGTTCTTAGTCTCCGACACAGGTTTGGGATTTGTGTCAGTGCTAACAATTTACAAGTTTACGACTGTTAGTTCCTTTCATACTGTTCATTTGATGCATATTGGTTTCCTTTTTGTCTCTGCAGGCTTGAGCGGAGTTTGGTACGTTTTAGTACTTGTTGCATTTCTCTCACTTTACTGACTGTTTTACTTACATTTTGTCCCTTTTTGGATTCTTTAGCTGAGATTTTCAGCATTTCTCTTGCAGGGTTGGTAACCCTTTTTTCTTTCTGCTCTTTTCATTCGATTATTATCTGATGTTTCTTTGCCTCCTGTTTTATTATTTCTTGCTGATGTGTTCTTCTTTTGAATGCCTCAGGTTCAGGTCTGTAGCCGGCTGTGCGGCTAGTTTCAGGAGTTTCCTTGTGAACTGCGTTGTGGCAGTGTTTTCCTCACGTGTTGAGATAGTTATTTAGCTTTGTAGTAGTACAGACATACATGCTCGCCGGCGAGTTCGTGTCAGGTTGTTGACGCTCGTTGGTGATTTTCCTTTGTGATACTAAGTCTTTGCTTAGCTGCTAGTTTACCTGTTTTGTGGTAGTTTCACTTGCTCTCTGGGAATGTTTTATGCTAGGTTGCTAGTTACCTTGAAACCTATAGAAAGATTACTATATGTATTGCATGATCAACATGTTTTTATGAAAGCTCAATCATTATTTTCCTGATGCGTAAAAAGGTTGTTTTCTTTATAAATATTATAAATTGAAATCTAGGGTCTTGCATAGTGTAAGTTGTCCTCTTAGGACACTTATGCGCTCTTTTAGGATGTTAGGCATAAATGAAGTATTTTTCCGCTACGTATAAAAATTGTTTTCAAACCGTGAACTATCTGATCCACTGAGCCGAGGGATACGGCCAATTAATTAAAAAAATCAGTTTTCTATTCATTTTAACTTATGATTTGAAGGATTAGAGTGTCGCCTGAGCGTCAGCAGTTATCCCCTGCTTGACGTGGCATCACAGCTCGTAGTTATCTCGTGCTCTGATTTATTTATTAATGAGAAAATGCGGGTTGTGACAGTTGGTATCAGAGGGAGGTTGCTTGACAAATTGTCGGGCAACCTGTCCCTGTAAGTATTAGGTGTTTAGAGTCATATCATACACACACCGATATGTCATCAGCACGTCTTGGCTGAAGCACGAACACTACACTCACAGCATGACATGAAGTATACGAGGCATATTATGTAGTATGGGATGCATACTATGTGTTTGTATATGGATCCACCATAGGAGGCAACATGTGAGGGTTATGTAGTATGGGATGCATAACCTCACCACATGAATGCGGCTAGCACGTTTTCTTTTTTCGTTGCATGGAAATGTTATGTAGTGTGGGATGCATAACATTTTCATGTGTACGCCGCTCATAACATGCATTAGGGCCTTTTTAGAATGCATAGCACAATCATGCATAGCATAACATTGCATAAGCACAACGTGCCAAGCTAAAGATTTGCAGGATGACATGTGTACACACATAATTTTTGAGTCAAAAAGAATACAAATTCATGCATTCCCGATCTAGGCACAAGAGTTAGTGTGATGATAGTGAATCATCATAGGTTAAGCATAACATCATTATTGAAAATCCCAGAGCAAGCTAGCAGCATGAGCAAGTACTTAAGTATGTATTGTTTGTACTATGTGGTTTGGTTATAGTGGGTGGGCTAGGTGTCTAATTAGTGTTTTGTTGTTCCATTAGAATGTCGAGGCGTCCATCGACAAGGTTGACTCCCCAATCGGAGGGAGAATCTTCAGGTGCGCAGAGCAGCGCAATGATAGAAGGTCTGCGACAAAGCAATGAAGCCTTGTCAAAGCAAGTAGTGGATTTGCAGTCTCAGGTCCAGTCCTTGTTAGCAGTTGTGGCAGGGCAGATTCCGAGAGTTCAGGACCTTGTTGTGGGTCAAGCTGTCCATGTTCCCCCCGCTCCTCTGGTGCCTCCGGTCATGGTGCCACCAGAGATGACCTTTATTTCTCAGTTTCAGCGACTTAGGCCTCCGACGTATAATGGCAAGGCAGATTACATGGTCTTAGACGATTGGATGATATCAATCGAGGAGATGTTCTCATACTCCGGGATCACTGATGATCAGAAAGTGATGTTAGCCGCATATCAGCTCAAAGGGTTGGCAAAGGGCTGGTGGCTGAGGGAGAAAGAAGGTCTGAAGGACGGGTGTTCCTGGGAGTCCTTTAAGGAGCTACTTCTGAGCAAGTTTCTGCCATCGGTCGAGAGGGACCGTCTGATGAATGATTTCCTTCACTTAAAGCAGAGGCAGCTCACGGTTAGCGAGTACGAAATCGAGTTTAGTAAGCTAAGACGATTTGCCCCAGACTTGGTGAGTTCCGATGAAAATAGAAGCAAGCGATTTCTGGCTGGGCTAAGGAGTGACGTCCAGCAATTAGCAAGTGCCTATGCGACCTCAAGTTATGCTGGTATGGTGGAAGCTGCCTTAAAGGTAGAGGCAATTGATAACGCCAAGAATCGAGGTCAACAACTGAGAAAAGATAAAAGAAAGTCTGATGAGGGTAAGAGTACTCAGGTCCCTGACGCTGCTCCGAGGAAGAGAAACAAAGAGGTATGCAGTTTCTGTGGCCGACCGGGCCATCCATTGGAAAGGTGCTATCAAAGATTAGGAGCTCAGAAGAAAGAGCAGATTCATGCGATCCAAGGTATCCCAAAGAAAGACATGTTTTGTTCTGTATGCAAGAAGCCGGGGCACGATGCTGCCCATTGCTGGAAGAAGGCGAGGAGTTGTTTCTTGTGCGGTCAAGAGGGTCATCTCAAGTATCAGTGCCCGCAAGCTCAGCTTACTCTGCAGCCAGTTCCTCTTCAGGCCTTGCCGCCGCCGCAGCGAGTGGACAAGGGAAAAGGAAAGTTGAACGTGGTCTCTATGGAGGAAGCTCAGGCGTCCACGCAAGTGATATCAGGTTAGATTCTCCCCTAGTTTTAATGTTTAGCTCATAGTTATAGTTTTGAGCGTTCGCTTCCTTAGTCGCGTGTGCAATTTTGTAGGATGATTTAAGGTAAAGAACCGCTGGGCGCGTGTTCTGTTCGATTCCGGCGCTACCCACTCATTTGTGGCTAGGGCTTTCGTAGAGCGTTACCGTTTCGATCTCGATCGTGTTGGTGATGCGTTCTGTGTCAAGTTTCCTTCAGGCGAATCTGTAGTTTCGGATCAGGGTATTCAGAGTTGTCCGATTTTACTAGGAGATTTTCTCGCGATTGCTGATTTGAAGCTGTTGGATCTGGGAGACTTCGATGTGATCCTAGGCATGGACTGGTTGTCCAGATATGATGCTGTGATCCAATGCAAGGGTAAACGCTTGGACTTCAGGATGGATAACGGTCAGCCAGGGAGTGTTTACGGTTATCCGCGCCAGGATTCTCCGACTATATCGGCGGTATGTGCTCGGAAGCTTGTAGGTTCCGGATGTTTTGCTTGTTTGGTTTCGGTTTTAGAAACCAAGGTTAGTTTGCCGCGTTTGGAGGAGATTCCGGTGGTTCGTGATTTTTCTGATGTCTTTCCAGCTAATCTTCCTGGTCTCCCGCCTGATCGAGATGTGGAGTTTGTTATAGATTTGGAGCCGGGTACGCGTCCTATTGCCAAGGCGCCTTACCGGATGGCCCCACGCGAACTGGAGGAGTTGCGTATCCAGTTAGACGAGTTGCTTGAGAACGGATTTATAAGGCCGAGTTCTTCGCCTTGGGGTGCTCCCGTTTTGTTCGTCAAGAAAAAAGATGGATCGATGAGGTTGTGCATCGATTACAGAGAGCTAAATAAGGTAACGATCAAGAATAGGTATCCGTTGCCGCGGATAGATGATTTGTTTGATCAACTGCGAGGCAGCGCCGTGTTCTCTAAGATTGACCTTCGTTCGGGCTACCACAAGTTAAGGATCCGTGAATCAGATATCCCGCGGACTGCCTTCCGTTCCAGACATAGACATTTTGAATTTTTGGTGATGTCGTTTGGTTTGACCAACGCACCTTCTGCTTTCATGGACATGATGAACAGGGTCTTCAAGGACTTTTTGGACAAGTTTGTTGTCGTATTTATAGACGATGTGTTGGTGTATTCACGCAATGTTGAGGAGCATGACCAATATTTGCGTCTAGTTTTATCTGCCTTGAGGGACCATAGGTTGTTCGCCAAGCTAAGTAAATGCGAGTTCTGGTTGCCTCAGGTTTCTTTCCTGGGTCATGTGGTTAATAAGGACGGAATTTCTGTCTACCCAGAAAAGATAGCCGTAGTTATGGAATGGACGAGGCCTGCCACACCCAAAGAAATAAGAAGCTTCCTAGGGTTGGCTGACTACTATAGAAGATTTGTAGAGGGTTTCTCTACGTTATCTGCGCCATTGACCAAATTGACGCAGAAGAATGCATCATTTGTGTGGAGCGATAAGTGCGAAGAAGCGTTCCAAGAGCTAAAGAATAGACTGTGCACTGCTCCGATATTGACATTGCCTACGGAAGGATTAGACTATGTCGTTTACGTGGATGCATCCCACATGGGTCTTGGTTGTGTGCTTATGCAAGAAGGAAAAGTGATTGCGTATGGGTCAAGACAGCATAAGATTCATGAAAGGAACTACCCTACGCATGACTTGGAATTCGCAGCAGTTATTTATGCATTGAAATTATGGAGACACTTGTTGTATGGAGCGCAGTGCAAGATTTATACAGATCATAAGAGTTTGAAGTACGTCTTCACTCAAAAGGAGTTGAACTTGCGCTAGCGCAGATGGTTAGAGTATGTGGCTGATTATGAAGTGGAGATCTTATACCATCCGGGTAAGGCTAACGTGGTAGCAGACGCCTTAAGCAGGAAGACAGGGAAAATTTTCAATCTCTCCACTGAGTTGTTGGTAGAAGAGTTCCTTTTAATGGATATTTCAGTTGGTAGATGTGACTCGCCAAGAAGTTTGGAAGTGTCTGAGCCTTCATGGATTTCTCTTACGAGGCTTCATCAAAAGGACGATCCTGATCTACTGCACCTTCATAATAGAACTGAGAAGGGGGAGCTGCCTGACTTTTCGATCGATGACGCGGGTACTCTAAAGTACCGCGGTAGATTTTGCGTCCCCAATTTTTGAGATATTCGAGATAAGTTGTGCAGTGAGGCACACGGTTCAAGTGTGGCCTACCATCCAGGGTCTACAAAAATGTATAAGGACTTGAAACAGATTGCCTGGTGGATTGGGATGAAGGGTGACATTGCAAGGTTTGTGTCAGAATGTTTTACGTGCAAAAGAGTTAAGGCTGATCATGGAAGGCCTGGTGGAAAGTTAGCGCCTTTAGAGATTCCAACTTGGAAGTGAGAGAGTATCTCAATGGATTTCATTACTGGTTTGCCGAGATCTCCCCGAGGGCATGACTCTGTTTGGGTGATTGTTGATAGATTAACAAAGTGTGCGCACTTCGTACCCTTTCAGATTGGTTACTCGATGAAAAAGATAGCGGAACTATATTTGAATGAAGTTATCAGGTTACATGGAGTACCCGTAAGTATAGTATCAGATCGAGACTCCAGGTTTACGTCTCATTTCTGGAAGAGCCTTCAAGAAGGATTGGGAACTGACTTGAGGTATTCTACCGCATATCATCCACAGACCAATGGTCAAACGAAGGGTGTTAATCAGATTGTGGAAGATATGATCCGTTGTTATATATTAGACCACGGAGGAGCGTGGTATGAACGCTTGAGGTTGATGGAGTTCGCATACAATAACAGTTATCAAGAGAGTCTGCAAATGGCTCCTTTCGAAGCGTTATATGGAAGACGATGTAGAACTCCTCTATTTTGGGCTGAGGTTGGTGAGAGGCCGATGTTAGGTCCAGATGCCTTAGAAAAAATGGAAGTCTCTGTAAAGCTTATTCGAGAGAAACTTCGGATAGCCCAAGAGCGATACGAGAAGAACGCCAATCGGCGTAGGTCCGTTTTGGAATTTTCCGTGGGGGACATGGTATTCCTTAAGGTTTTCCCGATGGTTGGAGTGAAGAGGTTCGGTAAGAACCATAAGTTGGACCCGAGGTATGTGGGACCATTTGAAATTGTGGAGCGGATTGGTGTGTCAGCCTACAAGTTGAAATTGCCCGAAAATTTTCCTGGCGTGCACAATGTTTTTCACGTGAGCCAACTGCGGAGGTGCGTGCTAAGTGACAAACAAGTTCTGGATTCAGTGCCCCAGTTGGAGCCTAACCTTTCCTACGTGGAAGTTCCTATTCGTGTATTGGATGTGCAACATCGAGTGTTGCGGATAAAGACAATACCGATGGTAAAGATTCTGTGGAAAAACCAAGACGTGGAGAGCGCGACTTGGGAGTTGGAGTCAGCTATGAGGGGGCGCATCCTCATTTGTTCTCCTAGCTGTGCTCAGTAAGCATTCGATAACCATTGGTTATTTTCTTTCCCTTCTATGGTAGAAGTGTTTTATGCGTAAAGTTTCGGGACGAAACTTTCTTTTAGGGGGAGTGACTGTAACGCCCCCCGATTTTCCAGTGATTTATTTAATTTCTTATTTGTCGTATTATGACGTCAGAGCGTTATGTTAGCGCGTGTTGGTCATGTGACATTGTTAGAGCGTGCTCTTAGCTCTTTAGGTTCCCTGCGTGGCTTGGTGATGCCTGGTAGCAAGATTCCCAAGCGAGCCGGAGTCTGTTTGGTGACTCGGTGGAGCCTCTTGGGGAATGCTTCTGTTTTGGCTTCGGGAGTTTTTGCCCGAGTTTTGTTCGTCGGATTTTGTTACCGACTTTGTCGTAGAGCGTTTGCGTTCGTTAGGTTTGACCGGCCAAATTTTGGGATTTGCGTTGGGAGTGGAAAATTTTACGTTAGGAAATTAGATCGGCAAATTTTAGACTTGTTCGTCAAGTTTCGTCGCGTTCCGAGCATTTTTGGAGGCTCGGCGCGCGATTGAAGTTTGTATGTGTTCGCGTACGCCGTTAACTTTAGAAATTATTATCTCGAAAACGGTACGTCGGAATTCGATTTCGACTTCGCCGTTGGATTCGTAGCGTCGTCATTCGCTTACGGTGCGAATTTCGTTCGATTCGGCGCTCGTTTGGCCCTCCGTAACGATATAAGGTTATATCTTTTTATAATAATTATAACTATTATGTATATATATTTATTTATATAAAGAAATAAAAAATAATAATAAAATAAGAAAATTCGGTGAGAATGATTCTCACCGAATCGGATTCGGTGAGAATCATTCTCACCGAATCCACTGTTCGGTGAGAATTCTCACCGATCAGTTAGGCAAGTTATAATAAATATTAAGTTTATAATAAATATTATGTATAGAATATTATTATTAATATTATTATTAAGTATGTTTATATATAAAAAAAGAGAACTCCTTTCTTCTTCCCCGAACCAGCAGCCCCCCCCCCCCCCCCCCCCCCGGTGCGACATTTTTCGGCGTGTGCGGAACCTTTCGTTCGCGAATCTTCCGGCGGCCGCCACCGCCGATCCGGTGGACGGAATTTCGATCCGATCGCGGCGTTGGAAAGCTCTCGGCGAGAGCTTCGAGATCGCGGTAAGCTTTTCCCGTTTCGGTGACCGTTTCGCCTTAGATTTTTTCGGCCCTAACCCCGGTTGTCCGTTTTTTTTCGTAGATCTCGTCTCCGCGTGCCCCCTTTTGGACGGATCTACGTGTTGGAGTATTTTGGGAGGACGTTTTCAAGAACGATTTGAGGCAAGTGGGTTTCTCCCCTCTTGCGTGCCTCCATGGGTTGTATTTCGCTTTATTATTTCTCTTTGTCGTAGAATACCGGAATAGTATAGGTGAGACTAGAAATATTCCTATGTTAGGGCGTGTAGTCGGCCTAAACTAGGAAGTTTCGGAAGTTATTTTCAGTTGAATTCAGCGGGTAGGGGGAAATATTTCGGCGGGTAGGGGGAAATAATTCGGCGGGTAGGGGAAATAATTCGGCGGGTTTTGGTTGTAGAACTTGGTAGTTTCTAAGTGGTGTTGTCGGCTAGTTTTGGCGCCGAGTCGTGGATCCTTAGCATGTGGTAGCTGGGTTTCTGAAGGAGTATGGTACCGGGGGAGTTCGAGCCGTGGCCACCACCATTCCCACCTTTGGACATTTTGGGTTCCTGTAAGAGGTTGGAACTCTATGTGTGTGGACCCTGTGGCGGCCCCTTTAGTACTCTTGAGACACCTGGACCTGGTTGTTCAGTTGTGACTGTTCTTAGTCTCCGACACAGGTTTGGGATTTGTGCCAGTGCTAATGATTTACAAGTTTAGGACTGTTAGTTCCTTTCATACTGTTCATTTGATGCATATTGGTTTCCTTTTTGTCTCTGCAGGCTTGAGCGGAGTTTGGTACGTTTTAGTACTTGTTGCATTTCTCTCACTTTACTGACTGTTTTACTTACATTTTGTCCCTTTTTGGATTCTTTAGCTGAGATTTTCAGCATTTCTCTTGCAGGGTTGGTAAGCCTTTTTCTTTCTGCTCTTTTCATTCGATTATTATCTGATGTTTCTTTGCCTCCTGTTTTATTATTTCTTGCTGAGGTGTTCTTCTTTTGAATGCCTCAGGTTCAGGTCTGTAACCGGCTGTGCGGCTAGTTTCAGGAGTTTCCTTGTGGACTGCGTTGTGGCAGTGTTTTCCTCACATGTTGAGGTAGTTCTTTAGCTTTGTAGTAGTACAGACATACATGCTCGCCAGCGAGTTCGTGTCAGGTTGTTGACGCTCGTTGGTGATTTTCCTTTGTGATACTAAGTCTTTGCTTAGCTGCTAGTTTACCTGTTTTGTGGTAGTTTCACTTGCTCTCTGGGAATTCTTTATGCTAGGTTGCTAGTTACCTTGAAACCTATAGAAAGATTACTATATGTATTTCATGATCAGCATGTTTTTATGAAAGCTCAATCATTATTTTCCTGATGCGTAAAAAGGTTGTTTTCTTTATAAATATTATAAATTGAAATCTAGGGTCTTGCATAGTGTAAGTTGTCCTCTTAGGACACTTATGCGCTCTTTTAGGATGTTAGGCATAAATGAAGTATTTTTCCGCTACGTATAAAAATAGTTTTCAAACCCGTGCAGTATAAAAATATTTTTCCGCTACGTATAAAAATAGTTATCCCCTGCTTGACGTGGCATCACAGCTCGTAGTTATCTCGTGCTCTGATTTATTAATTAATGAGAAAATGCAGGTTGTGACACCCGTGCAGTGCTCGGGTTGAAAATGGGGGAAAATCATGGGGTACACGGCCGGGTACACGGCCGTGTCAGGTGGAACACGGGCGTGTCAGCTCGAACACGGGCGTGTCCGAAACCCGTGTGAGGTTCCAGGTGATTCGATTTTGACGGCGAATGCGGCACACGGCCCTGGACACGGGCATGTGCCAGGCCGTGTTCGGTCCAGATTGGGCATTTCAGCCCCGAATCAAAGCCGTTCGTTTTCTTAGGTTGAGATCCAACGGTTGGGGGTTATTCCTGAGAGGATATACCCGTGAGTTGACTTAGAAATCCATCACTTTCATACCTTATCATCTCTCCAAGTCCTTGGAGAAAGAGGAGAGCCATTGGAGGAAGAAGAACTAGATCTCGCCATTGGAGGAGCTTCGGAGCTCCGAATCGCGAGCTGACTCCGGATCCACGGAGGCAACGCAAGTGTGGTGATTTCCATCCGACTACTTTTCAATGGCGCCAAAGAGGAACTCAAGGGTAATGATCCTCATCTTGAGCATGAATAGCTCTCTTTCTTAGCATAGGAAGCCCGCTCTCGCGAGTTTGCGGAGAGTTGGAGGCGTTCCTTCAGGTAGATATGTAAAGTCCCCGTTGTGTAGAGTCCGTATGCGAGAACGGACATAGGCATGATGTGTGAAGCCTACCCGGACATGTTGGTCTGGATCGGTGATGTTGCATTGCATAAGGCCGGAGAAGACTCCGCGCTATGGTTTGTTTTTCGGGTTTTCTACGCGGTAGATTGCAGCAGGGAGCCTTGGGGACTAACCCAAAGGTGCACCCGGAAAACTGGGCGGATACGAGATCTTGCCAACTTGGTGGCCTGAGTGCCAGCTTGAACATAATCTGATTATGTGAATTGTGATGGAAATGGGACTCGGGAGAAGTTTGACCTGCGCATATGGTTTAAATTACCGTTGCGGGCGCATATGGTTTAAATTACCGTTGCGTTGTGAGCACAGGTTAGATGGAACCGTACCCATTCTATGTCGTTCGGATTAGAGCCGTTGGCATAGATGAGAGTCTTCGGCGGTCTACGGTTTTAATTACCGTGACCCATACCGGGAAGACAAACTGCTCATTATTTGGCCGTCCAAAGGGGATGGTGGTGAGTCGGCAGACTTAGACTGCGTTCACCGAGAATGTGCCCTGAGTGCATGGGGTGTGTGGCCGTTGAGCCTCCGTCTGTGATGAAATGGCTATGGTTATATATATGGCTCGCTTATGCTAATGAAATGCAGGGAAGGAGCATCGCCGCCCCGAGTTGGGGGCGGGATCGTTATAATTTGGTCAGCATTGCTGACCGTTGCCTTGTTTTGCCACCGTGCGGTGGTTTGTTGCTTGTAGGTGCAGCTGGACCAAGCGGTCAATAGCGGGCTAAAGCCCTTTTTGCGAAGCTAGCCCTCGAAGGCCCAAGTAGAAGTGTTTACTGCTTTATTCATGTATGACCGGCCTGCGTGCCGTGTTTTGTAAAACATGTAATATTCAAGTGAAACATTTTGTAAGGCCTTAAGGCTTGTTTTGGGTATTTTTGTAATAATATTCCTAAGTTGTACTAGTGGACATTCATGCTTGTATGCTGGGTTCTTTGTTTACAACCTTTATAACTGCTTTCGCTAGAATGCTCTGTGTAGGACGTTGAGATTGGATGGATGGTTTCCATAAGTAACCACCCGGTTTGTCTGTGGTATATGGCGTCGGTCCCCGGCCGGACCTACTGCTATATGTTATGCGACGGATAGGGGTGTTACATCAACCCCCAGGTTTTGTCAATCCTACTTATCCCAATCATCTATATTTTCTTAATAAAGCTTTATATGGTTTAAAACAAGCTCCACGAGCTTGGTATGAGACTTTATCTAGTTTTCTTCTTGAGAACAAGTTCTCTAGAGGTAAAATAGATAAGACACTGTTTCTCAGGGAAGTCAAAGGCAAGATTTTGCTGGTGCAAATCTATGTCGATGACATAATATTCGGCTCAACGGACAACAATCTCTGCAAAAAGTTTTCCAAACTTATGCAAGGAAAGTTTGAAATGAGCAGTATGGGAGAGCTAAAGTATTTCTTGGGACTTCAAGTGAAACAGTCTGAGGATGGAATCTTCATCTCTCAGACGAAGTTCACAAATGAACTCCTCACGAAATTCGGCATGGAGAGTGCAACCTCTATGAGGACTCCAATGGGATCCACTATGTCTCTGGATAAGGATGAGAAAGGTAAACCTTTCGATGAAACCAAATACAGAAGCATCATTGGATCCCTGCTCTACCTTACTGCCAGTAGACCAGATATCATGTTCTCCACATGTGTCTGTACCTGATATCAGGTGAACACTAAGGAATCTCACTATGTCGCTGCAAAGCGAATTCTAAGATACCTTAAAGGTACTCCCAATCTTGGCTTGTGGTAACCGAGAAACAGTGATTTCGAGCTAATAGGTTTTTCAGATGCTGATTTTGCAGGGAGTAGGGATGACAGGAAATGCACTTCCGGGACGTGTAAATTCCTTGGAAGATGGCTTATCTCATGGAACAGCAAGAAGCAGAATTGTGTAGCTACCTCCACAGCAGAGTCTGAGTACATCTCGGCAGGCAGTTGTTGCGCACAACTCCTATGGATCAGAAACCAGTTAGCCGACTACGACCTTCAGTTCAAGGAAGTACCAATGTACTGCGACTCCTCCAGTGCAATTGCAATTGCCAACAATTCGGTATCGCACAGCAGAACGAAGCATATTGAAGTGCGCTACCACTTCATTCGGGAGCACGTGGAGAACAAGGACATCTCTCTCTGTTATGTCCCCACGAATAAGTAGATTGCAGACATATTCACAAAGCCCTTAGACGAAACCAAGTTCAGTCTTTTCAAAACAGAATTGGGGATGCTAAACTATGAGGAATGAAGACTACCGAAGCTCCAGGCTCGTGCATCTAGGGGGAGCCTCTGCCCGGAACTCAAGTGAGAGCACAGGTGCAAGACCTGAGGGGGAGCAAGGGGTCAAATGCAACAAACTCAGATTTGCAGAAGCCAAAAAGGGGGAGATTACCCTCTCGGCTACGTCTAAGGTGGCTTCACGTTTGCTCTCACGAAATTGGTACTGTTAATGGATATCTCTCTCACCTCAATTTCCAGTTTATGATTTTCATTCCCATACGCTCTATTCACCTTAGCTTGTAGGATTTAGGCTTCTTCAAATAGGGGGAGATTGTTGGGTATTGTATCCACAACGTACCTGATTTGAAGAAGCCCTTGAACAAGCTAAGGTAAATAGACAATGTATTTGATAAAATATTTCAAGTTGTGCTTGCAGTTATTCCACGCTAAGTGCACACCAATGTCAGGGTGCAGTAGGTCAATATACACGGGTCTGCACGACGTAATCCCTCGTTGAGCAGATCAGTGTGTTGGCCTACGTGTACTCTCTCTATTGGAGTGTACTTATTTTCAAGTACAGGGCTGTGATATTGCAAGAGCAGACAAGGAGCAAGGATGGGTCAAAGAGCAGTCCATGGGCGGAGAGACGAAAAATCGTCTAAGTGTTAATCGACGAGAATCACCAAGTGATTCTTGCCGATTCGGTGAGAATCATCAAGTGATTCTCGTCGATTCGGGGAGAATCACTAGTGATTCTCGCTGAACCGTCGAGAATCACTAGCTGATTCTCGCCGTCTCCTTCCGGCGAAAACAGTGCGTGCAACCAAGTCAACTTCGACGAGAATCATCTTTGATTCTCGCCGAATCATCGAGAATCACCTTTGATTCTCGACGATTCGACGAGACTCACCTTCGATTCTCGCCGATTTTGACTTGGGCGAATTCTGGATCCCGCTGGACCGGACTCTGCCGCTGGCGCTGTTTTGAACCGGGGTTAGGGTTTCTTCAGGTGGGACCCATAACGGTTATAATGGAGTGTTTCCACCGTATAAATATACGCGTATTTTGAACAGAAAACACACAGAAAAATCTACGAAGCCGAGCCACCGACGTGACCTAGATCGCGATACCTATTCCGCCGCCGTCGCCGCTCGTGCAAGTCGATCGCCGGCCGTGATCGTGGTTTCTTCCAGATCTTCCGACGATAGAAGCTTAGCCAAGCTTAGAGTCTCACGCGTCTAACCAGAGATCCTTTGTCTCGTGATTTGTTGATCGGGAAAACCTTCCCCGTCCGAATCGATCGAGACGATCGATCCTAGTGTGACCGTTGGAAGACCTAGCTAGCTTCGCTACGAAGTTTGAATCTCCAAAGTACAGCAGCCGCACATCATTGTGGCTGCCGATCCCGAGAACCAAGCCGCCGCCCGTCTAGCCGCCGCCGGTTTCAGGGAGATTCTCTCCAAGTGAGATCTAGGGTTGTGGACTCTTCGTGACTTCTAGAACACGTCATCAAATGAAGAGGGACACCTTAGTCTCCGAAAGTAGTTTGTATTTCTTGTATATTCTAGTTCATTTTTGTTGTATCGGAACGTTGGTTCCGAGTTGTAAGGGTTGGGTGCAACCCGTGTTGTTGGAGTGTTGTCTCCTACGTATGGAAGGGTTCCTTCCGATAGAGTAAGGATTGGATTTCAATCCTGTTGGTGAAGTGATCGAGTCGTCTGTTGTTGGGAGATAGGTCGAAGAGGGAAAGTGGATGTACCCAACTCGGGGAACCACTATAAATAGCTTGTGTACCTTCTTTGCTGTGCTGGTTTGTTTATTTGTGCAGGTACAATTTTAATTCCGCAAAAACGCTGCACGTCACCTATTCCCCCCCCCCCCCCCATAGGTGAAGGTAGTTGACACTAGGTGGACTTTCAAGTTTTGAGATTGAGTAGTTAATATCATCTTTTAATGCTAAAGCTATGGCGTCTGTATATTGTGTGGCCCCGGCCGGACCCATATTATATGGTCATTACAGCGGAGGTGTTACACCTATAACCACATCGCCTTGCTTGATGGCCTCCTGCTGGCCAAGGTTGTAAACTCTAGGTTGGGCTCGAGCATGATGGGATGCGGTTGACTCCACCGTCATCCCTTTCTCAGCATAATATGCTCCTGCTTTTTTCTCTATCTTGCCACTCCAATACTCGCGGGAGATGTGTCCCAGCTTGACATAATTTAAACAATGAATCGGTCTTCCATGCCCAGACATTGCCTCAATGGCAGCAGATGTAGAAGCCAGTCCAACAGATTTGGGCTTCTTATTCCATCTTTGGAACCTAGTCTTCGAAGAGCTTTGTACTTTAAATTCTAATCTCTTTAACAATGAATCATTTTTCCGCTGTACGCACTTCAGATCCTGCTCTAGTGATTGTGTTGTATTGACAAAGTTCAGAAAACCTTGCATCATTAGACATGAGAGAAGCAACCTCAGATCGTCGCATAGTCCTTCATTGAACCGGTTGGTTTTGCGCTCCTCATCTGTAATGGTAGAACCCGCATATCCCCCCAATCTCGTGATTTCATGCAGCTAGTCGTCAAAACTACTCTCGCCCTGTGTTAATCACAGAAACTGATTCTATATAGCAATGTTTTGCACTGAAGGGAGGTATTGGGCCAGAAATAATATTTAGAACTCATCCATCGAGATATTGGTGAGTTGTCTTCCAACAAAGTGATGTAACCCTAGTTCATCCCACAACAACCTTACTTCACCATCCAAAAGGAAAGTGACAATGGTAACCTTCTGCGACTCCTTTATCTCCATTGCCGACATGACTCTCTTAACCCGAGAGAGCTAGTCCTCATCCTGCATTGGAGTTCCAGTCCCCATAAACATTGGAGGATTTAAGCTCCTCACATGTTTGAGTTGCTTCTTATTCTCTATTCTTTGTACTATAGGCACTGCAGCTACTTGATTCACCACTATAGGTTCGACCACGCCAAGCGGTACTTGTCCTAGTTCAAGACTAGGAGGCTAAACTTGCCTCCCTTGTTCTGCATTTATCATGAAAAACAACGCTTCAGCTACTAATCTTGTGGTTTTAGTAGAAGGAGGGGTCACATGCACGTCATTTGGCGCACGACTCTCCGCAGAGTGCTGATGTTGAGACTATTCCACACTACTCCTAATCACCTATAATCGTGAAACACTCAATTAGGCGACCAACATATTGTCAAAAAGCAATTATTGGAAAGCACGGGTTCCTCAAAAATGTGTATTTTCATTCCTATGTGGATATTAATTGGTTCTATCATGTTGTAATGGTAGTGCAAATACACGTGCTCATTACCCGTAAAGTGAATTCATCCATGAATTCAAATAAGAAAGATAGACACTAGTGTCTGATACCAAATTATAACACCCCATCCGTCAAGTAGGACATAATAGAAGGTCCAGTCGGGGCCCCTCGCGATATTCAACAAACAGTTAGCGGAGTTACTTATTGAGGACATAATCCATTTACGCATCTTAACTAAGAGTGCATTCTTGTGCAAGATAATTTAAATTGTATTAAGAACCCAACCATATGAATGCCACTAAACCAAACTGGAATGATAAGATAAATACACAAATAGTTATGGCCTTAAGGCCTTACAAAGGTTTCCTCAAATAGAAGTGTTTTTCATACTTCGGCATATGGGCCGGCCACACATGAAATAGTAAAAGTAAACACACTTCGCATTATCCTTCGAGGGTCGGCATAATAACCATGGGCTGCAACCCGCTATTTCCCACTTGGCTCGGCTACACCTGCACGAAACCATTCCACCCCAATGGTGGAAAACAAAGCAACGGTCAGCATTGGCTATCCAAATTATAATGACCACACCCCTCACTCGGGGTGGCGGTGCTCCTTCGTTGCAAGCATTTAGCATAAATAAACTGGCAATCAAAACGAGAAATTCAAGCACCGTTCACCACAGACATTAGCACTTCTGGCCACACGCCCCATGCACTTATGGCATATTATCGGTGTACCGGACATAACCAGGGTCCCCCTCCGTCCTTAGCGACGGTATGCATACTTTGAGCGTTCTCTGGTCTTTCCGGGCTGAAGCCAAAGACTCGGTCCTATGGCTATGACAAAGTCATGGTAATCCCCCGGATACACTCTTTGACTTACTCCAAGTAGAATGACATAGGCCTGAGTACAGTTCTGCTCTTTCCCGGTGCTCAAATTACTGGGTGCTACAAGTCACGATGCGGGTCAGCCTCCCCTTTCCCAGTCACAATAATACATAACTCTCTTATGTTCTAATGCAGGCACACACGGCCTCCTAAGATGGGCCACTTGGGCTCTCAGCTCAACATATTAGCCCATAGGTCCACAAGATACCGGCCTCACAAAACAATGGCACCCAGGTCACCAATAGATAGGCCTCACATAATATCACTCACTGGGAGCTACCGCCAGTGGTAGCGCTATCATCGCGCGGAATGGGACAGACTAACAATTCTTCCCCTAAAACTTGTGTTTTCCTAGAGGCACTTCCAGTACTCTTACCACATCATCTGTACCCCCGAGTCTCCGAAAATTACACGCTTACCATTTAGCCTTTTCCGTTATACAAACAATCATCACCAATCCAAACCAACCTGTCCGAATGTGCTACACACAACATGCCTATTTCGTACTTTGATTCTGTATTGTAAATGTAAAGATAATGGGGATACAACCGATCTACCCATCGGCAGAACTGCTTCCATGTGCTCATGGAGCGTCCGCCCTCACATGCTAAAACAAAGGACATCACATGTCTAAGAAGAAGGATTATTTCCCATGACGTTCGTTTTGGCACCATAGGAGAGAGTCTTGCCAGATGAGGATGACCACAACGGACTTGCCTTGGCGAATCAGAACTCGGCTCGCGACTCGGAGCTCCGAAACTCCAACAGCAATGGGATCTCTTTTCTCTTAGTCTCCTCCGCTCTCCTCTCACTCAACCGTTCGGAAGAAGAAAGGCAGAAGAGGAGAAATGATGTGAAACTTAACAATCCCAGCCTTAAACTGAGATACCATTGTGCGGTAACTAGACATTACCCCGCGGTACCTCAAATGTAGGCTTGTTCCACAAGCCCACCGCACAAAACCTCCAATCATAGGTCGACATGTGGCCATGTTGCAACTGTCCTGCTACCACGACACTGTATCAACATACCACCATGTGGCAGACGATGCATCACATCAACGTGCCACTTTCAACGAATTGGCACTACTGCCCTATGGTATTGCTACTGCCGTGCGGTATTGCTGCCGCCGCGTGGTACCAAACAAAGAGGAACTAGAAAAAAATAAGCTCCATTACCGCCGACGTTAACATTGCCCTCGGGCTGTAGCTCACAGAGAGCTCTGTCATTTAATCGACCATGCTACAGTACTATGGTATCATCCTACCACTGGTGCAGTAACTCACTGAGAGCTCCTGCAATAATTTCATAGTGCTACCACCGGCGTTAAGCATACCGCTGGGCAGTTGATCACAGAATCCATCTTTAGGCTATGGAATACTCGGGGCATTATTGTAGTTTCTATTGTCTGTATCTGTACAGAGATATAGGGAGAGACCCTAGATATAGATACTCCTGCTGAGGGGGAGCAAATTCAATCTATTGTTGGTTTATAGGCCCAAATTGACATTTTCATGGTCAATCTTCAATAGAAACTAGATCAGATTCCCTCTGATTCTCATGGGGAGTGAAAGTCCTTGTTTCAAGAGTAGCTATACACCTAGAGGGGGAGGGGTGAATAGGATTCTTAGTCATTAAAACTATCTTTTTATTTAGCTGTGTTCAGTGTTCAGTTATTTTGGTTACCTTTCAAGAAAGAGACACGTAACACAATTATTCATTGTGGTTCCCCAAGGAATGGGTACACCCACTATACCTCCCACCTTTATAACAGTGTGTTAGACAAAGAAATTGTCTCCATGCTAAGCACCAAGAGCTTATAACACAGATCCCTTAGGATCTAACATACTTCCTCCAAGTCCTACCTCAGGCCAAAGACATACAACTCAAAGAAAATATTACTCCTACAGCTCAGTGATCCTCTGATCACCTACCACATACTTAATCAAAAATCTTATACCTCAGGCTAGGAGGATAGACCTACAGTCAGAGAGATTAACTCTCCTACAGATCAGATCAAGAATGATCCTACCTCAGGCATACAGGTCCTACCTAAGAACCACCACAGGATTCTACAACTCAATCTTTATAATTCAGGTTTACAGCTCAGATCAAGACTGATCCTATAGAATAAGTGATGTTTTTGGAGATTATTAACTCCAGAGAAAGTGTCCTCTGAGCCTGCCTTCTGGACTGAGTAAACTCAGCCTTATCTTCTTCATAGCACCAAGAATAAATCTTTGGGGTTGTTTTGCTTTTGCTGAGAAGTAACTGCAGAGCACTACTTCTTCAAGCTTAGATTGTAGTAGAGGTTAGATCTTAGGCCTTGAAGATGAGCAACAGCTTGTAGGCTTGCTCTGCTTCTCCGTAAGAAAAGAATTTTTGATCTGCAGTTGAAGACTAGTTGAATCCTCAGTGAGTAATTTATTCAACATCTCACTCTTGTCTGTTATTCACAATCTTACAACAAGAACTTCTGCTTCACAATATTCCACTTAGTCGAGTGCAAGAAGATGACTGAAAAAGCTCTGTCATCAAAAAGTGATGTAGGCATCGTCGCTCGATGAACCGAGACAGAAAAAGACACCAAACTACTCTGTCACATTCCAATTCTACGTTCGCAAGTAAAACGAAACACACTCGAGTTGCTATATCATTAATCCAATGCTAATGAACTGGTTCACCACACCCTTAGAGATCAAATAAAAAGTATGAGCCAATATTCTCTCAAGAGAAAAGGATCTACCCGATCCATTCGAGAGTGTGTTGTACCAAATGAGATCCACCAAAAATAACGATTCTAAAAAGGTAGATCTCTCCCAACAAAAAGAAAATAAGGTCCGCCAAAAATCACAAATTTAAGTAAATCAAGAGCAAACAAAAATAATCGATTGGATAAAACCACGAAGAAATCAAATTTCGCAAACAACGCAAAAGTTAACCACCACAAGATTTCACTAAGAGGGAACACACAAGATTTAAATATTTTTGTTTCCCCACTCGCAAAATGAGACCTTGGAAGAGGATCTGTTGGGTATTGTATCCACAATTACCTGGATTTGAGGAAGCCACCTGTCAAGCTAAGATGAATTCACAATGTATTTGATGAAATATTTCAAGTTGTGCTTGCAGTTATTCCACGCTAAGTACACACCAATGTCAGGGTGCAGTAGGTCAATATACACGGGTCTGCGTGACGTAATCCCTCGTTGAGCAGATCAGTGTGTTGGCCAACGTGTACTCTCTCTATTGGAGTGTACTTATTTTCAAGTATAGGACTGTGATAATGCAAGAGCAGACAAGGAGCAAGGATGGGTCAAAGAGCAGCTCATGGGTGGAAAGACGAAAAATCGTCTAAGTAATAATCGACGAGAATCACCAGGTGATTCTCGCCGATTCGGGGTCAAAGAGCAGCTCATGGGTGGAAAGATGAAAAGTCGTCTAAGTATTAATCGACGAGAATAACCAAGTGATTATCGCCGATTCGGCGAGAATCACTAGTGATTCTCGCCGAATCATCGAGAATCACTGGCTGATTCTCGCCGTCTCTATCCGGCTAAATCAGAGCGTGCAAATCTGTCGCTAAGTCAAAATCATCGAGAATCACTGGCTGATTCTCGCCAAATCGACGAGAATCACCTTCGATTCTCGCCGATTCGACGAGAATCACCTTCGATTCTCGCCGATTTTGCCTTGGGCGAATTTCTGAAGCATGCTGGACCGGATCAAATATTAAGGCGCTGTTTTGAACCGGTTTTACGGTTTCTTCTGGTGGGACCCACAACGGTCATAAAGAAGTATTCTACTGTATAAATACTCGCGTATTTTTGAACAGTCGGAAAAGCAATTTAAAACAGGAAGAAGCCGACGCGGACGTGACCTAGATCGCGAATCGTGCTCCGCCGCCGTCGCCGCTCGTGCCAGTAGATCGCCGGCCTTTTGATCGTGGTTTCTTCCAGATCTCCCGGCGACAGAAGCTCAGCCAAGCACAGCATCTCACGTGTCTAACCAGAGATCCTTTGTCTCTTGATTCGTTGATCGGGAAAACCTTCCCCTTCCGAATTGATCGAGACGATCGATCCTACTGTGACTATTCGAAGACCTTGCTTGCTTTGCTACGAAGATTGAATCTCCAAAGAACAGCCGCAACACTCCGTTGTCACCGCCGATCCCGAGAACCAAGCCGCCGGCCTTCTTGCCGCCGCCGGTTTCGGGAGAGATTCTCTCCAAGTGAGATCTAGGGTTGTGGACTCTTCGTTGACTTCAAGAACACGTCATCGAACGAAGAGGGACACCATAGTCTCCATAAGTTGTTTGTATTTCTTTTACAATCAATTTTCAATTTCGTTGTAACGGACCGACTGGTCCCTTGTTGTAAGGGTTGGGTGCAACCCGTGTTGTGGGAGTGGTGACTCCTACGTGTGGAAGGGTTCCTTCCGTTAGTGCAAGGATTGTATTTCAATCCTGTTGGTGAAGTGACTGAGTCGTCCCTAGTTGGGAGATAGGTCGAAGGGGGAAAGTGGATGTACCCAAATCGGGGAACCACTATAAATTGCTTGTATCCTTTTTGTGCTGTGTGGTTTTGTTTTCATGTGCAGGTACGATTTTAATTCCGCAAAAACGCTACAAGACACCTATTCCCCCCCCCCCCATAGGTGAAGGTAGTTGACACTAAGTGGACTTTCAAGTGGTATCAAAGCGAGGTTACTCATCAAAAAGGTTCATACCTTGAGTAGAATCCTGCCACCAGTGTCAAAATAATGGAGCTGGATCATGGGATCTCTCCACTAAGACTTCCCTCGTGCACAAAGGAGTATTATCCCATCTGGAAGATGAGAGTGTCCTATCACTTGGAGGCTATCGATCCTCGAGCATCTCTCATCTTGGAAGAGGGTCCATTCATTCCTATGAAGACCTCCGGCTCTGGAAAGGATATCCAAATTCCCAAGTGTATTATTGAGATGTCGGAGACTGAACTCTCATTATTTAATCTGGACAAGATAATTCGTCAGATCATCATGGATGTCTGGTCTGGACCTTCTCGATGTAGATTGGAAAGGTGTGGGACGGCCAACTCTATGTGGGTAACCTTCTCAGATCTCATGGAGGGATCAGAGAAAGCAGGGATCTGCTGTCACCAAGAGGATGAAGCCTATGTGGGGGTCCTCGCCTATGAAGATGAAGGCAAGGATCAATCGGACAGCATCAGGGCTCCGGTGTCCTTGTCAAAGACTGAAGAAGAAATTGAGGAAAGCAGATCTGATGAAGCTGACACAACAGTCTCTGGCGATAGTAACAGTAACTCTGAAGAGCAGGTAACTTCTTCATCTTGCCCCTTTTCTCTTGAAGTTCCTGAAGACAGGAATTGTTACCCTTCAGAAAATCCTGATTCCCTGAAGAGATCCCTTCAGAAAAGCAACCTACTTACTGAGGAGCAAGCTCAGGAGATTGCTCGGCTGAAGATCTTGTTGGTTCTACAATTGGCATCCAACAAGGTTAAGGACTCTAAAATCTCAGATCTAGAGAGTAGTCTAGAGAATGAGAAAAGGATAGTATCCAACTTTTCCAAGGTTGATGTTATCAAGAGAAAGGAAGAAAATGGGTGGATCTCCCGAATTATCAATTCATGGAGAAATGGGGAAACGGTATTCAGACCCCCCACTCCAGGCCGGAAGAGTACTCATCATGCCTTCAGGTATGGTCACAGGAACAACCGTGATCACTGTAAGGGTGATCTGCCCTCATGTGGAGACACCCATAGTGCAAGGGCTATCATGGCCACCCATAAGAGAATACCTAAGGCTCATTCTGAACCCTTTGTATTCTTGGCCACTGCCCCAACTCGGCATGAATCTGCTGGTATCAGCTCTCAGAACGCTTATCACCACCCTAGGACACAGGAAAGGGAGGTTAGAAGTCATGCAGTTACTTCTCATGGGGCCTCTGGAAGGGTGTTGACTGAAAGGAAGGCACCACCTCCCAGGCCTCTTGACGCTCGCTACATGCATTCCTTCCACCCTTCCAAGTGTCACGGTGGAAGAGGCAATTTTGTGAGCAGATCCGGCTCTATCCCGTTTAGACCTAGGACCATGACTACCTCAGTCACTGGATCAGGTCAGAAACGGAGGTACAACATTCACACGTGTTGGTGCTGTGGCAAGGTGGGACACTTTGCCATAGACAGTTGGCACAACCCCTCTGTATCAAGGGCAAGGTCTTATCCACCTCTTCTGGGCAGAGGTAGTCTTCCTGACAGGATTTCTGAGGGAAGGCATTCGAGTTTTTATGCTAACAAGAACCTAGAACCCAATACATATTGGGTTCCTAAGGTAAGGTAACACTCGTTTGCAGGGTAGTCTAGGTTCCCGTAAATATAATGGGAACTAGACAGAAGATGTTTCAAGAATGAATTGGAACAAGTATCTGGAATAACAGAAGTACTATCTACAATGGTATACTCAAATTGAACGTCTGGTATGCTTTAACCAGAGGGGCTAAATGATAAATCTTATAATCCCAGGTATTTTTGATCAGCTCCAATACTTGAGTCTTACTGTGTCGACATTTACATATATATATTTATATATACACATATATGTGTGTACACCTAAGGAAAGGTTAACATTGTAAAAATAACCCTTAGATACATTATTAAAGATTTATCTGTAAATTCACTGGTAGATTCGAGAATGAACCTCTACAGGCATAAATCAGTCCACTGAAAATTAAAGAAGATACGTCATTGGAAGTCACTAAAACTTACAATTGACATCAAGAAATGTATGGAAAACCCCTTTCAAACCCTAAATAGATTGGTATTAAGAAACATATATTTAGAAGATTTCTAAACCGTCTTAATATCACAAGATTTCGAGAATCCGACATGCCTCTTAACTCGTAGATTTCTATTGAAGAATCCCTTCGATTTCTATTTAGAAAAACTCCCGCCGACCCTTCGTATTGCGCATTTCGCAAGGAAACCCGTCGATATCCCGCAGGAATCCCGCAGGAATCCCGCCGACTCTTCGTATTCCGCATTTCCGTCGATATTCCGCAAGAATCCCGCCGACTCTTCCTTCCCTCTTCATTTCCGTCGATATTCCGCATTTCCGTCGATATCCCGCAGGAATCCCACCGCCTCTTCCGTCGATATCCCGCAGGTATCCCATCGACCTCGTTCCGGATTCCGCAAACCCCTCTTCTCGCATCCAGGGTGCTCGTCCAGGTATCCGCGGTTTCGATGAAACAAGGACGTGAGCTCCTCCAGGTTTTCCGTCGTCTCCGTCGTCTCTCGCTTCCTCCGCTTTTGGGTAACCACCTACTCTCCCTTACAGTGACTTACTGTTAGTGTAGCTTCCCTCTTGATTTCTGATTAGGCGTAGACTTGGGATTCCCTCCCTAGGTTTGCAATGGCTCCAAGGACCACCGCCGGCCTGGTCACTGGATGTGAGTTGGTTCGAACCGGGTTCTCACATGCCTCGGATGAGTTCAAAAACATCATCATCATGCTTGAAGAGGCTGGACTCTCTTTTATACTGGAGCACCCCTGCAAAATTTTGGACAAGGAAGTGATGGAGTTCTTCGCAACCGCCAAACTTCAGAATGAAGACTCTATCATCAAGAGTAAGGTTGCAGGTGCAAGGATCAAGATGTCTGCAAGCAAACTGACCCAATACTTGCAGCTCACCAGTTCTGAGCACGAGGATTATCTGTAGGAACATGATAAAGCCAGGACATTATTATTCTGTGCACTAGCTAGAGGAACCAGATCGATAAAGAGAAAAGAAATGAATGAGGAGGGGAAACTCTTGTCCGACATCATTGGGAAAGTACTGATATGAAAACCCGGCTCACATGACCACATCTCAGCTGACATGTCCAAGATTCTTGTTGCGATTGTCTGCAGAAAGAGATTCAACTGGGGGGCTATGCTTTTTGAGAAGATTAAGGACACTCTTAGATCTCCAAATTTTGGAAGAATCATCAGCCTATATCTTAATCAGTTGAACGGAGATAGGTTCGACATGAGTAAAGGAGTTCCATTGCATTATTTGAAGAAAATGGACTCCAACGTATTTGACAGATGGGAGCGACGCATCGGGCAGGCTGCAGTGGTAGTGGAACAAGAAGAATCTCCTGCCGAGGACAGAACTGTAGCAGATTCCGTGGCTATTCCAAGTGAAATTCCTGATGCACTGACTACAGGAATTGAGGGGGAGCCTCTACCCGCTTCTGATAATGTCATATCTGGCATCTCTCAGATAGCTAGAGATGCAGTTGCGGATCTGCAGGAAGAAAGTGAAGATGAGGTGGAAAATGAGGCGGCCCTGAACGTGAATGATCTAGGAGCCGGAGGTGATGTAGAGGAGAATGATGAGGAAGGTTTGGAAGATGATGCAGTTGAGAATGACATCATGGATGATGAGGATGAGGAAGAAGGAAATGAGAGACACGAAGTAATGGAGCCTCAGGACGACACTGAAGTTCCATCTGAAAAGCAAGCTCCTGAGATAGTTCCTGAGAAAACTAGTGCAACAGTGGAGGGGGAGTCCTCTCAGCAGAGGCTGCTAAGTACTTCTGAGAAATCTACGGAGGCTGCAAATATTCCCCCTTTAGAGACTGTGCAAGTGTCCAGCTCTACAAGTGAATCTGCTGAAGAGCAAGGCCAAGGAATGCCTCAGGGTCATCCACTACGAGCTGATCTAGCTAATCACACAGTGAATGTTATTCAAGGTATAGTGGATGAGCTCAAAGCGTCTTTTGAGCAAGCTCAAAATAAAATGTTAAAAAGAATTAAGAAATCTGAGAATCTAATGCTCAAGAACGTTGTGGAAATTAATCACAAACTGGATTTGATGGAAAAGAAGTTCGAAGACAAGTATACAGCAGTCGGCAAAGCTGTAACTCTCCTTATGGACGGATTGAAAAAGAACATAGATACTCTCGCAGTAGTTAATCAGAATGCTCATGTAGTGTCAAATAACATCCAAAAATTTGATGCCAACATGGTGGTTCTTAACGAAAATCAACAAGCTTTGATTTCCGAGTTCTCCAAGACTACAAAGCACATTGATGAGTCACTGCATTCTTATGCAAACTCCATTGCCGTCGAAGCCAAAAAGGGGGAGCAAGAACATACAGCTAAGATGGCCGGGCTTCAGGAAATCCTAATCAAAAATTTTGACTAGTCAAACTTATATGTTTATGACAGTTGCTGGTGGATGCTCAAACAAGTGTTAGGCACCAATATCCCTGAAAATCCTGAGGTTCATCCTGCTCCTGGGAATAATACTGCGGCTGATGAGGGATCAAGTGCTGAAGAAGTTCCTTTAAGTGGAGCTGATGCTCAAAGGGCTGCTAGGGCTACCTCCAAAGCAAAACTGATGGCCATGTTTGACCAAGAAGCCCTAGCAAAAGCTAGGGACAAGAGAAAAACTCAAGAAGGGACATCTAAGGAAACGCAAGCTGAAAAGAAAATCAGATTGAAAGAGGATGAAGTGATGAACGAAAAGTGGAGTCCGGTATCAAAGAGTATTATCTTGGACACGTTCTGGCTACAAGAAAAAGGGGAAATCAATCGGAACGACGTATACAGCCAGCATGAGTGGGAGCTGCACAAGACATATGAAGCCAAATGGAACATCTTTTTCAGGACCAACACTGTGGCAGACAAAGCTCCTCCTCCCAGATACTATCCAAAGCCCAAGGAGTACGTTGAGAGGCAAAGAAAGAATTTCCTGGCTCAAAAACACAAGTATGACCTAGCCAAAGAGAAATAGACATAAGTTTATAGCTTGTCACTTTCTCAAGAGCATATTTATCTTTTCTTATTGTTATATGAACAATTTTTGGGAATATATATATATATATATATATATATATATATATATATATATATATATATATATATATATATATATATATATTTATATGAATTTATGATTGACTCAAGCTTTGGTCTGTTTGACTTTATTTCTTTATGTCGTATCTTTAAATTCTATATGCTGTGTATATTATCTTGATAGTGGTATTCATCTTAGCTAGTAGGATTTTGGCTTCGTCAAATAGGGTGAGATTGTTGGGTATTGTATCCACAATTACCTGGATTTGAGGAAGCCACCTATCAATCTAAGATGAATTCACAATGTATTTGATGAAATCTTTCATGTTGTGCTTGCAATTATTCCACGCTAAGTACACACCAATGTCAGGGTGCAGTAGGTCAATATACACGGGTCTGCGCGACGTAATCCCTCATTGAGCAGATCAGTGTGTTGGCCTACGTGTACTCTCTCTATTGGAGTGTACTTATTTTCAAGTACAGGACTGTGATAATGCAAGAGCAGACAAGAAGCAAGGATGGGTCAAAGAGCAGCTCATGGGTGGAAAGACGAAAAAACGTCTAAGTAATAATCGACGAGAATCACCAGGTGATTCTCGCAGATTCGGGGTCAAAGAGCAGCACATGGGTGGAAAGATGAAATGTCGTCTAAGTATTAATCGACGAGAATCACTAGTGATTGTAGCCGAATCGTCGAGAATCACTAGCTGATTCTCGCCGTCTCTATCCGGCTAAATCAGAGCGTGCAAATCTGTCGCTAAGTCAAAATCGTCGAGAATCACTGGCTGATTCTCGCCGAATCGACGAGAATCACCTTCGATTCTCGCCGATTCGACGAGAATCACCTTCGATTCTCGCCGATTTTGCCTTGGGCGAATTTCTGAAGCATGCTGGACCGGATCAAATGTTAAGGCGCTGTTTTGAACCGGTTTTAGGGTTTCTTCTGGTGGGACCCACAACGGTCATAAAGAAGTATTCTACTATATAAATACTCGCGTATATTTGAACTGTCGGAAAAGCAATTTAAAACAGGAAGAAGCCGACGTGGACGTGACCTAGATCGCGAATCGTGCTCCGCCGCCGTCGCCGCTCGTGCCAGTAGATCGCCGGCCTTTTGATCGTGGTTTCTTCCAGATATCCCGGCGACAGAAGCTCAGCCAAGCACATCGTCTCAGGTGTCTAACCAGAGATCCTTTGTCTCTTGATTCGTTGATCGGGAAAACCTTCCCCTTCCGAATCGATCGAGATGATAGATCCTAGTGTGACCGTTCGAAGACCTTGCTAGTTTTGCTACGAAGATTGAATCTCCAAAGAACAGCCGCAGCACTCCGTTGTCGCCGCCGATCCCGAGAACCAAGCCGCCTCCCTTCTTGCCGCCACCGGTTTCGGGAGAGATTCTCTCCAAGTGAGATCTAGGGTTGTGGACTCTTCGTTGACTTCAAGAACACGTCATCGAATGAAGAGGGACGCCTTAGTATCCATAGGTTGTTTGTATTTCTTTTACAATCTATTTTCAATTTCGTTGTAATGGACCGACTGGTCCCTAGTTGTAAGGGTTGGGTGCAACCCGTGTTGTGGGAGTGGTGACTCCTACGTGTGGAAGGGTTCCTTCCGTTAGTGCAAGGATTGGATTTCAATCCTGTTGGTGAAGTGACCGAGTCGTCCCTGGTTGGGAGATTGGTCGAAGGGGGAAAGTGGATGTACCTAAATCGGGGAACCACTATAAATTACTTGTGTCCTTTCTGTGCTGTGTGGTTTTGTTTTTGTGTGCAGGTACAATTTTAATTCCGCAAAAACGCTGCAAGACACCTATTCCCCCCCATAGGTGAAGGTAGTTGACACTAAGTGGACTTTCAGGATCGCTCTTCTATAGTTCTGTCGGAGCCACGCCGAACAGAGAGGAACACGTCTGCCTTTCTTGCTTCATGTCGGAGAAGGTTCTACATTGTAAGAGGACTTTTCCTTGGCCAAAAATCCACCAAGAAGGGGGATTCAAGGTGGCCGAACATTATGATGTGATCCTTGGTGTAGCTGAAATCTGTTAGTGGGGTGGGCCTTTGACCTTTAAGAAATTAGGGAGGTGGGGAGGTGTTATGGTGGAAAAGAGAGGAGGGGAGAGGGGGTGATAGGTGGCTTAACCACAAGGGGAGGGGAGAGGAGGCTGAAGGCCAAGGAGGGGAGCAAGAGAGGGGAAGTCTAAATTAAGGCTTTAGATTTTCTTTTCATTCATCAATAAATAATTCAACAACACATTGCCTTATATAAGGATAACATAAATCCAAGCTATATGTAGCCCAACTTGAAACACCAACTGACTAAACGCAGGACAAACTTAAAAAATAATCTGGATAAATACAATCCAGATTTTAAAACAACAAAACAAGGAAAAAAATATAACATAAGCAAGATAATAATCAAAAGAAATTCTTGCGTCATGGGCGAAGGTTGAAGCATCAATCAACAATGTTTCTGTGGCCCCGCAAGTCTTTGGTTGGAGAGGGCGACAGATATTTCATAAGCAAGCCGAGACCAACATCATCATGCTGGGGGGCGTTGTCTCCATCAATCCTCCCCCACTCAAAAGTACTCATCACTGATGAGTTGGCTTGAATGTACCGGCGCAGAAAGAGCATCACCCAAAAGTGCCACTTCCGATTCAAGTAGCAAAGAGTCATCAGAAGTTGGACGATCACACCATCGGATTAAGTGGTGGTGAATGTCACCACTTGGAGATGTGAGCCCTTCATCCTTCAGTATCCTGTTAGATAAAAAGTTGATCTTGGGGAACCTTGGAAAAGCATTAGTCAAAGTAGGAGAAAACGTTTCTACATCAACATTGAACGTACCTCTAGTGGAAACTGTAGTAGAGAGAGATCCCAAGATAAGCTCACCCCCAACCCATTAGAGGAGTTAGTGGATGGAATAAACAGAGAGGCAGAAAATTCAAGTGGTGGAGAAACATATGGCGTTAAATACGAAACATTGAAAATAAGGGATATACCCAAATCATTGGGTAACTCCGAAAGATATGCGTTTTCTCCCAACTTCTTTAAAATTTGAAAAGGATCGGCTGGCCGATTCGCCGACTTTTTTATGGAGCCCGAAGGAATCCGTTCAGGGATAAGACGCACCAAGACTAAATCATCAACATTAAGTGAGATGCTCTCCTATGTACGTTAGCATGAGATTGATAAGACAAATATTAGGTGGTTAATGTTTCTTGAATGTGTTTATGTAAATTATGATCATGCAGAGCGAACACTTGTGCAAAATTACATGATTTATAAGATGGAGGTAATGGTACTAAATCAAGTGGCAACGGCGCCTTATAGTCGTACACGATTTCATTGGGGGATAAACTCGTGGATCTATTTTTAGAATTATTGTAAGTAAGCTGAGTATGGGGAATTATCAAGTCCAAGGTACCCATGTGGTCACCCACTAGACAATGTATTAAACTACCCAAATTTCTGTTTACCACTTACATTTGGCCATCTGTTTGTTGATGGTAGTCCGAAGTAAACAAGTGTTTGGTACCCATAATCTTCCAAAGGTTCTTCCAAAAAATAACTAGTATATTTTACGTCCCTATTAGTTACCAATGTCATGGGAATGCCCCTATGCCCAATGACTTCCTTAAAATATAATTTCACAATATGCGACGCATCGTTGGTCTTACTACAAGCAATAAAATAAGCATTTTTCGAAAAACGATCTACTACTACCAGGATGGAATCATTACGTCTAATAGTGATGGGTAAACCCAAAATGAAATCCATAATAACGTGCACCCAAGGAATGGAGGGAATCAGAAGAGGAGTGTAAAGACCCGCAATCAGCATGTAACCATTAGCTAATTGGCACACATGATATCTCCCCACTATTTTATTTAATGTTGACTTGAGATCGGGCTAATGAAACTTGTCCTCCACTAACTAATGGTCATGTCACGACCAAAATAACCACCTAACCCACTGCTATGCAATTCCTAAATGATGAAATGACGGAAGGAAGAACAAGGGATACATAGCTTCAAGTGCTTAAATAGATAACCGTCTCGAATATAATAGACTGAAATGGTAGTGGGAGAATCTCTTAGAGCGGATAAATAGTTTTCCTTGAAATCCAGACAATGGACATACTCATCCTTAATCCTATCGAACCCAATGACATTCACGTCTAGCGTAGACAATAATAAAGTAACACGACTAAGGGCATCAGCCACATGATTTACATCCCCCTTAAGATGTTTTATTATAAATGTGTATTCTTGAAGATAGGAGACCAACATGGCTTGCTGGGGGCTGACCTTTCTTTGAGAATTGACAACTCTCAAGGCGTGGTGATCAGATTGGATAACAAATTCCTTTTGGATTAGATTGATCCGCAAATGTTGGAGGTAGCGAATAACTGCGTAAAAATCCCTATCATAATTAGAATAATTCAACTTCGCTCACACATGTTTCTCCCTAAAATACCCAATCAGATGACCCTCCTGACTTAATACACCGCCTATGCCGAGCCTAGACACATCACAAGACAACTCAAAAACCTTATTACAATTCGGCAATCTCAAAAGTGGAGCTTCCAACATCCGTGATTTAATTGTTTGGAATGTTTTAGTAGCCGATTTGGTCCAGGTGAAATCACCCTTCTTCAAACATTCCGTTATAGGAGCCATGATAGTTCTAAAATCTCGAATGAATCGATGATAAAAGGTAATTAGTCTGTGAAAACACCTAACATCCCGAATGTTGGTGGGTTCCGACCAATCCTTAATGGCTTGGACCTTATTTGGATCCACATATATACCTTCTGAACTCACAATATACCCAAGGAATTCAACGGATGTCACATCAAAATGTACACTTCTTGATATTGACAAAAAATTCTTCCATCCTCAACATAGTAAGGATAGTCCTCAAATGTGACTCATGATTGCTCAGAGAAGTACTAAAAATGAGTATACCATCAAAATACACCACTATGAATTTTCCCAAGAACGGTTGGAAGACATGAGTCATCATCATAGAGAAAGTACTCGGGGTATTGGAAAGCCAAAATGGCATCACTTACAATTCGTAAAGCCCATCTTTTGACTTGAAAGTGGTCTTCCATTCGTCTCCCTCCCTAATCCGGATGTAGTGGTTGACACTCCTAAGGTCCAATTTCAAAACGATCGTGGACGCAGCTACCATGTCCAATAAATCATCCAAAGAAGGGATATGGAATTAATATTTAATAGTAATTTTATTATTTTCCCAACTATCCACACACATCCTCCAAGTGTCGCCTTTCTTAGGGGCAAGTAAGACAGCTACGACACATGGTCTCTTACCATGGCGGATGAATCCCTTACTTAACAAATCTGGAATTTGGGCTTGCAACTCTATGTGTGAGGAAGGGTTTAGCTGGTTTTGGGGAAGGTTGGGTAAAGAGGAACCTGGAATGAAATCTATCGCATGTTGTGTAACACCCCAAAGTTGACAACAGAATGTTTGTCACTATCGCCGGGTGATACTGGGTATCGCCTTATGGCGATAGCGATGCAGAGTTCGTCGAGCTTCACTCGACCAACTCAATGTGTTCGACGAATCGTTGAAATGATATCGCCGAGTGGCGACAGTGGGTATCGCCATATGGATATAGCGGTAAGCATTGAGACGTCAGTTGACGCACTCGACGTTCTCGACGTACCCAACGCCTGAAAGCGTTGAGTGGCTTGATATCGCAGGTGACAGTGGATATTGCTGGGCGATAGTGCCGCATGGCATGAGACACGTGTTTGATTGGCTGTTAAGCGGCCAATAAGCGGCGGTTGACCTAGGTCAAAGCGGTGAAGTCGATATCGCTGAGTGGCGACAGACGATATCGCCAGGAGATAGAGCCAAAGTTGACCAGTCAACTCAAATCCTGGCCTTTGCTTTATTTTGACTGAGAGATCATGTGGCTTGGATTATACTCAAGACCACTTAACTAGAGAAGAATAAGAAGTAGGTTTCTTTCTTTCTCTCTCTCTCTCTCTCTCTCTCTCTCTTCATCTCTTGAGTTTCCTTAAGCGAAAAGGAAGAAGAAGCTAAGGAAGTACTGGGCTGAGATTTGTGAGCTCGTTGAAGGAGATCTTGTGGTCAGAGGCCAGATCCGAGGATAGATCCGAGAAGATGAGAGCGACGTGATCCTTTCCATCCGTGTAGAAAAGTTTTGCCATGGCTCCGAAGAGAACTATAAGGGTAACGAATCTCTCTTGGACAAGTGAATTCCTCAATATGCATATTTGCATGAATCCCCTCACCAAAAGGTGGAAAAAGTGTGGATTCCAATGGGTAGATCGGTTTCATCCCCATATATTCCTTCATTTAGATCCAAAAATGTAGAGTACGGAATAAGCATGATGTGAGAAGCTCATCTAAACAAGTTGGTATGGATTGGTGATGTTTATTTTTTGTGCCGGAGAAAACTGCATGGACATGCGTGTGAAGTACATGTGATAATCAGGGACCAGGGGTATGTTGGATGCTGCATCAAAGTACTAGAAGCATTTCTAGGAAAACACCCAGAAAATTCACAGTCTAGAGAACTGTTGAAATTGCCGGGCGATAGTGACTATCGCCTGGCGATAGCACATAGTGAGCTGGAATTTTGTGTGACCTGTCTTGAAGATACCTGAGGGTCACTGTATGTAAAGCTGTGTGCTTAAGTCGCCAGGCTTATGGTCGGTGCCAGCCCAAAATGGACAAAGCCGTGTGGCTTGTGATGAGTTGAGCCGTGAAAGACAATTACTGTGCCATCAAGTTAAGTAACTCTGAATGACTGGGTCGTCAAGTTAACTACCACTGAATGGGCAGTCGGTCATCAAGTTAAGTACCTCTGAACGACATAGTCGTCAAGTTAAGTAACTCTGAACGACAAAGTTATCGTTAATTCATGGACCTTTATACGGTGGTGTTACACGGGGGAGCCTCGTACACCGAAAATGTGCCCTGTGTGCACGAGGCGTGTGGTCGTTGGGCCAATGTCTATGGTGAATGGTTCTTTAATGCAATTTCTTATTTCCATAATATATATATGTTATGGCTTGTTTGTAGGGATGGAGAAATGCTCCCCAGAGTAAGGGGTGGGATGAATCTAAACAGGTCAGCAAAATGCTGACCCTTGCTTTGTTTACCACGTTTTGGTGGGCCCATTGATGCAGGCTTGTCACTTTGGGCATTATGGCGACGAACGTAACTAACCGCAATGCTCTCTGCTAACTCTCACGTCACGCTCAAGCAAAAACGCAGCAACATCACAACTTGAATATTCATTAAACATAGACTATGGAGGGTTCGCTAAGCCCTTCAAGATAGTACCAAGGCAATAGGCCAAGGTCCTCTTAAGCGAAAGGACCCACACGATTCAGTCGAGCGTTGTTGTACCAAAAGAGAATCCACCGAAAAATAAAGATTCGTACAACGGTGGTTCTCTCCCAACAAAGCAAAATGAGGGCCTCCACGCCTCACAAACTTAAACGAAAAAACTAAACACCAACAATATCTATCAATAAATTAACCATGAAATTTCAATCGTTTCACAAGCCACGCAACACACATATGCCACAAGATCTATAAAGAGGAGAAACTTAATAACTTGTGGAGGAATTTTCGTTACGCCGCTCGGATGTCGAAGAGTATGAGAGGATCATTCCTTTCCGATTCCACCAGAACCACGACGATTGGAGGGAAACACGTTGCCTTTATGGATTCACGTCGGAGTTGGGAATCCACGAAGAGGAAACCCTTTGTCTGTGTCGGTTTCTTCAATGAGTGGGCTAAGTGGGTTATTTGTTGGGGGAGGTTTTGGGTGTTGTTGATGGGGTCGGTTTTGGTGAGGGTGAAGAGGGGCGGGTTTGTGGTTGAAGGGGAGGCGCGGATTGTAGGTGAGAAAGGGAGGTGATCGGCTGGTAGGGTGGTTGAGAGGGCTGCTTGGGTGGGGGATAGAAAATGAGGCTGGTCGGGTGGTTGGAGAGGGCTGCATGGGTGGAGAGGGGAGGGGGCTGCTCGGGTAGAGGAGCGAGGCGGCTGCTTGGGTTGGTTTTGATCTAGGGGGGAGGAGGAGGGGGAAGTGGTCGGCGGCCAAAACTAGGAGACGAGGAGGGAGTTCGGCTAAGGGGAACAAAGAGAGGGGGAAGGGAAAATATCAGGATAGATTTTAGGGGTTTTTTTATCATTCATTCTCCACCAAAAATATCAAAGTGTAGCCTCTTATAGGCTTTAAAAACATAAGGACTAAAAGCAGCCCAACATGGCTAAACATATGCCAAATGAAAATAAAAAAAATAAGGCTATTAGAAGCCCAATTAACATGAAATCAAAACCTAAAATAGATGTTAAAATATGTGGTAACATATTTTAACATAGCACGGACGAGAACGGTCGCGGACATTGTAGCAGCGAGAGTGGCGGCGAGCAACGAACCAAGCATGTCATAGCAAATCATCTTCCGGTGGTGGTGACGTATCATCCGTCGCGAGCCGGCACCAACAACAACCGGGTCTCCAAAATCATCGGGACGGGGAGCCTCCATATCAACATGTACCGGGTCACCATCGTCGACGGGAGGGGGATGCTCCATGTCAACATGTCGGGGGTAGTCGGCTCCATCAATCCTCCCTCTCTCAAAAATACTCATCACTGATGAGTAGGACTGTGAGTACTCGCATGGAAGATCATCAACAGGGAAGAAGAACCTGCAAGGCAAAAAGTGGTCTTGGGGGGACCTCAAAAATGCATTAGCCAAAGAAGGAAAAATAGTTTCCACAACATCAACCAACATACCTCCGATGGAGACCGAGAAAGAGAATGATCCTCGGAAACTGTCACCACCAAACCCAATAGAAATCATAGTGGAATATATATATGGAGATGTAGACAATTCAAGTGGTATAGAAGCATGAAGCATAAAATATGAAACGGTCGATGAAAATAGAAGCTATGCCCCAATCAGTGGAAAATTCTAAAAGAAATGTGATGTTACCCAACTCCATTAAGATTCACAAAGGATAGACTTGCCGATTCGTTAATATTTTTATGGTGCCCGGTGGAATCCGTTCAGGTGTGAGACAAGCCAAAACCAAATCATCCACATAAAGGTGGGAGACTATCTGATACGAACTAGCAAGTAATTTAAAGGATGTATTTTGATTGATTAAGATATTAAGAATGCGACTAATTAAATTAAAACCGTGAGGGTTGAACCCATGTGCCACATGACTTGAATCAACAGTATAAAATAACAGTACTACGTCAGGTGGCATGTATGCCTTAAATTCATTAATGATTTCTGTGGAGTCCAACGTCGAAGTTTTAAATTTAGATTCAAGAACGTCATAAAGAAATACCAACGAAAAATGCTCATTACCAACTATAGAGTTGGACACACCCGGATGTTAAAGGACGTGCGTGCGACACAACTCAACATAACCAACTACATTCATTAATATGTGCATGCACGGGACATCAAAAGACGGAGGATAAATGCCTGCGACCGGGCTTGGCATGTAAGTGTGCCTAGGGGACACCACATCAAAAAGCCCCATAGCCAAGGAATCACTAGCAGTCCAACACGAAGCCTTACGCAATGCTAAGAAGTCAGGTGAACTGTCCATCTGAGGAAAAGCATAGTCAGATCTACGAAATGGTGTGGAAAGACCGAACGTGACAACTAACAACTCGCCTACCCACATCCGTCTAGGTAAGTCTAACGGGGAGCTAGATAAATAGGCATCTCCAAATATCTCGGACTAGAAATGACAAGCTCGTTTCCTAACAAATCATCTAATTGAGTCAAGTGAACTGAAATGGGAGTCAACACCATCAATGATGGAGGAGGAGTTAATTCATACTAACCGTCAAAACACGAATTTAACGTCCAAGAAAAATCCACCGGGTGCCAGCCATCAAAATTAAAAGGAAGATCAAACAGTAGATTCGTCCTCATAGAAAACTCAACCGGATCATCATCACCTAACTCACTCTCAGATAAACATTCAACATAGGTTGAGTCTACCAACTCAGCCGAAATGTCTTCCAACCCACTAGATATTTCATCCAAATCATAATCAGTAACGGTCTCAAAAGTAGGCAAAATCGAACCCGACAAAATTTTTATTCCATATTGGGCTTCAACCAAAGGAGATAACATGAAAGTAATATCTTTCGGGTCCTCAGCGCTAACGTCATCCAAAAATAACCCTCCCACAGAGGGCAAATATTTCAATACAACACTTCCTTCACTAGCAAAATTTCCCATGATGTAGGTACATCATCAAAGTCATGATAGAGGATTGAGCAAATCAAATCCCGGGGAGAATCTAAATTAGCATGAACCTCAAGAAACGACGATTATATCGATGAACTATCTTCTGGATGTGCATCACTAAGATCATCCCAAGGTGACTCTTCCAACATCGTTGAAACATCTACCAACACTGGGTAAATAGAAGACTCCACGATACTCAATGATGATAGATCTGAAATTGTGTAGTGGGCGGGGAACAAATCTAAAATATAGTCGAGAGGGGGTCAGATAGTCATGTGGGGGGCACTTCAGAGGAGAACTCCTCTTCCATGTCATTAGGATAACCGACATCCTCATCATCACTCAACTCTTCACTAATGACATCATCGCCCTCAGCGGCGGGCTCAGTCCTAATCACTACGTCAGACTCATCCGGAGAGTCAACAGCTAGATCCGACAGCTCAGGGGGCGAATCTAAAGAGACTACAGGCGTAGTCGGAATAGGACAAATGTTAGTGCCACGACTAGATATGTCACTAACCTCACATATCATAATCGCCAGACAAACCAAACTGATAGGAACACTCTCACCCTGCGGGCTCATGGCATTCTTAGCAATCACATCTATCGAACTAGGGACAGGGGTCCTAAGCTTCTCCTTTCCTCCATCGGTTGGTGCAGGTATACTACGGGTAGCTCTACCATACTTGGAGGAAGGTCTAGCTTGAGGGGGTAAGTCACTCCTGTGATCAGAAATGGGTCTTGTGCCCTGGAGGGGAGAAATACGATCATGAGACGTCCGAGTATGGGAGTACGAGGGGACGTACTAATTCGATGTAAGAAAAGTCTTAGGCGGTGAATCACTCAGATAATCAGAAATCTGCGAACGGCAGTAGCGAGGGTAATACTCATCTGTTAATAGATTCTTCATAATCTGCCACCCTACAAGTGAGTCGTTGAGTGACATCCCAAAGCATCTCTCCTCATTGAGCTAGAAGGTCTGGGCTCGACCAAATAATTGGAGTCTCGCAACGGGATTCCTGTGGGGGTCCACAATATGATATGTCTCAAAATAACGTTCCATATCCTTCACCCAACACAAAAACACTCGTGATTCGCCTATCCCATCATAGGTCGGAGTAGGAACTCTAACAGGCCTAGAGGTGCGCTGTGGTGGTGTCAAATATTGTGCTAACATAACGTTACGCTGAACGAATGAAGGTGATTGAGCGGAACTCCCAATGTGCGCCATAAAAGACAAACGAAAAACACAAACTATGTGAACGCGCAAACCCCTTTTTTGACCTAAAATCCTACCAAAAGATAGAAGGATGGTGCCGATTAGGAAATCGACAAGAACCTGGCTCTGATACCAAATTGATCCAAGCTTGTCCCATTGGGCGTTATGGTGACTGACGTAACTAAACGCAATGATCTCTGCTAACTCTAAGTGTAACGCCCCGAAACTCAAAGGAGCAAAGGGGGACGTTTTGGGCCAGTTTGGGTTCTGGCAGCAGGCACACGGCCTGGGACACGGGCGTGTCCCAGTGCGTGTCGAGCTGTGTCGACACTGAGATGGGAAGTCGACACTTTGGTCTCGACATTGTGTGTCGAGACTGGGCACACGGCCTGCGACACGGGCGTGTCGCAGGGCGTGTTGACCCGTGTCGACACTTAGCCGCGAAGTCGACACCTTGGTGTCGACAATGTGTCGAGACATGGAACACGGCCTGCGACACGGGCGTGTCGCAGGGCGTGTCGACCCGTGTCGACACTCCTCCCGGGAAGTCGACACTTTGGTGTCGACAATGTGTCGAGACAAGACACACGGCCTAGGACACGGGCGTGTCCAAGTCCGTGTCAATAGGTCGACGATCTTTGCTCGACGAAGTGTCGAGTGTCGAGACCGTGTACACGGCCTGGGGTCCAGGCGTGTTAAGGTGACACGGGTAAGGACACGAGCGTGTCCTAGAACCCGTGCAGTGCTCGGGTTAAAAATTGGGAAAAATCATGGGGTACCCGGCCGTGTCGGCGGGAACACGGGCGTGTCAGCGCGAACACGGGCGTGTTCGATACCCGTGTGAGGTTCCAGGTGATCCAATTTTGACGGCAAATGAGGCACACGGCCTGGACACGGGCGTGTGCCAGGCCGGTGTTCGGTCCAGATTGGGCATTTCAGTCCCGAATCGAAGCCGTTCATTTCTTTTCAATGACTGAAGATCCAACGGCTGGGGATTGTTCCTGAAGGGATATCTTACCCGTGAGTGGACTTGGAAAACCCTTACTTTTCATAAGTTTCATCTTTCTAAAACCTTAGAGAGGGAGGAGAGCCAAGGGAGAAAAAAGAGGAGGAGCTAGATCCGCCATTGGAGGAGCTTCGGAGCTCCGAATCGCAAGCCGACTCCGGAAAAAAAAAAAAAAAAACGGAGGCAACGCTAGTGCGGTGATTCAACATCCAATTACTTTTCAATGGCGCAAAGAGGAAGCAAGGGTAACGATCCTCATCTTGAGCATGAGTAGCTCTCTTACAACTTTGCATAGGAAGCCCGCTCTCGCGAGTTTGCGGAGAGTTGGAGGCGTTCCTTCGGGTAGATATGTGAAGTCCCCGTTGTTTAGAGTCCGTAAGCGAGAACGGACATAGGCATGATGTGTGAAGCCTACCCGGACATGTTGGTCTAGATCGGTGATGTTGCATTGCATAATGCCGGAGAAGACTCCGTGCTATTGATTGTTTTTCGGGTTTTCTACGTGGTAGATTGCAGCAGGGAGCCTTGGGGACTAACCCAAAGGTGCACCCGGAAAAACTGGGCGGATACGAGATCTTGCCAATTTGGTGGTTTGAGAGCCAACTTGAACATAACCGGGTTATGTGACTTGTGATGGAAATGGGACTCGGCGGAAGTTTGACCCACGCAAATGGCTTAAATTGTCGTTGTGATGTGAGCACGGGTTAGATGGAACCGTACCCGTTCTATGTCGTTCGGTTAAAGAGACCTAAAGGCACGTGGCACTTACCGTTGGCATAGACTAGGGTCTTCGGCGGTCAATGGCTTAAATTGTCGTGACCAGGCCAAGAAGACAAATTGCTCATAGGTTTGGCCGTCCAAGTGGCGGTGTGTGAGTCTGGAATTGGAATGTCTATGGCTTTAATTGACGTGACATCGACCGGTTCACCGAGAATGTGCCCTGAGAGCACGGGGCGTGTGGCCGTGCGAGCCAACGTCTGTGATGAAATGGCTATTGATATACACTACTCGCTTATGCTAATGAAATGCAGGGAAGGAGCATCGCCGCCCCGAGTTGGGGGCGGGATCGTTATAATTTGGTCAGCATTGCTGGCCATTGCCTTGTTTTGCCACCATGCGGTGGTTTGTTGCTTGCAGGTGCAGCTGGACCAAGCGGTCAATATCGGGCTAAAGCCCTTTTTGCGAAGCCGGCCCTCGAAGGCCCAAATGGAAGTGTTTACTGTTTTATTCATGTATGACCGGCCTGCGTGCCGTGGTTTGTAAAACATGTAATATTCAAGTGAAACATTTTTGTAAGGCCTTAAGGCTTGTTTTGGGTATTTTTGTAATAACATTCCTATTTTGTATTAGTGGACATTCGTGCTTTAATGCTGGGTTCTTTGTTACAACTTTTATAAACTGCTTCCGCTAGAATGCTCTGTGTAGGACGTTGAGATTGGTTGGATGGTTTCCATAAGTAGCCACCCGGTCTGTCTGTGGCATACGACGTCGGGCCCCGGCCGGACCTACTGCTTTATGCTATGTGACGGATAGGGGGTGTTACAATTTGGTATCAGACTACTGGTTTTGGTTGGGCTTAACGTGAATTCGTGGGCGAATTCTTTTTAAGGGGTGGTGAGCACATTGTGTGCGTCATCGTTATAATGGTAAAAGAACCCATGAATGTCCACTTAGGAATGAAAATATTCATGTTTGAGGAACCTACGTGTTCCTATAATTGCTGTTTGCAATTTATTTGGTCGCTTAACGGTGTTTTGTACCACTATAGGTGACCAGAAGTGGTGTTGGGCCGTCAGAACGCCGAGTTTCTGAGGCTAGTAGTGCACCTGATGTTGCTCCTGCAACACCTCTGTCGGCTGAGAATATTCGATTGGTGGCTGAAGCGGTGTTGGCCGTGATTAATGCGCAGCCTGGAAGGCAGACGCAGCAGCCCGCTCCTGTGTTGGAGCAAGTACCTCTTCAAGAGGCTGAGCCGAGGAGGGTGGAGCAAGTGGTTGTGGAACCAGTAGTGCCAAGGAGGGCAACTGAGAGGCAACTTAAGCATGTTATGAGCTTTAACCCTCGAGGAATTCTTGGGGTTGGGAACCCCATCTCAGGCTGAAGACTGGCTCTCCAGGGTGAAGAGAGTCATGACAGCGATGGAGACGGAGGAGTGGCAAATGACCACCATCGCTACGTTCCTTTTGGACGGTGAAGCGAGGATGTGGTGGGAAGGATTGGAGCTGCACTTACTGAGAGGTAGGCAACTTGGTGATGTCTCGATGAGGAGTTCTCGAGATTATTTTTGGCTAGATACCTCCCTTCGACGCAGAAGATATGTAACGCCCTCACCTGTCACATGACATATAACGGTGGGTCCGGCCGGGGCCCCACGCCATATCTCACAGACAAGCGAAGGAATCACGTGTGGAAATCAAAATCAACGCGTATCCTTAACTCATCCATTCTAGCGCAGCATTTCTTTTTGTTAACATGAACTCCAACCAGAATGTCCACCACTATATAAATACCATATTAATATGTCACAAACACCAGGAATGTACACAACTCACACACCCTGGCCTTATGGCCTTACAGGTTCCTCTTTTGCACAACAGTCATTTCGTACATCGGCACGCAGGCCGGCCACACATGAAATCCAAACAACACTCTCCGCACATGGCCTTCAAGGGCCTCATCAAGCTAGCCATTCTTATGCATTTCCAGCCGCAACACCTGCAATTCCACATCCAAGACAAACCAGAAAACAAAGTAACGGTCAGCATGTGGCTGACCCATTATAACGACCCTACCCCCTACCCGGGGTAGTGGTTCCTTCCCTGTATACAGTGCTCATCAAGTATCATCAAACAACATATCTATCTCATTCTCTTTATCCCGCTAGCAAACAAATAACATCACAAATGATGGAATCCACCAAACGTTCCGTGCACTCAGGGCACCTTCTTGGCGTACCGGAATCCACCAGTCATACACCGCCGATCCGAGGTTTTTAACTTGTTGGTTAACCGGCCCTAGTCCACCAGTCTCGCAAGCTGGCGACATCCCGCCCAAACCACACAGAGGTACAACCTCACAGCAACAACCAGAGTAGGTCGACCCACAACATGTAGTGTAGCATTCCGGGTTTATCCAAGCTCCCCAGGCAATGTCTACCCATCGACCCCCCTCCTAATCCGATCGACCCACACTATGTGGTGCAGCAACCCGGGTTTAACTCGGCTCCCCAAGCATTGCCACCCATCGATCCCGCTAACTAACTAGATCAACCCACCCTAGTGGTGTAACAGCCGGGTTTATCACGAGCTCCCCAGGCGTGCTACCAATTGATCATATCACAACCAGGAGCTTTGCCAAAGCCTCCTCACAGTCAACAGCACATCCATACATTCAGCACGAGAGAAAACCATTTCCATCTCATCCAATCCACGGAGTCTCTCCGGTTTACCCATGAACATCACCAATCCAGACTACCGGTCCAGATGGGCTTCACACAGCATGCCTATGCGTACTCCATATTTTCGGCTCTAGATGCAGACTCAACAAAGGAATCACTTCCGCAAATCCACCTCTTGGTGGAGGATTCCAAGCACATGCATAAAGGAAGGACTTCGATGTCCAAGAAGGAGATCGTTACCCTTGAAGATCGCTTCGGCGACATGAAGTAGCCGGATGGAAATCACCGCCTCAGCTTCGCCTTCACGAATCCGCTCTCGGATCTTCGCTTCGCACTCCGCAGCTCTACAGCAGCTGGAAGACTCCTCCTTCCCTCTTGCCTTGGCCTCTCTTCTTCCTTTCTTGGAAAAACATGAAGGAGAAGAAGAAGAAGAAAGAGGGATTAAATCCCCTTTTTCTCGGCCTTCACAACACCTGGACAGAGCCCAGCCACTGGATCCAGGAAGAGGGAAACAAACGGCTCAGAATTTGCCAGAAAAGCTAAAACACGGCCTGACACGCTGTAACATCCCATTTCCAACTAGACCCCTAAGTGTGGTTATTGGTCATGACTAGGTCATGACCAAACCCTAGGAAGCCCAAGAAGACCAAGGAAACCTAAGAATGTGGGTGAGACCACTATGGTCTGCAAATAGTAAATTCCTGAATCTTTGTTTAAAGATAACCATGGGGCTTCACCAAAACTTCAAGACCCCACCATGTTCTCATCAAACCATGGTAAGATCCATTAGATCAATAAGGACCCATGGAGGGCAGTCAAAAGGGTTAAGTTGACCCAAGTCAACCCTAACCCTAAATGGGTCAAACCAACCTACTTAGGGTCAATTGACCATCCCCAAGCCAAGTGGACCCCACCCAAGCCCACCTACCCTAGAGTGAGGTCAATGGGTCACCTAGGACCCATTGGGGACCACCCAAGAGGCTAAGTTGACCAAAGTCAACTCTAACCCTAAATGGGTCAACCTAGCTTACATTGGGTCAAACTGGCCTACACAAGGGCAATTGAAGTTCCCTTAGCCAAGTGGACCCCACACATACCTTCATAACCATAGTGAGAGGCCAACGGGTCACCAAGGACCCATTGGGGCCAACCAAAAAGGCTAAGTTGACCAAAGTCAACTCTAGCCCTAAAGTAGTCAAGGTACCCTACTTAAGGGTCAAGTGATCTACAAAGGGCCAATACAACCCTACCTAGGCCTCAGGGGAGGCCAATGGGTCACCAAGGACCCATTTGGGCCAACCTCAAAGACCAAATTGACCTAAGTCAACCTAGCCTAGGTTTGGGTCAAGCTAGCCCAAATGAGCTAACTCAAGCTCAAGCCCAACTCACTTGGGCTAACCATATTTTGGTGGATAAAATAAACATGTGGGCTGCCAATATGAGATTTACCAGCCAACTTAGTGACTAGGAGAGAGAGAGAGAAAGAATCTCAAAATTAAAAAATAATTTAGGAGAGAGAAAGGGGTATATTTAAGGGTATTTAGTGGAATAAGCCACTTGGACCCATGCCATCAGCCCCCACATGGGCTGGCCGACCCTTGGAAGTCATGAGAAGGAGTTGGATGGAGTGGGGCCCACCCATGCACTCATGGTGACAAAAACAAGGCAAACCCTCCACCTCTCACATAGGAATCATCACCCACCCACCTCTATACTTCATCTCCTCATTTCCCCTCTCTCCTTTCAGTCTCACCACTCTCAGAACAAGGAGAGCAGCAGTAGAGAGAGAGAGAAACGAGATTTGGCCGTGAAAACTAAGAGAGAAGCGCCCACCGCCGCCGCCATGGTTCCCCGCGCTCCTCACGTCGCAAGGCCGCCGGGAAGGTCCTCCCTCACCTCTCTCTTCATGTATAGATCTTAGGGATGTTTAGGTTAGGTTTCGGGCTCGAATGAGCACGAACCCAGATCTCCATTTTCAGCCATTAATGGCGTTTTGCAAGCTTCGGGTGAGGTGGCGCCGCCACCTCCGGCCGCCCTAGCCGCCGGAAAAGCTCGCCCCCACCACCGTGAGGGGAGAGGAGAAGTTGGCCGGTGGAGGCGCCGCCGGAGGCGGCCGGGAAAAGCCCCGTGAAAATTCGGCTAGAAACCAATCGGATTGGAGAAGATGAGCAGCTGCCGTCCGATCTGCGTCAAGATCCGTGCCATGCATATATATAATCCAGGAATTTTTAAGTAAATGAATAGTGTAATTTCTGTCCCCTAAAATCCGATTTTTGCATGTCAATATTTAGGGCCCGTACAGCCATTTTCATAAACAGTTCTCAACGTGAAATTTGTAGGTCTTGGAGTCACCTTTAATTTGATATGTTACACGTAATTTTTGGTTAATGCTACTGCCCTATAGAGCCATTTTCCTAGGGCTGGTCCTAGAGTAGGGCAGAAACTAAAATGGGTGCCCTTCCAAAACCCTAGGTCCAAATGGGCTGACATTTTGGGCATGTGGCCGAATTAGGTATATATAGGCCCTACCCAAAAATGGGAATTTTTGGGGAACATAAGTATATAGTTTTAGTCCAAATATGATAAATTAAAGTTTGTTGATATTTGGAGCATATCAACTCCAAAATGCCCCATATTTTGGTGGCCTGCCCTTAGTAGTATATTAGACATATGGTATAAATATTAGACATTTTAAACCTCTGCATGTTGAGATATCTCACGTGCAAGATCTAAAAATTAAATGGCCTTGGTCTGCAAATAGCAAAATGCAGAAATTTGAAAGTGATGCCCAAGCCCATCCAGAGGCCCAAATGACCTGAGATTTTGGGGAGTAACTGTTTTAGGGCATATTGAGGTCCTGCCAAAAAAAATGGGATTAATTGGAATTAAAATTAGTGTGAAATTACCAAATTACCCCTAGGCTTGTTTAGGTGATTCTTGGAGTAGTTCAACTCCAAAAGGCCCCAATTTTTGGTTGCATGTCCATGAGGACATTATTATGGCATGGTTAAAGTTTTATCCCTTATGGATCACAACAAGTTAGGGAAACACCTTGCATGCGATGGCTTGTAAAGGACTTGGTGTGCTTATAGCCAAACGAAGAAAAAAAATGAAATATTGAAGGCACAGCCCTTTTTATATCACTGACTTAGTATTACTTTAAGTACCCTATCCTCTTTGGGGAAAATAGATGAATTAGGGTTGACTTACCCTTGGAACCAAGTTCACACCCTAAGGATGGACCTTTAGGGGGTTGTGAAGGACATAGGGGCAAATGCTCTTGTATGGCCTTGTAAATCAGTAAAGAGTTAGTTTAGATATATTTAAGACTCTGGTTGAAATATTAGGGAATTTGGAAGTAGTTAAGTAACTCCAAAGTCAAACCCTAGTTTTAGGGTAGAAGCACTAATAGGCCAAAATGGTAACTTAACCTCATCTAAAAACTGTAAAAATGGGGTAGAATGAATATTAGGGTGAATTGAACCCCTAGATATTTTTATTGGAATTTTATGGATTATATTTATGGTAGTTCCTTTGTTAATTATCAAAGTATCCAATTCAGTATTTGGTTTAATTTGATCATTTAGTTTAATTGGAATCTAGTAGAACATGACAAGTAGAGCTTTTTGACATAATTAGAGGTCTCTGGATTTTATTATAATTTTTAAAGGATTTTATATATTGCTTCCTTCATAAATATTGTAAAGGGCATACTTGGTAAATAAATCATTTAAAAAGTAATTTAACTTGTAAAAAATATGAATTTTGGCCATTGATGATTTTAGGATGATATCTACTGTTAGAAATTTAATTAGGAATTTTGAAGTATATTCATAGTACTTGATTCACAATTATGCCCTTGTAGATTTGTGTATTGAATTTATTTAGAATTAAATATTCTGTGAAAAATCATGAAAGTTTGGCAAATGCTAATTTTAAGATTTTAGTAGTGTAATATATTTATCTCAAATTATTTGGATGATAATTTCAAGTAGTTGATTTACAAATCTTGGAATATGGGAATTTACTGCAAAAATAATTTTAGGCCCCATAAATGTTTGTGTAAAATGTCAAATTTGGAAATTGTCACTTTTGGATATATGGAATTTTATCATGAATTTATGGAACATTAATGATGTCTAAAATGTATACTTCATGATCAACTCGACTATAATTGGCCCTTGTAATAAATTATTTAAATAGAAGATTAATTGAGAAAAATACAATATTCGGGAATTAAATCATTTATGTCATGATAGGACCCCAGTAATAATCCTAGGTCATTCGGATGAAAACTCGAAGGACATCCTATCATGAACATCACTTAGTATAGGTCGGTCTGCAAATGGTAATTTGGGGAAAAGTTGTATTAGGATAAGGGTTGGAATATTGTGGAGTTAGTCGTGTTGAATTGTTTGAATAAAAGTGGATGAGTCGCCTAGAAAGTTCTAAGGAGTGGTGGGAATCGCATGGATGTGTGTTAGAAGGTAAGCGAGTTCGACGAAAGATCGTCGTGCCCGCGAGAGTGAAAGGTCTAAACTACCTTAGGATTAGCCTATCAGAATATGAGAAGGTAATGGGTAAAGGAAATCAACCAATAATATTAATAAGTACCTTGCGAAAGGGAACGCTGGGCGTAATCCCAACACAGTTCCTAGTGCCCCTTGAGAGCCCTTCACAGGGAATACCGGGGGCAGTCCTGGGTTAACGTAAACCTTAAAGAACAAATCAAAAGAGTAATTTAGTAAATATGGTTTCACACTGCACTCACTAGTTGGACAAGTGTTGGAAATGGTTAAGTCGTCCCGAGGTGTTCAAAGGGGCGCCATCCCGCGGTGTTCAAAGGGATGAGATTTGGAATAAGAGACGGACGTTTCGGTCCGGCGAGCTTTGGCTCGGTTGATACTTGTGACGGACGGGATGGTCCGGGGAGCTTTGGCTCGGTTGATACTTGTGACGGACGGGATGGTCCGGGGAGCTTTGGCTCGGTTCTTACACGATAAACTTGCATGTGCATAAATCTAGTGGCGGGGCATGCGGTACTGGCTGTTCGTCACACCGATGGCAGTGCGGTGCACCAGGCGGTTGTGAGAGTTAGAGGGGCCAGTGGGTTGTTTTACACTGCGGTCTGGAGGACGATCCCCGATAACACACATCCGACCCAACAAGACTGACGGGTTTGTCAGCAAAGTACGTACGTGAGACTCTAGAGTGCACCTTGGACGTGTACAGAGGCGTATGAGAGGGGTCTAAGGCTTGGTAGTGTGCATACCGGTCTAGAAGTGGAGACGCCCGCTCCGCTGCTGCCGTAGCCACAGCGGTGGTACCCGAGAGTGATGCTAGCTCTCAAAAAGTGGGAACTAAAGATCTGTGATCACAGAGTCGTTGTGTGTGTGTTGCACTTGCATGTCCATCATACCCACTTGCATGTCATAGCATAATCGATTCATTTAACCCTGACACCTAAAGTATAAGTGGTATGGGACGATTATACATTAGGCCCTGCAAAACGACCCCTTGGTCTATAAGCTTGTGTGGGCAAGTTTATAAATTAAGGTTATTTCAATATTTATATGCTGCTTGTGATAACCGACACCCCAACGTATAAAGTGGTATGGGACATTTTATACGATGGGAGCCTTGTAGAAGATCCCTTGGCTTATGTGTATTCACATAAGTGAAGGTTATATTCCTTTCTTACTTTACTCATTATAACCTGATTATAAATTGCTAGCTAGGTCCCCTGTCACCTGTTTTTGATTTCTCTCCTCTTTCACGTCCTTTCCTTTCTTCCTCCCCGCTCGGTGCCTAGGAGCATGGGGGAAGGGGTGGGGGACGATAGGTCTTAGTCTTTTAGACTAATGCTTTTCGAACCACATCATATTAGGGGATCGTGGAGCCGAGTATGGAGGAGCAGCCCAGGAGACCGGTGCAGATGGAGATAGGGCAGTCTAGCTCAGGAGTACAGCCAGCTGGGACCGTGAGTTCCGACTTCTAGTAGTTGTTTTGTTTTGCTTCCGCATGAGGGATCTGTAGTGAGGATATGGATGTACCGGGCTTCAGCCCTTTTATTTTTGTACACTTTATTATTCTGTGGACACTCCCTTCGTGGAGAATTATATATATATGTGATATGTTGTGGACTTGTCTTCTCTTGTACTGCTACTTTTGCGTCAGCTGCGATCGATTTGGCCGGCAGGATCGGCGTCTTGTAGTGACGACCTTCCCGGGTGCGAAGGTGTCACCGCAAGGCGGCAGTTCTGGGCCTAAGACCCCGGGGTTTTAAAAAAAAAAGAGGGGTCTTACCAGTGGTATCAAAGCGCAAACCTCGATCCAAAAGTAACAGTCCAAAACCCCTGGGTCACCCCCGCGCGAGTTTAGTTTGGGGACAAACTAAGCAGTGGAAGCAGTGGTATGCCCATGTGGGGATCACATATATAATTGTCCATTTTAGTTAAGGTTGAAAAAGTTCTGACGATAAATTTTGTGACGCAACCTCCAGTACTGCCTACACAGATTCCAGAAGTTGCACCACCGCCGCTGGTTCCCACTCAATTCCTACAGTCTGACATGGGATAGACTCTGACGGCTATCCTGGAAGCCTTCAGGAACCAACAGGCCCCGGCTCCGCAGCCTATTCCGGGAGCCAACTGGCTCAGCATCTTTCGAGGACTCTCTCCCCCGTCCTACTTGGGGATAAAGCGGGTAGTTTGGACAGAGAAATGGCTAGACATCATGGAGGAGATGCTGACAGGATACGGTGCCCTTGGGAGGAGAGGGTGCCACTGATTGTTTCCTGCTTGGAGTCCCATGCCAAGCGGTGGCGTAAGACAGTTCTGGATACTACCTTTGCTGATAGGGAGGCTGCCGAGGTGACGTAGGAGGAGTTCAGGCTCATGCTGTTGGAGCACTTTGTTTCGCAGTCGGCCCGAGATGAGCTGGAGGACCGCTTCTTGCAGTTGAAGCAAGGTTCCAGGATGGTGGTGGAATACCATCGAGAATTCAACCATCTGGCCCGTTTTGCAGACTCCTACCGGCTAGATGAGGCAGCGTACAACAAGAGGTTCTACAAAGGTTTACGGGAAGACATGAGGGATGCACTTCTTTTCATTTCAGACGGGCCTATCACTCGTATTCTAGAGATGGCAAAAGGTTAGAGGCAGATTGGCTCACCACCAGAGGCCGGAAACGGCCAACGGAGGATCAGAGCTAGGGAGCCCGAAACGATCAGCGGCGAGGTCGTGCGCTAGAGGTACAAAAGGTGGAGGATCAGCCTCGACAGGAGGTGAGGCAGGAGCCAAGGGGGCAGGTGACGATGGCCCCTCAGCCTATTCAGATGAGAGATGTGCAGAGACCGGGAGGTGGGGCTTACACTCCGTCGGAATGTTACCACGGCCATCAGGTGGGGCACATCAAGAGAAACTGTCCCGTGAGAGGGATGCCTCCACCAGCACCACAGATTGCCCCACCGACTCAGCATTTTGGAGGCCGAGGACATGGCCAAGGACGCAGATATCAGGGTAGAGATCGCAGGCCGGGAGGACAGCAGAATTATGTACTGGACCTGGCTCAACCCAGGAACCCGGAGCAAGTTATTACAGTTACGACCAAAAGTTTTCCTTTTTTTTACTTAACTACTTTTCTTCCTAGAAAAGTAGTTTCATGAACTTGAATTATTAAAGACTAGGCAGTAAAACCAGAAAATAGAACTCTAAGCAAATATTCAATCTCAGGCATCGTCTTCATTTGTGGCAAGCCCGCACACACTCTCTTCGACACGGGTGCTTCGCACTCGTTTGTGTCGGAGACCTTTATCCAAGGGTTAGGAGGCGTGGAGAGGATCACCGCCCAGATGTTACGGATACGGCTACCTGACGGGTTGGAGCTGTTCGCATCATCCCATTGCAACCTGGAGGCATGGATAGGCGGAAAACCCTTCGAAGCTCCAGCGACAATTTTGTTGCTGCCTCCAAGCCCAGACATATGGGCAAACAGAGCGCACAAACCGGGCACTGGACGACCTGCTGAGACTGTGTATTGTGGACCGTGGAGGGCCCTGGGAGAGGATGTTGCCCCTAGTGGAGTTTTCGTACAATAACAGTCATCAGTCTATTATACATATGGCTCCATATGAGGCGTTGTATGGGCGGAAATGTAGGACTCCATTGTCTTGGATACAAGACGAGGGTCCAAAGATTGTGGGCACGGACTTTATCGAGGATACTGAGGTGCAGGTACGACTGATACGGGATAGAATGCTGGAGGCGCAGAGCAGGCAGACGAAGTATTATGACGCTCGACATCGTCTAGTGGAATATCAGGCAGGGGATCAGGTGTTCTTGAAGATCCAGCCGATGCATGGGGTTTCACGAGTACGTGGTCAGCGGAAGAAGCTTCGCCCGAGGTACATAGGGTCGTTCAAGATCCTGGAGCGGATCGGTCCATTAGCTTACCGGCTGGAGCTATCACCGAAGCTGGCCGGCTTGCATGACATCTTTCACATGTCTTCACTCAGGAGGGCTCTACTACGCCCGGAGTTGCAGATTACGACCACTGATGGGCCGGTAGCTTCGGATCGATCTGTACATTTGGAGCCGATACGGATCGACGATCAGGGGATACGAGTCTTGCGCCGCAAGAAGATCACGCTAGTCAAGGTCCTGTGGAGGAACCACGGACGAGAGGAGCATGCTTGGGAGCCACAGGGCCTGATGCAGGAAAGATATACGGAGCTATTTAGTCAGGTATACCTCACAACCTCTCAACATGTTCATTTTACTTTCCTGTTTTTTTTAAACTAGTAAGGCTACTCTATGAAGAGTAGAGGCTAATCTTTTGTTTATTGGGGTCTTGGCTTTGCCAATTGGGCGAATTGGTCATATATCTAGGTTTTTCCTTTAAACCCCACTTGACAAACATGGCGTCGAAATGTAATCTTCCACTTCTTATGGGATGTTACAAGTTTCTTTTCTTCGGTAGAAATTCCCGTAGCCCTAACCTGGATTTCGGGGACGAAATCTTTGTTTTGTTTATTGGGATTTGTAACATCCCATTTCCAACTAGACCCCTAAGTGTGGTTATTGGTCATGACTAGGTCATGACCAAACCCTAGGAAGCCCAAGAAGACCAAGGAAACCTAAGAATGTGGGTGAGACCACTATGGTCTGCAAATAGTAAATTCCTGAATCTTTGTTTAAAGATAACCATGGGGCTTCACCAAAACTTCAAGACCCCACCATGTTCTCATCAAACCATGGTAAGATCCATTAGATCAATAAGGACCCATGGAGGGCAGTCAAAAGGGTTAAGTTGACCCAAGTCAACCCTAACCCTAAATGGGTCAAACCAACCTACTTAGGGTCAATTGACCATCCCCAAGCCAAGTGGACCCCACCCAAGCCCACCTAACACTAGAGTGAGGTCAATGGGTCACCTAGGACCCATTGGGGACCACCCAAGAGGCTAAGTTGACCAAAGTCAACTCTAACCCTAAATGGGTCAACCTAGCCTACATTGGGTCAAACTGGCCTACACAAGGGCCAATTGAAGTTCCCTTAGCCAAGTGGACCCCACACATACCTTCATAATCATAGTGAGAGGCCAACGGGTCACCAAGGACCCATTGGGGCCAACCAAAAAGGCTAAGTTGACCAAGGTCAACTCTAGCCCTAAAGTAGTCAAGGTACCCTACTTAAGGATCAAGTGATCTCCAAAGGGCCAATACAACCCTACCTAGGCCTCAGGGGAGGCCAATGGGTCACCAAGGACCCATTTGGGCCAACCTCAAAGACCAAATTGACCTAAGTCAACCCTAGCCTAGGTTTGGGTCAAGCTAGCCCAAATGAGCTAACTCAAGCTCAAGCCCAACTCACTTGGGCTAACCATATTTTGGTGGATAAAATAAACATGTGGGCTGCCAATATGAGATTTACCAGCCAACTTAGTGACTAGGAGAGAGAGAGAGAAAGAATCTCAAAATTAAAGAATAATTTAGGAGAGAGAAAGGGGTATATTTAAGTGTATTTAGTGGAATAAGCCACTTGGACCCATGCCATCAGCCCCCACATGGGCTGGCCGACCCTTGGAAGTCATAAGAAGGAGTTGGATGGAGTGGGGCCCACCCATGCATGCATGGTGACAAAAACAAGGCAAACCCTCCACCTCTCACATAGGAATTATCACCCACCCACCTCTATACTTCATCTCCTCATTTCCCCTCTCTCCTTTCAGTCTCACCACTCTCAGAACAAGGAGAGCAGCAGCAGAGAGAGAGAGAAACCGAGATTTGGCCGTGAAAACTAAGAGAGAAGCGCCGCCTCCGCCGCCATGGTTCCCCGCCGCTCCTCACATCGCAAGGCCGCCGGGAAGGTCCTCCCTCACCTCTCTCTTCATGTATAGATCTTAGGGATGTTTAGGTTAGGTTTCGGCCTCGAATGAGCATGAACCCAGATCTCCATTTTCAGCCATTAATGGCGTTTTGCAAGCTTTGGGTGAGGTGGCGCCGCCACCTCCGGCCGCCCTAGCCGCCGGAAAAGCTCGCCCCCACCACCGTGAGGGGAGAGGAGAAGTTGGCCGGTGGAGGCGCCGCCGGAGGCGTCCGGGAAAAGCCCCATGAAAATTCGGCTAGAAACCAATCAGATTGGAGAAGATGAGCAGCTGCCGTCCGATATGCGTCAAGATCCGTGCCATGCATATATATAAATCCAGGAATTATTTAAGTAAATGAATAGTGTAATTTCTGTCCCCTAAAATCCGATTTTTGCATGTCAATATTTAGGGCCCGTACATCCATTGTCACAAAAAGTTCTCAACATGAAATTTGTAGGTCTTGGAGTCACCTTTAATTTGATATGTTACACATAATTTTTGGTTAAAGCTACTGCCCTATAGAGCCATTTTCCTAGGGCTGGTCCTAGAGTAGGGCAGAAACTAAAATGGGTGCCCTTCCAAAACCATAGGTCCAAATGGGCTGAAATTTTGGGCATTTGGCCGAATTAGGTATATATAGGCCCTACCCAAAAATGGGAATTTATGCGGAACATAAGTATATAGTTTTAGTCCAAATATGATAAATTAAAATTTGTTGATATTTGGAGCATATCAACTCCAAAATGCCCCATATTTTGGTGGCCTGCCCTTAGTAGTATATTACACATATGGTATAAATATTAGACATTTTAACCCTCTGCATGTTGAGATATCTCACATGCAAGATCTAAAAATTAAATGGCCTTGGTCTGCAAATAGCAAAATGCAGAAATTTGAAAGTGATGCCCAAGCCCATCCAGAAGCCCAAATGACCTGAGATTTTGGGGAGTAACTGGTTTAGGGCATATTGAGGTCCTTCCAAAAAAATGGGATTAATTGGAATTAAAATTAGTGTGAAATTACCAAATTACCCCTAGGCTTATTTAGGTGATTCTTGGAGTAGTTCAACTCCAAAAGGCCCCAATTTTTGGTTGCATGTCCATGAGGACATTATTATGGCATGGTTAAAGTTTTATCCCTTATGGATCACAACAAGTTAGGGAAACACCTTGCATGCGATGGCTTGTAAAGGACTTGGTGTGCTTATAGCCAAACGAAGAAAAAAAATGAAATATTGAAGGCACAGCCCTTTTTAGATAACTGACTTAGTATTACTTTAAGTACCCTATCCTCTTTGGGGAAAATAGATGAATTAGGGTTGACTTACCCTTGGACCCAAGTTCACACCCTAAGGATGGACCTTTAGGGGGTTGTGAAGGACATAGGGGCAAATGCTCTTGTATGGCCTTGTAAATCAGTAAAGAGTTAGTTTAGATATATTTAAGACTCTGGTTGAAATATTAGGGAATTTGGAAGTAGTTAAGTAACTCCAAAGTCAAACCCTAGTTTTAGGATAGAAGCACTAATAGGCCAAAATGGTAACTTAACCTCATCTAAAAACTGTAAAAATGGGGTAGAATGAATATTAGGGTGAATTGAACCCCTAGATATTTTTATTGGAATTTTATGGATTATATTTATGGTAGTTCCTTTGATAATTATCAAAGTATCCAATTCAGTATTTGGTTTAATTTGATCATTTAGTTTAATTGGAATCTAGTAGAACATGACAAGTAGAGGTTTTTGACATAAATAGAGGTCTCTGGATTTTATTATAATTTTTAAAGGATTTTATATATTGCTTCCTTCATAAATATTGTAAAGGGCATACTTGGTAAATAAATCATTTAAAAAGTAATTTAACTTGTAAAAATATGAATTTTGGCCATTGATGATTTTAGGATGATATCTACTGTTAGAAATTTAATTAGGAATTTTTGAAGTATATTCATTGTACTTGATTCACAATTATGCCCTTGTAGATTTGTGTATTGAATTTATTTAGAATTAAATATTCTGTGAAAAATCATGAAAGTTTGGCAAATGCTAATTTTAGGATTTTAGTAGTGTAATATATTTATCTCAAATTATTTGGATGATAATTTCAAGTAGTTGATTTACAAATCTTGGAATATGGGAATTTACTGCAAAAATAATTTTAGGCCCCATAAATGTTTGTGTAAAATGTCAAATTTGGAAATTGTCACTTTTGGATATATGGAATTTTATCATGAATTTATGGAACATTAATGATGTCTAAAATGTATACTTCATGATCAACTCGACTATAATTGGCCCTTGTAATAAATTATTTAAATAGAAGATTAATTGAGAAAAATACAATATTCGGGAATTAAATCATTTATGTCATGATAGGACCCCAGTAATAATCCTAGGTCATTCGGATGAAAACTCGAAGGACATCCTATCATGAACATCACTTAGTATAGGTCGGTCTGCAAATGGTAATTTGGGGAAAAGTTGTATTAGGATAAGGGTTGGAATATGGTGGAGTTAGTCGTGTTGAATTGTTTGAATAAAAGTGGATGAGTCGCCTAGAAAGTTCTAAGGAGTGGTGGGAATCGCATGGATGTGTGTTAGAAGGTAAGCGAGTTCGACGAAAGATCGTCGTGCCCGCGAGAGTGAAAGGTCTAAACTACCTTAGGATTAGCCTATCAGAATATGAGAAGGTAATGGGTAAAGGAAATCAACCAATAATATTAATAAGTACCTTGCGAAAGGGAACGATGGGCGTAATCCCAACACAGTTCCTAGTGCCACTTGAGAGCCCTTCACAGGGAATACCGGGGGCAGTCCTGGGTTAACGTAAACCTTAAAGAACAAATCAAAAGAGTAATTTAGTAAATATGGTTTCACACTGCACTCACTAGTTGGACAAGTGTTGGAAATGGTTAAGTCGTCCCGAGGTGTTCAAAGGGGCACCATCCCGCGGTGTTCAAAGGGATGAGATTTGGAATAAGAGACGGACGTTTCGGTCCTGCGAGCTTTGGCTCGGTTGATACTTGTGACGGACGGGATGGTCCGGGGAGCTTTGGCTCGGTTGATACTTGTGACGGACGGGATGGTCCGGGGAGCTTTGGCTCGGTTCTTACACGATAAACTTACATGTGCATAAATCTAGTGGCGGGGCATGCGGTACTGGCCGTTCGTCACACCGATGGCAGTGCGGTGCACCAGGCGGTTGTGAGAGTTAGAGGGGCCAGTGGGTTGTTTTACACTGCGGTCTGGAGGACGATCCCCGATAACACACATCCGACCAAACAAGACTGACGGGTTTGTCAGCAAAGTACGTACGCGAGACTCTAGAGTGCACCTTGGACGTGTACAGAGGCGTATGAGAGGGGTCTAAGGCCTGGTAGTGTGCATACCGGTCTAGAAGTGGAGACGCCCGCTCCGCTGCTGCCGTAGCCACAGCGGTGGTACCCGAGAGTGATGCTAGCTCTCAAAAAGTGGGAACTAAAGGTCTGTGATCACAGAGTCGTTGTGTGTGTGTTGCACTTGCATGTCCATCATACCCACTTGCATGTCATAACATAATCGATTCATTTAACCCTGACACCTAAAGTATTAGTGGTATGGGACGCTTATACATTAGGCCCTGCAAAACGACCCCTTGGTCTATAAGCTTGTGTGTGCAAGTTTATAAATTAAGGTTATTTCAATATTTATATGCTGCTTGTGATAAGCAACACCCCAACGTATAAAGTGGTATGGGATATTTTATACGATGGGAGCCTTGTAGAAGATCCCTTGGCTTATGTGTATTCACATAAGTGAAGGTTATATTCCTTTCTTACTTTACTCATTATAACCTGATTATAAATTGCTAGCTAGGTCCCCTGTCACCTGTTTTTCATTTCACTCCTCTTTCACGTCCTTTCCTTTCTTCCTCCCCGCTCGGTGCCTAGGAGCATGGGGGAAGGGGTGGGGGACGATAGGGCTTAGTCTTTTAGACTAATGCTTTTCGAACCACATCATATTAGGGGATCGTGGAGCCGAGTATGGAGGAGCAGCCTAGGAGACCGGTGCAGATGGAGATAGGGCAGTCTAGCTCAGGAGTACAGCCAGCTGGGACCGTGAGTTCCGACTTCTAGTAGTTGTTTTGTTTTGCTTCCGCATGAGGGATCTGTAGTGAGGATATGGATGTACCGAGCTTCAGCCCTTTTATTTTTGTACACTTTATTATTCTGTGGACACTCCCTTCGTAGAGATTTTTATATATATGTGATATGTTGTGGACTTGTCTTCTCTTGTACTGCTACTTTTGCGTCAGCTGCGATCGATTTGGCCGGCAGGATCGGCGTCTTGTAGTGACGACCTTCCCGGGTGCGAAGGTGTCACCGCAAGGCGGCGGTTCTGGGCCTAAGACCCCGGGGTTTTAAAAAAAAAAAGAGGGGTCTTACACACGCCCTGTGACACGCCCGTGTCACAGGCCGTGTCCCTCTAAGCGGCAGACAACCGACTCAAAACCAACAGTACACGGCCATGGGACACGCCCGTGTCACGTGCCGTGTACCCGACACGCCCTCAGACACGTCCGTGTCTGAGGCCGTGTACCTCAACGAAAATAATCCCAAAACAACCCGAGACTTCACACGGCCTGGCACACGGCCTAGCACACGTCCGTGTTCCTGGCCGTGTGCACCAGGACACACCCGTGTCCCGCAAACACGCCCCGGCTCGAATCGTCGAGTTGAGTTCGACTACCACTGACACGCCCTGTGACACGCCCGTGTCACAGGCCGTGTCCTTACTCGACACTCGACACTCGACGATCGTCGAGAAAATTCGTCGACATCCAGGCCGATCGTCGACACGGCCCCGACACGCCCTGCAACACGCCCGTGTCGCAGGCCGTGTCCGCTGTGTCGACCCAAAATTTCGTCGACTTCACGACTCGACACTACCCAGGCTTGACACGCCCTGGGACACGCCCGTGTCCTAGGCCGTGTCACCCATGCCTGAACCCGATTTTGCTCAAATTGATCTGATTAACTTCGGGGTGTTACAATCCTCCCCCCCTTCAAATAATTTCGTCCTCGAAATTGACTCCACTCAATCACAACAACATCAAAGCTTACATCGCACGCCTCCGCACAAACTCACAAACATACAACACAAACAAACATCCCTAACTTCCACTTATGCATAATCAGCCACAAAGACCTCAACACAAAACAACATAATTTATATATCTCTTCCCAAGCACAAGTGCACCAAGGTTTGATCGATATGTACACCATCTATTATTCATTACAAATATAGATATACACATAGTTTGCATATACCACCATGCTCATCGACGTGCTTCACATCACACGTCACTTTCGCTCAGCCTCCAGATTTTGAAATTCACGATTAAACGACAAAATAAACACCCGAGGCTGAATTTCGCCAACTGAGCTTTGCGGCTCTTGCACGTCCATAGCATGCAATCTTGGTTGCGTCCGGGGTGCAGATGACTCGGCCACTGCTTTTCCCTTTTCTTCATATGACACACCTATCTTTTTCTCACTCCCTGGAGCGGCATTCCGACAGAATTTTGCTATATGTCCTTGCTGCCCGCATTTATAGCATATACGTGTATCCACACGTCCTGACCCATAAGTCGCCCCCAAAGAAACAGTCGACGGAGCTGATTCCGCCGGCCTAAATCTTTTCTTCTCTTGTCGTCGAAACTCCGATTGATCCAACTGCGACACTTTCAATTCTGACTTTTCCTGTCGCTTATTCGCTTGTACTCGCTTCATATCCTTCTCTAATGCATGAGCTGTATCGACTAATGCTTGGAAGCCTTGGCTCACTGAACTCGGAAGTGCCAACCTCAATTCATCCCGCAAGCCTTCATAAAACCGATTTGTCTTTCATGCTTCCTCCGCAAAGTTCGATCCCGCATATCTCCCCAATCTTGTAAACTCATGCAGGTAGGTATCAATATCTCGCTCACCCTGCACCAAACGGAGAAACTCATTTTCCATCGCAATCCTCTGCGATACCGGCACATACTTGGCTAAAAATATTCGGGAGAATTCATCCATGGAAACCTCCGTTAAACCTCGACCTGCCAAGTGATGCACTTCAATTTCATCCCACCACAATCTCGCATCTCCTTCCAACAGAAAAGTGGCCAACATCACTTTCTGTTCCTCGACTGTCCGGATTGCGGTCAGGATCCTTTTGACCCTTGCCAACCAATCTTCCGCCTGCGTTGGGGAAAGTGCTCCACCAAACGTCGGTGGATGAAAGTTCATAAAACGTGTCAATGACTCGTCACTTGCTTGCGCCTCCACCACCACTGCAGCATGCTCTTGCCTTGCACCAGGCCTTGCCTGTCTAGTAGGCTGTGCTTGTAACACTGCAAGCACTGTCTCCGTCACCACCCGTATGGCTTCTGCCGAGGGAGGCATAGGCGCTTCCACGGGTGCTGCACTCTCAGCAGACCGCTGGGGCTCCGACGGCCCAGCTCCATCCCTCGCCACCTATCAATGTACAGAACACCATTAATACTTCCAATCATAACGGCACTGCTACATTGACTCAAACTCACGCACATCTTGTGCATGACATACATTCCTAGTGGACATTCATGAGTTCATTTATGTTCTCTCCTCCCAGACAATCTAAACCTGGCTTTGATACCACTTTGTAACGCCCTCACCTGTCACATGACATATAACGGTGGGTCCGGCCGGGGCCCCACGCCATATCTCACAGACAAGCGAAGGAATCACGTGTGGAAATCAAAATCAACGCGTATCCTTAACTCATCCATTCTAGCGCAGCATTTCTTTTTGTTAACATGAACTCCAACCAGAATGTCCACCACTATATAAATACCATATTTATATATCACAAACACCAGGAATGTACACAACTCACACACCCTGGCCTTATGGCCTTACAGGTTCCTCTTTTACACAACAGTCATTTCGTACATCGGCACGCAGGCCGGCCACACATGAAATCCAAACAACACTCTCCGCAAGGCCTTTAAGGGCCTCATCAAGCTAGCCATTCTTATGCATTTCCAGCCGCAACACCTGCAATTCCACATCCAAGACAAACCAGAAAACAAAGTAACGGTTAGCATGTGGCTGACCCATTATAACGACCCTACCCCCTACCCGGGGTAGTGGTTCCTTCCCTGTATACAGTGCTCATCAAGTATCATCAAACAACATATCTATCTCATTCTCTTTATCCCGCTAGCAAACACATAACATCACAAACGCTGGAATCCACCAAACGTTCCGTGCACTCAGGGCACCTTCTTGGCGTACCGGAATCCACCAATCATACACCGCCGATCCGAGGTTTTTAACTTGTTGGTTGACCGGCCCTAGTCCACCAGTCTCGCAAGCTGGCGACATCCCGCCCAAACCACACAGAGGTACAACCTCACAGCAACAACCAGAGTAGGTCGACCCACAACATGTAGTGTAGCACGCCGGGTTTATCCAAGCTCCCCAGGCAATATCTACCCATCGACCCCCCTCCTAATCCGATCGACCCACACTATGTGGTGCAGCAACCCGGGTTTAACTCGGCTCCCCAAGCATTGCCACCCATCGATCCCGCTAACTAACTAGATCAACCCACCCTAGTGGTGTAACAGCCGGGTTTATCACGAGCTCCCCAGGCGTGCTACCAATTGATCATATCACAACCAGGAGCTTTGCCAAAGCCTCCTCACAGTCAACAGCACATCCATACATTCAGCACGAGAGAAAACCATTTCCATCTCATCAAATCCACGGAGTCTCCTCCGGTTTACCCATGGACATCACCAATCTAGACTACCGGTCCAGATGGGCTTCACACAGCATGCCTATGCCGTACTCCATATTTCCGGCTCTAGATGCAGACTCAACAAAGGAATCACTTCCGCAAATCCACCTCTTGGTGGAGGATTCCAAGCATATGCATAAAGGAAGGACTTCGATGTCCAAGAAGGAGATCGTTACCCTTGAAAATCACTTCGGCGCCATGAAGTAGCCGGATGGAAATCACCGCCTCGGCTTCGCCTTCACGAATCCGCTCTCGGATCTTCGCTCCGCACTCCGCAGCTCCTACAGCTGCTGGAAGACTCCTCCCTTCCCTCTTGCCTTGGCCTCTCTTCTTCCCTTTCTTGGAAAAACATGAAGGAGAAGAAGAAGAAGAAGAAAGAGGGATTAAATCCCTTTTTTCTCGGCCTTCACAACACCTAGACAGAGCACAGCCACTGGATCCAGGAAGAGGGAAACAAACGGCTCAGATTTGGCCAGAAAAGCTAAAACACGGCCTGACACGAACTGTGACACGCCCGTGTCACAGGCCGTGTCCCTCTAAGTGGCAGACAACCGACTCAAAACCAACAGTACACGGCCATGGGACACGCCCGTGTCACGTGCCGTGTACCCGACACGCCCTCAGACACGCCCGTGTCTGAGGCCGTGTGCCTCAACGAAAATAATCCCAAAACAACCCGAGACTTCACACGGCCTGGCACACGGCCTAGCACACGCCCGTGTTCCTGGCCGTGTGCACCAGGACACAGCCGTGTCCCGCAAACACGCCCCGGCTCGAATCGTCGAGTTGAGTTCGACTACCACTGGCACGCCCTGTGACACGCCCGTATCACAGGCCATGTCCTTACTCGACACTCGACACTCGACGATCGTCGAGAAAATTCGTCGACATCCAGGCCGATCGTCGACACGGCCCCGACACGCCCTGCGACACGCCCGTGTCGCAGGCCGTGTCCGCTGTGTTGACCCAAAATTTCGTCGACTTCACGACTCGACACTACCCAGGCTTGACACGCCCTGGGACACGCCCGTGTCCCAGGCCGTGTCACCCATGCCTGAACCCGATTTTGCTCAAATTGATCCGATTAACTTCGGGGTATTACAAGATAGCGTTGGAGAATGAGTTCCTGAAGTTGGTACAGGGTGAGAGGAGCGTGGATGAATATATCCACGAGTTTAATCGTCTGAGTCGTTATGCTAGCTCCACCATCATGGATGAGGAGCGCAAGACTAATCGTTTCTATGAAGGATTGAGAGATGAGTTGAGATTATGACTCTCGGGGCCGATGACGCAGGGTTTCTTAACCTTGGTCAATACTGCCCGGTCCTTAGAGAAGGACATGAAGAATGTGCAAGCGAAGAAAGGCTTGGGAGATAGAAAATCTGAATTTAAAGTGCCAACTACTTCAAAGTCCGGCTATCGGAGGGCTTTCAAGAAGCATAGGACTTCGGGTCCAGCTCCTTCTGGTGCTTCTGGGGTGACTACGAGTCGGACCCCGGGCGTGTGCTTTACATGTGGAAAGACGGGGCATTTCGCCTGTGATTGTTGGAGCGGACGTCCTAAGTCCGAGAGGAGGCCAGGAGCTACCTATGAAGAGAAGGGAAAGGCGGTGGAGTCGACCGCATCCCATTATGCTCCGGCCCAACCAAGGGTCTACAATCTTGGCCAACAGGAGGCCATTAAACAAGCTGATGTGGTGACAGGTACGGTTTAATTTATAGCAAGTCAATTTCTTTAAATACTTGTTATGCACATGTTACCTTACCACTGCTTGTTTAGGATTTGTATTGATTTGTGAAAATCCGGCACGAGCACTCTTCGATACGGGGGCTTCACACTCCTTCTTGTCCGAAGGATTTATATCACGCATCGGAGTACCTTCTTCGATGGCGAAGGATAAGTTGGATGTGTTGTTGCCCAATGGGTGTTCGATGCGAGCGGATAGGATCTGCGATGTTAAGGTTCGTATTGGGGAGCAGGAGTTCGACCTGCAGGCATCTTTACTTCCGTTGGCGGAGTTCGACGTCATTTTTGGCATGGACTAGCTCTCGGAGCAGCAGGCCCATATAGATTGCGGTATCAAGGAAGTCAAGCTGGGAGCAAGTCGTGAGACGACTTTTACGAGCTTAAAGGGGTCGAGCAAGACGTTGATGTCTGCTCTTCAGGTGGTGAACGCGGTTCGTGCCGGAGCAGAACTGTTCTTGACACTAGTGGAGGTTGCAAAGCCGAAGCCCGCGTTGGATTGTATTTCAGTGGTATTGGAATACCCTGATGTGTTCCCCGCAGATCTTCCTGGAGCCCCGCCCCAGCGGGAGATAGATTTTATGATTGAGCTAGTGCCAGGTGCAAAGCCTGTGTCACGATCTCCGTATCGGCTAGCGCCTAAGGAAATGGCGGAGCTGAAAGTTCAACTGCAAGAGTTGTTGGAGCAAGGGTATGTGCGCCCAAGTTCTTCGCCTTGGAGCGCACCGGTCCTCTTTGTTAAGAAGAAGGACGGAAGCTTGAGGCTATGTATTGATTATCGGGAGCTAAACAAGCTGACGGAGAAGAACAAGTACCCGATCCCCCGGATTGATGATCTTTTTGATCAGTTAGTCGGGTCGACGGTGTACTCGAAGTTGGATCTTAAGGCTGGGTACTATCAGATGCGTATAAGGGAGAGTGATATCCCGAAGACAGCGTTTAGTACGAGATACGGGCATTATGAGTTTACGGTCATGCCGTTTGGGCTGACTAATGCGCCGTCAGTATTCATGGATTTGATGAACAGGACGTTCAGGGAGTACTTGGACCATTTCATGATCGTCTTCATCGACGATATTTTGGTGTACTCGCAAAGTGAGGAAGATCACTTCAAGCATCTTCATTTGGTGTTGGAGACGCTAAGGAGAAATCAGTTGTATGCCAAGTTCTCGAAGTGCGAGTTTTGGCTATCCTCAGTAGCGTTCCTCGGTCATATAGTGAGTGGAGAGGGTATTGCTGTGGATCCGGCGAAGATTGTTGCGATACGGGAGTGGCCTGAGCTCGCTACTGTAGCGGAAGTCCGGAGTTTTCTGGAGCTTGCCGGCTATTATAGGCGCTTCGTAGAGAACTTCTCGCAGATAGCATTACCTCTCACTACTTTGACGAGGAAGGAGCATAAGTTCGTTTGGACGCCGGAGTGCGCGTGAGCTTTTGAGGAGTTGAAGTGTCGGTTGACCACGACGCCTGTGCTGAGTTCGCCATGTGGGACCAAAGGCTATGAGATATATAGCGATGCTTCAGGCAGCGGTCTGGGTTGCGTGCTACTGCAGCACGGAAGCGTGATAGCTTATGGCTCGAGACAGCTAAAAGTGCACGAGAGGAATTATCCGGTCCACGACTTGGAGTTAGCGGCCGTGATTTTTGCCTTGAAGCTGTGGAGACACTACTTGTACGGTATGAAGATTGATATCTACACCGATCATAAGAGCCTGAAGTATCTAATTGATCAGAAAGATCTGAATATGCGGCAGCGTAGGTGGATGGAGTTCCTGGGGGACTATACATTCAAGATCCACTACGTGCCTGGCAAAGGAAATGCGGTTGCAGACGCGTTGAGTCGCCGAGCCCCAGCTCAAGCCAATTGGCTATCGGTGCATGATGAGCGGTTGGTGCGAGAGTTGGAGGCATTGGAGATTGTTTGCGTGGATAGACAATCAAGTGCTAAAGCAGTTCTGAATTGGACTGAAGTCCAATATGACCTGGCTGATCGTATTTGGCAGGCTTTGGATATGGATGCTCATATGAAGCAGTTCATGGTAGAGGCTCTGGATGGGTCAAATTCCCAATTCGTCGTGGAAGACGGATTGCTTTGGAGAGACGGTCGTTTGTGCGTCCCAAGTGTGGGCAGTTTACGGGTGGAGTTGTTGTACGAGGCGCACCATACCAAGTACTCGATTCACCAGGGGAGCACGAAGATGTACCGTGATGTGAAGAAACTGTTTTGGTGGCCGGGTTTAAAGAAGGATGTGGCGCTATACGTAGCAAAGTGGCAAACCTGCGCCTTGGTTAAGGCGGAGTGCCAAAAGCCAGGAGGATTTCTTAAGTCCTTGCCTATTCCGGAGTGGAAATTCGACGACATCTCTATGGAATTTGTGCACGGTTTGCCAAGGTCGCAAAAGGGGAACGACGCCATTTGGGTGGTTGTTGATCGTTTAACGAAGGTGTCGCATTTTATTCCGCATAGGAAGGAGGATCCGGTGGAGAAGTTGGCAAAGCTCTATGTAGATAACATAGTACGGCTTCATGGTGTGCCCTGCAGCATCGTGAGTGACCGAGATGGGCGGTTCACGTCCAATGATTGGAGGCTGGTGTAACAAATGTTGGGAACAAAGTTGAAGTTCAGCACAGCCTTCCATCCACAAACGGATGGGAAGACCCAGAGGGTCAATAGAACCATGGAAGACATGCTCCGCATGTGTGTCTTGGATTTTGGAAAGCAATGGGAAGACCACCTTTATTTGGTGGAGTTCGCATACAACAACAGCTACCAAGCGAGTATTCAGATGGCGCCTTTCGAGGCCCTATATGGTAGAAGATGTCGCACGCCGTTGTCTTGGTTGGAAACGGGTGAGTCAAAGTTGTATAAGCGATCGGAAGTGTAGGGTGCTACTTCTTTGGTGCGAACCATTCGGGAGAGGTTGCTTATCGCTCAGGACCGGCAAGCAAAGTACTATAATGCCAAGCACAGGAATGTGGAGTTCGCTGTGGGCGATTATGTATACTTAAAAATCAAGCCGTTCAAGGCTGTCTCGCGGGTGCGGCGATTGAAAAAGCTAAGCCCGAGATACCTTGGACCGTTTGAGGTTCTGGAGCGAGTTGGTGAAGCGGCCTATAGGTTGAAGCTTTCAGTGGAGCTTAGTGGTTTACATGATGTATTCCACATTTCGGTACTTCGGAAGGCGGTGCAAGAGCCTACGCAAGTGATCGCGGTTGATCAAGTGCCGGTGGATAGTGGGCTAACGACAAAGGTCAAGCCCGTGCGGATTGAGGACTCGGAGGTCAAGCGGCTAAACAATAAAGAGATCAGGATGGTCAAAGTTCGGTGGGACAATTGCGGTCGTGAGGAGCTCTCTTGGGAGCGAGAGCAGACTATGCTTGACGAGTATCCGGAGCTGTTCCGCTCAGGTACAAATATTGGTTTTGGTACATGTCTTTCATTTATGTAATTTCGAGGACGAAATTCTTTTAAGAGGGGGAGAGTTGTAACGCCCCGAAACTCAAAGGAGCAAAGGGGGACGTTTTGGGCCAGTTTGGGTTCTGGCAGCAGGCACACGGCCTGGGACACGGGCGTGTCCCAGGGCGTGTCGAGCCTGTGTCGACACTGAGACGGGATGTCGACACTTTGGTCTCGCCATTGTGTCGAGACTGGGCACACGGCCTGCGACACGGGCGTGTCGCAGGGCGTGTCGACCCGTGTCGACACTTAGCCGCGAAGTCGACACTTTGGTGTCGACAATGTGTCGAGACATGACACATGGCCTGCGATACGCCCGTGTCGCAGGGCGTGTCGACCCGTGTCGACACTCGTCCCGGGAAGTCGACACTTTGGTGTCGACAATGTGTCGAGACAAGGCACACGGCCTAGGACACGGGCGTGTCCAAGGCCGTGTCAATAGGTCGACGATCTTTGCTCGATGAAGTGTCGAGTGTCGAGACCATGTACACGGCCTGGGGTCCAGGCGTGTCAAGGTGACACGGGTAAGGACACGGGCGTGTCCTAGAACACGTGCAGTGCTCGGGTTGAAAATGGGGAAAAATCATGGGGTACACGGCCGGCCACACGGCCGTGTCAGGCGGAACACGGGCGTGTCAGCGCGAACACGGGCGTGTTCGATACCCGTGTGAGGTTCCAGGTGATCCGATTTTGACGGCGAATGAGGCACACGGCCCTGGACACGGGCGTGTGCCAGGCCGTGTTCGGTCCAGATTGGGCATTTCAGTCCCGAATCGAAGCCGTTCAATTCTTTGACTGAAGATCCAACGGCTGGGGATTGTTCCTGAAGGGATATACCCGTGAGTGGACTTGGAAACCCTTACTTTTCATAAGTTTCATCTTTCTAAAACATTAGAGAGGGAGGAGAGCCAAGGGAGGAAGAAGGAGCTAGATCCGCCATTGGAGGAGCTTCGGAGCTCCGAATCGCAAGCCGACTCCGGATCCAGGGAGGCAATGCTAGTGCGGTGATTTCCATCCGATTACTTTTCAATGGCGCCAAAGAGGAACGCAAGGGTAACGATCCTCATGTTGAGCATGAGTAGCTCTCTTTCTTTGCATAGGAAGCCCGCTCTCGCGAGTTTGCGGAGAGTTGGAGGCGTTCCTTCGGGTAGATATGTGAAGTCCCCATTGTTTAGAGTCCGTAAGCGAGAACGAACATAGGCATGATGTGTGAAGCCTACCCGGACATGTTGGTCTGGATCGGTGATGTTGCATTGCATAATGCCGGAGAAGACTCCGTGCTATTGGTTGTTTTTCGGGTTTTCTATGTGGTAGATTGCAGCAGGGAGTCTTGGGGACTAACCCGAAGGTGCACCCGGAAAACTGGGCGGATATGAGATCTTGCTAACTTGGTGGATTGAGAGCCAACTTGAACATAACCGGGTTATGTGACTTGTGATGGAAATGGGACTCGGCGGAAGTTTGACCCGCGCAAATGGCTTAAATTGTCGTTGCGATGTGAGCACGGGTTAGATGGAACCGTACCCGTTCTATGTCGTTCGGTTAAAGAGACCTAAAGGCACGTGGCACTTACCGTTGGCATAGATTAGGGTCTTCGGCGGTCAATGGCTTAAATTGTCATGACCCAGGCCAAGAAGACAAATTGCTCATAGGTTTGGCCGTACAAGTGGCGGTGGTGAGTCCGGAATGTCTATGACTTTAATTGACGTGACATCGACCGGTTCACCGAGAATGTGCCCTGAGAGCACGGGGCGTGTGGCCGTGCGAGCCAACGTGTGTGATGAAATGGCTATTGATATACACTGCTCGCTTATGCTTATGAAATGCAGGGAAGGAGCATCGCCGCCCCGAGTTGGGGGCGGGATCGTTATAATTTGGACAGCATTGCTGACCGTTGCCTTGTTTTGCCACCATGCGGTGGTTTCTTGCTTGCAGGTGCAGCTGGACCAAGCGGTCAATAGCGGGCTAAAGCCCTTTTTGCGAAGCCGGCCCTCGAAGGCCTAAATGGAAGTGTTTACTGTTTTATTCATGTATGACTGGCCTGCGTGCCGTGGTTTGTAAAACATGTAATATTCAAGTGAAACATTTTTGTAAGGCCTTAAGGCTTGTTTTGGGTATTTTTATAATAACATTCCTATTTTGTATTAGTGGACATTCGTGCATTAATGCTGGGTTCTTTGTTACAACTTTTATAAACTGCTTCCGCTAGAATGCTCTGTGTAGGACATTGAGATTGGTTGGATGGTTTCCATAAGCAGCCACCCGGTCTGTCTGTGGCATACGGCGTCGGGCCCCGGCCGGACCTACTGCTTTATGCTATATGACGGATAGGGGGTGTTACATCACGTCACGCTCAAGCAAAAATGCAGCAACATCACTACACGAATATTCATTAAACATAGACTACAGAGGGTTCGCTAAGCCCTCCAAGATAGTACCAAGGCGATAAGCCAAGGTCCTCTCAAGCGAAAGGAACCCACACGGTTCGGTCGAGCATTGTTGTACCAAAAGAGAATCCACCAAAAAAGAAAGATTCGGACAAGGGTGGTTCTCTCCCAACAAAATAAAATGAGGGCCTCCACGCCTCACGAACTTAAACGAAAAAAGTAAACACCAACAATATCTATGAAGAAATTAACCACGAAATTTCAAACGTTTCACAAGCCACGCAACACGCATATGCGACAAGCTCTATCAAGAGGAGAAACTCAATAACTAGTGGAGGAATGTTCATTACCCCGCTCGGATGTCGACGAGTATGAGAGGATCATTCGTTTCTGATTCCACAGGAACCATGCCGATTGGAGGGAAACATGTTGCCTTCGTGGCTTCACGTTGGAGTTTGGAATCCACGAAGAGGAAACCCTTTACCTGTGTCGGTTTCTTCAATGAGGGGGCTGAGTGGATTCTTTATTGGGTGGCAGTTTTAGGTGTTGTTGATGGGGTCTGTTTTGGTGAGGGTGAAGCGGGGCAGGTTTGTTGTTGAAGGGGAGGCGCAGATTGTAGGTGAGAAAGGGAGGTGGTCGGCTGGTCGGGTGGTTGAGAGGGCTGCTCGGGTGGGGGAAGGAAAAGATGGCTGGTCGGGTGGTTGGAGAGGTCTGCTCGGGTGGAGGGGGGGCTGCTCGGGTAGAGGAGCAAGGCGGCTGTTTGGGTTGGTTTGGATCTAGGGGGGAGAAGGAGGGGGGAAGTGGCCGGCGGCAAAAAACAAGGAGAGGAGGAGGGAGTTCGGCCAAGGGGAAGAAAGAGAGGGGATGGGATAATCTCAAGACAGATTTTAGGGGTTTTTTTTATCATTCATTCTCCACCAAAAATATCAAAGTCTAGCCTATTATAGGCTTTGCAATCATAAGGGTAAAAAGCACCCCAACATGGCTAAACATATGCCAAACGAAAATAAAAAACAAGGCTATTAGAAGCCCAATTAACATGAAATCAAAACATGAAATAGATGTTAAAGTATGTGGTAACATATTTTAACATAGCACGAACGAGAATGGTCACGGACATTATAGCGGTGGGAGTGGTGGCGAGCAGCGAACCAAGCATGTCATAGCAAATCATCTTCCGGTGGTGGTGACATATCATCCGTCGCGAGCCGACTCCAACAACAACCAGGTTGCCAAAATCATCGGGAAGGGGAGCCTGATGTAGGGGAGACCGTGATATGCGCTCGACTACGCTAACGGAAACTATCGTCACAGAACATAAAAGCTAGAGGGGAGGGCTCCGACCAAAAGCGAGCGAAAATGGGTCGGGTTGGCTCCAAAATCCGAATGAGAAAAATGCCAGACTAGATACAACGTCCTTAAGACCTACCTCTCCAACAAGCACACAACTCACCGTAAGCCGGACTCGATACAACGTCCTTAAGACCTACCTCTCCAACAAGCACACAACTCACAGCACCTACACAAGCACCTATTTTATCAACTTGAGCCGTTTCAAACCCAACAATAATTTATTTTCAGAGCAGCGACAAACTTCAAATGGCGGTCAAGTTCCAGTTGAGATTAATTCCCTTGTTAACACAAAGTGTTCCGATCATGGAGAGCAACCCAAGGCTAGGCCAAGTCTCGCTCCCGCAAAGGATCTTCCCGATTCAGAATACAAGAGATTCAATAGCAACGAAGTCGAATCGGATTATGCAAGCGATGTATTTAAAAATCTTGGAAAAGACGGTTCTCAAAACCTCCACAAACTCAAAGCAAGAATCACTAAGAGGAAGAGATTACCCAACCAAGAACATCAATCACAGAAGATAAAGTGGGAGATTCACTCTCTCCACGGATCCATCGGCTTCACACCGAATGGGATGCAACCTTCTTCCTTGGAGTCGCACCGAAGGAAGCCATGCCGGAGTTGCACCGATCGGGATGGAGGTAGCAAGGGGAGGCTACACACCAAAGGGGGTGGGTGCGGCTAGGGATCTCCTTTGGCCGAAATTTTCCAAGAGGAAAATAGGGTTTTTTTTCTTCTTCAAATCATCATAAAATCCTCATAAAAACCTCCTTATATAAGTGTTACAAAAAGCCCTTAACCATCCATGATGGAGATGTAATCTCATCCATCCGTATGGTTAAATACACACCATAAATATAAAGTGTCCAAACTTAAAAATTACACATGTATGAATATAAATTTATCATCCAAACATGGAATAATTTTATATTCGTCAATATAAAAGAAAAGTGCATGAAATAAGATAATTAATTCTGCGCGGTGGATTTGGCATGCCGCGGGCGAAGGATGTAACGCGGTCTTCCTTCAGCATCATCACGTCACCTAAGATCTTTGTGACGTTGTGCCTCGACAATCGGGTCATCATCAAGTAGTTGCGGAGGGGCCGCGACATCAATCCTCCCCCACTCAAAATCACGTATCTCTGATGCGTGGTCCGAGAGATAGCGGCGGAGAAGCTCGGCATACAAACATTGAAGTTCTGTTGCGAGTACCCATGAATCGTCCGAAGGGGGGCGGTCACACCAACGGATGAGGAAGCGGTAGGTAGCACCATCAGGAGTAGTAAGTGGCTCAGCATCAAGTATCATATCTGGAGTGAGAAATGTCTTGGGAAACCTGGGAAACATGTCAGTAGTAGGAATAAAAGAAGGCAACGTACCATCCGATGTTATACCTGCGGGGACCGAAAGAGAGAGATCATCCGAACTACCACTCCCCAACCCAAGAGAAATTTTAGTGGAGGGAGAAGACGACAAAGAATTCAACTCAGGTGGAGGAGAAACAAACGGCGTCAAATCCGAGAAATTAAAAATAAGGGAGATACCCCAATCAGCTGGCAAATCCAACACGAATGCGTTGTCACCTAGTTTCTTTATAATCCGAAAAGGGCCGGCGCGCTTTGGTGCCAACTTTTTAACGGTGCCAGATGGAAAGCATTCGGGAACTAACCGGACTACGACCAAATCGCCGACTTTGAAGTGCGACACTCTCCTATGTAGATTAGTGTGTGATTGATAAGACTCGTATTGAGCAGTCAAGGTAGCTCGTATACGTGCATGTAGGTCATGAATATGTTGGGCGAAGGATTGTGCAAACTGACTTGTCTTGAATGTTGGGGGCAACGAAACCAAGTCAATAGGCATAGGGGCCTTGTACCCGTGAACAATCTCGTTTGGAGACAGACCGGTGGACCAATTTTTGGAATTATTATAGGCCAACTGGGTGTGGGGAAGAATAATATCCCACGTACCTTTGTGATCGCTCACTAGGCATCTAAGAAGGCTTCCTAGGCTCCGATTGACCATCTTTGTTTGCCCATCGGTCTAAGGGTGATAGGCGGAGGAAAACAATAACTTGGCACCCATTAAGACCCAAAGTGTTTTCCAGAATTACTCGTATACTTGACATCTCTATCCGAGACTATTGTCTTCGGCACTCTTAGTTGACTAACGACTTCTTTAAAAAATAATTTTGCAATATGAGATGCAGTGTTGGTTCTACCGCACAGAATAAAGTATGTCATCTTAGAGAAACTATCCACAACTACAAGAATGGAATCATGACGACGAAAAGTAGTGGGTATGCCTAAGAGAAAGTCTATGCTCACGTCTTCCCATGGTGTAGAAGGTATAGGCAACAGAGTATATAATCCGACGTTGGTTTTGGTTCCCTTGGATACCTGACAAGTACGACAACTACTCACCACCCGTCCAACCATTGCCTTAAGTTTTGGCCAATAGAAGTTTTCCTCGACTAACGTAATTGTCTTATCCCAACCAAAATGACCACTCAACCCTCCGCTATGCAATTCCCAGATGATATGGAGGCGTAACGATGACTGCGGGATACACAACTTCCCATGCCTAAATATATAGCCATCCTTAATGACGAACACAAATATAACCGTGGGGGAGATATCTTGGGCAGACAAGTAGGCGTCCTGAAAATCTAGGCATGTGGCGTACTCATCCTTGATTCGCTCGAATCCTACCACGTTAACCTCCATAGTGGTGAGTAATTGGGTTAGGCGACTAAGAGCATCCGCGACTCGATTGTCAGCTCCCTTAAGGTGTTTGAGTTTAAAAGTGTAACCCTGTAGTAAATATACCCACTTAGCATGACGTGGGCTGATTTTATGCTGGCCATTGATGAACCGCAGTGCTTCGTGATCGGAGAGGATCACAAACTCCTTAGAGAGGAGATAGTGCCTCCAATGGTGCAAACATCTAATGACGGCATAAAACTCCCTATCTTAATTTGAGTAATTCAATTTGGCGCCCGCTAACTTCTCACTAAAATAACTCACAGGGTGTCCTTCCTGACTCAAGACACCTCTTATTCCCATGCTAGAAGCATCACACGTAAGCTCAAAGACCTTTGAGAAGTCAGGTAGACGTAAGACAGGTGCCTCAGTCATAAGTTCCTTAATGTGTTGGAAAGCAATAGTGGCGCACTTCGTCCAAGTGAACTCACCTTTCTTCATGCAATCGCTAATGGGGGCCATAATGCTACTAAAGTCACGAAAGAAACGGCGGTAAAAAGTAGCTAACCCATGGAAACTTTGCACTTCTCGTAACGTGGTCGGTTCGGGCCAATCCTTAATGACGTTAACCTTGTTAGGGTCAACTCTAATGCCTTCCGAACCGACTGTGTAGCCTAAGAACTCCACTTCAGTGACATAGAATGTGCACCTCTTGAGATTAAGGAATAATGTTTCCTTCCGCAGGGTGGAAAGAACTGACCTCATGTGGGAGACGTGCTCAGCAGTGGTTGTACTAAAGACTAAGATGTCATCGAAATAGACAACAACAAACTTCCCCATATAAGGCTGAAAGACATGTGTCCTCATCCGGGAGAAAGTACTGGGGGCATTGGATAGCCCAAAGGGCATCACAAGCCACTCGTATAACCCATCCTTTGACTTGAACGCAGTCTTCCATTCGTCTCCCTCACGGATCTTGATCTGGTGATAGCCACTCCGCAAATATAACTTTGAAAAAATGGTAGCGCCAGATAAGACATCTAGGAGGTCATCTAATCGCGGAATAGTAAATCTATATTTGATGGTAATCTTGTTGATAGCACAGCTATCAACACACATTCTCCACGTAACATCCTTCTTGGGAGCAAGAAGGGCAGGTACCGCACATGGACTCATATTATTCCTAATTAACCCATTTTTCATCAAATCCTCGATCTGGGTTTGTAACTCTTTATGGGCGGCGGGATGAAACCTATAGTGGGGTTGGTTCGGTAAGGAGGAACTAGGGATAAGGTTTATCGCATGTTGTATATTCCTTAGTTGTGGTAACACTGAAGGCAGCTCATACGGGTACACATCCTTATATTCATCCAACAATACTCGTAACTCTTTAGGCAAATCGTCCAATGCTCTCGAATCCCCTTTTGCACTCATAAGAACTAGTGCGTACATCATCCCGTCAAGAAATGGATCCTTCACAAATTCTTTTCTACCTACTAGAGTCAACGTCTTCCTCTCGACCGGAACAGTGGTGTCCATAGCCAAAGCTACTGGCTCCTTCGGGACGGTCGGCCTCAACATAATGACCTTACCATTAAATTTAAATTCGTACGTGTTGGATCTCCCAAAGTGTGTCACGTCGTGATCGTAAAGCCAAGGGCGGCCCAACAGCACATGGCAGGCATCCATAGGAAGGACATTACACCACACCTCGTCATTGTAGGATTTGATCGAGAGGGGTACAAGGCATCGCTTGGTAACCGGGACGGTAACCTTATTAATCCAAGCTACCTGGTACGGAGTCGGGTGGGGCTGCATAGTCAAGTGCATACGTGTAACGGCATTCTCAGAGATGACGTTCACACAACTGCCACTATAAATGATCAACTTGCACAACTTCTCGCCGCTCTTAAAGATCAGGGAAAATATACTCGTCCGCTTCCAGTCATCTAACGGACAGGGAGTGTTCAAGATACAACGCATCACCATAAGGAGGTGATCGTCCTCTATATCACTTGGGACCCCTTCTTGGTCACTCTCCTCAGCAGCCTCATATATGTAATCAGCAAGGTCGGTAGTCGACTCTAATAGGGCTATGGCTTTGGTCTTCGTTGGTCATTCAAAGGCGTAGTGACCTTGAATGCCGCAAGAGTAACATGTAGCGTTAGACTTGCTAACTTTCCCGATGGGGATACGCTCACTTGCGGGGTTCTTAGCGTTCCAAGCAGTGATCACGACAGACTTTGACTCGGTGGACCGATACTTCCCTTTGTCCGGATATGTGGAGGAAGATGCACCAGCTGTGGATTTTCCCTTTGCATGGGAATAACGGTAGTGAGAATTAGAGGATAAGTTCTTTTCGATGTCGAGGGCGGCATTGAATGTCGTGTTCAGATCCGTATGACCATATCCCATGAGCTTTCGCTGTATATCGGGTTGAAGCCCCTTACAAAATCTGGATAGGGTGACTTCGGGGATCTCCATCAGGTCACAACGCACCATACGGTCTTTCAGTTCACCCATATACTCAGCTACTGAATTTGAACCCTTCCACAGAGTGACAAGCTCGTCGAACATCTGTGTCCGATGGTACGCTGGATCGTACTGATCGGTCAACAGGTTCTTCATCACGGCCCATCCAATAAGTGGGACCCCGTTCCCGGCTCCTAGCCTACAATCTTCATTCAGCCAATAAGTTTTGGCGTGTCACGTTAGCTTCATCCGGCCAACCTGAACCTTCTGAGGGTTTGTAAGAGTGTGCCAATCGAAGTAGCACTCCATATCCATCACCCAAGTAAGGAAGATCTGGGGATCTCCCATACCATCATAAGTGGGGGCATCGATCTTAATGGCCCTAGTAATATCGAAACCACGATCGGGGCGGTGGTCTCGAGGGGGCACTCGGGGAGAGTCCCCATTAGAGTCCGAATCAGGAGTTTGTTGGCGCTAGTTGGGCTGCTCAACATTAACAGGTGGCGGGGGTGGCCTTGCTTGATTTTGTAGGATCTGCGCTAACATGCCCCTAAGCTCCGTCATTTCATTACGTAGCCCTGCTATGGCCTCAGTGTTGGGATCCCCACGCTCACTCGCATCCATCCTAGACGTAGACGGTGTCGTGTATTCTGATCCTAGCCTAGTGCGCATTCTGGTTTAGAAAAATCCGGAAAGATGATTTTTCCTAGGGCTATAGCTATACGGTAAATAGGATATTTTTATAGATTCCCGACGCGAGTAACACGTAGATCGTTAAAAAATGTTTTTCTGAACGTTTTGCTGAAAAATACAAATTTTAGAGCGCTATTGGCATACCAGTATAAAAAAAAAATTTGTGTTTTTTTGTGGTTTGTATTGTGCGTGCCGACAAGCCTTAAGCGAGGACGTTTCAATTAGGAAATTAATACAACCTCCCTCTAATACCAAATTGATGTAGGGGAGACTGTGATATGCGCTCGACTACGCTCACGGAAACTATCGTCACAGAACATAAAAACTAGAGGGGAGACTGTGATATGTGCTTGACCTACCTCTCCAACAAGCACACAACTCACCGTAAGCCGGACTCGATACAACGTCCTTAAGACCTACCTCTCCAACAAGCACACAACTCACCGCACCTACACAAGCACCTATTTTATCAACTTGAGCCGTTTCAAACGCAACAATAATTTATTTTCGGAGCAGCGGCAAACTTCAAATGGCGGTCGAGTTCCAGTTGAGATTAATTCCCTTGTTAACACAAAGTGTTCCGATCTTGGAGAGCAAGCCAAGGCTAGGCCAAGTCTCGCTCCCGCAAAGGATCTTCCCGATACGGAATACAAGAGATTCAATAGCAATGAAGTCGAATAGGATTTTGCAAGCGATGTATTTAAAAATCACGGAAAAGACGGTTCACAAAACCTCCACAAACGCAAAGCAAGAATCACTAAGTGGAATAGATTACCCAACCAAGAACATCAATCACACAAGATAAAGTGGGAGATTCACTCTCTCCACGGATCCACCGGCTTCACACTGAATGGGATGCAACCTTCTTCCTTGGAGTCGCACTGAAGGAAGCCACGCCATAGTCGCACCGATCGGGATGGAGGTAGCAAGGGCAGGCTTCACACCAACGGGGGGGGGGGGGGGGGGGGGGGGGGGCTAGGGATATACTTTGGCCGAAATTTTCCAAGGGGAAAATAGGGTTTTTTTTCTTCTTCAAGTCATCATAAAATCCTCATAAATGCCTCCTTATATAGGAGTTACAACAAGCTCTTAACCATCCATGTTGGAGATGTAATCTCAACCATCCGTATGGTTAAATACACACCATAAATTTAAAGTGTCCAAACTTGAAAATTACACAACATGTATGAATATAAAATTATCATCCAAACATGGAATAATTTTATATTCATCAATATAAAAGTAAAGTGCATGAAATAAGATAATTAATTCTGCGCGGTGGATTTGGCACGCCGCGGGCGGAGGTTGTAACGTGGTCTTCCTTCAGCATCATCACGACACCTAAGATCTTTGTGAAGTTGTGCCTCGGCAACCGGGTCATCATCAAGTAGTGGCGGAGGGGCCGCGGCATCAGAGCCTCCATATCAACATGTACCGGGTCACCATCGTCGACGGGAGGGGGACGCTCCAAGTCAACATGTCGGGGGTAGTTGTCTCCATCACACATTTGTACAGGTACTAGAGAGCCAAGTGGAAAGTAGTGGGATGAAGCCCATGTGATGCAATTGGCTGGTCCTTGAAGTTCCAAAAGCCAATATTTACTGTTTTCATGTGTGATTGGCCTGCGTGCCGATGTATGAAACCACTTATGGTATATGAAACAGTTGTAATAAGGCTACAACTGAAACATGTGATGCAATATATGGGTATGTTATGTCATTCCTTTTGTGTAGTGGACATTCACATAATCAGTGGGTTCTTACAATAAAATTGTTCCGCTAGAATGCTCTGTGGTAGGACGCGTTTCTACTTGAACTTGGGTTTGACAACAATTTGTAATCTCCTTACCTGTCTGTAGTATATGGCGTCGGGCCCCGCCGGACCTTCCATCATATGCTATGCGACGGATGGGGGCGTTACAAAATTGGTATTTGACTCCGTTCTCGATCTTTCTTCTTTGAATTCATGGCCGAATACTTTTAAGGGGTGATGAGCACGTGTATGTGCGCTACCGTTATAACAATACTGAACCCATAAATGTCCACTTAGGAATGAAAATACACATGTTGGTGGAACTAGTATGTTTCTTTGATTGCTTTTGGCAATATCTTCGTTGCTTAAATGTTTGTTTCATATTGTAGACAACTAGAAGTGGTGCGGGGCAGCAAGAACCCCAACGCTCGATGGAGAGTAGTGCACCAAATTAGGTGCCAACACATCCTCCATTCGCGGAAATGATACGGTTGGTTGCTGAAGCCGTTTTCTCAATGATAAATGCGCAACTTGAAGGTCAGAGACAACCTCCTGTTCCTACAATGGCATAGGAAATGGTTGGCATAGTGGTGCGCGTAGCGGTGAGATAAGTGGTCATTGAGCCAGTGGCCGCAAGGAAAGTAACGGAGAAGAAAATGAAACACGTGATGAGTTTCAATCCCCCTATGTTTATGGGTACTCGAACTCCTACACAAGCCAGAGATTGGCTCTCAAGAATAAAGAGGGTCATGATGGCAACGGAAATGGAATAGTGGTAAAAAGTCACCGTGACTACCTGCCTGCTGGATGGTGAGGCAAGATTATAGTTGGATGAGCTGGAGCAGCACCAGTTTGCTGGTCGGCCGTTGACTGAGATCTCAATGGAGGAATTCTCAAGATGTTTTCTGGCAAGATATGTTCCATTGGCGCACATCAGATTGCGATGGAGAACCAATTTCAATGGCTAACTCAAGGCGAGTGGTTGGAGGATGACTACTTTCATGAGTTTACGAGATTGGGGCGATATGCAGGATTTACATTCGCCAATGAGGAACAGAAAACAAATTAGTTCTATGAAGGGCTGAGAGGTGACCTGCGGTTGCTTCTCTCAGGACCGATGACATAGGGTTTCCTTACCTTGGTCAATATGGCCCATTCCCTTGAGCTGGACATGAAATGTGTGCAGCAAAAGAATGACTTGGCAGGGAAAAAGATAAAAGTCTGGGTTTCGACGGTGGAAAAAGAAGTCGAAAACATCTGCGCCGGCTACTTCTCCTGCATCTGGAGCAATATCTGGGAGAGATCCACCCACATGTTATACATGTGGAAAGGTGGGTCATATTGCTCGAGATTGTTGGAGTGGCCCTCTAAAGTGGGAGAAAAAGACCTGTGCACCTTATGCTGAAACGGGAAAGACAGTGGTGGAATCGACTGCATCGCAAGCGTAACCCTGAGTTTATAATGTTGGCCAACAGGAGGCCATAAAACAATGTGACATTGTAAAAGGCTTTGTACTGATATTGGACTGTCCGGTGAGAGCACTGTTTGATATGCGAGCTTCTCATTCTTTTCTATCGGAGGACTTTGTAGGGCGTATCGGAGTGCCTTCGTTTATGCCGATAGATCAAGTGAATGTGCTGCTTCCTAACGGGTGCATGAAAAGTGCAGACCGAGCCTTCTGCGTGGAGTTGTAGATCGGAAGTCAGCATTTTGGGTTGGAAGCATCTGTGCTCCCGATATCGGAGATTGATGTATTCTTTGGTATGGACTGGCACTCGGAGCAACATGCCTATATAGATTGCAACTCTAAGGAAGTCATACTGGGGCAGAACACCATACGAGAGACCAAATTAGCTGGAATGCGAGAACCGAGTAAGACATTGATATCTGCTCTCCACGTGGTCACGACAATTCAGAATGGCGTGGAGTTGTTCTTCACGCTGTTGGAGGCAGTTGAGGCGAAGCCTAGTTTGACTGATGTTCCTATTGTATCAGAGTATGATGATGTGTTTCCTAAGGATCTTCTAGGGTTACCGCCCCAGCGGGAGATAGAATTCTCTATTGAGATGGTGTCAGGTGCGAAACCTGTGGCCCGCTCGCCATATCGAGTTGCACCAAAGGAGATGGTGGAAATAAAGGTTCAATTGCAAGAGTTACTGGAGCAAGGTTTTATAAGCCGAAGTATGTCACCTTGGAGTGCTTCGGTTCTATTTGTGAAAAAGAAGGACAGAAGCTTGCAGCTATGCAATGACTATCGAGAGTTGAACCTGCTGAAAGAAAACAACAAGTATCTGATTCTGCGGATTGATGACATGTTCGATCAGCTAGTGGAATCAACTGTTTACTCGAAACTAGACTTGAAGTCTAGCTACTATCAGTTGAATATTCGTTAATGTGATATTCCACAGAAAGCATTTGGGACATGCTACGGTCAATACAAGTTCACTGTAATGTTGTTTGGGTTAACAAATGCGCCATCGGTATTCATGGATCTAATGCACCGAATGTTTAGAGAGTAATTGGAGTTTTTGTAATTGTCTTCACTAATGACATTCTAGTGTACTCTCAGTCTGATGAAGATCATGCGAACCATTTATGGATGGTGTTGCACACCCTGAAGAGAAACAAGCTTTATGCCAAGTTCTCAAAATGTGAGTTTTGGTAGTTGTCAGTGGCCTTTCTTGGCCATGTGGTTAGTGGTGAGGGCATTGCGGTGGATCATGCAAAGATTGTTGCGATACGAGAGTGGCCGGTATTGTCTTCTGTAACCGAAGTCAGGAGTTTCCTTGGACTACCGGGCTAATACAGGCGCTCGTAGAGAACTTTTCGCGGATAGCCTAGCCTCTTACCACACTAACGAGGAAGGATCAGAAGTTCGTTTGGACTCAGAGTGCGCGCGAACTTTTGAGGAGCTGAAGAGTCGTGATAATAAATTTTATAGTTTAAACCACTAGGGTAATTATTAGTTTTTAATATAGAAATCATGTTTGTAAAGTTTTATTTTGACCTCGTTTTGTATATATTTTAATACAACTAATGTTTTCTCTTATTTTTGCAGATTTTCTCAGTTTTCGGCCAAAATGACCTGACACGCCCTCCATGGGCATGTCACCGGGCGTGTAGCCTGATCCCGAGGAAGATTGCTGCCAGAAACCATTTCGTCGATCTCAGAAGAATTCGTCAAACTCAGATTTCGTCGAATGCATTTCATGGAGCTCAGCCATTTCGTCGAACTTGCCTTCTGTCAAGAATTCGTCGAACTAAGCCTTTTGTCGAACATATCTCGTCGAGCTCAGCCATGTCGTTGAACTCGCCTTCTGTTAAGAATTTGTCGAGCTCAGCTTATTTTGTCGATCCAGACTTCAGTTCTGCGTTCGATGAATGTCTTCATTTCATCGAACTTACGTTCTGTCCAGATCTCGTCGAGCTCAGCTTTTTATCGATCTCAAATCGTCGAACTCACATCCATCTTCTCTTCTCTCAATTCGTCGAACTCGCCTTCTGTAAAGATTTTGTCGAACACAACATTTCGTGGAACTCATCATTCAGTTCAACGATCGTCGAACTACCTCCCGCCTTCTTTCTGCTTTTGACGATCGTCGATCTCCCGCACACTTTCTTCATTCGACGTTCGTCGAACTCACTTTATACGTTCGACGTTCGTCTAACTCACTTTCTGCGTTCGACGGACTCCACCAATTTCGTCGAGCTCTCCCTCCTTCTCCTCCAATTTCATCGATCTCCCGCTCACTTTCTTCGTTCGACGTTCGTCGAACTCACTTTTTTCGTTCGATGAGCTTCTCCAATTTCGTCGGCTCTCCCTCCTTCTCCTCTGATTTTGTGGAGCCCTCTCCTCCAGTTCGTCGAGCTCACCTGCTGCCAAAGGACATGTCCCGCTCTTCCAAAAGCCTGTTGTAGCCATTAATACATGTATCCTGTACCCATCTAGTCATATTTTCCCGCCAGGACCCGTACCAATGTCAACTCTCGTGCTTGCCTTAATGCACTTTCTGCTCCTTGAAAACTTTATAAATAGAGCCCAGCCCTTGAGAAAAAAGATATAGAATTTTTGGGAGAAGGGAACTACTGCCATTTTCATTTCTCCCTCTCTATCATGTTTTTATTTTAATTTCAGTTTTCTGTAATAGTTTAGTTTAATTTCAGTTTTAGTTTTAGTTCTTCTTAGTTTTTCATTTCCTGCAATTGTAACTTTTTATATTTCAAGTGTAGCTCTATGTTTGATTTAATATAAGATCCGTTTAATTTTTCTTGACAATATTTTTGTTTCCATGCACTTCTACTCATCTCTCTCCCTCCACTTCACCATGAGTAACTAATCCTCCTTATACTCGATCTTAATGATCTGAGGTTCGAGTTGATTAAGTTATGATGCTCTAGTTTTCTCTTTCTTTGTAAGACTTAGACCCTTGATTTACTCTTGATTAATCATGTTTGGAGTTAAATTATCGATGTATATTTTCCATCTTTGTTTCCACTCTTATTTAGCCGAGTGGCTCGTAGTTTGGAGTGAACACCCAAGTGTAAAGAGAGTTGCACGCACCCCTGGACAGAGGCAGATGTTAAATCTCCTGGATTGGAGTGAAATCCAATAGCGGGGTTCATAGCATAAAGCGAGCTTTAGGCCTCCAATTTGGACGAGAGTCGGTCAGACCTTCCTAAACTCTGGTGGGCACGAATTCAAGAGACGAGTGTTCATGATTTTGGAACCTCTACGGTCAAGGTCCTTTGCCTTATTAAATTAGAGTTTATTATCGCATGTTTTTGATCAACTTTAGCCGAGGTGATTCTCTATCGAGCACTTTTCTTTATCATTGTTCAACCCCGCATTGTAATCACTTTTATTTGTTCTCTATTTAACTGCACGTAGTTCTCTTTTAGCGCAATATTTCTTTTCTCAATCGCATTTAGCTTTCTCTTAAACCCAAAAACAATCTCTCAATAAGATAATATTCTTCGTGTGAGTAAGATTACTCAACAGTTCCTGGATTTTAATACGACACTTGTGTCCCCTAGCTAAAATTTGATAGGTATACTTGTCTCGTTGGATTGCAAGTTTGATTTTTATTCTCTTTGCGAATATTCTTCCACCAAGTCGCCTGACCATGGCTCCAATCTTGACGACATGATGTGGTTCGGACGACTATGAAATTTATAGTGATGCATCAGGGAGCGGCTTAGGCTGCATTATTCTTTAGTTTGGAAAGGTGATTGTTTATGGCTCACGCTACTTGAAAGTGCATGAGCGGAACTATCCCGTCTACGACTTGGAGTTGGCGGCACTGATATTTCAACTTAAGCTGTGGCATCATTACCTATATGGCGTGAACGTTGACATCTTACGGACCATAAGAGCCTTAAGTACCTGCTGGATCAGAAGGATCTCAATATGCGACAACGGAGGTAGATGGAGTCCCTCGGGGACTACACCTTCCAGATTCATTATACTCCCAGGAAGAGAAATGTGGTCGCAGTTGCCTTGAGTCGTAGGACTCCGACAAGACCAAGTTGGTTGCAGATGCATGATGAGCATCTAATCTAGGGGTTGGAGGCCTTAAACATCTCTTGTGTAGACAAAAATGCAACTGCAAATGCGCGCCTGAAATGGACGGAGGTGCAGTATGACCTTGTAGACAGGGTTCGGCGAGCAATGGATCTTTATGAAAGTCTACAACGATATACAGTAGATGGGTCAAATGGCCAGTTCTCCTGGGATGACGGCCTTTTACGGAAAGGTGATCGTTTGTGTGTCCCGAAAATGTGTAATCTAAAGGATGAATTGATGTATGAAGCTCACTTTACGAAAAACTAAATTCACCCAGGAAGCACAAAGATGTACAAAGACATGAAAATACTTTTCTGGTGGCCGGGTTTAAAGAAAGACATAGCATATTACGTGGCTAAATGTCAGACTTGTGCTTTAGTAAAAGCTGAATTCCAGAAGCCTGGAGGTTTCCTGAAGTCGCTACTTATTCCGGAATGGAAGTTTGATGATATTTTGATGTTGAAAGTCCACCTAGTGTCACTATCTTCACCTATGGGGGGGGGGGGGGGGAATAGGTGATGTGCAGCGTTTTTGCGGAATTTACGAATGTACCTGCACAATAAAAATAAACAGCACATCACACAGAATACACAGGCAATTTATAGTGGTTCCCCGACTTGGGTACATCCACTTTCCCCCTTCGACCTATCTCCCAACAAGGGACGACTCGGTCACTTCTCCAACAGGATTGAAATCCAATCCTTGCACTATCAGAAGGAACCCTTCCACACGTAGGAGTCAACACTCCCACAAACCGGGTTGCACCCAACCCTTACAACACGAAACAAACGTTCCTTTACAACAAAAGTAAATCTAGAATGTACACGAGATAAAAACTTCGTTTGGAGACTAAGGTGTTCCTCTTCGTTCGACGACGTGTTCGTGAAGTCAACGAAGAGTCTACAACCCTAGATATCTCTTGGAGATGATCTCCGCGGAACCGGCGGCGGCAATACGAGCGGCGGCTTGGTTCGGGATCGGCGACAACGACGATGCGTGGCTGCTGTACTTTGAGATCCAAACTTCGTAGCGAAGCAAGCTAGGTCTTCCAACGGTCACACTAGGATCAATCGTCTCGATCGATTCGGATGGGGAAGATTTTCCCGATCTACAAATCGAGAGACAAGAGATCTCCGGTTAGACACGTGAGACGCTGAGCTTAGCTAGGCTTCTGTCGCAGGAGGATCTGGGCGAAACCACGATCAACCGGCGAACAACTTGACGCGAGCGGCGGCGGCGGCGACGGAGCAGAAGCGGCGATTTTAGGGTTCGTCCGTGCTCGCGTATTTCTTATCTTCTTCGCTCTGAGTACTGTTCAAAAATACCCATGTATTTATACACTGTAGACGCTTACAATATGACCGTTGTGGATCCCACACGTAGAACCCCGAAATCCGGTTCAAACTAGTCCAGCGGCAGAATCCGGTCTAGCAGCATCCCGAGAAAACACCAAGTAAAAATCGGCGAGAATCGTAGGTGATTCTCGACGAATCGGCGAGAATCAGTTAGTGATTCTCGACGATTCGTCGAGAATCACTAGTGATTCTCGCCGAATCACTTAGTGATTCTCAACGAATATCACTTGGTATTCATGATCTACTCAGCGATGGGTTCGGCGAGAATCAATAGTGATTCTCGCCGAATCTTACTTGGCACCGTTTTGAGGTAGCCGGAAAGAGTCGGCGAGAATCACTTGGTGATTCTCGTCGAATTATACTTAGACGGATTTTCGTCTTTCCACCCAAGAGCTGCTCCTTGACCCATCCTTGCTCCTTGTCTTCTCTTGCATAAACACGGCCCTGTACTTGAAAGTAAGTGCACTCCAATAGAGAGAGTACACGTAGGCCAACACACTGATCTGCTCAACGAGGGATTACGTCGTGCAGACCCGTGTATATTGACCTACCGCACCCTGACATTGGTGTGCACTTAGCGTGGAAGAACTGCAAGCATAACTTAAGAGGTTTCATCAGATACATTGTGAATTCATCTTAGCTTGACAGGTGGCTTCCTCAAATCCAGGTAATTGTGGATACAATACCCAACAATCTCCCCATATTTGACGAAGCCAAAACCCTACTAGCTAAGATGAATAACACCAATAAAAAAATAAAAATAGCATTCAGAATCTAAACATGTAGCACAAAAGAATATAAGCAAACAGATCAAGACTTGTGTCATTCACAAATTCAAATATATATACCAATATATATATAATCTCAGAATTGTTCATATAATAACAATAAGCATTAAATGTTCTTAAGAGAAAATGACAAGCTAAAAATTGTTTACTATTTTTCCTTAGCTAAGTCATCCTTGAATTTTTGCGCCAAATACTTCTTCCTTTGCCTCTTCATATACTCTTTAGGCTTCGGATAATATCTGGGAGGAGGAACTTTATCTGCATCTGTGTTGTTTCTGAAGAAGATGTTTCGTTTTGCTTCATACGTCTTGTGCATTTCCCACTCATACTGGTTGTATACTTCGTTTCGATTGAGTTCTCCTTTTTCCTGTAGCCAGAAGGTGTCCATGATGATATTCTTTGAAACTGGACTCCACTTTTCATTTCGTACTTCCTCCTCACTCATTCTGATTCTCTTCTCAGCTAGTGTCTCCTTAGAGGTCCCTTCCTGAGCTTTTCTCTTGCCCCTGGCTTTTGCTAGGGCCTCTTGGTCAAACATGCTCCTCAGTTTAGCTTTGGAAATAGCCCTAGCATCAGCTTCACTTATGGGAACATCTGCAGCACTTGCACTTATTCCCTCAGCAGCACTTACTCCCTCAGCGGCCGTAGAAGTCTCAGGAGCATGAGTACCTACAGGATTGTCAGGCAAAATGACGCCTAACGCGCCTAACGCCTGTTGGAGCATCCACCAGCAGCTCTCATAGACATATTTGTTCGACTGTTCGAAGTTTGTGATCATGATTTCTTGAAGCTCGGCCATCTTAGCTAGATACTCTTTCTCTCCCTTTTTGGCTTCGATTGCGATGGAATTTGCATATGAGTGCAGCGAGTCATCAATATGCGTGGTAGTCTTGGAGAATTCAGTGACCAAGGCCTGCTGATTGGCGTTGAGGGTTACCATATTACCGTCAAACTTTTGAATGTTGTTTGCTACAACATGATCATTCTGATTCACGACCGCAAGAGTATCAGTGTTCTTTTTCAATCCGGCCATAAGAAGTGTGACAGCTTCGCCGGCCGCGGTATACTTTTCTTCAAATTTCTTGTCCATCACGTCAAGTTTATGATTGATCTCCACCATATTCTTGAGCATGAGATTTTCAGACTTCTTAATCCTTTGCAGCATTTTATTCTGAGCTTTATCAAAGGAGGCTTTAAGTTCATTTACTATGCCCTGAATGACATGTACAGTGTGAGTGGCTAGCTCATCTCATAATGGAAGAGCCGGAGGCACTTCTTGGCCTTGCTCTTCAGCAGACGCATCTGTAGAGCTGGATACAAGCACAGTCTCTAATGGGGGAATGCTGGCGGCCTCTGTAGATTTTTCTGACTCCCCCTCCACTCGTGCACCAATGTTTTCAGGAACGATTTCAGGTGCGTGCATATCAGATGGAGGTTCACTGAGATCCGGAGCCTCCAATGCTTCATGTCCCTCATTCCCGTCTTCCTCTCCGTCATCATCCATGAAATCATCTTCATCAGCAGCCTCTTCCAACTCTTTGTCAGCTGTCTCCTGTACAGTAGCTTCGGCTCCTTGATCGTTCCGGTTCAGGGCCTCCTCATGCTCCAGCACAGTTTCACTTTCTTCTTGTATTTCGGCCACAACATCCCTGGCCACCTGGGAGATGTCAGATACTATATCAGCATGAGTGGGTAGAGTCTCCCCCTCAATTCCTACAGTCAAAGTATCAGGAATTTCACTGGGGGTTACTGCTGGAGATATGTCCTCTTGTTCTTCCATGGCAGCCGGCCCAATTCGCCTCTCCCATCTGTCAAACACACTTGAGTCCATTTTATTTAAGTAGTGTATAGGAACACCTTTGCTCATGTCATACTTGTCTCCATTCAGCTGATTGAGATACAAACTTATGATGCGGCCAAAGCTCGGAGATCGCAGGGTGTCCTTTATCTTCTCAAACAGCAATGACCCCCAGTTGAATCTTCTTGGGCAGAAAATAGCCACCAGGATCTTGAACATATCCGCAGAGATATGGTCATGAGATCCTGGCTTGCAGATGAGTACCTTTCCAATTATGTCAGACAGAAGCTTCCCTTCTTCATTCATATCCTTGCGCTTGATTGACCGAGTTCCTCGTGGGAGACCGCAGAATAAGAGAGTCCTGGTCTTGTCTTCGTCCTCCAGATAGTCCTCGTGCTCCGAGCTAGAGAGCTGCAGGAAGCGGGTCAGCTTGCTGGCAGACATCTTGACCTTTGCCCCAGCCACCTTGCTTTTGAATAGAGAGTCGCCATTCCGGAGTCTTGCGGTAGCGAAGAACTCCAGCACCTCTTTGTCCAAGATCTTGCACGGGTGCTCCAGGACGAATGATAGCCCAGCCTCTTCCAGCATCAGAATGATGTTTCTGAATTCGTCAGAGGCGTGAGAGAATCCAGTTCGAACTAGCTCGCAACCAGTGGCCAACCCAGCAGTTGTCCTTGGAGCCATTGCAGATCTAGGGAGAGAAGCCCTATTCTATGGTTAATCAAAAATCAAAAAGGAAGCGACACTAGTGATCAAGTCCAAGTAAGGGTGAGGGGGGGTTACCTAAAGGTGCAGACGATGAGTTATTGCGATGAAGATGAGGGACACCCGATGAGTGCACGCAGAGAAATTCCTGGAGGCAAGAATCGAAACCGGAAGAGCATCCAAGAGCAAGGTGAGCGTCCTGCGGGAAACTTGCGGTGAGAAGCGATGAAAGGGGAAGACGATTAGGAGAGATTCCAGCGGGAATCGGCGGGAGACCTTCGATGGAGATCGGTTAGTTTCCGGCGGAGGAGTCGATTCGGCGAGCTTTCCTGCGGGCTTCGACGAGTCGGCGGGTATGGGAAGAGTCGGCGGAAGAGATTTTGCGGGATTCCTGCAGAATGTCAAGAGTCGGCGGGTTTCGGAGAGTTTGCTCCTTCGGCGGGATTCGACTGATACCAGGGAGAGTTTGCTCCTTCGGCGGGATTCTAAATATATAAAGGGTCGGCGTGATTTCTGCTCATTCGACGAGTATTCGGCGGTAAGTTTCCCGTGGAAATGAAAGGTCGGCGGGATTTCTTTGCGTTAACGACAGGTTATAATAAGGGTTTAACAAGTTATAACGGGATCCCTTTGCTAAGAATCAGTGGGAATTTATCTAAGTTGAAATCGAAGGTTTCTTTACTAGAAATCTTCAAGTTAATAGGCATTGCAGCATTTTCGAATTCTTCTGATGTCAATTTAGAAATTATAAATATATATATCTTAAAGCCAATCTATTTGGGTTTTGAACCAGCTTTTCCATACATTTCTTGATGACAATCTTCACTAGTTTTTAGAGAGCTAATTTAAGCTTATAGATAATAGATCTCGAGTCTACCAGTGGAATTGTCGATAACTCTTTAATGATGTATATAATCTTCGTATTTACCGTGTAAACCTATCCTGAGATGTGCACATATATATGTAAAAGCATAAGTATAAATGTACATATATATATATATATATGTAAATGTGGATACAGTATGACTCAAGTCCTTGAACTGATCAAAAGTACCTGTGATTATGAGAGTTAACATTAAGTCTCTCTGACTATAACATACCAGGTGCTCGATGTGAGTTGGCTTATATAGATATCTCTTCTGTTAGTCCAGATGCATGTTCCAATTCAGTCTTGGAACACCTACTGTCTAGTTCCCATCATATTCACGGGAACCTACACTACCCTGCAAGAAAGAATTACTTTACCTTAGGAACCCAAATCATATTGGGTCCTAGGTTCCTGTTAGCATAAGCACTCGACTGCCTTCCTTCAGAAAACCTGCCAGGAAGACTACCTCTGTCCCGTGAATATGGATAAGCCCTTGCCTTTAGCACAGAGGGGTTGTGCCAACAGTCGATGGCAAAGTGCCCCACTTTGCCACAGCACCAACATGGGTGAATGTTGTATCGCCGTTTCCGACCTGATCTAGTGACTGAGGTAGTCACGGTCCAAGGTCTAAACGGGATAGGGCATGATCTCCTCACAAAATTTCCTCTTCCATCGTGACACGTGGAAGGGTGGAAGGAATGCATGTTGTGAGCGTCATGAGGCCGGGAAGGTGGTGCCCTCCTTTCAGGCATCCCCCTTTCAGAGGCCCCATGAAAACTTACACCATGACTTCTAACCTCCCTATCCTATGTCCTCGGGTGGTGAGAAGTGTTCTGTGAGCTAGGACATGCAGATTCACACCGAGTTGAGGCAGTGGCAGTGAATACAAAGGGCTCAGAATGAGCCTTCGGTATTCTCTCATGGGTGGCCACGACGGCCCTTGCACTCCGGGTGTCTCCACATGGGGACAGATCACCCTTGCAGTGACCATGACTATTCCTGTGGTCATACCTGCAGGCATGATGAGTTGCCTTCTTGCTTGGAGTGGGGGGTACCGTTTCCCCATTTCTCCACGAATTGATAATCCGGGAGATCCACCCGTTTTCTTGCTTTCTCTTTATAGCATCAACCTTGGAAAAGTTTGATACTATTCTTTTCTCATTCTCTAGACTACTCTCTAGAGCTGAGATCTTAGAGTCCTTGAACTTGTTGGACGCCAGTTGGAGAACCAACAAGATCTTCAGTCGAGCAATCTCTTGAGCTTGCTCCTCAGCAAGTAGGTTGCTATTCTGAAGGGCTCTCTTCAGGGAATCAGAATCTTCTGAAGGAAAGCAGTTCCTGTCTTCAGAAATTTCAAGAGATACGGGGCAGGATGAAGAGGTTACCTGCTCTTCTGTATTATTGTCATTAGATCCAGTGACCATTGTCTCATCCTCATCAGAGTTGCTTTCCTCACTGGCCTCTTCAGTCTCTGACACGGACACTGGAGCTCTGATGTTGTCCGAGAGATCCATGCCTTCATCCTCAGAGGTGAGGACCCCCACATAGGCTTCATCCTCTGGTTGACATCAGATTCCAGCTTTCTCTGACCCCCCCCCCCCCCATCAGCTCTGAGATCATCATCCACAGAGATTTAGCAGTCCTACATTTTTCCAATCTAGAGCGAGAAGCTCCAGACCAGATATCCATGATAATTTGACGAATCCTCTTATCCAAATTAAAGAATGAGAGTTCCATTTCCGACATCTCAGCAATGCATTTGGGCACTTGAATTCCAGAGTCGGAGGTCTTCATAGTAATAAAAGGACCCTCTTCCAGGATGAAAGATGCACGAGGATCGATGGCATCCAAGTGATACGACACTCTCATCCTCCAGACGGGATAAAATTCCTTTGTACATGCGGGGAGTCTGAGTGGCGATATCTCATAATCCAGCTCCATGCTTCTGACACTGGTGGCAGGATACTACTCAAGGTGTAAACCTTTTTGATGAGTAACCTCCCTCTGATACCACTTGAAGTCCACCTAGTGTCACTATCTTCACCTATGGGGGGGGGGAGAATAGGTGATGTGCAGCGTTTTTGCGGAATTTACGAATGTACCTGCACAATAAAAATAAACAGCACAGCACACAGAATACACAGGCAATTTATAGTGGTTCCTCGACTTGGGTACATCCACTTTCCCCCTTCAACCTATCTCCCAACAAGGGACGACTCGGTCACTTCTCCAACAGGATTGAAATCGAATCCTTGCACTATCGGAAGGAACCCTTCCATACGTAGGAGTCAACACTCCCACAAACCGGGTTGCACCCAACCCTTACAACACGGAACAAACGTTCCTTTACAACAAAAGTAAATCTAGAATGTACACGAGATACAAACTTCGTTTGGAGACTAAGGTGTTCCTCTTCGTTCGACGACGTGTTCGTGAAGTCAACGAAGAGTCTACAACCCTAGATCTTTCTTGGAGAGGATCTCCCCGGAACCGGCGGCGGCAATACGAGCGGCGGCTTGGTTCGGGATCGGCGGCAATGCCGGTGCGCGGCTGCTGTACTTTGAGATCCAAACTTCGTAGCGAAGAAAGCTAGGTCTTCCAACGGTCACACTAGGATCAATCGTCTCGATCGATTCGGATGGGGAATATTTTCCCGATCTACAAATCGAGAGACAAGAGATTTCCGGTTAGACACGTGAGATGCTGAGCTTAGCTAGGCTTCTGTCGCAGGAGGATCTGGGCAAAACCACGATCAACCGGCGAACAACTTCACGCGAGCGGCGGCGGCGGCGACGGAGCGGAAGCGGCGATTTTAGGGTTCGTCTGTGCTCGCGTATTTCTTATCTTCTTCGCTCTGAGTACTGTTCAAAAATACCCATGTATTTATACACTGTAGACGCTTACAATATGACCGTTGTGGGTCCCACACGTAGAACCCCGAAATCCGGTTCAAACTAGTCCAGCGGCAGAATCCGGTCCAGCAGCATCCCGAGAAAACACCAAGTAAAAATCGGCGAGAATCGCAGGTGATTCTCGACGAATCGGCAAGAATCAGTTAGTGATTCTCGACGATTCGTCGAGAATCACTAGTGATTCTCGCCGAATCACTTAGTGATTCTCAACTAATATCACTTGGAATTCATGATCTGCTCAGTGATGGGTTCGGCGAGAATCATTAGTGATTCTCACCGAATCTTACTTGGCACCGTTTTGAGGTAGCCGGAAAGAGTCGGCGAGAATCACTAATGATTCTTGACGATTCGGCGAGAATCACTAGTTATTCTCGTCGAATTATACTTAGACAGATTTTCGTCTTTCCACCCAAGAGCTGCTCCTTGACCCATCCTTGCTCCTTGTCTTCTCTTGCATAAACACGACCCTGTACTTGAAAGTAAGTGCACTCCAATAGAGAGAGTACACGTAGGCCAACACACTGATCTGCTCAACGAGGGATTACGTCGTGCAGACCCGTGTATATTGACCTACTGCACCCTGACATTGGTGTGCACTTAGCGTGGAAGAACTGCAAGCACAACTTAAGGGGTTTCATCAGATACATTGTGAATTCATCTTAGCTTGACAGGTGGCTTCCTCAAATCCAGGTAATTGTGGATACAATACCGAACAGATGTATTTCGTGCATGGTTTGTCGAGATCTCAACATGGTAACGATTCAGTTTGGATGATCGTAGACCAGTTGACTAAAGTGGCTCACTTCATTCCGCAGTGAAAGAGCCAGCTCAAGTGGTTGATGCGGATCAACACATTCGACGAATCGTCTAAATGATATCGCCGAGTGGCGACAATGGGTATCACCATATGGCGATAGCGGTAAGCTTTGAGACGTCACTCGACGCACTCGATGCTCTCGACGCATCTAACGCATGTAAGCATTGAGTGGCTTGAAATTACGGGCGATAGTGGATATCATCGGGCGATTGTGTCGCGTGGAATGAGACACGTGTCCGACTGGATGTTAAGCAACCAATAAGCAGTTGTTGACTAATGCATTGAACAGTAAGTGTACCCATCGCACAAGTAATATAAAATAGGCGAATTTCCCCAAGTATCGATCTCTCAAGGAGCACTGTAAGGTGGAGTTAATTTTTGAGGAGGACTTGAGATTGAAGTCCTTATGTCGGCGTTTACGATGGGTGTTTTGTTTGTTGTGGAAAAACAAAGTAAAACACTAATAAACTACTCCTATGCAATGCTGTTATGCGATGTTTCGCCGGGCGGGATGGAAGACTACAGGAGCCGCTATGCACTGAATCGATGGGCGGATGGACGAGTGGTCTCGTGGATGAGGTGGTGATAACGACGGAATGAGGGTCGAAAGCACCTCTTCGCTACGCGCATCTCTAGCAATCGCTAGAGCGGCAGAACCAGATATGGTGTCGGATGGAAATGGCATACCTGAAGTAAATAACGTAAATACAAAATCACATAGACATGATTGTATACAAACGCATATCAAATTAAACATACTTAATCACATACAAATAGATCAACTACACTATCAATCAATATGAGAAGAAGAGAGTGCGAGATTGACCGAATCTGAAGTCTTGTTGAGGATTCACGAAAGGATTCGCCGGGTTGTCAATCTGCGTCATATCTCGGTCCTCAACTTCGCTCCTGGGTAGAGAAGGCTGTCACTAACTCCCAATGGACCCATCTTCTTCGTGTCATGATTCGATGGAGGATGACACAAACTCCTCCAAGCTTGATGGTGAAAACTAGGTCAAACCCTTATTGAAGATCAAGGATGAAGGAGGAGGCCGAGAGGAAGCTCCGGCTTGAATTTGGCATTGAATGCTTGTCAGGAGCCCATCCCCATGTTGGAGGAAGAAGGAGATCGGCGGAACCCTCCTCGGAGATGAAAAAGGAGGAGAAAAAGTCCAGAATCCCGAATTAGTGGGGAACCTGCATATTTATAGATAGCAAAAAATAAGTAATGCACACGATCAGTGGAACACGACCAATGGTCGTGCGCACTGAATCCAATGTTCGTTCGATTAGTAGTGGCAGAACTCCTGAAAAATGGGATAACGTGCACGAGTAGTGGAACACGACCAGCGGTCGTGCGCACTATGTCCAGTGGTCATACGGTTGCCCCATACAGAACTTGGAAAATGGAGATTATAGCGCGCACGAACAGTGGCGCACGACCAGTGGTCGTGCGTAATAGATCCACTGATCGTGTGTAGTGTTCATGTACCATTTGGGATTTCCGAACAATCCCGGAACATGCTCACGATGGTGTAGAGGATGTCTGCTAGTCGGAGTTTGACACGAAACAAGGAGATCCTACTACGTCTGTCACACCATGGTTCAACCGCACCTACATAAGCATCTATCGCAACAATACGGTTCGATACTAACACAGCCCATATACCACAAGGAGGAAGGATCGAATCTAAAATAAGGATCAGAAATGAGTGAGATTATTCCACAAAATTAACATAAAGGTTGTCAATCCCTTTTGAGAACGAACCATGGCTGTAGGCCAAGATCCGCTCAAGCAAATAGGACCTACCCGATTCAAATTTGTAAAGAATTTCGTCAACAATGAAAACGACTCAGAAATTGCAAGCAATATTTTTCAAAATAATGGAAATAACGGTTGCTCGATCTTCACAAAACTAAAGCAAGAAAATACAAGAGAAGGGTGGAGATGTTACCCAACCCGGATTCACCTTGCACACAAGATATGGTGGGAGAATCACTCTCCCACGGATCCACCGACGTCACACCGAATGGGGCTGCAACCTTGTAGGATCAAGCGCATACCCACCTGTTCCAAAATCCCGGATTGTTTGAAAGGGTTCTACTTAATTTTTTAATGAAGTAGTAGAGCGCCTCGGGTCAAGTGAAGGAACGTCGAACCCAACAATCCCCCCCGTCATCTAGGACAACCTGTCGGCTCAGAGTTGGAGTTACCACATGGCCCACATGGCTCAGATGTGGGGTTACCACATGGCCCATACGACTCAGAGGTTGGGTTACCACATGTCCACGGTTACCTAACCCGCCGGACCCACACTGGTAGAAGGGAAAAATCAGGATTTAATAGCGCCTCCCCGTCTTGAACCCGTGACATGATCTGATACTAAAAGTAGGATCAAGCGCATACCCAACTGTTCCAAAAGCCCGGACTGTTAGAAAGGGTGCTACTTAATTTTCTAAATAAGTTGTAAAGTGCCTCGGGTCAAGTGAAGGAATGTCGGACCCAACAAACCTTCTTCCTTGTAGTCGCACTGAAGGAATCCACGCTGGAGTCACACCGAAGAGGGGTGGAGGAGGCAAGAGATGTCTTCACACCACCTAGGGGGCGGCGGCAAGGAGGAGTCCTCTCTTGGTTGAAATTCTCCTAGGGCGATATAGGGTTAAATTGCTTCTCTTCCTTAATTCTCATAAAAAGGACTCCTTATATAGGAGTTACAAACACATATTTAACCGTCCATGATGGAGATGAAATCTCATACATACGGGCGGTTAAATACACACCAAATGTTTTAAATGCAGGAAATAAACAAATAAAGTCCTCACATGAATATAAAATTATTACCCAAGCATGTAATAATTTTATATTCTCAAATATAAAATATAAATAAAAATAAAGTAACTAAGAGCATGATTTTAAAATGAGTCTTCAAGTGGGCTTAGCACACCATGTACAGAGGTTGTAACATTTTCTTCCATTAACATCATCATGGTTCCTAAAGTCATTATGTTGTAGCACCTTGGCAACCGGATCATCATCAGGTAGTGGTGGGGATGCCACGTCATTAATCCTCCCCCTCTCAAAATCAAGTATCTCTGATGTGTGGTCCATGAGGTAGCGGTGGAGAAGAGCGGCATCAAAGCGTCTAAGCTCCGTCACGGGTACCCATTAGTCGTCCGAAGGGGGTCGGTCATGCCAACGGATGAGGAACAGGTAGGTATCACCATCAATAGTAGCAAGTGGCTCAGCCGAAAGTATCCTATCTAGAGTAAGAAACGTCTTGGGAAAACTGGGGAACATGTTTGCAGTAGTAATAAAGGAATGCATGTCACCATCCGATGATATACCTGTGGGGACCCTAAGAGAGGGATAAACCGAACAACCGCTACCCAACCCATTAGAAATTTCAGTGAGGACGACAAAGAATTTAACTCTTGTGGAGGCGAAACAAACAGCTTCAAATCTGAGGCATTAAAAATCGGGGAGATACCCCAATCAGCAGGCAAATCCAAAACGAAAGCATTGTCACCTAGCTTCTTTATAATACAAAAAGGGTCAGCACGCTTTGGTGCTAACTTTTTAACGGTGCCAGTTGGCAGTCATTCAGTTACTAACCGGACTAAGACCAGATCGCCAATCTTAAAGTGTGACACTCTCCTATGTAGATTAGCGTGCGCTTGATAAGACTCGTATTGAGTAGTCAAGGTAGCCCGTATAGGTGCGTGTAGGTCATGAATGTGTTGGGCGAAGGATTGTGCAAACTGACTTGCTTTGTACGTTGGAGGAAACAGAAGTAAGTCAAGCGGCACAGGGGCCTTATACCCGTGAACAATATCATTGGGAGACATACCCGTGGACCTATTTTTTGAATTATTGTAGGCCAATTGGGCATGGGGAAGAAGTCGATCCCAAGTACTTTTGTGATCGCTCACCATGCATCTAAGAAGATTCCCCAAGCTCGAATTAACCACTTCTGTCTGCCCATCGATTTGTTACCCATTAAAACCCAAAGTGTTTTCCAGAAATAACTAGTAAACTTGACATCTCTATCCAAGACTATTGTCTTTGATACTCCACGGTGACTAACAACTTCTTTAAAATACAATTTAGCAATGTGAGATGCATCGTTGGTCCTACTACACGGAATGAAATATACCATTTTAGAAAACCTATCAACAACTACAAAAATAGAATCGTGATGGCGTAAAGTGGACGGTAGGCCTAGAACAAAATACATACTCACGTCTTCCCATGGTGTGGAAGGTATAGGCAAGGGTGTATATAATCCTACGTTGGTTTTGGTGCCCTTCGATACCTGACAGGTATGACAGCTACTTACTACCATTCCCACCATTGTCTTAAGTTTTGGCCAGTAAAATTTCTCCTCAACTAGCGTAATTGTCTTATCCCTTCCAAAGTGGCCACTCAACCCTCCGCTATGCAGCTCCCAGATGATATGAAGTCGTAAACATGACTGTGGGTACACAACCTCCCATGCCTAAATATATAGCCATCCTTAATAACAAACGCAGATATAGTCGTGGTGGAACTATCCTGGGCAGATAAAAATGACTCCTGAAAATCTGGGCAGGTAGCGTACTCATCTTTAACTCGCTCAAATCCTACAACATTAACTTCCATAGTGGAAAACAAGATGGTAAGGCGACTATGAGCATCCATGACTCGGTTGTCAGTACCCTTAAGGTGCTTGAGATTAAACGTGTAACCTTGTAGGAAAGCTACCCACTTAGAGTGACACAGGCTGATTTTATGCTGGCCATTGATGAAGCGCAAAGCTTCGTGATCGGAGAGGATCACAAAGTCCTTAAAGAGGAGATAGTGCCTCAAATGGTACAAACATCTTACAACCGCGTAAAACTCCATATCATAGTTTGAATAATTTATCCTAGCGCCACATAACTTCTCACTAAAGTAACTGACTGGATGCCCCTCCTGACTCAAGACACCTCCTTTTCCCACCCCAGAAGCATCACAAGTAAACTCAAAGACTTTGGTGAAGTTAGGTAGACGTAAGACATGTGCCTCAGTCATAAGCTTCTTAATGCGTTGGAAAGCATGGGTGGCAGACTTCGTCCAGGTGAACTCTGCTTTCTTCATACATTCAGTAATCTGGGCCATGATGTTACTGAAGTCCCGTATAAAACGACAATAAAATGTTGATAACCCGTGGAAACTACGCACCTCTCGTATAGTGGTCGGCTCGGGCCAGTCCTTAATGAATAGTAATTTTCTAGGGTCAACTCTAATGCCCACTGATCCAATTATGTATCCTAAGAACTCCACTTCAGGGGCATAAAAAGTGCATTTCTTAAGAATAAGAAATAAGTTTCCTTTCGCAGGGTGGAAAGAATCACTCTCAAGTGGGAGATGTGCTCGGCAGTGGTGGTGTTATAAATCAATATGTCGTCAAAATAAACTACCGCAAACTTTCCCATGAACGGTTGAAAGACATGGGTCATAATCTAGGAAAAGGTAATGGGAGCATTGGATAGCCTAAAGGGCATCACAAGCCACTCGTACAACCCATCCTTAGACTTAAACACAGTATTCTATTCGTCTCCCTCACGTATCCTAATCTGGTGGTATCCACTCTAAATATCTAATTTGGAGAACATGGTGGTGCCAGATAAGACATCTAAGCGATCATCTAAATGCGGGATAGGGAACCTATACTTGATCGTAATCTTGTTGATAGCCTGACTATCGACGCACATCCACCATGTACCATCCTTCTTGGGGGGAAGCAAGGCTGGTGCAGCACATGAACTCATGCTAGTCCTAACGAACCCCTTCTTCAACAGGTCCTCAAGCTGGGCCTGTAACTCCTTGTGGGTAGCGGGATGGAGTCGATAATGGGGTTGGTTGGGCAAAGCGGAGCCCGGGACGTGATCTATCATGTGCTGAATATCTCTAAGTGGGGTTAATGATTATGGCAACTCCTCCGGGTACACATCCTTATATTTTTTCAACAGTGCCCATAAATCTCTGGGCAGATCACCAAAAACACCAGAATCAGGCTTCGCACTCAAGAGAACTAGTGCATACATCATCCCTTTAAGAAACGAGTCCTTCACAAAGTCCTTTCTTCCAACTAGACTCAACGTCCTCCTCTCTACTGGGATAGTGGTGTCCTTAGCCAAAACTACTGGTTCCTGTGGGATGGTCGGCCTTAAGGTAATGGTTTTGCCATTGAATTTAAATTCATACATGATGGCTCTACCAAAATGCATCGCATCACGGTCATAGAGCCATGGGCGGCCTAGTAACACGTGACAGACGTCCATCGGTAGGACATCACACCATACCTCATCAATATACGATTTTAATGAGTGGTGGACCAGACATCGCTTGGTAACCGGACGGTGATTTTGCTTATCCAAGCTACATGATATGGGGTCGTGTGTGGTTCCGTGGTCAGGGCCATTTGCGTGACAGCGTTCTCAGAAATTACATTCACACAGCTACCTCTATCAATAATCAACTTGCAGAGTTTCTCACGACTCTTAAAAATCAGAGAAAATATGCTCGTCCTCTACCAATAATCTAACGAATGAGGAGTGGTCAAGATACAACGCATCACCATAAGGTGGTCATCGTCCTCTAAATCACTTGGGACCCCATCTGGGTCACTCTCCTCAGCAGCCTCATACACTAAATCAGCGGGATCAGTCGTTGTTTTTAATAGGGCTACAGCCTTGATCTTCATAGGGCATTCAAAGTCATAGTGACCTTGAAAGGCCCAAGAGTAACATGTAGCATTGGACTTGCTAACCTTTCCAATGGGGATATTCTCACTCGTTGGATTCCTAGCGTTCCTATCAGTGATCACTACAGACTTCTACTCGGTGGACCTAAACATTCCCTTATCCGGATATATGGAAGCAGATGCTCCAGCTGTGAACTTATTCTTCGCATGGGAATAGCGGGAGTGGGCCTAGAGGCCAGATGTTTTTCAATGTCGAGGGCGGCATTGAAGGTCGTATTCAGGTCTATATGACCATAGCGCAAGAGCTTCCTTTGAATCTCGGGTTGAAGCCCTTTATGAAATCTAGATAAGGTGACCTCGAGGATCTCCCTAAGATCACAACGCACCATACGGTCCTTCATGTTGGATCGTGCGACACCCTTAGAGGGGGGGGGGAATAAGGGTTCTTTAAATTTTTCTTAAAAATTAGACAAATTGGCTTGTTGAATAAAAATAATATAATTGAAGAATGCAAATATATACTAGCTAAAAACAACAATGATATATTTCAAAAGAGATAAATTGAATACAATGTGTCTCTATAGAGCTAGAGGCAAATTCTCATGAAATAAATAATTTGCTTGTGTTTTTGCCGGTTCTTCTACCAAGAACCGGCAGTCTAAATCATATCTCTTCCTAGATCTTGCTACTAGCCTCCCCCTTGATCTAACCATGATCTAGATGTTGCGCATAAGGCAACAATTTCTCCCTAAGCCAAATAATGACTTGGACGCCACTCACAAGGCGGCGATTCTCTCCTAAGACACACAAGGATCTAGACGCTACCCATAAGGCGGGATTTCTCTACCGATTACAATGAGAAAATAATAAAAACAAGAAAAAAATAAAATCAACACTTTATGCTAAACACTCCCTTCAAACAATGCGCTGAAGATGCTGATGAATCCTTGTGAGAGTTGCTTCGAATGCTACGAACATGCCGTCAATCTTCTGCGCTTTGGCCTTCTTGAGAGTATGGAGTATCTCTAAGATCTGGAGCTCTCTGAATCGTCTATGCAGGAAAGTACACTACAGGTAATCAAATTCGTGATTTCCAAAAGAAATGAATTGCTTTTATATTCTGGCGCTATCGCCTAGCGATATTGGGTATCTCCACCGGGCGATAGCGGTAACCGCTGCCACGTGGCCCATGAACTCCTCTTTTTCGCATCGCACCTACGTCGAGTGCAAAATCATGCACTATCTCCTGGCGATACTAGATATTGCCAGCTGGCGAAAATGATGTAACGGAGGCCATGTTTTCGTCGCGCGTCGAACGGAAATACGTCGAGTGGCACTATCGCATGTCAGCAATACTCAATATCACGTGGCGATATCTCTCGAGCTCAATTCTGATCTGATTCAGCACCAAAAAGATATTAGATATAGACCTGTGTTATCTGCACACCAAAAACACCCAAAAATCAAATACAAACAAGATTTGTTATTAGCAAACTAGGAAGCGTGGAAGGCATGCTTCAACAATCTCCCCCTTTTGATAATAACAAATCCATTAAGAAATAAATCATGAATGTAAAAGGTCCTTCCAATTTTAGTATCAAGATGAAGCATGTGTATGTGCACAAATTGCTCTTGGATGAAACACTCCCCCTACATGTGATCTCCCCCTAAATTGATACCACATTTTTGTGGTTGTAAATTATAAGGATTATGAGGGTATATGAAAATGCTTATGAGTATATATGAGTGATTTCCTTTGAAAATTCTCTCCCCCTTTGGTATTGTCAAAAGATAGATAAGAGTGTGGCGGAAGCAAAAGAAGGAAAAACACAAAGGAGAAACTCTGGATAGGACAGGTTAGCATTGTATAATAAAGAAAGAAATGAGTAAACACTAACATTGGTAATGTTCAGCGAACTATATCACAAATACATACACTAGTGAATAATATTTTGTAAAATGTTTTCAGTCCAATTCTCATAAGAAGATCGTTTAGAGAGGATAATGTTGTGTACATGTGATATGGTGTCAGAAACACTTATGCAGACTCTTACAAATACATGAACATAGGAATGTTAAAAAACAACATAACATAGAGTTGGACATGTAGAGCTATACTCGTACCCAAGAGTTCAGAGCACACAATAAAGAAATTATCCAGTTGAAGAGTTGCACAAGACACTTTACAATTCTTTCCAAGGTGCTCAACCTCAAAATTCTTATGAAGACTTATCAGGAGGGTAAGTAGTGCTTGGTGGAGGTTCCTTGTCAGCCCTGTATTATTTGTTGTTTTTTTGTTTTGTTTGAAACATATCACCAAAGGTTTGCACTTTTGGTATCATACAATTTTTTATCACATTTTCTTTGGCAGAACAAAAGAGTCCGAATTCACTTATGAGAGCATACAGGATAATTAAATATTAGTGGTGCATTATACAAACTCCGATGAAGCATTAGCATGAACATGAAACACTAGTGGTTATGGTAGAACATTCACAATTCACACATGTAGTAAGATGAATGCATTTGAAGATTTGCACAACCGTGAGTGAAAAAACATTACCATAACTAAAAGATTTCTCATACTTAGAGGCATGCAAAAACAAGTTCATGAGTCTAAGAACACTAGCACGTAGTATGTAGAACAGATATACGAATTTTGAACTATGAAACCAAGCTATTGGAAAATAAAAAAAAAACATTACACCATGCCTAAATCTGAGTCACGAAGAAAAATTGGAGGAATAGTGAATTTTAACTATCGCCGGGCGATACCGGGTATCGCTGATTGGTGATAGTGTAAAAAATATAAAACCAGGCGTATTCAGTCAAAGACATCAAAACTAGCACTTTTTCCTGAAGCCAGGTCGCAGAAGTCGGAGCGGAAGGTGTCGAAAACCTAAGACCTAGGTAAGAAACTTTGATTTTTTGCTTTAATGCTTTAGATTTTTGTTGATCTAAGTGTTAGGATAATGTAGCATATAAACTTGGATGAGAAATTTCCAAGTTTTAAAGTGCATAGATTGTGTTTGTGGATCATAAGAAATTGAGATTGTGTAAGTGAAAAAGGTGCATAGATTTAGAGATCTAAATCTTTTTAAATGATGTTTATGAAAAATAACTTGCAGATCTGTTATTTTGGATGAAGGAAAAACCAGATCTGAAGTCGGAACTGGAGGAAAACCATTTTTTGCTATCTCTCGACGATAGTGGGTGTCGCTGGACGGCGATAGCAAAAAAAATGATTTTTTCTATTTATTAAAAAAAATATTTTCATTTGCAGCAATGACATTGAGTTCCAAAGCCCATAGAAGCACATGGAGTGATTCATATTCATCTTATCAAACATTTGCAGGAATTGAAAATGCTAACGTAGGAATCAGACGGGTGATCGAATTCTACCTGGCCTGTCATGCACACATCCATGATTTGTTAGCAATGGCGGGAATAATGTCGATCATTATTCCAGATACATTTTACTCCGTATTGATTATAGAGTTTTATAATTATCTCAAATATCCGCGGTTCACAGAACTTAATGGCGGAGTATGATCTAAGATACAAGGACAGGCGGTAGAGATAACCCACTAAGACCTTAGAGATGAGTTTGGGTTAATCGAGCATGACAACACCTTAGTTGTAGTAGAGAACTATCTGAAGGATAGAGATTGGACTGTATTGAATTTGGTTTTGCATGGAAATTCCATCAAAACACTTATTCAATTTACGACCACACTCACTGAGGATGCACGATTAGTGCAAGAAATATTGAGGCATACTGTCCTACTGAAATCCGGAGATATACGGAAAATAACGGCTCAACTGAGTAATGTGACATACATGATTTTGGAGCGGGAGTCGTTTGACATGGAGGATTTTATCCTTTCGGCAATACTCTATTCATTTAGATTAAAGAGTCCAAATTGGAAGAAACTGAACACACTACCACTTGGAGCCATCATCCAACGTATTTTATATAAGAAATACACTTGGATCGGCCCGGATTTGTACTTAAACGATTGTATTCCATCCATATAATCGACGAGTGAAACACCTTCCATCGGCCGATCAACACGAGGAGGGTCATCAAGGAGGAGTGAACCTGTGTCCACTATTCGTAACCCGCCAATTCCAAGAGGTGGATCATTGCAAGATGGGTTGGATGACTTGCGAGGGTTGTTCGAAGAACACAAGAGGGAAGTGAAGAAAAATTTCTTGGGAATTCAAAATTTTTTTAAATTTCTAACAAAAAGTCTAAAGTTGAAGCCCACTCCATCAGAGGCGGCAGAATGGGAGAATCCTGTCATGGAGCCTCCCCGTACATCTACTCGTCGAGCACGCCAGACGAGGAACAGTGAGCATAGTTTGGCAGATGTCCAATGGGAGACAAGTGCAGGTGACAGCAAAAATTTCTGAAGAATTTCGGGATGGCTGGACAAGTTAGCGCTATCGCCCGGCGACAGTCACTGTCACCGGTGATAGTGAAGTTTCTTAATTTTTAGAAATTATTTATGCGGTAATTGTAACGCCTCGAAACTCAAAAGAGCGACGGGAGGCATTTTGGGCAAAGTCTGGGACTTGGTAGAGGTCACACGGCCTGGGACACGGGCATGTCCCAGGGCCGTGTAGTGCTCAGGTTCGACGATGGAGTCCACGATCATTGAACGGCGAACACGGCCTGTGACACAGGTATGTCCCAGGCAGGGGTCCTACTCAGGTGGTTAGCCGAGTTGTGTCGGGGGTGAAACATGGCCTGGAGCCCAGGCGTGTTCGGGTATGACACGGGCATGTCATATGGGACACGTGTAAGACCAACTTTTTTTTCTTTTTTTTCTGAAACTCCGGGGTCTTAGGCCCAGAACCGCCACTTTGCAGTGACACCTTCACGCCCGTGATTGTCATCACTACAAAATGCTGATCCTACCGGCCAAATCGATCTCAACTGTAGCAATAAAATAAAGGCAAGTCCACATAAGTCACATAAATAGTAAATAATCTCCACAATGGAAGTGTCCACAGATATAATGAAAATACTAAAATCATGGGCTCATGCCCAGTACATCAAATCCTCACTACATATCTCTCATCACGGAAGCAAATCTAAAATAACTAGTAGCGAACCAGACTCGCAGTCCCTGCCGTCTGAACTCCAGTACTAGACTGCCGCATCTCCAAGTGTGTAGACCTCCGGGGCTGCTCCTCCATGCTGGTCTCCACGGTCCCCTAAAATCATGTGGTTCGAAAACCATTAGTCTAAAATACTAAGCCTTATCATCCCCCGCCCCTTTACCTATGGATCCTAGGCACCGAGCGGGGAGGAGGAAAGGAGAGGACATGAAGGTGGAGAGTAACAAATAAGCAGATGGCAGCGAAACTAAACTAGCAGCTCTATAGTATACAAGATAGAATTAAGGTAAAATGACTGAAAATTGAAAATAACATTAACTTATGTGAAATCACATAAGCCAACGGATCTTTTGCAGGGCTCCTATCGTATAAAACGTCACATACCAATTTATACGATAGGGCGTCGGTTTTCTAGCAATTCGACATTTATATTAGATGAAATAAACATTAATTTATAAGCAAGCTCGCACGAGCTTATAAACCAAGGGGTCATTTTGTAGGGCCTATTGTATAAGCGTCCCATACCACTTATACAATAGATGTCGGGTTATATGCAATTATTATGCCATGAAATACAATTATGCCAGATGTGAACATGCAAGTGCAACTCACCCACTTGACTCTATGTATACAGACCTTTAGTTCCCGCTTTTTGGAGCCGAACATCCCAGGATACCTCCGTAGTGGCAAACGGAAGTGGTTGGTTGGTCCTCGCACACCTCTAAATCGGTAACTGCACTACCAGTCAGACCTATTGTACTCCTCAACGCTGGTGCACTAAGCAGAGCTACTGCGTACTCTTGCCGGCTGGCGCACCAGACTTTATTTGACCAAATGTTAAACCACACTTGTCGGGTCAACGTATTGGCGTCGGTGTATCGAATCTCCAATACCGAAGACCCACCACCTTATACTTGATGCACATGCAACCTTGCAGTATAACCACCAAGCCAAAGCTCACCAGTCCATCCCGTCCATCTCAAACAACAACCGAGCCAAAGCTCGCCGGGCCAACCTGCCCATCACCCAATCCACGGAGCCTACTATCTGAGTGACCCAACCTAACATTCCGAGACATCGAGGTGCGTAAGAGTGAACCCCTACTTACACTAGTTACTCTTGCAATTTAGTTTTACATATAACTTAGGTTAGCCAAGGACTGCCCAAGGTATACCCCGTGAAGGCCTCTCGAAGGCACTATGAACTATGATGGGATTACGCCCAAAGCTCCCTTTTGCAAGGCACTTACTATTGCTGGTTGCTATCAAATTTCCCAAACTCTTACGTGTTGTACTGGATCTAACCCTAGAGTATTTGACATTTCCACACCACGGGAAAGACGATCTTTCGTCGATCCCGCGCACCACCTAACACTAGCCAATCCACACTCTACTCATCCTATCTTCCAATGATCAACTTATTTTTATTTATCCAAACCAGCAACCTCTAACCCCCAACTCATGTGCCCAAAATCACATTCCAACAAAATATCTGCAGTTTTACTAAATGCAGACTATGTTAAGCTATATGACATATAAAATTAGAGGTACACAAAATAATCCCCCAGTACCACTATAATAATTATTGAAGGGTTGTCATGACCTTTTTAGCCTAAATCAATAATTTAATAATTTTTCATATTTATCTGGTATTTTATTTAATTATTCTAGTCATCCAAAAATATCAAGTTTGAACATGAAGTACCAATTTCAGACAAGTAAATATTCCACCAAATTTATGCTAAATACAATATGAATTTTTAACTTAAAATCCCAAGTCTTCCAATTTTACAGCAAGATTTAAGCCCCTAATTCTAATTTTAAATATATCTAAGAATAAATCATTTTAAGATATAAGTATAGCAAGAATACTTCAAAAATTCAGAGAAAATTCAAGAATGCTTGTAAGGACATATAAATGGTCTGGGTCAAGTTTCATAATTTATTAGCAAGTAATGAGCTCTAAGCAAATTATTGAAAAATTTTCCAAGTTAATGAACTTGTGAAGTAGGTACTGCAAATATGTTTTCAAAAATTCTAATAAAATTCATACATAAGAAACAAGGTCTAAAACTCCCTCTGCCAAATTGTCATTGGCTTCCAATGGGGAGTAGGATCATAATGTCCAAATAAATAATTAGGGCTAACTCTTGCATTTATAAAGGAAGTACTAAAATTAATGTCCCAAAATTCTCAATTAAATTACCAGAAGTTCAATCGATCCTTATGACTACACTACCCAAATTTCATTATTGATCGAGGAGTTTTACTAACCTATTCTAGCACAATAATGTTTGTGCCCTAAACTAGGGTTAGGGTTTTGTGGGGCCTACTCTTTCCCAAATCCCCAAATATTTTTACCAGAGGGCTTTAGCTACACTAGCACCCTCCATACCAATTTTCAAGTTCATTCAGAGTCGTTTGACCTCATGCCCTTCACAAGGCACAAAAGCCCTACCTTAGGGTTTGGTCTTAGGTCTTAGGGCAAAACTATTCCAATCGACCCCATCTTCCATGGTGAGGTGTTAAAAGCCATGCCAATTCAGTGACCCCAATTTCAACCTCTATTGAGGTGATTTGGCCACTCAAAACCCAAAGTGCACTTTTTAACCAAAATACCCTTATTATGGCAAGGCTAGGGTCTGCATGATTTCAATTCAAACCATCTCTAAATGAGGTGAACTTTTAAACAGATCCCTATGATGACCCCAAGCACCACTCACCAAAATTTGGGTGAGTTTGGAGGTCATTTGGTCCCTCAATTAATTCACCATAGAGAAATTAAATAATTCCAAAAACTATTGAAAAAATGTCCCAAAAAATTCTCATTTTTTGGCAGGACCTAGATATGGACTAGTTGACTCCCTTTCCAAATTTCAAGTCATTTGGTCCAGAGATGAAGTGTGGGCACCCATTTTAATTTCTGCCTAGCCCTAGATATAGATCCCACCAAAATGGGTGCCCTGGTCAAAATAGGCACCCAAATTGGTTATAACCAATTTTGAAGTAAAATAGACCCACAAGGATACAATTTCTATGTTGACCATTTTCTCATACAGAGTATCTAAGTATTTTTAATAATTTAAAACATTAAATATTAAAGGTGTGACAGATTCATCAAAATGAAATAATATATCCTATAGTTTAATTTTATACAGCACGAATATTGGCGCAGCTTTGGACGACATCCCGTCATCGTCCCCGCGCACCAATGGCTTGGATTGAATTTTCCTGGGCCAACTTCAAATCCCTGCCATCGGCCACCCAGCCACCTCCATGGCCGGCCACCGCCACCACCACCTTTATCGAGGTGGTGGTTATCGCCAGGCGGCGGCACAGCCGCTGTAAGGGACTTTTCCGGCGATCCCGATAAGAGGAAATTTCTCGAAAAACCAGTAAATTGAAAGCTTGGATCGGGCTCAATTGAGCCCGATCTTCATTCTAACTAAAACCTAAGTTCTACCTACAGAGAGAGGAGAGGAGGAGCACCTTTGTGGTGGTCTGGAGTCGCGCCGATCGTCGGGTCATCATGGTCGTGGTGGCACCGCTCGGGTTTCTGCAACTACACAGTGTAAGGGCTCGAATTCTTCAGGTAATTGGTGGGGAAAACTCCTCTCAGGCCACTGATGGTGTTTAAAGCCTCAGTTAGGGAGGGGAAAGGCCAAGTCATCAATGACCATTAATGGCCATTGAATTCTTGGCTCAGCCATGGTGGTTGTCATCCCCTAGCCACTTACATGGCCGGGAAAACCCTTGGCCTCCACTTAAATGAATAGGGGAGATGATTCCAGCAAGAGGAGGGGGCTCTTCGCCTTCCTAGCCATGAATGGTCGCTCCCTTCATTTTCTCTCTCCTCCATTAAATGGAGAAAATTAAGTTTCTCTCTCCTAGTCATCAAGGCTGACTTGGTCAACCAATTTATGCTATTTGCAGTACACGAATTCATATAGTCACATAATTAATAGTTGGTTAGCCCAAATGAAAGATGGCTTGAGCATGGGTTAGCCCATTTGAGCTAAATTGACCTAAATTGGACTATAGTTGACCTTTGTCCTTTTGACCCTTTTGGGTTGACCCAAATGGTTCCTTGCTGACCCATTGGCCTCCCCTAGGGTCTAGGTATGGCTAGGTAGGGTTGACTTGGTACTTTGGCGGTCACTTGACCCTTAGGAAGGGTACTTTGACCAAGTTAGGGCTAGAGTTGACTTTGGTCAACATGACCATTTGGGTTGACCCCAAGGGCTCCTTGGTGACCCATTGGCTTCCCCTAAGGTCTACGAAGGGTTGTGTGGGGTTACCTTTGAACCCCGAAGGTCCCTTGCCCCTTAGTTAGGGCACCTTGACCACTTTAGGGCTAGGGTAGACTTGGGTCAACTCAGGCTCTAGAGTTTATCCCAATGGATCTTTGGTGACCCATTGGCCCAACGTTCGGTCTAGGAAGACCTTGGTAGGGTTGCTTGGGATTATTAGGGGCACATTGCCCTTAGTTAGTGAACCTTGCCCAATTTAGGCCTAGGATGGTCCTAGGTCAACTTGGCCACCTTGGGTTGACTTCAATGGATCCTAAGGGCTCTAATGGATCTTACAATGAGTTGGTGAGACCATGGTGGGGTCTTAGAGTCATGGTAAAGCCTCATGATCATGTCAAACCAGGGTTCATAAATCTACTATTTGCAGAACATAGTGGTCTCACCTACATTCCTAGGTTCACTAGGCCTTCTTGGGCTTCCTAGGGTTTTGTCATGACCTAGTCATGACAAAACCACTCCTAGGGGTCTAGTTCTTTGAGGGATGTTACAACATGGGTGGGTCCAATACCCGTGTTCTTCACGGGTTGGTGTTGGTCCTGTGTCGATGGATGAACACGACCTGCTACACGGCCGTGTACTGGTTGACACGGGCATGTCAAACCTGACATGGGAGTATCGAGAGCCCGTGTTATTTTTGGGATGCGATGGTTTCGGCATCGAATGAGGCACACGGCCTTGGACACGGGCGTGTCACAACCCGTATTCGGCCCATGTTTTGGATTTTAAGTCTGAATTGTGGCCGTTCGTTTACTTTTTGGGGATCAAACGGCTCAGAGCTGTTCTTGCTGGGATATAACCCGGAATTGGGCTTAGAAACACTCATTCTATTTAGGTATTCTCTTTCTAAAGTTCTAGAGAGAGGGGAGAGCAAGGAAGAAGAAGGAGGAGAGATCCGGCCACCGGCAGAGCTTCGGAGCCCCAAATCGCGAGCCGAGTTCGGATCTACGGAGAGGAGGACATTGCGGTGCTTTTCATCTGCATAGATTTCCATGGCACCAAAGAGGAATGCTAGGGTAATGATTCTCAACCTAGGACATGTGAAGTCCTCTTTTCCTTTGCATAGGATTCCCGCTCTCACGAGTTTGCTGTGAGTGTGAGGCATTACTTCTGGTAGACATGAATAGTCCACGTTGTTTAGCATGTAGAGTCTGTAATCGAGAAATAGGCATAGGCATAATGTGTGAAGCCTACCCGAACAAGTTGGTCTTGATTGGTGATGTTGCATTGCATGAATGGCCGGAGAAGATTCCGTGTCGATGGTTGTTTTTCGGGTTTTCTACGAGGTAGATTGCAACAGGGAGCCTTGGGGACTAACTCCAAGGTGCACCCGGAAACCTGGGCAGATGCGTGATTCTGCCAACTTGGTGGCTTGGGAGCCAGCTTGTACGTAACTGGGTTATGTAAAGTGTGATATCGATTTGGGACTCTAGGAAGTTTGACCCGCGCCCATGTCTTATGGTTACAGGGTGGTGTGAGCAACGGGTTAGGCAGAACCGTTCCCACTCTATGTCATTCGTTACAAGCAACGTAAAGTATGTAGTACTGGCAGTGGCAAGAAATACCAAATGCTCACGATAAATTGCCGTCCAAGGGGCGTTGGTGAGACAGCGGACTTTGACCGTGTTCACCGAGAATGTACCCTGAGAGCACGGAGTGTGTGGCCGTGAGTGCCTACGCCTGTGGTGAAGTGTTCATTCACTATTGTTTCGCAATGCTAATAAAGTGCAGGGAAGGAGCATCACCGCTCGGAGTTTAGGGGCAGGATCATTATAATTTGGTCAGCATAGCTGACCGTTATTTTTGTTTGGCACCGCTCGGTGGATTGTTGCTTGCAGGTGCTGCGGAGCCAAGTGTCAAATAGCGGGCAAAAGCCCTTGTTGCTAAGTAGGCCCTCAAAGTCCGAATTATTAAATATTTACTTGTATTATTCATGTGTGAACGACCTGCGTGCCGAGGTTTAGAAAACACTTTAATTTGAGTAAACTATTGTAAGGCCATAAGGCCAAGTAGTGTTGTATTGTACGTTCATTCCTCCTGGATTTGTTTAGTAGACATTCATTCTTATGGCTGGGTTCTTTATTTTTGCAACTTTTAAATTGCTTTCGCTAGAATGTACTCTATGTAGGACGTTTGTTATTGTCAGGATGGTTTCCATTGCGTAACCTTTCGGTCTGTTTGTGGTATATGGTGTCGGGCCCCGGCCGGACCTACTACTATATACCATACGACGGATAGGGGGTGTTACAATTTGGTATCAGACTACTGGTTTCGGTCAACTTAAATGAATTCGTGGACGAATTCTTTTAAGGGGTGGTGAGCACATGTGTGTGTGTCATCGCTATAATATAAAAGAACCCATGAATGTCCACTTAGGAATGAAAATACACGTATTTGAGGAACTTGCATGTTCCTATAATTGTTTTTTGCATTTTTGTTTGGTCTCTTAACGGTGTTTTGTATGACTATAGGTGACCAGAAGTGGTGCGGGGCCGTCAGAACACCCGGTTTCTGATGCTAGTAGCGCACCAAATGATGTGCTTGCAACACCTCCCTCGGCATAAACCATACGATTGGTCGCGGAAGCAGGGTTTGCTATGATCAACGGGCACCCTGCAAGGCAAATGCATCAGCCTGCTCCTGCAATGGAGCAGGTACAACTTCAAGAGACTGAACCGAGAAGGGTGGAGCAGGTGGTGGTGGAGCCTTTTGTTCCCAGGAGAGCAACTGAAAGGCAGCCCAAACATGTTATGGGCTTCAATCCTCTGGTGTTCTCAGGGACGGGAACCCCATCCCAAGCTGAAGATTGGCTCTCCCGAATGAAAAGAGTCCTGACAGTGATGGAAACGGAGGAGTGGTAGATGACCATTATAGCTAGATTCCTGTTGGACGGAGATGCTAGGCTATGGTGGGAAGGTTTGGAGCTACATCACTTGATGGGAAGGCAACTCACAGACGTCTCGATGGACGAGTTTTCGAGACTGTTCTTGGCAAAGTACCTTCCCTCGGCATAGAGGATAACATTGGAGAATGAGTTCCAGAAGCTGACACAAGGAGAGAGTAGCGTGGATGAGTATCTCCACGAATTTACTCGATTGGCTCGGTACACTAGCTCTATGTTCGCGGATGTGAAGCGTAAGACAAACCAATTCTATGAAGGCCTGAGGGATGACTTAAGGCTACTGCTCTCGGGGCCTATAACGTAGGGCTTCTTGACCCTGGTTAATACGGCCCGGTCTTTGGAGAAAGATCTGAAGAATGTGTGATGCATTAGCCCCGAGCCAACCCCTCTCGGTTGGCCTAGCCAGAGGACCACGTTCTGGCGACCACTGCCGGGCTGCAGCCCAAGCACCCCACCCATGACCGCGCCTATTCTCAGTGCGGCGGGACGTTGGGGCGAGGTCTCGAACCCAGCCCCCTTGATAAAGAGCTTTCCTAACAAATTGATGTAGGCTACGGTGTTTGACGCTATAACGGCAAAGGGAGTAACACGTACGCCTCTCTATTTCCACTAATACACTCACACAATAACTAAACGCAACACACCCACGAACAACATTATCAACTATCGCTAACGTACGGTAGCCACGCCGATTAAAGATCGAACAAACGACTAGAGGCCGATGTTCTCTCAAGCTAAAAGGACCAATCTTGTGACGGAGCCGACCCTCTCCAACCCGCGGCCGTTGATGTTGAAGCGCTTACGGATGACACGCCGCCATTACAAAGCAAAGATCTACGGCGAAATAAAGGCGAGGGAGCGCGGCGCCGCACCCCTTCCCGCTACCATCTTCGCTCGCGAGATATCGTCATTAAATGACGTTGTTGTCATAAAAACTGCCGGGCTGCGGATAACAATTTTTATGCTATGTTTTGTTATTTGGTGGCCTGCATTTAGCCTCCAAAATGCTTTTAATTTCTGCAATATTTTATGTAAACTTTTATTTAGAGTGGGCCATATATAAGGCATCCACTCCCTTGGTTTGGATGAAGAAATTAACCCTAAAAAAAGAATTCAGCTTTTGAGAATCCCCTTCTCATTTCCGCCGCCCCCCTCCCTTGCCCGCCTCCTTGAGAGCTTCGGCCAAGTGCAGGCCCCCTCTCCCGGCGTGGGAACTTCGCGGTGTGACTCCGTTGAAGGTGGACGTGCAAGCTCCTTCCGGGGTGACTCCGGCGGATCCGTGGTTGAGCGATTCTCCACGTGCAACTATCTACGAGTTGGGGTAACGATTCCTCTTCTCTATCTTGTGTGCTTCTTCTACATCCTCCGCATATTTCTTGTGCGAAAGTTTAGGTGTGAAATCTGAAATTTTATTCATCGAAGTATTTCCATTTGGTTGTCGTATTTGATTCTCCGAGTTTCTCGCATTCGAAGAAGGGTGGTGACCTTTGGTTTTCTTTAGTCGGGGGAGATCAACCACTTTCCGAATCATTTCTTTGGTGGATCTCCTTGGTGCGACTTCACTCGACCGAGCCGTGTGGGTTCATTTCGCCGGAAAGGATAGTGGCCTCTAGTCACTATTTGATCCTAAGAGGGTTCGCGATCCTCAAGTCGTTGTGTGACGATAAACGTTAATTTAAATTGCGGCTGCGCTCGCGTGTGGTGTTTCCAAATTAGATCGTGTGGGGGTAGATTTAGTCGCTAGAACGTGCCGGACATTCTCGCCCCGGTAGCCTACATCAATTTGGTATCAGAGCCAGGTTCGTGCCGGTTCCTAAATCGGCACAATCCTTCTCTGTTTGGTAGGCTTAGTTCTCGTAATTTCACATTTCAGCAAAGTCTCTATTTGTGGTGTGCCAACAGCGGGTTAAAATCTGAATTTTTCTTCAAATTCCAAAAAAATTTTTTTTGGTAGGCTCTCTTCACCTTAGGTAGAATTAAATTTACAAAAAAACTCAGTTTCGTCCATCGGTTAGGCGGTAAGAAAATTATTTCTCATAAAATTGTAGGGTGCTTAGGACTAATTTAGAGTCCACAAAAGAAAACAAAAAAAAACTGCATGCGCACAAGGCACGGCACCGAGTACGCTCCCTCTTCTTCCAATATGGCGGACGAGCGGCATGGGGGTCAAGATCCGACTCCCGTCGAGGCTCTTCGACAAGAGTTTAATGCGCACATCGTGAATCAAGAGCGTCGCATGTATGAGTTAAGGGACATGATCGCTCAACTTACGGCTGCTAGAGCGACTCCACCCGCCCCTCCTAACCCTCTACCAATTAACCCTCACCCACCGAACCACCAACAGCCCCGTTATCCTCCTCGATTTGACGAGGACTACGATGACCTTGCACCACGTGGTCCACCCTATTATAATCGAGCTCCACAAGAGTTCAACATCACGAAAGCCATCCGTATAGAAGCCCCTACTTACGACGGCATGGGGCAGCCCCAAATCTTTCTGAATTGGATTATGGATATCGAGTGCTACTTCGAGTGGCATAACTTAACCGATAGGCAAAAGGTCCAAGTCGCTAGGCTGAAATTACTAGACCGGGCCAAGGTATATTGGCTCAATGAGGAGAGACGCATGGGAGCGCTTGATGGTATGCCACCAATTGGTTGGCAGGTTATGAAAGCTATGTTGTCGGATCAATACGTCCCCACGTATTACCGCACACAACTGTTTGACGACTTAGCCTCTCTTAAGCAAGGGAGCCAGTCGGTGTCTGATTACATGGGTACGCTTAAGGATCTGTTAGTACGTTGCGATGTTAAGGAGATGCCCGAAGTGACTCTCTCGAGGTTTCGGAAGGGGCTGGATCCGGATATTCAGCGCAAGCTTTTGCGATATGGGCATACGGATATAAACACCACGTACAACGCGGCCTTGGACATTGAGAAAAATATAACTCTCAAGTCTAAAGCAAGGTATTTCCAAAAGGGGAAGTCCACGTATAAAGACAAAGGCAAGTTTAAGGCTACCGACACAAGTTCGATAGTCATCACCGCTAGGAATTCTAAGAATCCAACCGGGGAGCGAGTGCCAATTGGGAGAGTTAATAAAACAAATGCCACATGCTACGCTTGTGGAGTACAGGGGCATTATGCGAGCGAATGCCCCACCAAGCCTAAGGCCTTAGCTTTATTGGAGGCTCCTAACGACCCGGCCGAAATAATTTATGAAGCCGACGAGGGGTCCGATGTTGAGGGAGTCCCGAGTGATTTGGAGGATGAACATAACCTCATGGTTATGCGTTGTATCCTGACGGTTCCCCGGACGCCAAACGATTGGAATAGGACGACCCTCTTTTCGATGATATTTAAGAGCGGAGAGAAGTTGTGTAAGCTTATCATCGATAGTGGGAGTTGTATGAACGTCGTTTCGGAGAGCGCGGTTGCTAGGATGTCTTTAGTTGCCGAACCCCACCCCCAACCTTATCATGTAGCTTGGGTAAATAAGACCTCACTTCCTGTCACGAAGCGTTGTCTAGTTCCCCTTAACGTCAAATCTTATTCCGAGCAAGTGTGGTGTGATGTCATCCCCATGGACGCATGTCACGTCCTTCTTGGCCGACCTTGGCTATATGACCACGACGTGACTCACTTCGGTAGGGCTAATACTTATGAGTTTAAGTTTAAGGGGAAGATTATTACCTTTAAACCAACGCCACCAAAGGACCCGACTATTCCGTCCAAGGATACCATCGTACCCGTGGAGAAGAAAACCTTAAACTTAATAGGAAGAAAGGAGTTCACCCGCGTCCCATTTCTAGATGGCGTGATCTATGCGCTAGTGCTCTTGAGTAGTAAGGAAGATGGTGATAAATTAGATGCGCTTCCAGAAGATTTAAAACACTTGTTGGATGAATATAAAGATGTGTATCCGGCCGAGTTACCCCCCATCTTACCGCCTCTACGCGACATCCAACACGCCATAGATCTCGTTCCAGGTTCCTCACTCCCGAATCAGCCCCATTATAGACTCCACCCGGCAGCGCATCAGGAGCTTCAAACCCAAATATCAGAACTCTTAACTAAAGGGTTCATCCGCCATAGCTTGAGCCCATGTGCCGTGCCGGCCCTGTTAGCCACCAAAAAGGACGGTACTTGGAGGATGTGTGTCGACAGTAGGGCGATTAATAAGATCACTATTAAATATAGGTTCCCTATTCCCCGATTGGACGATCTCTTGGATATGCTTGCCGGAGCAACGATCTTTTCCAAGCTGGATCTTAAAAGTGGCTACCATCAAATTAGAATTCGAGAGGGGGATGAATGGAAAACGGCGTTCAAAACTAAGGATGGTTTATATGAGTGGCTTGTCATGCCCTTCGGACTTTCTAGTGCCCCAAGCACATTTTCTCGGATGATGACTCAAATATTCCAACCCCTCATGGGAAAATTCGTCGTAGTGTATTTTGACGACATCTTGGTGTTTAGCTTGACGCCCACTGAACATACAAATCACTTGAGGGCAGTCTTAACTACTTTGAGGCAAGAGAAACTATTCTTAAATCTGAAGAAATGCACTTTCCTTGTCCGTGAGGTTGAGTTCTTAGGATATCTTGTGGGAGCGGACGGCATTAGAGTAGACCCAAAAAAGGTGCAAGTTATTAACGAGTGGCCGGAACCCAAGTCCATCCGTGACGTTAGAAGTTTCCATGGACTCGCTACTTTTTATCGGCGTTTTATTAAAAATTTTAGTAGCATCATGGCTCCTTTGACGGAGTGCATGAAGAAAGGGGATTTCCAATGGACTAAGTCCGCCACTCATGCCTTCCAAACAATCAAAACTCTCATGACGGAAGCACCCCTCCTACGCTTACCGGATTTCTCTAAGGTGTTTGAATTAGCGTGCGACGCGTCCGGGGTTGGGATTGGAGGAGTATTAAGTCAGGAGGGTCACCCCATTTGTTATTTTAGTGAGAAGTTGTCCGGGGCTAAATTAAACTACTCCAACTACGATAGGGAATTTTATGCGGTGGTCCGAAGTTTACACTATTGGAGACACTATCTCCTTTCCAAAGAATTCGTGCTACTTTCGGATCATGAAGCTTTGCGTTTTATTAACTCCCAACATAAAATCAGCCCCTGACATGCTAAGTGGGTGTCGTTCCTCCAAGAGTACACGTTCACTCTTAAGCATCTTAAGGGGTCCAACAACCGTGTGGTCGACGCCCTTAGCCGACTCTCGTTACTCTTGTCCACCGTGCACGTTAAGGTGATTGGTTTTGAACGCATTAAGGACGAGTACGCGACATGTCCGGACTTTAAGGACATCTATTTTGCCACCCAAGAGGAGTCCCCCTCCACTATTTCGGCATTCTACATTCGGGATGGTTACTTATTTAAGCACACGAAGTTGTGCATCCCGCAAACTTCCCTCCGCCATCATATCATTTGGGAACTCCATGGTGGGGGCCTTGGTGGCCATTTTGGCCGGGATAAGACGCTAGCTTTGGTAGAGGAAAAATTTTATTGGCCGGGTTTGAAGTCTCTCGTTGGTAAAATCGTTAGTAGCTGTCGTCATTGTCAACTAGCTAAGGGTAGTAAAACAAACGCCGGTCTCTACACCCCTCTACCCATCCCTTCTATCCCTTGGGAGGATGTGAGTATGGACTTCATCTTAGGCCTCCCGCCCACCTTCCGCCGCCATGACTCTATTTTGGTAGTCGTAGACCGATTTTCGAAGATGGCGTACTTTATTCCGTGTAGCAAAACTAGTGACGCCTCGCACATGGCTAAAATTTATTTTAAGGAAGTTGTCGGGCACCGCGGCGTTCCGAAAACTATCGTGAGTGATCGGGACGTCAAATTTACTAGTTACTTTTGGAAGACGCTTTGGAAACTTATGGGCACCCAAACTTTTGTTTTCGTCCGCCTATCATCCGCAATCGGATGGCCAAACGGAAGTCGTCAATCGAAGCGTGGGCAATCTTTTACGTTGTCTTGTTGGAGAGCACAAAGGCACTTGGGATCTTATTCTCCCGCACGCACAACTCGCTTATAATAATTCTAAGAATAGGTCTACCGGGTTGTCGCCGAATGAGATTGTGCACGGTTATAAGGCGCCCGTGCCACTTGACTTGATTCCCCTCCCGCCCACTTATAAATCAAGTCACTTCGCTCAGGAATTTGCCCAACACATTCACAATTTGCATAAACACATACAAGAAGTGTTAGCCACGCAATATACGTCCGATCAGTTACACGCGAATTTGCACCGCCGAGCCGTCCATTTTAATGTTGATGATTTGGTTTTGGTTCGTCTCATTCCCGAGCGGATGCCTTCGGGTACCGTCAAAAAGTTGGCCAATCGGCGAGCCGGCCCCTTTCGAGTTGCGAAGAAATTAGGCGACAATGCGTATCTTTTGGATTTACCATCCGATTGGGGTATATCCCCTATTTTTAATGTTTCCGATTTAACACCTTATACTTCTCCGCCACTTGAAATATGCAACCCCCCTTTCTCTTCTCCCTCTCGCTCTTCTCTTGGGTTTGGGGGGGAAAGGTCTCATGAATCGCCTCTTCCTTCGGATTCCGTTGGAGGTACGTTGGTGGATGCTTTTGCTTCAGTCTTACCTTTTTCGACTAATGCTTTTCCTAGTTTTCCCAAGACTTCTTTCTTACCAGACAGGATCCTTGCTGATGAAGTTCTCCCATCTCCACTTGGTACCTCTCGCCGCTATTTGGTACACTGGCGTGATCGCCCATCCTCCGATGATTCATGGGTTCCCGATGTTGAAGTGGCTCGCTTGGATGATGCTCTCCTTCGCCGCTACAAAGACGCCAACTCCTCGGTGATGAGTCCTTTTGAGACGGGGAGGATTGACGGAGCCGACCCTCTCCAACCCGCGGCCGTTGATGTTGAAGCGCTTACGGATGACACGCCGCCATTACAAAGCAAAGATCTACGGCGAAATAAAGGCGAGGGAGCGCGGCGCCGCACCCCTTCCCGCTACCATCTTCGCTCGCGAGATATCGTCATTAAATGACGTTGTTGTCATAAAAACTGCCGGGCTGCGGATAACAATTTTTATGCTATGTTTTGTTATTTGGTGGCCTGCATTTAGCCTCCAAAATGCTTTTAATTTCTGCAATATTTTATGTAAACTTTTATTTAGAGTGGGCCATATATAAGGCATCCACTCCCTTGGTTTGGATGAAGAAATTAACCCTAAAAAAAAGAATTCAGCTTTTGAGAATCCCCTTCTCATTTCCGCCGCCCCCCTCCCTTGCCCGCCTCCTTGAGAGCTTCGGCCAAGTGCAGGCCCCCTCTCCCGGCGTGGGAACTTCGCGGTGTGACTCCGTTGAAGGTGGACGTGCAAGCTCCTTCCGGTGTGACTCCGGCGGATCCGTGGTTGAGCGATTCTCCACGTGCAACTATCTACGAGTTGGGGTAACGATTCCTCTTCTCTATCTTGTGTGCTTCTTCTACATCCTCCGCATATTTCTTGTGCGAAAGTTTAGGTGTGAAATCTGAAATTTTATTCATCGAAGTATTTCCATTTGGTTGTCGTATTTGATTCTCCGAGTTTCTCGCATTCGAAGAAGGGTGGTGACCTTTGGTTTTCTTTAGTCGGGGGAGATCAACCACTTTCCGAATCATTTCTTTGGTGGATCTCCTTGGTGCGACTTCACTCGACCGAGCCGTGTGGGTTCATTTCGCCGGAAAGGATAGTGGCCTCTAGTCACTATTTGATCCTAAGAGGGTTCGCGATCCTCAAGTCGTTGTGTGACGATAAACGTTAATTTAAATTGCGGCTGCGCTCGCGTGTGGTGTTTCCAAATTAGATCGTGTGGGGGTAGATTTAGTCGCTAGAACGTGCCGGACATTCTCGCCCCGGTAGCCTACATCATCTTGGGTCCGACCGAGCGATGGTTGTACCAAAAGAGATCTACCGAAAGGTTCGGTTCGGAAATGGTAGATCTCCCCCAACAAAACGAAAGCGAGGCTCGCCAAATCTCTCGGAAAATTAAACAATTAGAAAGAACAACACATGCGTTCGGAAAGATAAGCCACGAACGAAAAACAATTCCAAAGTAACACAAAGGTATTCCACCAATTAAAAATCTAAAGAGATAAGAATCACACAAGAGGTAGAAGATCTCATTACCCAACCGGAATAGATGATTCCGGTTCACTTTCAAGGATCGTTCCTCCACAAATCCGCCGGAGTGTCGCCGGATAAGAGAAACTTGTCCGCTTCCTTTACTTCACGCCGGGATGGTGGAAAACCGACAAAGGGAGAAAAAAACACCTTTGATCTTGGTCGATTTCACTATGGAAAGGGGCTGATTTGGGGGCTCTTGATGGAGGTCGTGTTTTGGATAAGGGAGAGGATGGTGATTCGGTTTGGGGTGTGGAAGTGAGGGTCGCCTTGAGAGTGGTGGCCGAATCTTGGGAGGTGGAGTTGAGGGGAAACCGAGCGGAGCAAAGGAGGAAAGGGGAGCATTGAAGAGGAGGGAGGCCGAGCAAGAGGAGGGGAGAGGAAGGGTGGCCGGCGGCCAAGAGGAAGGGAGGAAGAGGGGGGCCAAATTTTTCCTAGGGGGGAAAAGAGAGGTGAGGGGGAAATTTAAATTTTGAATTCAAAGTTTTAATTTTTCATTCTCTAAGTAAAACCATGAAAGTCCATGACTATATATAGGCTTTACAAAATGCATAGGCTATGTGCAGCCCACAAAATAAAAATAAATCAACACCTAAAATACTTAAACATTACATGATGAAAATAAAAATTCAAATAGAAATAAACTAAATAATATTTAAAAGCCTTCATCTCATGTAGCTCCACATCATGTAGTCATCATCTTCAACATGTAGGAGAACGCCGTTGTCGTCGCCGTCATCATCTTCAACTTTAACATGTTGGGGGTTGCCGCCATCGCCGCTGTCGTCGCCGTCATCATCTTCAACTTTAACTTGGGGGTTGCCGCCGTCGCCGTCGCCGTCATCATGTTCAACTTTAACACGTTGGGGGTTGCCGCCATCAATCCTCCCCTGCTCAAAATAACTCATCACCGATGAGTTGGCATGGCGGTGCTGGCTTCGAAGAACATCATCCAAAATAACCATCGCCGAGTCCGAAATCCAAGGGTCACCGGAGACCGGCGAGCACACCATCGTATCACATAACGCTGAATACCACCGCTTGGAGAGGAGAGCAAAACACCAAATATGAACCTGTATAGCAAAAATATTCTCCTGGGAAAACTGGGAAAAGCATTAGGCAAATAAAGAGGAAAAATTTCTTCATCAACAGTCAACATACCTCCGTTGGAGACCAATGGAGAGAACGATCCAAGAACAAGCTCACACCCCAACCCAAATAAAAATATAGTGGCACCAAACGTAGAGTTAGATATTTAAAAAGGTGGAAAAACGAAATGCGTGAAATTGGAAACATCTAAACTAGGGGAATTACCCCTTTCAGTGGTTAACTTCAACAGATATGTTGTTTCTCCTAATTGATTAAAAATCCGAAAAGTTCTAACTCGCCGACTCGCCAACGTTTCTATAGTTCCCGTGGGCATCCATTCAGGGACGAGTCGCACCAAGAGGAAACAGAAAACCATATAGGGAGATGCCCTCTTATGTAAGTTAGCGATATATTGATAAGAAGACATGTGTGTGACTAGCGCTTCCTTAATGTGCTTATGTAAAATGAATGCGTGAGAGGCAAATACTATTGCATGCAGACTTGACATGTAAAATAGCTGTAACGGAACTACTTGAGATGGAACCAAGGGAACTAAATATGGTGGCGCCAACGGAAAGTAATAGGGTGGCATTAGCGGAGCTACATATGGTGGCACCAACCCAACGAGATCCGGTGGTACAAACAGAATGCGATCCGGTGGCACAAAAGATGACCACATCATTAACGTACCCTCAAAGATTTGGTTAGTTTTAGAAAGTCGAGTGGATACCAAATTAATGAAACATTCATCATGACCAAACACGAAATCTATTATCACACTACGAGACATGTCCCAAGGAGGGTCCAGCATGGATGGTAAAATAACATGACTCAAATCAGACAAAATAAATTCATGTCTGAAAGGATCCGCTGTTCGGGTCAACATATCAGGAGGGAGAGTCGGTAAAGCTAAAACAGGGAGAGAGTTATGATCGCATTTAAATTCACGCAATGGAGTTAGCATCAGGGGACGCTCATCCGAGTCTACTTCTATGTCGTCTTCCAAAAATATAACTCTCTCGCGAGGACATTCTTCCAACTCATAAATCACGACATCAGTATCAGTATAGATCTCAGGAATGGGAGCATCGATAGATTCCGGAGGAGGTGCTAAGTCATGCCCAATGTCAAAATACGGATTTATCATCCAAGTAAAATCCTCCAGGTGCAAGCCATCAAAATCAAACGGAAAATCAAACAGAAGATTTTCCCTCATAGAAAACTCAACTAGCTTGTCATCACCTAACTCACGATCAGAGAAACATTCGCCACAGGGTGACTATATCACCTCACTAGAAACTTCACTCAAATCAGACTCAGTAACGGTTTCAGAAATATCGACAAAGGGGAGTGGAGATGATTCCTCAGAAGTGGGCACTACAATATGTCTCGGACAAAAAATAACCAGCTCGAGTCCTAACATTTCATCGCCTAAATCACGAATGGGTAAGCTCTCAGCATAAGGTAACACTTTCGACTCAGCCGGAATATCAACTGACTCAGGGTCATCAGAAGACTCCATAACTATCAAGTGAGACGCCTCAGAAACATCGCCGAAAGGAAGAGGAGACGATTCCTCAAAGGAGAAATCCTCATCCAGGTCACTAGTGTAACCAATCTCCGCATCGTCACTCAAATCGCCAATGTAATCAGGCTCGTCCTCAGTGACAGGCACAGTCCTAGGCACGACCGTAGACTCATCAGGGGAGTCTACAACTAAATCAGGCAACTCAGGGGGATACTCAAAATGGTCTATGGGCGTAATCAGGGTAGGACGCACAATGGAGTCAAGACCAGATTCGCCACTAGATTCGCATATAGTAATCGTCTGACATGAGGGAACTTTACTCCTAGGAATCTGGTGCTTCTCAATTTCTAATGTCATGGTAAAAGTGGAGTCTAGATATGTGTGCCTATAACATAGTAATTTACCCTGGATGTAGGGGTTTAATCCCCTACGAAATCTGGAAAGTGTGACCTCAGGCGATTCCTGCACACCGCTCCTAACCATCAAATCCTTAAAGAGTTGCATATAATCTGAGACCGACTTATTCCCTTGTTTAAGGGTAGCCAAATCATCAGTTATTTGTCGTTTGGCCTGGGCGTTTGGTTTATATTCATTCCTAATGGAAGCTAATGATTTTCCTCGGGAAAGATTGACGTCGTAGGCCTTATTGTGAGAACCGGAGAGAAATCTCGACCCAGAATTTGTGCACATACAATGAGAAACGCTTCTGGCCCAATTAAAATATGTTTGTAGGAATTGTTCCCGCTTAACCACAAGGGTAACATTAATATAAAATAGATTTTCTTGCAGAATAAAATATGAAGATTATTAATTAAATTTTTTTTGATTTGTTTGCTGAAAAATAAGAAATTTAAGCCGCTATTGGCAGACCAGAAAAGTTATTTTTTTGATTATTTTGACTCTGAACGTGCATACAAAGTGTGCGTTAACGTGCTAAATAAAAGGGGGAGGGTGCCAATTAAGAAATTGACGTGAACCTCCATCTGATACCAAATTGATGTAGACTATGGTGTTTGACGTTATAACGACAAAGGGAGTAACACGTACGCCTCTCTATTTCAACCATTACGCTCACACAATAACTAAACACAGCACACCCACGAACAACGTTTTCAACTATCGCTAACGTACGGTAGCCACGCCGATTAAAGATCGAACAAACGACTAGAGGCCGATGTTCTCTCATGCTAAAAGGACCAATCTTGGGTCCGACCGAGCGATGGTTGTACCAAAAGAGATCTACCGAAAAGTTCGGTTCGGAAATGGTAGATCTCCCCCCAACAAAATGAAAGCGAGGCTCGCAAACCTCTCGGAAAATTAAATAATTAGGAAGAACAACACATGCGATCGGAAAGATAAGCCACGAACGAAAAACGATTCCAAAGTAACACAAATTATTCCACCAATTAAAAATCTAAAGAGATAAGAATCACACAAGAGGTAGAATATCTCCTTACCCAACCAGAATAGATGATTCCGGTTCACTTTCAAGAATCGTTCTTCCACGACTCCGTAGGAGTGTCTCCGGATGGAGAGAAACTTGTCTGCTTCCTTTGCTACACGCCGGGATGGAGGAAAACCCACAAAGGGAGAAAAAAACACCTTTGATCTTGGTCGATTTCACTATGGAAAGGGGCTGATTTGGGGGCTCTTGATGGATGTCGGGTTTTGGATAAGGGAGAGGATGGTGGTTCGGTTTGGGGTGTGGAAGTGAGGGTCGGCTTGAGAGTGGTGGCCGAATCTTGGGAGGTGGAGTTGAGGGGAAACCGAGTGGAGCAAAGGAGGAAAGGGGAGGAGGGAAGTGGAGGGAGGCCAAGCAAGAGGATGGGAGAGGAAGGGTGGCTGGCGGCCAAGAGGAAGGGACGAAGAGGGGGGCCGAATTTTGCCTAGGTGGGAAAAGAGAGGTGAGGGGGAAATTCAAATTTTGAATTCAAAGTTTTATTTTTTCATTCTATAACTAAAACCATGAAAGTCCATGCCTATATATAGGCTTTAAAAAATGCATAGGATATGTGCAACCCACTAAATAAAAATAAATCAACACCTAAAATACTTAAACATTACGTGATGAAAATAAAAATACAAATAGAAATAAACTAAATAATTTTTAAAAGCCTTCATCTCATGTAGCTCCACATCATGTAGTCATCATCTTCAACATGTAGGAAACGCCGTCGTCGTCGCCGTCATCATCTTCAACTTTAACACGTTGGGGGTTGCCGCCATCGCCGTCGTCGTCGCCGTCATCATCATCAAGTTTAACTTGGGGGTTGCCGCCATCGCCATCGCCGTCGCCGTCATCATCTTCAACTTTAACACATTGTGGGTTGCCGCCATCAATGTGCAAGCGAAGAAAAACTCTTGTGATTAGAAGACTGAGTTCAAGGTGCCTGCTAACTCAAAGCATGCGTACTGTAGGTGGTCTAAGAATGCTAGGACTTCGGGTTCAGCCCCTTCTTCTAGTGCTTCTGGGGCGACTATAGGTCGAACCCCGGGCACAAGCTTTACTTGTGGAAAGCCGGGACATTTTGCCCGAGACTGCTGGAGCGGACGTCCAAAGTCCGAGATGAATCCAGGAACAACCTATGAGGAGAAGTGCAAGGCGGTGGAGTCAACCGCATCCCATTATGCTTAACTTAGAGTTTATAATCTTGGCCAGTAGGAGGCCATTAAGCAAGTGGATGTGGTGACAGGTACGGTTTAAATTTATAGAAAGTTAGTTTTTAAATACTTGTTATGCGTGTGTTACCTTACCACTGCTTATATAGGCTTTGTTTTGATTTGTGATTATCTGGTGAGAGCACTCTTTGATACGGGTGCTTCACACTCCTTTTTGTCTGAAGGATTCATATCGCACATCGGAGTACCTTCTTTGATGGCGAAGACAAACTGGATGTGTTTTTGCCGAATGGGTGTTCGATGCGCGCGGATAGAATCTGTGGCGTTAAGATTCGTATTGGGAGTCAAGAGTTCGATTTGCAAGCATTGTTACTACCACTGGTGGAGTTTAACATGATATTTGGTATGGACTTGCTCTCGGAGCAACAAGCTTATATTGATTGCAGTCGTAAGGGGGTCAAGTTAGGAACAGGTCGTGAGACGACTTTTACGGGCTTGAAAGGGTCGAGCAAGACTTTGATGTTTGCTCTTCAGGTGGTGAAGGCGGTTTATACTAGAGTAGAGCTATTCTTCACGCTAGTGGAGGTTGCAAAGCCTAAGCCTATGTTTGACAGCATTTCAGTGGTATCTGAATACCCGGATGTGTTTCGTGACGATCTTCCGAGGGCCCCACCTCAACGGGAGATTGATTTCACCATCGAGCTAATGCCAGGTGCAAAACCTGTGTGACGCTCTCCGTAACGGCTAGCGTCTAAGGAGATGGTGGAGCTGAAGGTGAAACTTCAAGAGGTATTGGAGCAGGGTAATATGCGTCCAAGTTCATCGCCTTGGAGCGCACCGGTCCTTTTATTAAGAAGGAGGACGGAAGCTTGAAACTTTGTATCAATTATCGAGAACTGAACAAGCTAATCGAGAAGAACAAGTACCCGATCCAGATGATTGATGATCTTTTTGATCAGTTAGCGGGTCATCGGTGTACTCGAAATTGGATCTTTAAGTCCGGGTATTATCAGCTCAGGATAAGGGAGAGTGATATCCCCAATAAAGCTTTTAGTACAAGATACAAGCATTATGAGTTTACGGTCATGTCGTTTGGGTTGACTAATGCACCGTCAGTGTTCATGGATCTGATGAACATGAATTTTAGGGAGTACCTAGACCACTTTGTGATCATCTTCATCGACGATATGTTGGTGTACTCGTAGAGTGATGAGGATCACTTTAAGCATCTGCACTTGGTGTTTGGAGACGCTGAGGAGGAATCAATTATATGCCAAGTTCTCCAAATGTGAGTTTTGCTTATCCTCAATTGCGTTCCTTGGTCACATAGTCAGTGGAGAGGGAATTGCGGTGGATTCGACAAAGATTGTTGTTATACGAGAGTGGCCTGTGTTGTCTACGGTAGCGGAAGTCCGGAGTTTTCTTGGGTTTGCCGGCTATTACAGGTGATTTGTAGAGAACTTCTTGCGGATATTGTTACCCCTCACAACTCTGACGAGGAAAGAGAAGAAGTTTGTATGGACGTCAGAGTGCGCACGAGCTTTTGAGGAGTTGAAGAGTCGGTTGACCACGACGCCTGTGCTAAGTTCACCGAGTGGGACCGAAGGCTTTGAGATCTATAGTGATGCTTCGGGCAGCGGATTAGGTTGTGTCCTACTGTAGTATGGAAGTTTGATAGCATATGGCTCGCGATAGCTAAAAGTGCATGAGAAGAATTATCTGATCTATGACTTGGAGTTAGTGGCCGTGATTTTTGCCTTGAAGCTCTGGACACACTACTTGTACGGGGTGAAGGTCGAAATCTATAACGACCACAAAAGCCTGAAATACTTGTTGGATGAGGAGGATCTGAACATGCGACAACTGAGATGGATGGAGTTCCTGGGGCATTACAGATTCAAAATTCATTATGTGCCTGAGAAAGGCAATGCAGTTGCGGATGCGTTGAGTTACAGGGCCCTAGCTCAAGCCAACTAGCTGTCAGTCCATGACGAGCATTTGGTTTGGGAGTTGGAGGCGTTGGAGATCTCATGCGTAGACAAGCAGTCTAGTGCCGAAGTGCTAATGAACTGGACAGAAGTTCAGTGTGACCTGGTGATGAGTCCACTTTATATACCTATTTTCGGACTCATCTAGGCTAGTTTTCACGCGTTTGCACTTCACTTTTAATTCTTTATCGTTCCTATTTCATCTAATCTTTATTTCCATAGGAAGTGCACATTTATGCCCGTGGTTGTGTATTTTGTTATTTTTATAGTTTGTACTCCCTTTTGTGATTGTCTGGAATGTCTACACAAATTAGTGGTTGGTTTTTCCTTTCGGTACAGGGGTCGTGTGCGTGTTCCGGGATGGTGGTGAAACAGGAATACTGCGCACGATCTTGGGATTCAATGTGCACGACCACTGGTCGTGCGCCCCTGATCGTGCGCACTACTCTTTGTTTTCCTGAATCAGCCTGGGGTAAGCGCACGATCACTGGACATATTGCGCACGACCACTGGTCGTGCGCCACTGATCGTGTTCATTGATTCCTCTTTTCTGGAGTCCGGTATGGTTAATCGCACGATCATTGGACTAGGTGCACACGACCACTGATCGTGCGCCACTTCTCGTGCGCATTATCCAAGTTCTTCTTCCTGATATTCCCTGCCAGTGCGCACGAGCATAGAACATAGTGCGCACTACCACTGGTCGTGCGCCTGTGATCGTGCGCATTGTTCATTTCTGCTTTTGTATAAATAGTGCAGGTCTCGCCCTAATCCAAAGGATCCGCAGATCGCTCGCCTCCTCCGCCGTTTTCCTCTTTCTCCACTGTTCCCCTTCATCTTCCACCCTAGGGAGGTGCTCCGGGCAAGCTTTCACCGCCAAATCCGAGCCGGAGCTTCCTCTCAGCCTCCTCCATCATCTCTTGGATTCATTTCAAGTTTCAACGCCATAGCCATCAAGCAAAGGAAAGCTAGCAAACTTTGTCCGCTATCGTGAGACGAAGAAGACGAGCCATTGGAAGGTGGTGACAGCCCTTCTCTACCCAGGAAGCAGTGGAGGACCGAGCTTGGACGCGGAATGACAACCCGACGATTCCAACCATGAATCCTCAGCAAGACTTCGGATTCGGTCGATCTCTTGACTTTTTCTTCCTTTATTGTTGTTTATGTGTTGTTGTAAACCTTATGTATAGATGATGTGTGTGTATTTGTAAAACGTTTATATTCAATCATGTCTTTGTGATTTTGTGTATTTTCGTTATTTACTTAAGGTGTGCCATATTCCATCCACCAACATCCACCCTTGCCGCACTAGCAATTGCTAGTGGCGTGCATTGCGAAGAGGTGCTTACGACCCTCATTCTGCCATTCTCACCACCTCATCCGCTAGCCTTCTCTTCCATCCGCCTAGCGATTCGGTGCATAGCAGCCCGACTAGTCTTCCATCCCGTCTGGCGAAGCATCGCATAGCGGCGTTGCATAGTAGTTGTTAACCTTTTATTTTCTGTTTCCGCAACCATCAAAACCCCCTTAGTTAGCTCCGACCTGAGGACTTCAATCTCAAGTCCTCCTCAAAATTAACTCCACCTTACTGTGTTCCTTGTGAGATCGATACTTGGGAAAACCCCCATTTTATATTACTTGTGCGACCGATTCACTGTCGTGATCTATAGCATCAAGTTTTTGGCGCCGTTGCCGGGGAACACAGTCGTGTGAGTTTTTGGAGAGAGAGATAATAGACTGAATCCCTTTTCCATTTGTGCATATCATTTTTTTTATTATTATTTGCTTTTGTTATTAGAATTTTTATTTTGCTTATTTCTTTGATTTTTGATTTAGATAACAGATCCGTGCTATTTTCAATTTAGCTGTTTAGCACTTTTTCAGCAATTATTTTTATTCGTGATGGATCCTGATGCTGAGTGTCGTATCCTTGACACTTTACGCCAATCCATCGATGCCATTGCTGCTATGAATGCCGAGCATTGCATTCGGTGTTTGTTATGTCAAGGTGTGGGCCACATGTTGAAGGATTGCCCTCGTTTGTGCAAGCCTTCTCCCTCTGAGGGCCTGTTCCCAACAACCTTCCATTCGCGGAAGACTGTTGTGGACATGCCTACCAGGGAGTTGCCTGGCCCATACACTGACATAACGCACTTTGCTCATTCTCTACCCGTTGAGATTACCGAAGAATCTCTAGCCGCATACAGCTCTTTCATGAGTCCCTCGATCCCTTTTTACGAGCTTTCCTTGAGTGATGAAGATCACTCTAGTGTTAGCCAACAAAAAGAGGAGCAGGAACTCATGGACACTCCTGTATGGGACGATGAGATTGTTTCGGTCGTCGACGGGGTGGCGTCTACGAATGATTTTGCGATGGGGCCTGCTCATTCAGTGCTTGATTTTGAGAGCAGCCTTGCCCCTCCGAAATTTTTGCCGGATTGTGCTATTCCTCTTTCTTGTGAGTCGGTTGATGATGTTGTATTTGTTGATGATTCGGTGCCCGAGGTTGTGCCGAAGTGGGATGATGATTCCTCTATCTCCGACGGAGAAAGTGGATCTTCGGAACATTTTTACGCATCCCGGTGGGATGGGGAATACCCTCTTTCCGATGCAGAGGTTTGCACCTCCGTATTGGATGAGGCCGTTCCACTTACCACCGCGGATCTCGAGTTCTCGGATTCCCCTCGGTACGACTCGTATGATACCGAGAGTGATCTCTGCTTGGATCCTGCTGAGAGTGACTCCGGGATCACTCTCCCATTTTCTGATTATTTTAGTTCTTCTTCTCTTTTATTACTTGATCCCCCTTCCTTATCTGAGCCTGTGTAGGATGAGTCTCCATATATACGTTGGGATGACGATGAGCTTTGTGCTCATGTCGTTGCCATCGCCTCCTGCGGGCCTGTGATAGACGATACCTTGCTTGGCAAGGATTCATTTTGTGATAAGATGAGCGAGGACCAGGCCTCCTCCTCATCCTATTTCCTATTTCCTCTGCCTGCGCGGAGCAGGTATGATTATTTAGGCAGAGGGGTAACTGCTCTATCACCGTATCGGTACCCGTTACCGAAATGGATATTGGAACAGTTACCTGTGCATTTTTTATTTCATAGGCCCATTAGCTAGAACTGTTTAGAATTTAATAAGTCGTGCTGGGATGACAGTAACCCCAGTACTTATCTTTCATTTTCTGCATTTTATTTTTCTTGTCTATTTTTAGTTTCAGCATTTCCTTTTTGTATATTTTGTTTTGTTTTTGCGGAGCTCACCCCTGCAGGTATTCTTGGAAAATTGCATTGGTAGGGTTCTGATTCTTCGTATGGCGGGCCTGCTTCAGTTTCCACGCCTCTTCTGGTATGCTCACTAGCTGAGCATTGGGTAACCACTTCCCTTAGCTCTTTATGATTTTAATTTCTATATCATCTGCTGTATTGCTTAGTTTAAGTCTGGGGGAGAGCTACTTTTGTTACCTTTTTCACGTGCACATCTCATGTGCATACTAGAAGCCTTTATTGTTTTATTTTGCTTAGTACATTGCATCACACACCACTGCACCCACATGAGCGCGTGCTTTGCTTTTTGCGTGCTGCGAGTTAAACTCATTTCTTCGTTAGATTTGGGAAAATTATGGTGCTGGCTTAGGATTGTGAGACGGAGTAAAATGTTGGCCTTGTTATGTCCCTCGTCAACTGCTCTCGTCTCGTGTAGAAATTCGAGTAGATTTAATTTTTCTGTATGCTTATAGTTTTATATCTTTCTATTTGCGTAAAGACTTTTATTTTACTCAAAAGTTTGTGAATCCGGTGTGAATCCGACGGTAGCTTAGGGATGTGTGTAGACGGCCGTTAGTTTTGTATTGCTCGAGTCGGGAGGATGGATAGTCTTTCTCGTTGTCTAAGAACTTGCCCCAAGCTATTCTTGAAGCATGGGTATAGGTTAGTCATGCATGAGCGTGATGTAGGCCATCATTTTGGCCCGATTGAGCTTTGTACCGTTCCTAACGTCTTGTCCTCGCTAGCCCCGTTGTGCCTACCCCTCCTTTTGATTCAGCTCCACCATGATTTCACCAAAGCCTCCAAGCCAATCCTAGTCGCACTCGCGAGTTGAGCTTTAGAGTTTTACATTTTCATGTTGGGAGGTGATGTGGTGTTATTATTTTTGAAAATGTGGAAGTGCTCCCAAGTTTATATCTGCTGAACTGTGAAAATAAAATGAAAAAGAAAAAAAAAAAGAAAAAGAAAAATATTTGTAAAGGAAAAGAAAAAGAAAGTGAAAAGAAAATGTTTAAATTGAAAATCTTTTTGGGAAATGTGATTACATTTGGAGTAGGCGGTGCACACACCCATATGTTAAAAGTTTAGTTTGGGGGTGTGGTGTACCCGCATATATTTTGGTTAGCTGATGGATTCCCTTCATACTAGCTCCTTTGGGTTAGGTGCATAACCTTCTTGTTTATCCTTGTTTACCTTACCAAAACTCAAGCCCCATCTCTTCCCCTAAAGTCCTACTGATTCGTGTGTGAACCAAACCAGTGCCGTGGAGAGAATGCGAAAGGGCAAGCATATGGTCACCGACATTGGTGGATTCCTTTGGAGGTTATCCTGAGCCCTGATCTTTGGCAATGCTCGCCTAGCGTGTAGTCTACTTTCTCCCTACGCATGACCGGATGATTCACCGTGATTCTATTTTTGAGTAATAATGAAATTTTGATACGCATTGTGAAAAGTATAAACTATTTTGTATACTTAGAAATTTATTCTATTATATTTTTACGCACGCGAGCATGCGACTTTGCATGGTACTCTTTATCGCAATTTCCTTGTTAGCTAAATCATTTTCCCTATATGCTTAGATTTTGTTTGCTCGGGACGCGCAAACAGTTAAGTCTGGGGGTGTGATGAGTCCACTTTATATACCTATTTTCGGACTCATCTGGGCTTGTTTTCACGCGTTTGCACTTCAATTTTAGTTCTTTATCATTCCTATTTCATCTAATCTTTATTTCCATAGGAAGTGCACATTTATGCCCGTGGTTGTGTATTTTGTTATTTTTATAGTTTGTACTCCCTTTTGTGATTGTCTGGAATGTCTGCACAGATTAGTGGTTGGTTTTTCCTTTCGGTACAGGGGTCGTGTGCGTGTTCCGGGATGGTGGTGAAACAGGAATACTGCGCACGATCATGGGATTCAATGCGCACGACCACTGGTCGTGCGCCCCTGATCGTGCGCACTACTCTTCGTTTTCTAGAATCAGCCTGGGGTAAGCGCACGATCACTGGACATATTGCGCACGACCACTGGTCGTGCGCCACTGATCATGTGCATTGATTCCTCTTTTCTGGAGTCCTGTCTGGGTAATCGCACGATCATTGGATTAGGTGCGCACGACCACTGGTCGTGCGCCACTTCTCGTGCGCATTATCCCAGTTCTTCTTCCTGATATTCCCTGCCAGTGCGCACGAGCATAGAACATAGTGCGCACGACCACTGGTCGTGCGCCTGTGATCGTGCGCATTGTTCATTTCTGCTTTTGTATAAATAGTGCAGGTCTCGCCCTAATCCAAAGGATCCACAGATCGCTCGCCTCCTCTGCCGTTTTCCGCTTTCTCCACCGTTCCCCTTCATCTTCCACCCTAGGGAGGTGCTCTGGGCAAGCTTTCACCGCCAAATCCGAGCCGGAGCTTCCTCTCGGCCTCCTCCATCATCTCTTGGATTCATTTCAAGTTTCAACGCCATAGCCATCAAGCAAAGGGAAGCTTTCAACTTTCGTCCGCTGTCGTGAGACGAAGAAGACGGGCCATTGGAAGGTGGTGACAGCCCTTCTCTATCCCGGATGCAGTTGAGGACCGAGCTTGGACGCGGAATGACAACCCGACGATTCCAACCGTGAATCCTCAGCAAGACTTCGGATTCGGTCGATCTCTTGACTTGTTCTTCCTTTATTGTTGTTTATGTGTTGTTGTAAAACTTATGTATAGATGATGTGTGTGTATTTGTAAAACGTTTATATTCAATCATGTCTATATGATTTTGTGTATTTTCGTTATTTACTTGAGGTGTGCCATATTCCATCCACCAACATCCACCCTTGCCGCACTAGCAATTTCTAGTGGCGTGCATTGCGAAGAGGTGCTTATGACCCTCATTCCGCCATTCTCACCACCTCATCCGCTAGCCTTCTCTTCCATCCGCCTAGCGATTCGGTGCATAGCAGCCCGACTAGTCTTCCATCCCGCCTGACAAAGCATCGCATAGCGGCGCTGCATAGGAGTAGTTGTTAACCTTTTATTTTCTGTTTCCGCAACCATCAAAACCCCCTTAGTTAGCTCCGACCTGAGGACTTCAATCTCAAGTCCTCCTCAAAATTAACTCCACCTTACTATGTTCCTTGTGAGATCGATACTTGCGAAAACCCCCATTTTATATTACTTGTGCGACCGGTTCACTGCCGTGATCTATAGCATCAAGTTTTTGACGCCATAGCCATCAAGCAAAGGAAAGCTAGCAAACTTCATCTGCTATCGTGAGGCGAAGATGACGGGCCATTGGAAGGTGGTGACAGCCCTTCTCTACCCCGGAAGCAGTTGAGGACCGAGCTTGGACGTGGAATGACAACCCGACGATTCCAACCGTGAATCCTCAGCAAGACTTCGGATTCGGTCGATCTCTTGACTTGTTCTTCCTTTATTGTTGTTTATGTGTTGTTCTAAACCTTATGTATAGATGATGTGTGTGTATTTGTAAAACGTTTATATTCAATCATGTCTATGTGATTTTGTGTATATTCGTTATTTACTTGAGGTGTGCCATATTCCATCCACCAACATCCACCCTTGCCGCACTAGAAATTGCTAGTGGCGTGCATTGCGAAGAGGTGCTTACGACCCTCATTCCGCCATTCTCACCACCTCATCCGCTAGCCTTCTCTTCCATCCGCCTAGCGATTCGGTGCATAGCAGCCCGACTAGTCTTCCATCCCGTCTGGCGAAGCATCGCATAGCGGCGTTGCGTAGGAGTAGTTGTTAACCTTTTATTTTCTGTTTCCGCAACCATCAAAACCCCATTAGTTAGCTCCGACCTGAAGACTTCAATCTCAAGTCCTCCTCAAAATTAACTCCACCTTACTGTGTTCCTTGTGAGATCGATACTTGGGAAAACCCCCATTTTATATTACTTGTGCGACCGGTTCACTGCCGTGATCTATAGCATCACCTGGCTGATCGGATTCGGCAGGCTCTGGATATGGATGGCCGCATGAAGCAAATCATGGTTGAGGCTTTGGATGGGTCAAATTCCCAATTTGAGGTCGTGGATGGATTGTTATGGAAGGATGGTCATCTGTGCGTCCCAAGTGTGGGCAAATTGTTGGTGGAATTGATGTACGAGTCTCATCACACCAAGTATTCGATTCACCCGGGGAGCACAAAGATGTACCGTGATATGAACAAATTGTTCTGGTGGCCAGGACTTAAGAAGGATGTGGCACACTACATTGAGAAGTGTCAAACATGTGCCTTAGTGAAGGCGGAGTGAAAAAAGCCTAGAGGATTCTTGAAGTCATTATCTATTCCGCAGTGGAAGTTCAACGACATTACTATGGACTTTGTTCATGGTTTGCCAAGGTCGCAGAAGGGAAACGACGCAATCTGGGTGGTCATAGATCGTTTGACGAAAGTGTCGCACTTCATTCCACATAGGAAGGATGATTCTGTAGAGAAATTGGTAAAGTTATATGTGGATAATATTGTGCGGCTTCACGGTGTGACCCACAGCATCGTGAGTGACCGGGATGGACGGTTCATGTCCAGTGCTTGGAGTTTGGTGCAGCAGATGTTGGGAACAAAGCTGAGTTTTAGCACATCCTTTCATCCACAGACGGATGTTCAGACTGAGAGGGTCAACGGGATGATGGAAGACATGCTTCACATGTGCGTTTTTGATTTCGGGAAGCAGTGGGAAGATCACCTATACTTGGTGAAATTCGCTTACAATAATAGCTACCAGGCAAACATTCAAATGGTGCCCTTCGAGGCCCTTTATGGTAGAAGCTGTTGCATGCCTTTGTCTTGGTTGGAAACTGGTGAGTCAAAGTTATACAAGCTCCAAGAGTTGAAAGATGCAACATTATTGGTTCGAACGATTCGAGAGAGATTGCTAATCGCTCAGTACCGCCAAGCTAAGTACTATAACGTCAAGTATGGGAACGTGGAGTTCGCTGTCAGCGACTGGGTGTACTTGAAGATTTAGCCGTTCAAGGGTGTCTCGCGGGTACGACGTTTGAAGAAGCTAAGTCCAAGGTACCTTGCACCGTTTGAGGTTCTGGAGCGGATTGGCGAAGCAGCTTATCAATTGAGGCTATTAGTGTAGCTAAGTGGACTACACGACGTATTCCACATATCGATACTGTGGAAGGTAGTGCAAGAGCCTTCGCAAGTGATTGCGGTCGATCAAGTGCCAATTGATAATAGGTTGACGACGAAGGTCAAGCCCGTTTGCATTGAGGACTCGGAAGTCAAGCGATTACGTAACACGGATATCAGGATGGTCAAGGTCCGTTGGGACAACTGCGGCCGGGAGGATCTCTCATGGGAGCGAGAGGAGACCATGCTTGAGGAGTACCCGGAGTTATTCCTTTCAGTTACCGTCTAAATTTTATTTATATCTTTTCCTTTATGTAATTTCGGGACGAAATTCTTTTTAGAGGGAGAGAGTTGTAATGCCCCGAAACTCAAAAGTGTGACGGGAGGCGTTTTGAGCCAAGTCTGGGACTTGGTAGAGGTCACACGACCTGGGACACGATCGTGTTCCAGGGGCATGTCGTGCTCGGGTTCGATGATGGTCGTGTGGTCGACGGAGTGCAGTCGACGATCGTTGAACAACGAACACGACCTGAGACACGTGCGTGTCCCAGGCCATGTCCTACTCGGTTGGTTAGCCGAGTTGTGTCGGGTATGAAACACGGCCTGGATCCCAAATTTGTTTGGGTATTATACGGTTGTGTCATATGGGACACGGGCGTTTCCAATACCCATGTCCTTCACGGGTTGGTGTTGGTCCTGTGTCGATGGAGGAACACAACCCGCTACACGGACGTGTAATGGTTGACACCAGCATATCAAACCTGACACGAGCATGTTTAGAGCCCGTGTTTTTTTCAGGACGCGATGGTTTTGGCATCGAATGGGGCAGGCGACCTTAGACACGGGCGTGTCACAAGCCGTGTTCGGCTCAGGTTTTGGATTTTAAGTCCGAATCGTGGCCGTTTGTTTCCTTATTTTGGGATCCAACGGCCCAGAGCTATCCTTGCTGGGATATACCCGGGAATGGGGTTTAGAAACCCTCATTCTATTTGGGTATTCTCTTTCTAAAGTTCTAGAGGGAGGGGAGAGCAAGGAAGAAGAAGGATGAGAGATCTGGCCACCGGTGGAGCTTCGGAGCCCCAAATCGTGAGACGCGTTCGGATCTATGAAGGAGAGGACATTACGGTGCTTTTCATCCACATTGATTTCCATGGCGCTAAAGAGGAATGCTAGGGTAAAGATTCTCAACCTAGGACATGTGAAGTCCTCTTTTCCTTTGCATAGGAAGCACGCTCTCGTGAGTTTGCGGTGAGTGTGAGGCGTTCCTTCGGGTAGACATGAATAGTCCCCCTTGTTTAGCATGTAGAGTCCGTAATCGAGAAACGGACATAAGCATGATGTGTGAAGCCTACCCGGACAAGTTGGTCTGGATCGGTGATGTTGCATTGCATGAATGGCCGGAGAAGACTATGTGTCGATGGTTGTTTTTCGGGTTTTCTACGCGGTAGATTGCAATAGGGGGCCTTGGAGATTAACTCCAAGGTGCACCCGAAAACTGGGTAGATGTGTCATTCTGCCAACTTGGTGGCCTAGGAGCCAACTTCTATATAACCGGGTTATGTAAAGTGTGATATCGATTTGTGACTCGGGGAAGTTTGACCCACGCCCTTGTCTTAAGTTGACAGGGTGGTGTGAGCAACGAGTTAGGCCGAACCGTACCCGCTCTATATAGTTCAGTTCAAGCTACCTAAAGTACGTGGTACTTGTCGTTGACATAGATGGAGGGTCTTAGGCAGTGGCCAGAAATACCAAATGCTCACGAGAAATTGCCGTCCAAGGGGCGGTGGTGAGACAACGGACTTTGACCGTGTTAACCGAGAATGTGCCCTGAGAGCACGGGGTGTGTGGTTGTGAGCGCCTACGCCTGTGGTGAAGTGTTTATTCACTATTCTTTGGAAATGCTAATAAAGTGCAGGGAAGGAGCATCGCTGCCCCAAGTTTAGGTGCAGGATCGTTATAATTTGGTGAACATAGCTGACCATTGCTTTTGTTTGCCACCGCTCGGTGGATTATTGCTTGCAGGTGCTGCGGAGCTAAGTGGCAAATATCGGGCAAAAGACCATGTTGTTGAGCAGGCCCTCGAAGGTCGAATTATTAAATGTTTACTTGTATTATTCATATGTGACCGTCCTGCGTGCTGAGGTTTGGAAAACACTTTAATTTGAGTAAACTATTGTAAGGTCGTAAGGCCAAGTACTGATGTATTGTACGTTCATTCCTCCTGTGTTTGTTTAGTGGATATTCATGTTTATGGCTGAGTTCTTTATTTTTGCAACTTTTAAATTTATTCTGCTAGAATGTACTCTGTGTAGGACGTTTGTTATTGACAGGATGGTTTCCATTCTGTAACCTTCCGGTCTGTCTGTGGTATATGGCGTCGAGGCCGGCCGGACATACTTCTATATGTCATGCGACGGATAAGGGGTGTTACAGTTATATTATGTGGGACTTAGTATGTGGTATTGTGCTGTTGTAATAATATAAGACTCAGTATGTGATGTTTACTTTGATGGTTCATGTAAAATTTTATTTTTGTTTAATGTTCATGAATTTTTTTAGCAATTTAATTATTTTCCTTTTTTGGCTTGTCGTGGCAATTTATTAGTTTGAAATGTCTAGGATTCGTAGTTCTAATCTTAACAATGAAAAATGGTAATCTGGAAGTGGATTCGTGAAAATATTCGCAAGCTGTGAATCAGTGCTTATAAAACTGACTTTGATTGTATTTTGCTTTATGTTGTCTCTTATGAAATGGTGGATCACGTCAATGTGTTTGGACATAGAATGATGAACTGGATTATATGTTAAGTCAATTGCTCATTTATTATCACACTTTAATTCAATTGTTTCATGAACTATTCCAAAGTATTCTAAAGTTTGCTTCATCCATAAAGGTGGTGCACAACAACTGCCTAGTGTCATGTACTCAGCCTCAGTGGTGGACAAGGCAACAGAATTTTGTTTCCTACTCGACCATGAGATAAGTGAAAGGCCAAGAAAGTGACATGTGCTATTGGTGCTTTTACGATCTAATGAACAACCCTCATAATCAGAATCAAAAAAGTCATATAATATAAATATATCATTATGAGGATACCACAAACCTAACTTAGATGTGTCACTAAGATATTTAAAAATGCGTTTAACTACTTTTAAATGTGACTATTTGGGATTATCTTGAAATCTAGCACATAAACATACATCAAACATAATGTCAGGCCTAGAAGCAGTCAAATACAACTATGATCCTATCATTCCTCTATAAAGTGTTTGGTCTATGGATATTCCACTTTCATCCTTTTCTAAATTTAATGAGACACTCATAGGGGTATTTGCTTGTTTTAGATTTTCAAACCCAAATCTTTTTAAAATATCATGAATATATTTAGATTGACGAATAAAAATACCATCAAGCGTTTGAGTAATTTGAAAAACAAGAAAATAAGTGAGTTCGCCTACCATGCCCATTTCAAATTCATTCTTCTTAATTTCAATAACACTATGACATAGTTTTTCATTTGTGGATCCAAAAATAATATCATCAATATATATTTGTAAAATGATAAGATCATCATTAATATGTTTAACAAATAAAGTACAATCAGCACTACCAATTTTGTAATCATTCTTTAATAAATAAATATTCTGCAAGACCCCTTTTTTTCAAACCTAGGGGTCCTATGCCCAGAATTGCCATTTTGCGGTGGCACCGACACTCGGGAAGGATGCCACTATAAAATGCCGATTCTGCCGCCCTTTTCGATCATCAAAGAGAGAGTAGTATTCATAGACTGAATTATAATTGAGTCCACAAACATCATATAAAATGAGAAACCACAACAAGTCCATAAATATAGAAAAGAGAGAGCACTGCAATAGAATAGTACAAATGAAATTTAAACGGGCTTATTCCTGGTACATCAGATCCTCACTACAATCTCTCGCGGAAGCTATAATTAACTAATCACTAACGGAGCCAGTAGATGGTGCTCCTGTGCTAGACTGGCCCACCTCCATGAGCACCGTACTACACTGGTGCTGTGTCCCCTGCTTCTTCTCCCGGTCTCCCATACGGAGCCCCTGTAATGTTGTGGTACAAAAACCATTAGTCATAAATACTAAGTCCTATCATCCCCTACCCCTACCCTATAGCTCCTAGGCACCGAGCTGGGAGGAGGAAAGGGAAGCTATGAAGGTGTAGAATAAAACAAGCATGTGATAGTGGAACTAATCTAGCAGTTATTTATAATGTATAAACAGCTAAGGAAGAAAGGTACAAACTAGCAGTTCTACAATAGTAAGCGTTAAAGTAAATAAGTAGAGTAAAGCAACACAGGTAGGAAAAACATTCTAAGGAGTAAGTAACCTTAACGTATATGAATGCCCATACAAACTTATAAGTTAAGGGGTCTTCTACAAAGCTCCCATCGTATAAAAAGTCCCATACCAATTTATTCATTGGGGTGTCGGTTGTATGCAAGTATGAGTGTAGTGATATGCTATGCCATGATTCATGCAAGTGCAACTCATGCACACGACTCTATGTACACAGACCTTTAGTTTCCTCTATTTGGGTAGCTAGCTTCACTCCCAGGAACCTCCGTAGTGGCAAACAGAGACAGTGGGTCGGGCCCCCCACTCCTAGGCGGGTATACACAGTACCAGGCCTAGCCCATAGGTATGCCTCTAGAAGGACACAACCTAGAGTCTCCACGTACTATATTGTCCATATCCACCAGACTTTCTTTGGCCAAGTGTCCTACACTGCCGAGTCAACGTATCGACGTCAGTCTGAATGATCGTCCAATACTGAAGGCCCCCCACCTTATTTGTATCCAAACTCTTCCGAACCATTGGCTCCCCGGACTATCTCGTCCGTTACATCTACCTTCCGAACCTACCATCCGGATGGCTAATAAAACTAACCTAACCAACCTCCCGAGCTACCGGGGTATGTGAATATGAAACTTTTTTTATACTAGTTGCTCTTGAAGTTTATTATTCCTACTTTTTAGGTTAGCACAGGACTGCCTAAGGTATTCCCCGTGAAGGGCTCTCGAGGGCACTAGTAACTATGATGGTTGTTGAAGCCCATCGTTCCCTTGCGCAAGACACTTACTATTATTGGATGTTACCCAACTCCCAATCCTTTTTATGTTGTACTGGATCTAACCCTAGTGTATTTGACTCTTTCTCTCTCCACGGGGAAGATGATATTTCGTCGACCCCGAGCACCTCTTAATAGTCAAACCTCCCACTCATCATCATGACTCCCGATGATAATCTCTATTCACTTACCAAATCACTACACTAATATCCCAACTTTGTAGGTTCATTTGCGTCATATTATGATTTCTGCAGTTTTTACTAAACGCAGACCATCCTGAGCTATATGATGTATACAATAGGATGTACTCCAAATTATCATCCAAAATCCCTATAATATTTATTGGAGGTCTATCATGGCATGATTATCCTAAATCCAGAAGTTTATAATTTTCCTAATTTACTTGACAATTTATTTAATTTCCAAAGAGATCAAAATTTCTTAGTTTGAACATAAAGTACTATTTTCAGGCATGCAAAATGTTCCACAAAATTATGATAAATAAAAGACAACTATTTATTAGTAAATTCAAGGTCTCCCAATTTTCAGTAAGAATTAAACTTCTAAACATAATTTTTGAACATAACCTACATTAACCAAATTAAAGAGACAAGTACTGCCAATATACTTCTAAAACATCTGAGAAAATTCAAGGATGAATATAAAGACATATAAATACTCCAGGTCAAGTTTCATAATTTATCAGTGAATAATGAACTATATACTTGATTTTCTCATAATAATCCAAGTTAAGTGGTTAATGAACTAAGTACAACAATTATTCATCTAAAAATTGAAATAAAATTCTCATATGTGCATATTTAACTAGAAACAATGCTGATCAAGTTTCATGATTTTCCAATAAAAAGGGAGCTCTAAATCTATTATAGATCATATTGCCGTATTTATATACTTGTGAAGTAAGTACTGGAAATTTACATCTAAAAATTGAAATAAAATTCAAGTATGATCATAATGGTCTAAAACTCACTCTGCCTCAATTTCATAATCATCTAATGGATATTAAGGTCATAATAAAAACATAATTAATTAGGGTTAATACTGGTATTGCAAAGTTGATACCAAAATTTTTGATCTGAAATTCCCAATAAAATTATCCAAGGGTTATAATTACAATATGACTACACTAACCTAGTTTCACAACTTTTCACAGAGTTCTAATTACCTATCATTAAATTTTAAGAATTGTGACCTAAACTAGGGTTAGGGTTTTATGGGGTTTAACCATCTCCAAATCCTTTAAGGTGCACTTTTGACCTAAATACCCCTTTTAGGGCAAGACTAGGGTCAAATTATTTCCCTACCAAGTCAACCCCCAATGAGGTGAAAATTTTTACAGAACCTCATGGTGACCCTAAGGGACACCCACCCAAATTTGGGAGGGTCTGAAGGTAATAAGGTCTTCCAATTAATTTACCCTAGGATTATTAAATAATTTCAAAAACTATAGAAAAATTATCTCCAAAAATTTCTATTTTTGGACAGGCCTAGGTAAAGGTTAGGGTGACTCCCTGTCCAAATTTCAGGTCATTTGGACAAGGGATGAAGTGGGGGCACGCATTTTAGTTTTTGTCTAACCCTAGTTATAGACCCCACCAAAATGAGTGCCCTGGTCAAATCAGGCACACAAATTGTTTCCAACCAATTTTAAAATAAAGTTGTAACCCTAAGGCTACAATTTTGATATTCATCACTTTTCATATAGGTGCCCCTAGGTATTTTTAATAAATTGAAACATTAAATACAATTTTTGTGACGTAATGAAATAATATGAAATCCTATCCTATAGTTTAAATCCATATCCAACATGAATCTTAAAGCACATCTAAGTGTGGCTGGGTCTTCTTCTAGCTCCAGCCGATGGCCAGGATGAACTCGTCCTGTAGCCACTTCCAGGCCAATTTCCCGGCCATCCGGCCGCCTCCATGGCCAGCCACCACCACCCCCACCTCCGTTGAGGTGTTATCTATCGCCAGGCGGCAGCACAGCCGCCGGAGTGGCGGATTCCGGCGATCCCGATGAGTTCAAGTTTGCGAAAAACTAAGAGAAAGCTTCTCCCGATCGGGCTCAATTGAGCCCGAATCTTGGCCCTAACATTTCCTATGATCTACCCATAGTGAGAGAGGAAGAGGAGGACCTTGCTTACGGCCTGGAGACGCGTCGATCGCCGGGATGCCATTGGTGGTGGAGGAGTTGCCGGAGTTCTGTAACTGCACAGTGAAGTTGCTCGGGATTGTCTAGGCAAGGTTGGAAACGAAAGCTTGGAGTCCTTTGCTGTTTTTAAGATGATTAAATGGGGGAGGGGGGTGTCTAGCATGTGGTGGCCATTAATTGCCCCTTAATACCAATTTCGGCCATGGTATGGGGGGGGGGGGGTGAATCTGGGCATAATCAGGCCGGGAAATGGCTGGGAACGCCTCCTCTCCCCTAGAGAAACTGATTACAGGCCTTAATGGGGAGAGTTAAGTGGTTCAAGCTTCAAAGACATTAATGGCCTTGAAGATTGAATTCGACCATGGCTTGGGGGTTCCTCCATTGGTGGCTGGATGGCTTCATTGGGAATTTACTCCACGGGCCATAATGAAATGAATGGTGAGCTTGGGGAAGGGGAAGACTATGCCCCAAGGTCTTCCCCCATTACTCCCCACTCTTTCTCTCTCCTCCATTAAAAAGAATTTGGAGTTTTCTCTCTCCTAGTCATCAAGGTTGACCTTGCTGACCTCTCCAACCTATTGGCAGCCCACTTACTCATATTTTTCATGGAAATAAGGTTAGCCCAAATGGAAAGAGGGCTTGAACTTAGGTTAGCCTCTTTGAGCTAGGTTTGACCTAACATAGACTAGGGTTGACCTAGGTCAATTTGACCTTTTGAGTTGCCATCAATGGGTCCTTGGTGACCCAATGGACTCCCCTAAGGTCTAGGTAGGGTTGGGTAGGGTTGACTTGGCACCTTGTAGGTCACTTGACCCATTGTAAGGTCACTTTGACCACTTTGAGGCTAGAGTTGACTTGGGTCAACTTAGCCACTAGGGTTGACCCCAATGGGTCCATGGTGACACATTGACCTTACTTTAGGTTTAGGAGGGCATGGGTATTGTCCACTTGGCTAAGGGAAGGTCAATTGACACTAACTAGGCTAGTTTGACCCATTTAGGGTTATGGTTGACTTAGGTCTACTGAAATTTGTGAAGTGGAAGTGGGTGATGGAGCAGGCCGGGCGGTCTGGGCGGCCTTATATTACGGTCTGGGCGGACTGGTGTACGGCCTGGGTGGTCTGTGGCCAGGGAAGTCTTGGCGGCTTGGGCATCTAGTGGAGCGGTCTGAGCAGACTGTGTATGGCAGTCTGTTGGTGGTGCTTAGCTTGGTCTGCAGCCTTTTAGTTAGCCAGTTCTTAGTGTAGCCTGGCGGATTAGATATTGGATCCACTGGAGGTGTTGTGCACTTGGTTTAGTCTGCGGTGTCCGCTATTGCGGAATGGCCTTGGAGATCGGCTGTGGTCCTTGCCGACCTCTCCAGTGTTGTAGTGGGCGTTAGCTGCTCTGTGGAGGACTGCGCGGACTGGTACCAAGTCCAGTAGTTGGCCGTTTTCTTTGCAGCTGTGCGAGTAGGGGCTTGTGGGCTCTGCCTTATTATGGTGGAGTGTCGGCGATCTGCCTTGGGGGCAGGCGGGCTGGGCCTTGTTCACCGACCTAGTGCCAGGCACTTGGTGGTTTACTGGAATTGGTCACATTCTGTGACAAGTCCAGCATGTCTGCGATATCTGCAGAGTCCGCTGTTGACCGGGTAGAATGCATATTGGTCGTGGACACGTAGCGGATTGAGGCTTTGTTCTCGAGGTGTGCGGACTGCCTCTTTGTCTACATATAGTGTGCGGACTATCCCAATAGAGGTTGTAGCTGTCCATGTGTGGTGGTGTTTGCGGGTTATGCGGGTTGATTCCTTGTCCGCATAGTGTGGGCAGACTGGTGCGAGTCCACCTGGTGGTGAACATCGTTGTCTTGCTCCTAGTATTTTTTGTTGGAATCCGGCTAAGTCCTTGCGGACTCAGCGGATGGGGCTTTGCTAGTGCGCGGGCTGGGGCGGTGTCTCTATTCACTAGGGTGGTGACCACACTCCTCACCTCGCCTATAAATAACCCCCCCCCCCCCCCCCCCCGCCCCCGCACATCTACAGAAATAGAGTGAACAGTAAGTGGGGCTTGGTCAATTACTGCGGTCTGGCATTTTCTGTCCATGCGGGTTGAGTAGAGATAACTGTTTGTTGTGTGCAGGTCGCGCGACTAGCATTGAGGAGGCATTAGTTTGGCTTTGACTTCAGCCAGGATCAGTGAATTTTACGGTCTCTGCGGTCTTAGCAGGTCTCTTCTGCGGCTTGTCAGTTTTTCTCTACTTCAGCTTTTACAAGTCCAATAACCTATCCGCCGGACTCAGGCGGGTAGGCGTTCTGTTCCCCTATTCAGCAGTAGTAAGCGAATAATGGTGTGTCCGTGTGACCTCGCGGTCTCGGCTGACTCCATGTTCTATTCGGCTTGTAGCAGCAACAATTCGGGTGGATTCGGCGACCATGGCGGATTGGGCGGTCTCGGCGGTCTCCAGTTCTGTCCACTCGGCATGTTTTGTTCTTTCTGTTTCTTTGTGTACTAGCAAAATCTTTTCTCGCCACGTATACCTCGCCCTGTAAAGAAGTTATTGAATATATGACCTGCTTGTTTATCGTTGTGGCCTTAGTTATCGTTTGTTTAGTTATGTATGCTATGGTTTTAGGGGAGTTTAAGGTGCGAAATAAGTGGGCGTGCGTTCTTTTCGATTCAGGTGCCACCGATTCCTTTGTGTCCTCAAGGTTTGTTGATAAAAATCGCCTGGATGTGGATCAATTAAGAGACTCCTTCAATGTCAAGCTTCCCTCCGGTGATTCGGTGATATCTAATTAAGACGTTCTGAGATGCCCTATTTATCTTGGCAATTTTCTGGCCTTTACAGATCTGATGGTTTTGGATCTAGCTTACTTTGATGTGATTTTGGGCATGGACTGGCTGTCCAAGTATGATGCAGTCATCCAGTGCAAGGCTAAGAGACTGGATTTCAGTATGGACAACAACCAACCTATGAACATCTATGGATTTCAGGATAGGGTTTCCCCTGTCGTTTCTGTGGTATGTGCTTGTAGTGCTATAGAGTCTGGTTGCGAGGTGTTTTTTGTTTCTATTTCTGCTCTGAAAATTGCTTTTGTTACCCCATGTCTTGAGGATGTCTCGGTGGTGCGAGATTTTCCAGATTTCTTTCCTGATAGTCTTCCAGGACTTCCTCCTGAAAGGGAGATAGAGTTTGTGATAGACCTCGAGCCAGGTACTCGTCTTGTCGCCAAAGCAAAGTACTGTATTGCTCTACGTGAGTTGGATGGGTTGCGTACTCAGCTCGATGAGTTGTTGAGGCGTGGTTTTATTAGAACAAGTTCTTCTCCGTGGGGTGCTCCGGCTTTGTTCATAAAGAAGAAAGATGGATCGATGAGGCTTTGCATCGATTATAGGTAATTGAATAAGGTAACCATTAAGAATAGATATCACATGCCAAGGATTGATGATCTGTTCGATCAGTTGCGTGGTAGCTCATTATTTTCAAAGATCAATCTTCGCTCAGGATACCACCAGTTGAGAATTTGTGAGGCAGATATTCCACGAACCGTTTCCATTTACGACAGGGACATTATGAGTTTTTGGTAATGTCTTTCGCTTTAACCAGTGCACCCTCTGCTTTCATGGATTTGATGAATAGGGTGTTTAAGGATTTCTTGGATCGATTCGTTATCATGTTTATAGGTGATGTCTTGGTGTATTCTCACAATGTTGAGGAGCATACTCAGCATTTACTTTTGGTTTTATCGACCCCGAGGGTGTATAGGT